>JAJJXM010000017.1:0-600000 GCA_024516155.1 Pyronema omphalodes | reverse complement strand
CAAGACGGATGTGCGGGGCTGATGTAATATCCCCACAGCGAAAATAGAGACAGGATCGTCCCGTGTACTTCCAACCTTGGCTAAGATGAAGATAAATCCTTCTTGGGTGAATTGGTTGCATCTTTATGCGGCGAAGAATTCCTTGAATGTCCCGGAATTCGAATACGAAGGAACAGCCGCTGGATCGGTAAACTGTCCTCTGGTGACTGCTGGCGATATGAGCCAATTTTGGACTTGTACTGTCGAAATCGAAGGCTTCACGTTTGAAAGCGGTATGAAGAGATCTAAAGCTAGTGCTAAAGATGCTGTGTGTTACGAGATTTATAAGTTCGTTATGAGGAAGCAAGGCCTCGATCCTGAGGGTGAAGATTATTGGTAAAGATACCCTGCATCAGCAATTTACCAGGACTGACGAGATCCAGGGCGGAAGTGATAGCCTCTGGCGAATGTAAAACTGTCGGCGATAATAAGGACGATGAAACTATCGCTGTCGATACAAGAACTGCCGATGCGACAGTCACCGACAGAACGAACTACATACACTAGCCCTCAGCCCTACATTTCATAAAGTCACGTAATCCAGTGCAAAAATTAAAGGCATAATTAGTGAATCAATCATCAGTGACAAAAGACTTCTGATTCCTCATCGAAACAAGACTACTTCAAAGAGATATCTCAATAACCTCCGTTATCCTTTGATGCTTAAAACAAAAGATATCTAAACCAAAAAAAAAAAAAAACAAGCAACAAAAATTTTTATGCATACGCCTCCTTTGATATCATGGTATCACCAAAAACTAAAAAATAAACCCCTCAAAAAAATGCGTCCAGCTTCATAATGCAATAGACCACGGTCAATACACCCCTGCTTTTTACTATCCCCATCCTCTGCCATTTCCTCCGCCATTACTCCATCACCACATTAGTAACCTAACCTATCTTTCCGTAATTTCCATCAATGATTTTAATCCGCCTTGATCGCTCTGTTCCCAAGTTAGCCCCGCTTCATCTCCATCTCTTCTTGAGGAAGGAAAAGCTTACCCATAAATCCTTCTAACAAAAGCATAACTTGCGAGCCATCCCACAGTTCCAAGCAGCACTCCATAAACCGCGCATGCCAATGCGGAATACGCAAAGTATAGCATCCCACTAGTCCATCCCTGAACCTCCAACCTAGTAAAATAATACCAAGCACTATAGATAAAAACCCAAACCGCCGATCCACCTCCGACCAAAAAGCTTCTCCACCACCACCCCCAATTCTCATAACACAACATAAAATATGTCATCACCACGGAAATCTCCATGACAACAAGAACCAAAACTCCAGTAATCAACCCCAAAAATCCAAACATATAGTAGTAGCTGGATTTATCTTGCCATAGCGATTTGAATACGAAGAGAAGCTCGATGAAGATTACTGCGAATGGGATTATCCCCCCGATTAGGATAGAGGGAATTAGTCGCAGGTACCAAGGTTGAGGAGGAATCTGGCGGGCAATTTGGGTAGTACGAGTAGGATGCTCCCAAGCTTCCCGTTGAAATCCTAGGTAGGAACCGACGAAAACTAGGGGAAGGGAAACGAGTAACCACATAGCACCCAAAGCAATAAGTGTAGTGACTGGAATAGCGGTGGAGGATGCTTGGGCCCAAACAAAGAGATTTAACAAAAACATTGAAGCAAAAAGGAATCCGGGAAAAATAAGACCGGTAGTAAGAGCATTCTTTTTCCAGTTGTCGCCTTTGAAGGTTTTGTACACTCGAGTGCTGTAGTATCCAGAAAAGAAACCGGCGAAGATGAAGAGGAAAAGTCCGAAGGAAATAAATCCACCTCGGTAGCTGGGGTTCAGGATACCGACGGCGGAAAGGACTAAGAGGGAGAGAGTGACAAAGATAAGTTGCATTCCAGAGCCGATTAAAGGAGCGAAAAGACCACCGAGGGCAGGGGGACGGAATACGTCGCCATGGACTAATTTCCAACCGGTTTCTTCGAGGGCATCCTCGGCATCTTCTAAATCTGCTTTGGCTTCGGCGTCGGATGATGGGCCGGAGATGGAGTTGTACTTTTGGATATCCCGGCTAAGAGTACGTAGCATAACAATTGCAACCACAATGGTGAGAAGCATAGCAATGACGACCGAATTGATAATGGCCAACCAATGGATACTTACACTCTCTTCATCATTCATGAAGTAAAGATCCCAACGATTCGCCCAGTCGATGGAGTTATCTTCTTTCCAGTAGACTGAGTAAGTGTAAGGAATTGTCAAGGTTTCTGCTCCCGGGGGAACCACAAGCTCTAGTGGCTTTGTGGTTTCTAAGTTGTCAGGACATTTTCCTTTTGGTCCTGCTACGGACTTCGGGTACACCTCGAAAGCGACGATTAACTTTCGTCCAGGGTGATTAGGCATGTTTCTCCAGCGTAAAACAAGTGTGACATGGTTGTTGATGTAAGCTTGATCGTTCTCGAAAGTTCCGAGTTTGAAGCCAGCTGCGTAATACCGCTTGCTCTTGTCGATAGTCACAAACGAGGTAGCTCCGGGTAGGTTATCGACAATCCTACCATCCATTATTCGTTAGTCCAACTCAATCTTATTCATGATATTTGGACAGCATAGCTGCGGAAAGCTGGGGGAGTTGGAAAACTCCAAAGTTGGAACTAACCACTCAATAACATAACCATCTCTCACCATCCGGTTCGCCTTCTGTACATCATTTCTATGCACCTCTCGGTCTCCTAAGTATGCACAGGCAATATCCTTGCCCATAACAAGTTCATAATCGCTGACGGAGATGCGATCCCCCCGCAGAATTTCTCCGAGGTTGAGGCCGATGTTTCTAGGGCCGAACTTGGAGCCGGGACCATCATGGGAGACGGGGACGACGAAGGGTTGCTCGGCGTAGGCAAAGGGAAGTTCGGTGGTCGGGGATGTGAGCTTATTCGTGTATAAAGGGATAGGGTCCTGGTCCTTGTAGGAGCGAATTGACCAGCCTGGGGATGTGTTAGCAAGGCTTCGTCGGGCTTCGCGCTTCACAGCTTTGCATTAAGGCTCCAATTGACAGTCTTCTGTTCCAACTTGACATCTTCTGACGGCTGGCTGCGGATGGAGCGAATTGGAAGTTGTAAAACGAGATTATGGGCACAAACCAGGTATATAAAACGCCTCGGAAACGCTCACCAGCGCAGCCGGCAATAGCAATAACGTCGTTAATAGCCTCATCGCAGTAGGGCTGCTTGAGGATCGTCGTTCACAAGAGAGATGTCGTTGCGCGTTGCGTTGGGACTAGGTTTAGGTTCTTATCTGTCGTTAGAGATGCTCGGACATCCAGTAGGCCACGCTTTGATAGTCCCAGGGCTCCCAGGGCTGAGTCGTAGCGCGTCCGAAGGTCAGGTCGGGATGAGTATGACTACCGTGTTCAAATAGCGATACTGAGATGGAGAAGTTGCCAAAAGTTGCGACGGATAAATATGCAACGAATGCGACGAATGCGACTTGAATCAATCGACCGGAGGTTTCGTAAGATTGGCTGCAATTAGTCTGGCCGGGGTGGGCAATGCTGATCGCGATGGTGCGACGCCGACTGCCGAGACATATGCATAAGTTATCACTCGATCAATTCACAAACATTGAAATGGAAATAGATCAGAGGCAGATAGATAGACTTGAAATTGCTACTTTTGAGCGTTAAGAAAATGTCACAAATTTTCTGTTGATTCGACATTTAGGCACCTACGTATTAGAGAAAGGAATGATTATTCTGTGAACCTTGTCTATGCCGTGAAACATCCGGCTGTACTGCAAACACATTGGTACTTTGATTGAGCACATTGTAAGACGGCCGTGATATCCGGTGAGAAGGAGGAATGACAAAGATATCCATGTCATCAATTTTCATGCGTGTAATATTCGGAATAGCTGTTATAATCTGTATCTGCAGGAAACTACGTTCACGGCGAGTGTTTCTCATCGAATCAACATGAAAATCACATGTTTCATAGCCATGTCAAGAATTTTCTTTGAGGCTGACAATATTCTCGAGGAATACCTTTGATTGACATCATATGCTGACGTGTAGATTTGTAACTGAGTTGCTGGTATTTCTTGTTTTGCTTGTTGTTGTCTTGTTGCTTCGATGAAATATACAAAAAGAAAGAAAAACAGATGTCTATGGCATCGGGGATTGGTTGCAATGAGATGTACCTTGATAGCTCCGTTTCGAATTTCATTCACAGCTTCCTTCGTCGAGTTAGGCTATATACAACCCATCCAGTTTGGCTCCTACTCAATTCCATGCCAAATAATAATATTCCATGCCAATAATAATAATAAAAAATTTCTTATTTCCTCGTTCATGTTCCTGCATTTAATTCACTGTGCATAACTTCGTGCTCAGTTGTCATGGCAACATGATAGTTCTGTATTGTCCAGCACATCCCCCAGTAAAACCCAGTAAAACTGCAGCACGTTGTATCCAACGTTGGTAGTTACTTTAGTCCAAAACAAAGAAGAAAATCGAAAACTCTCATAACAACACCGACACCGAGTCGCAACCGGAAATATCTATATACATACAGCTACATTCTTCCTCACCTGCGCATACCCATATACACACGCGACTCGGTTTACCATCATCACGCATTGTCAACCGTGCATTTCCCCGCCTACAAAAAAAGCATCCATACAGCAGCAGCTAGAAGCTAGCTTTACTCTTTCGCCGCCAGCGCCTGTCGGGGAAGCAACTGCCATCGTGACGCCGCAGTTAACCACGCAGTGATCACGCAGTTCGGTTCACCTCCGCAGTGACGCTGCAGCTTCCCGATCACGCCTTAAATCGCGTCGTGTCCGCCCCGCGTCGTGTCCGCCCCGCGTCGTACGTCCACCGCCGCTACCATGCCGCGCTCCCGCTCCTCCTCCCCCGACCCGCTCCAAGACCTCGACGCGCCCACCGTCACCGATGGTCCCCTTCGGCGCACGCGATCTCCATCAAAACGTTTCTTCACGCCTCCCAGACCTGCTCTTCCTCCCCGGAACTATAGCACCAGCAAAGTGAATATTATATCGCCTACCAAAATGACCGCTACCTCGAATGCCGTGCTGAGTCCATGGAAGATTAAAGTTATGGTCCAAGCGGAGCGAAATGATGAGGACGAGAGGAGCCCGAGCAGGGGAGGGCAGGAGACTACGAGGGGCAACAGAGGGAGGGCTACGGGAAGGACTTTACCACCGCCTTTCATGCTAGATTTCGATACGGGTAATGGAGAACACCATGAGGTGGAGCTACCCCCATTCAGGACACAGAGGAGACGACTACAGCCGGATAGTATCAGGACGACAACAAAAACTACGAAGGTTCCGTTGAAAGGACTGAGTTCTAGTCCGGCGGGGAGGGCGGGGAATAGAGTGGCTAAGGGGACACCTGCGAGGAGGACAACACCGGCTACAACGAAGACTATCAAGGTTCCTTTGAAGGGGATGAGTTCGAGCCCAATGGAGAGGGTGGTGAAAAGGACGGCCGCAGCGGAGGATACGTCAGTTGGTAGGACACCAAGGAAGGGGGTGGTTAAAGCAGCGGTTACACCGAGGAGGAGAAGAGTAATGCCACCAAATATTGAGGAGGAGGGGGAGGAGGAGGGAGAGGATACCATGTTACCGGATGATGAGGATAGGGCGGAGGATATGGTGCTAGATGTGAGTAAAGTTTCTCTATATTGGGCGTCTGATACCAGCGGAGCTCCAACGAGTCCAGTGGTCTTCTACATATCAGCATACAAGACCGAGTGACACAAGTTGCAAATACCTTAAAATAAGGCTAATATACATTTCAGACTCCCCTAAAACACACACCCTCCACTCCCAAAACTCCCAAAACCCACCGAAAAGCCCCAGCCACAACCCCTCTACGACCCACAATAGCAGCCACCCGTACCCGCCGGCTAACCCCCGCCATCAACTATTACGAAGAAGACTCCAACACCAACACATCTTTTGGGGAAGCCTCTACTGGCATCCGCCAACTCCCCACTAGAACCCCGCAGTATGGCCCCGGAAGAGGAGGGGCTATGCTTCCCTCTACTACCCCTAGACCTATGTATCCAGACCATCCAAATTTAAACGACCTGTCCTCTCCCGTCCCTATGAATGGCCAGGAAACTCCTGCTGCAAGCCGACGATTTCTGAATAACAGAACTCCTGCGGCGGGGAGAATAACTACAACCCCATCCGTTTCCCCTCCGAACCAGCTACCCGACTTTCAACCCGGCGGGCTTCCCAGAATTACAGAATCAAATCTTAATACTCCTGCCTTCCACAGCTCACTATTCCCCAGCTCCTTGGGAGGGGGAATGGATCTAGACCTCACCTCGACTGACGACTGGGGTGACGGTGGTGGGGGGATGGAGGATATTCCTGAAGAAGAGGCTTTTCATGGTTTAGGTTTAAGCTCAGTGGCAGGAACAAATGATGTTAGATCTGTGGATAGCTCCGTAGGTATGAGAGGGAGCTCTATCATTGATTCCCCGGATTCACAAGGGAGAAAAGGAAGCTCAATTGGGGTTGCAAGTGATGGTGGTTTGAGAAGTGATATTAGGGATCTGCAGGATATGGATTTTTCGTATATTGCGCCTAATAATTCAAATCGGATACAAGGAACGGTGGATAATGGCCCAGAACCGATGGTGTTGGGGAGTGATTATGTGAGAGGGATTGGGTCTGATAGGGGGAATGAAAACGCAGATGAAGATGAAGTCGAAGACGAGGATGCACGCAACCAACTTTCAGCCATCAACGAAGAGCCGGAGCAGGAAGAAGAAGAAGACGACGATGATGTTGACATGATCTCAGTAGCGCCATCGGTTTCCTCAACAGCCCGCTCTCTCTCCCGCATTGCAGAGTCGATGACGCCACAGCCAAGACGTCTCATAGACCCATCCTCAATGGGTCCTCAGTTATCAGAAGCCGACACGCCACAGACTAGGCGGTTCAATAGCCAGTTCTTCAGTCAGCCTGGTACGCCAGTTGTTATGGGCCGGGGAGTAATTAGTGTCGGGGCTGAGGGGAGTGTGAGGAGTGGGGATGGGATAGATGATGATGAGGATGAGAATCGCGAGGTGGATGCAATGGTTATGGCTTCTTCGCCTCCGGTGTTTAGGAACGCTGCTGGAAGGGTGATGCAGAGGCCTATGTCTATTATAAACCCGAATATCCAGGAAGAGGAGGAAGATGTTGACGAAAGTCTTAAAGAGACCGAAGTTGTAAAAGCCAAAGATACAGAGGAGGACGAGGAGGATCAAGTGACACCGATCCCAACCTTCGCTTCATCACCACCAGTACTTCGAAAATCTCGGCAGTCCCGGCCATCACAAGCACAAGATACACCATCACAAAGCTTTACGCCCCAAGTGTCACCGCCTAAGCGTGCACAACCTTTTGAAGTTGTAATCTATACTCCTGCAAAATCTGCAAATCTTACGCAGTCCACCACGCCAAAATCTACCAAATCTACAAAACTGCCACTTGCCAAGACCGAAGAGCAGGAACAGGAGGAAGACGAAGAAGATAACGAAGAGATAATGGTGGAACCACGCCCTTTTTCGAATCTTGTACCGGGTCGAGTTTGGGATGCTCCGACTCCGACTTCGAAAACCGGGGCTCCCAAAGCTTCGACTTTTTCGGCAATCTGGGCTTCGATTCAAGCTTCACAGGCTTCGGCTTCGACTCAAGCTGCGCCTGCGCCTGCGACTGCGTCTTCGGGTGCGCCACCGGCTCAGTCTTCTACTTCACATTCGTCGTCGCATCCAACACAATTCATAACCCCCAACCAACCCACCGATCAAGAAATGCCTGACGCACCACAAAGTAACCCAGTAAACAGAGATACACCCCGCCTAGGCAAAGTTCGAGAACGTAGCGAAGTCATGAGTGATGCCCTAGAGGTGGAAGATGAAATGATGATGCGGGGTGAGGAATTTGGTGGAGAATCGGCTGGAAATAGCTTTCACAGTGTAGCCTCTCGGACTCAAATGACGATTATAACGCCGAGGGAGAGCTTTGCTGAAGCCGTGGCGGGGAGGTTGCAGACGCATGTACAGGAGGAGGAGGAGGAGGAGGAGGAAGAGGAGACAGACGAGCCGGTATTACCAGCACCTGCCCCACAGTTATCGGAAATTCGACAAGGGAAGGGAAACGAAGTTCAAGCACACCAGGATAATGATTTTGAGGAGATTTCATCTTTTCAATTCGCCCCCGAAACCCAAGCCCATCAGGGTAATGATTATGAGGAGATCTCATCTTTCCAATTCGCCCCTGGAGAAGTACCTGATGAGGAGTTTATTTCATCGTTCCGGTACCCCGAAGGCCACCCCTCCTCGTCCGGGATGAATGCAGCAGTAGCAACAGCCAAAACTCCCACCCCGAGTCCCCCTCCCCCTCCACCTCAAAGCCGCGCGGCGACTTACCTCTCCCGAATTCTATCCCCGTTTAAACGCACCCCCACCAAACCTCCCCCAGGTGCTCCAACCCCAAAACGTGTTTTCACTTCCTTTACAAATTCTACTACGCCTACGAAACCCCCTCCAACACCTAGACGGGCTTTTGGTACACCTGCCGCCGCGGGTACTGCCCGCTCTGTCAGGTTCGCTGTACCCAGCTCCTCTGCGAATACTTCGATATCATCCATCGGTGACGCCACTCTCGCCGCCGCTAATATTTCCACTATCTCTAGTATTGGTAATGAAACCAGGGCTGCATTACAGGAAGAAGGCGATATATCATATCCCGATATAAACCAACCATCCACCAGCCTAAACCAATCCTCCTATCCCGACCTAAACTCCCTCTCATCTTCTTACGCCCGTGACCGAGCGCAGAACATAGCCCGCGCTAGAGAAGTTGGCGCAATAATAATTGACTCGATTGACAGTAGAAACGCCGCCGTCTCTGCACCTTCTACTATCCGTACTTTACAGCAGCTTGAAGGAGTGTGGCAGATGGAACGGCAACATGTCCGGAACCAAACAGGCTCGAAGGTTATTGAGATTGATGACGATGTTGATGATGATATGGAGGATGGGAATGAGCCTGACACCCAGGATGATAAGGTTGATACGGACCATGATAGTCTAGCCGGCGATACAACCCAGTTTGAGCGGCAATTGGCATCACATCTAGATGCTGAGCGCGCCGAACAAGAAGAACTGGAAAGACAGGAACAGGAACGGCGGCTAAGGGAAAGGAAAGGAGAAGATTCCGTGTTGAGTTCTATTACCACCTGGACTGGGAGTTCAAGTGAGAGTCATATCACTTCATCCCGTTCATCTCCTCCTTTCGAGGCTGACGCTCCCGCTTCTTCACTAGCAAGGTTGCAGACGGTGGAAAATTTGGAAACAGCGGAGGCAGAAGCACAAGCTGAAGTACAAGCTACGACGCAGAGAGCGCTGGAGGTGGTGAGGGAAGTTGGAGAGGATATGGAAATGGAGGACGCAGCGGAGACAATAGAGGTAGATGAACCACAGCCGCAACCAACACCAGGACTTCGGTTTAAACCCCGTCCGCTACGCACAGCAACTAGGGCAAGCCCGAGGATAAGACGGTTCACTCCCCGCATAACCAGCTCGACACCGAAGAAATTAATCCCCGTGGTTGAGGTGCCAGTGCGCTTACCTGCTGTTGCTGAATCCCCGGATAACTCTGCAATTGTAATCGAATCGACAGATAACTCGGTTATTGTTATCCCCTCCAACGAAAACTCCGCTATCGTCATTCCATCTGGAGAAAACTCAGCTGTCTTAATCCCCGATGACGACGATGAAGCCCCTATCCCAGAAGCACAAATCGAAGCCGACCCACGCGAAGCTGCAGAAGTTGATGATATTCTTTCCTCTCTGGCCTTCGGTAGCTCCTCTAGTTCCTCGCTTCCTTGGACTCGGGAAAATTACCGGCATCTTTCTGCTGTCTTGAAATCTTCCTCTACTAACCCCCGCGCTGCGAATAAACAATATTCGGTCCAGATTATTAGATCTGCGGCAAATAGGCTGTTGGCCAGGGAGGTTGTGGAGAGTCTTAGATTGGATGGGGAGGGGATGATGCTCCTTAGTTTGAAGGATAGCGCGGGAGTGGAACGGTTTATCAGAAGAGAGCGGTTGAGGAATAGAAAATGGGATACCAAAGAGGTTGTGAGAAGAGCAGCCGGATTGAGAATTGCTGAAGTGAGAAGGAGGATAAAAGGAAAAGGAGTGGAGAGATGATGGCACTGCAGAACTTGATTATTTAATTCGTATTCGTGGAGGATAAACTTTAAGGGAATTAAGATTGATGAGATTGGTAGGGATGGGATATGGAAAAGTAAGCATTGTAATTACATATTTGTACTTTGTGGGCATTGTGTGTTGCGGGTTTTTTTTGTTAGGGATCTTGGGGGGCTTGTATGGCTTATGGTTTATGCACTGTATTTTTAAATGAACGGTTGGTTGCTCGGTTGGCTGGATGGGTGGCTGGGTGGGAATTTGTAACTTTTTGTTTGGTTATGAATGGTAAATGAATAACATGATTATCATGTATGTAACTGGTCGTCGACTTATCGTTTATGGGGGGGGGGGGGGGGGGGGGCGGGTTAATTATGATGAATCAAGGGTTAGCACCACACTGGCAGTCATACATTATATTTCCCTTGCTAGTGAAATTTCTTAATCCAACCCATTCGATAGCGCTTTCAACACAAACTAAACCCCTAATCAATCATATCCCGCCACTGGATTATGTGTGCAGGAGATTGGGTGAAATATTGATATGGATATGGATACGGAAGTTACCAATACATTTATGGCCGCCGGCGAATTATTGGGAGGATCATGGGGTAGGGAAAATCACGAGAGATCAATCTGTTATACTAAGCTGTTTTTATTGGCTTTTATTCGTATATGTAAATGCATGATTTAAGGTGATCTAGAGATTGGTTGAAGATATATACATATACGCAGGCCTCAATTTTATGAGGCTCTACAGAATGAGGTTAAAATAAAGATAACCAGAGAAAAACTCAAGGGCTGCAGTTGTGATAACATCTGGTACAATCAGTACTATACAGGAAAACCGGATTCTTTTGTGGTGGAAGGGAAGAGTAGAATGACCGTGCATTAGTCTAGAAAAATTGGCAATGGTTAGTAGAGCTTTGTGAGACAGAATCAGAGTGCTTGTTTGACACGTGTGTTTAAAAAGACTCGAGTGACGCCTGATGAGAATGTTTTGTTTTCCGATCTTGCAAAACCCTTGCGGTCCGTTGAGCCAATCAAGAGACAAAACTCAAATATCTACCATGGGAAAAATGTGCCTATAATCTATGTGGTGTTATGACGCATCCAGTACACTCATCCGTGCCTTTGCCTTTGCCTTTGCCTCTGCATCATGATTCATGATTCATGAATCACAACTACATCTTCACGAAGCAAAATTGTGCCCCAACGAACAACAAATAATGATATCTGTATATCATGAATTACATTAATATAACACCTCTTATTTAATTCAATCTTTCACCTCGCCCGTCGGAAATCTTCCTGCACGCTTAGTGCCTGCTCCCTCGTCCTCAGGCCTTCTAAAAGCACCCGTCCCACTTGGCTTATGAAATGCAGATCCAACATTCTTATCTGGAACGTTTTTATCAAATCCGGATGAAGTTTCTACAAAAGTGTTAGCCATAAGAACCTTAAATTTCTACCAAAATTGAGCGAGTGGGGAGTTTAATAAGTAAACTTACTAGAATCAGAAATATTAGTACGAGAACTGTTCTGGGCCTCAGAAGAGTTTAAATCCCGCTCGCAGTCATTGGCTAGATTTAGCAACTGGTCTTTGGAGGGCTGGGTTGGCTTATTCGGCTTTGATGGCATTTTGTGGTAGATTTGGTTTTCGTAATTTTCGTAAAGTGCGGGAAAATCTATTTTGATCGGTGGATAATAATAAAAAGTTTCGATAGGATTTTCGGGATGAGAACGTTCATTCATGGGTAATATATTATGTCTATGGCGCTAGACATCCTTGATTCACGATACATCGTTGTTGTGAAAGAAAAAAAAAATTCTGAAAAAATTTGGAGAATCAAGAAATGAATCACTGTTATATGTCGCTTGCCGCAATTGAGAAAACAGCTAGTTGGGAAGACGGCGGTGGTCGTGGACATAGCGCATCACTCTGGTTACCCGATACCCGCCCGGATATCCGCCGCTCACACGCGCGGAACTTTCCCTCGCTTGATTAATGTAGATACGTCATAAGGCTGGAGTCTGACATAAGAGTCCTTCTGTGCTTCGGAAATTTAAGCTTACTTGTTTTACTTTTTCCCAGAGTGCATAAATTTATGTCGACCCCACCTGCCGCCATGGGCACCCCGATCACAGATATAACGGTGATGACAGCGAGATTGATTTCGGAAATATAATTATTAATTACTCAATATCTCACTTAATATAAATTACAAAGCCAAAAATGCTTATCAATTCAATTCTATAAGTACACTTCAACGTCAGTATCAAACGATTTGATATTCGGGGTGAAGTCTCACCGTGTCTTTTTAGTGGAACTCCATTACCAGTCCCGGTAACCCAACCGTAACCCCAAGTCAGGCCGTATTTCATTACTCGTCAGATCAAAATTATCTGAGCCCTTGGAAATGATGTTAAGACCATATTAGATGACTATCATCTGAGTGTTATCGTAGTGCGATCTTAATGTCATCTGAGTATATCATCGCAGTTCCGGTACCGTCATCACTCTATGAGGTTTACAACTCGTCCCAGAATTTACCCGGCATGCATTCGAGGCATCTAAGCTCTTAATATGTATTGGATTCGGTATTAATTTATCAGACGTTAAGGTAGAAACCAATCCAAAAGGCCTGGATAGCAAGGATTGGCACATTTAAAGTCCACTTTTTCTATGGGCTATTTGACCATCATTCCATGAACGTATTCACAAACTTTTGACTCATCTTAAAGCTGGCATATTAAATGATCTTATCAATCAACAAACGATATAATCAGACATATTTTGGTGTTATAAAAATAGGCTGTACTGAAGGCAGAAAATAGGGTTAGGGATAGTCACCTGGATAGTCATCTCATCCGACATGGGTACTTGTGAGCGCTTATGAGAGAGGGGCAGACAGTTTCAATCTTGACGAGTAGGGCTAGTCGGCATCACGGAACTCCGCGACTAACACCCGTAGCTAATCACAGCACCCCGTGTCTATGTCCGAACTTACAAATCGTACGCCTCCCCATAGAAAACTAAACCATGACCAGTAATTTTTTTTTTGCGATGGACTTGATCTCTAACCGCACCTGGAGAACTTATAAACGTTGGAGTTGACTTTGTCATTTTCTCATCATCTCAGGGTCTTGCGCCGGTAACACTACTGCACGTCTTACAACAAACTTCCCATGAGGTAACGGGATCTTCGGGAGATCATTTCATTCTAGATACTTCCAATGGTCCACCTCAGCTGATAAACGATGCCGTTTGATGCCGTAGTATCGCTGCTAGTAAAGCGGGGCAAGCACCATCTTCAAGGGATTCCGTGACAATACATGCTACACAGTGGATCCATCCTTTAGCTAATCATAACCCGAGCTTCAAAGTACCATGGAGTATAAAACCTCTCCACCTCGCTCCTAATACCAATCTTCATTCTCATCATCAAACTCAATCACAATCACAATGTCCTCCCCTCAGTTCACTCTCTACTCCCACATCGGACCCAACCCCTGGAAGGTTGTCTTCATCCTTGAGGAGCTCGGACTCACCTACAAGCTCACCCATGTCGACACCAGCAAGAACGAGCACAAGCAAGAACCCTATACCCTTCTTAACCCCAACGGACGCATGCCTACACTTGTCGACCACCACAACAATGACTTCACCATCTGGGAGTCTGGTGCAATCATGCTTTACTTGATTGAGAAGTACGATACTCAGAAGAAGCTTTCTTTCGAGAAGTTCGAGTCCGAGGCATTGGCCAAGCAATACCTTATGTTCCAGATGTCTGGACAGGGTCCATACTTCGGTAAGTCTATGTTTTTTTTTTATATCTTGAAACTATGAAATAAACCAGCGCTAATATATATATATAAACATAATACAGGTCAGGCTGTTTGGTTCGAGATCTACCACCCTGAGAAACTTCCCTCTGCCGCTGAGAGATACATGGCCGAGATCAAACGTATCGTCACCGTTTTGAATACCATCCTTGAGGGACGCAACTGGTTGGTTGAGGATAAGTGCTCTTACGCCGACTTGTCTTTCGTTCCCTGGATGTGGCTGTTTGACTGGCCTGCCATGAAGATGGGTAACTGGCGTGAGGTCCCCGAGTACAAGAATGTTGTTAGATGGTACGATGCTATGGAGGCTATGGAGTGCGTCAAGAAGGCCAAGGAGATCCGTGCCGCGTCCCAGAAGCCCTCCGCATAAGTGGGATTGTTGGGAATTTTGTACGATTTTGTTTGATGAAGCGATTGTTTTATGAATAATATCAAAATTAGTGTTTTTTTTTTTGAATCAATGTTAGGATGGTTCTCAGTGCATATACTGTTCGTTGTGTACTGCTTCTCGTGACTTGCAATGTACTTGTTTGAGATCCTGATCCATAGTTCTCTCACGTCCAGGCCCGGAATCTTGCTTTTGAAGCACCAGTTTGTTTTCTTTATTCACCCTTGTGACTGAGTATGAAATATTTGAATTATCTAACTAGGTTATTCGAATACTTTTACCGCTGCCGCAGAACCCAAGACCAAACAAGGAGCCGCCGAGGAAGTTTAAACAAGAAGCAAACACTCCATGACACATAAATATACATCCGTCGTCACAAAAGAGGTTTAACTCAAAATATCTAAATGCTAAAACGACATACACCATGAACAAGGAAAGGAAATCCCGAAAAATCAGAACAGCAGGTAAAAAAAAAACGATCACAGCATGTAACACCTCCAGCACCAAAGAAAATACAAAGAATCAAAACAGAGAAACCCAACCGAACAAAGGAATACGGAAAGGAAGAATCGCCGCCCCTCTTCCCCCCAAAAAGGCATTCTCCAGAAACAAGATAACTAATCCCATATCGAGCCCGCAAAAAAAGCAAACAACCTACATAGATATGATGTGCTGAGAAATACAAAGCCTGTCATGTTACATCATGACACAATCATGTGCTATCAACAAAGAATAATTATCTACGACCGCTTTTGTCGCTTGTTGGAAGATTCTCCATTTCCATTTGCACTGCGCTTGTCTTTGCGTAACGCCTGTATATCTGCTTCCGTATCTTCGGGGCGCAAGCCAGGTGGCGTAGGAGCAATGCCGGTCTTATTAACATAGCTCTGGCCTAAACTGAGATAAGCAATTGAGTCCATTTCGCGTTGAGTTGCAATTTGTCTTAGTGGGTTACTTCTGGTTGTGACACCATTGAATCCACCAGGTAGAGCCGGTAGAGGGCGAACGTCATGGTACGGGCTTATGCCGCGTGTTCGATCGTCTTGGTCGACATCCATGTCATCGTCACCAGCAGTCAAACTGTTATTAGGAACTGGGGTATTAGCACCAGTGGGAGTGTCGTCGTTGTCTTCGCCGTTGTGTTCGGGGTCGGGATCTTTATTCAACCGTTCGGAGAAATGTCTCACGGTTGCCAAGGCAGCCTGGTGGGAGGCATATTCCACCTCCTTCGCCGTGAAAAGCTTCTCCAATGAATAAGTTGGGCGGTAGTACTGTTTCATCAAATCATCCCTATGCTGTTTCCTATATTCCTCATCTGATTCGGGACAATCTGCACCAAGTAATAGGCCAACTGAAGGTGAAGCTTTCTCGGCAAGATGAAAGCCACCTGCTTCGTCTTCCTGTGCGACGTCAACAGCGGCGCCTCTGCGCTTCCGCTTGCCGTTGCCATTTGGAGAATCGAAGTTCATTCCCGCGCCGAAAGCCATAAGTTCCTCGACTTCACCAGCACGACGTCTCGGCTTTCGCCTGCCAGTTTCCTTCTCGTTGTCATCATCTGCGTGTCCGGCGTTCCGTCTTGGTGAACCAATAGACGCGTTTAAACCGTAGTGCGAGGGATGTAACTGCAACGCATTTGCGTCGGAGATATCGGTCATTCCACCACCCAAAGTAAGGGCAGCAGTCGCGGTAGATGTATCCTTTTCTTGTGCAAGCTTCCTAAGCTGTGACTTTAACCGGGCCGACAATCTGACTTTGATAGAATCTGCGAGGAGTTTATGTTCTTCGCGAGCGTGTACTACCGCACGCATATGTTGGGCAACAAGAGATGCCGCTTTTATGCGGTGTGCATTCTAAACATGGATTTCGCTGATCAGTGGCCAAGAAGCGAAAAATAAAACGAGAGGTCGGCAAGGCAAAGGGGGGTGGGGTTGTTACACACATTAAGAAGTGTCAGCTGTGCATCCCTCTCTTCCATTTCATTGTTAACTTTGTGAATGAATTCCGCGTACCATCTCCCACTTGTGCCCTCCGCACCAACATCGTTACTTCGTAGACCTAGATTTTGTAGAACAGTCTCTGTTGACCGTTGAATAGCTTCTGCAGAATCGTCCAACAAGCGCATGTCACGACCAGAGACGTCTGCACCGATGACCAGCTGCATGTCCACCTGCAGTGCCGTGATTTGGGAGCGGTAGTGCTGATCGCGGATCCTCGGATTCGTAGGATTATGGAAGGACTTTGTAAGATGGCTTAATCTATCGGAGAGGGCATTGCGACGTTTGTCCCGCTTGCTTTGAGGTTGTTGGGAGTGCTGTGGAAGATGGGCGCCTGGGTGTGGCGTCGTAGGGGAGAGCGACGGAGGTGAAGGTGAAGGAGACGTCATTTTTGTGAAAGGACGTCTTTGTGGATGTTTGGTGTGTGATTATTATACGTAAAATGCTATTCAGATAAAAAAAAAGTACGACTGAAATGTGGAGAACCCCGAAACTTCGGACCTGACACTCGGGGGAATCGGTTCGTCAACACAATCGGCTTGCTCGAGATCGTAAGGAAATCAGTAGAAAACACGGTAGCTGAAGGTGAGTTTGCTGATAGATGAGAGATCGTTCGCTGTAGATTGTAGACAGGAGCTTGCTGGTGGATAGCAGTTTGCTCTCGTCTTCAGGTGAGTTTTGTTCGGCAGCGTGTGAGGGTAAGAGCGGAGCGGTACCCAAGAGCATCTACGGCCGTGCCAAGAATCGTATCCCGGACACGCTAGATTTGGTCAGTCTTCATTGAGCCTGAGCGAGGGCTAACAATGGGATTTAGAGCAATAAAACATGTTTGAATTTTGCTATACGTCTCAATTATTATCACTTCAACTGGATAAGTTGTAACAGACTTATAGCCTGTGGTGTTATTCTTTGTGCGGTATTGTGTGGATGGGTACGGCTCGACTTACCATGTAAGTCACGTGAATACGTGTGGGTGTTCGCGAGTCGCTGGAGAAAAGGCGGGGTGTGGCAGTGGCAGGGATACAGTGACGTATGTATGAACAAACTTCCCCTCAGAAAAACCACACTCTGAAATTCCAAAAAGTCCGCACTTTTTTTCGACAGTAGACAAATTTACACCTTAAGGTATTACTTACTTTCAGCAACAGATAAATTCAGTCCCCAATGACATTCACTGAAATCAACTTGAATACGTAATTGCGCGTAAAACACAATGTAGCGCAGAATACATTTTCTTTATACTCTTTTGTCTGGTACTCGATGTTGCAAAGGAAGAGTAGAAGTAATTACGTCATTTCTCATAAATTATCACGTCCCCAAACCCTCCGACTACGCATGATTCCAAGAGTAGATATAGTTCAACAGGCACCACAGCAGTACTCAGGAACAGTAGTTGGCTTCCAAACCAGTGTTCATTACCACTTCACTGCAATTAGTGACTTTGATAACTGTTACTATTACCATCCAGTACGAGTCATCAACTCAAGTCCCAATATCACATTTCCATAAGAAGTTTCAAGCGCTGAATATCTGGATCACAGGGCCTTTTCCTCAAATTCAAATCATTCAGGTTAATCCCAAGTTACTCCACCACCCCAAAATTTCAAAATCATTCACACGCTTAATGATCTTTTTGTGTTTTATTTAATTTTGCTTCATTCTTTAGTACTCTTAATCACTAAGTACATATGGCATAACCATCAACTCATTCCAGGGGTAGGGTATCTATTTCCATCGTTCCAATCATGTCCATCATTTCCATAATTCTGTTGGGTTCCTTCCTTTTTTTTATTTTAGATAAAGATTTTTGTTTTTATGTAGCTCTTCCATTTTTATTGAGCATTGTTAAGCTCTTGTAAATATTGTTGATATTTTCTACTCTTCCTGCTGCTGCGCTTCTAGAATGCCCTTCCCCCTTCTCTCTCCGTCTCTTTCCCTCCCATCTCTCTATGGGCCTCCGCCGTTTTCTACTCCCACAATTCGATTCCCGGATCTATTCCAAAGCCTCACTAAACAACTTCTCAATACCCTTGGGCATAGTCCACCCATGAGTCCTACAAGCTCTCCTATATGCCTCCACCGCCTCGAAAATTCCATACGTATTCCTGGACAAATCCGGATCCAATCTCGCGTATCTCTCCTCGTCACAAATCGCCAACTTGACTTGCAGAAGTACCGCTTCAATAGTATTTACCGCGGACCAACCCTGGTTCGTAAGTAACTCCATACACATAGCACCACCCAGTGTAACATTCCCTCCACCTCCTCGTTGGAAACCCATGAAACGCGGTTTAACAACCCTGACAAACGGTGGCGAGAAGGGGAAGTCGGTTGGGAAGCGGATTTCTAGAACTATGGACCGGATTACTGGATCCCGGGATCGCATATCGGAAACTAATGGAAGATGCTCGGGAAGACTGTGGAGTTCGACGATCCATTGGTAGATATTTTCGACAAGATCTGGGTTGATATAGTAGCCTAAGTCTGCAAGATCATGCGTTGACTGGGATTTGATAAGGGATTTGAGTTCCTGCTGCAACCGCTTGGTGGCGGAGGGGGTTGCATCGATTGGTAATGAGAGAAACTTGATATCGGTTGTGTCTAAGGTGCCAGGGAGGAATACGTCGGGACGCACTGCCTTGGGGGTCATCATTACTGCGGCGTTGTCGGTGGGTAAAGAGGTGACATCTTCGTCTTCATCGTCGGAAAGCATGGCGACACAGTCACTGAAATCTAGAACACTGTCGGTGGACCAGAATTTAGGAGTGTCGGGCTTTTTATGCTCAATGTCGAAAAGTGGTTGTCCTTGCCGACCATGGCTCACTGCGTTAGATGTCGGGGCTTTAGGTATAATAAGTGGATATTTCCAAGCATGCGGTGTGTATCTTTTGCTTTGTTGTTGGATTTTTGATTGTGGTATGATGACGGTGGATGTTGTATTGGTGACATCTGTTTGTTTTGTCTTGATGAATAGATAGCGGGTCTGAATCCAGTCTAGCTGGGCTACAACGAGATGAGGACGCTGGATGGGTTTATGTTAGCTTAAACATTATCTTGGTCTATAAAATATTTAGAATTCTTACTTTTGACACGAACTTATCTGGGGCATTGACAATTTCGTTGAGACTGAGTGCATTGGTTATCTTGAGCCCACTCTGCGGCCATATCATAACATCGATACTTGAGATGCCACGGTGTGAAATTAAATTCGAATACGCCTCTGATACTGAGAGTTCTATACTGTGATAGCAACCATTTCCATACGCTCGACCATGCTGCACTTCGTTGAAGTTGAGTCCACTACGGATGATTGAATGCCAGTTGTAAAGTGGTGAACCGTGGAAGGCGAATAAAGTCGGAACATCTGATTTGAACTGGTCAGAAGGCAGGTTTGCAGAAAAGATAAAGGAACCTACCATTATTCTGCTGGTTTTGTGCGGCCTCTGCTTCAACGGCATTGATGAATCTCTGTTCTTTATCAGGGGAGCCAGTGACAAATCTGAATTGCTTGTAGTATCTCATTCCTTCAACGGGCAAAAACCCTGAAGAAGGATCAATGTCGTCTACTGAAATAATACAGCTGCGATTACTTGCAATAATCCATCGTAGAACCCCTAGAGATGAGGGCGAGATTCTGTCTTTCCACTTCTTCAAGCTAGCTTGATCTTCACCCACACCCGAGTTTCCCTGGAGCCAGGTCTTCATTTCTTCAACTTTTGGGAGGAGCTCAAGTAGCCTAAGAATCTTTTTACGCTTCGCATCCCGAGAAAGATCATCAAAGTTGACGTTATAAGGTCTGATGCTCACAGTCTGAATTTCGTTGTACTTGTCTTCATAAAACGAAGTTTGTGTTGTTTGAGCGGGAGGTTGTGCCGCTGTTAAAACTCGTTGTGAACTCGGGACCATACTCGAGACCGTACTCAATGTGGAAACGCTAGCTAAATCTTTAACTGTCAGTTCGATAATATTTCCAATCCTCAGCTTAGGATAATATTCGGTTTCGATAACCCTTGCGTGCCATTCTGTGTTAGTCTCGATTGTACAGAAGAAAATCCAGTCACCCGGAGCAACAGGTAATCTTGCAGCTGCATCGTCACAAAGAATCAGTTCTCTCTTGGCAGCGCAAAACTTTGCATCCCAAGCAAGATCTCCGGAAAATCCAGGAACTTTAAGGTTCATTCCATCCGGAAATTCCGTCATGGTGCCAATTTGGGCCGCTGCATAACAAAAGCTGACGAGAAGATCGACGACACTGGGTTGTGACATAATCTCATGTTCGATACTTGGCCCAAATCCGAGCGACATGTACTGATATAGACATAATGGATTTGAGCAGACATACGGCTTTAGAGCTTCAAAGTTTGCAGACGTGTATCTGTGGCAAACCAGGCAAAACTCCGTGCATCGTACAAGATGCCGTAAAGCGAACTGCATCACTAAGAGCGGAAATGATACACTCGATTCCGTTTTGTCAACTAGCGCATCATGTGTAACAATACGTGGCAGGTTGTGTGTTGGGGCTTTTGCTGTCGTTTCCGTAGAATAATATTTGATGTCAATACTATCTGAAAACGCAGTCATTTCGCCCTGATGATCTAAACAAGTGTTAGCTGTAATAATATTCAGAGGATTTCTAATAACTAACCATTATAGTATGCCTCGGCTCCGTCCCAGCTTAGATTGTGTTTTATCCGGTACTTGATGAGAGAAATAACGCTCGAATTTAAAAGCTCATTAATCGGTCCAGAGATGAATATCGATTCAAAACGATCCGAATCTACCCCCGCAGATTCGTGTATTGCACCTGACTCCTCAGAAATATCAGATCGTGGCGTTGCCGGGGCCAAAGAAGCTGATTCAAATCCAAAAGTCTTTTGAGTTCTATTCTCAGACCTTCTAAAAGAATCGACGGCTCCATCTAGGGTTGGTTTGTAGTTTGAACAAGTTCCAACGCAAAATTCGATAGTCTTTCTCGCGTAAAAACCGTTGATCTCGTCCATAATCTTGTCCAGAGATTGGTAATAACTCGAATACCGAATCAACACAATAAAGTACTTTTGTGGATCCAGTTTCCATGCAACTAATGCTTCGTCCGAAATTTCTAGTTTGGAAATCTTGACTCCAATGCTGAGATAAAAATTCCTTAGTCCATCTTTCCAGTTTCCTATAAGTCCGGGCTTGAATCCAGCGGCTTTTAACGAACGAAGATCTCTCCGAAGCTCGGACTTCAACTCTGTGTATCGATTTTGAAATCCAGGAAGCGAATCGTCCGGGTCTTGAGAACCTTCGCCTTGAGATTGCAATTCCACATCTATTTCGCCGTCTGACCAGCCCCCCACATCCGATTGATAATCATTATCTGAACCGCAATCTTCGACTTGATACCCAGTGGTAGCGCTGAATGCATTCCGAAATGCATCCACAATCTTGTTTACCGCTATTTCCAAGGGCGTGGAGTCAAGGAGAAGGTTCTCTAGTGCTTCAGAGGCCCAAGTGGGTACATCCGTCGAGATGGTGTAAACCATGGTTACATGAGATTTTGGGTAATCGAATAACTCTGAATGCGGTTAGTAAATAGTATGTATATGAGGCTTGTTGCGCACGCCACACTGAAGTTTAAGCGAGTCTGCGACTGAACAAAGCTCGCTCAACTTCAAAAGTAACTGAGCACAGTGTTTTACATACCAGGAACTGTCCCAACGACCTCGATGGGTCCACATTCTTGTTCCCCAAAATCGTAATAAACGAATTTAAATGTTCCGTCATCTTCACCTCTTCCAAATTCTGATTTCTCGTCAGCGATTTCCTCACACTAATACAAAGGTAACACACCCGAGATACAGCTCGGAAGAGCACCTGGCTGGGAAAGCCGCTCAAGATCCGCGACGAAAGCTTTCCGAGGCATGTTTGACAGTACGAAGTTGTTGAAGCTTGTAATGATTGTCAAAAATTTCTGTCGCGAACAGAGAGCGGGGTGACACTAGGATAAAGCTCAATTGGAGGCTAAGCTGTAAGGTAGGACAAAGTTTGTTATTCGTCGTCAGTGATGAGTTGTAATAGTGAATGAGCTGAGAAACGAGGCGGTCTTCGGGCTACAGAAATGTAAGCGTGCGTTGTCGTACTGTTGTGTCCTCGAGTTGAGAACTCAAAACAGAAAGTTCCTTTAAGCTGACAAAAATGTTGAACGTAAAATAGAAATAAATAACGTCTTCGAAGGATTCACGACGCACTATGCGAAATAATGTTGAGGCGTGAAGCAAGGGCTGAATTCAGGGTAGGTCGTGGAGGGAAGATGTATGGCGGAGATGCGCTTCGTCACTGTTTCAGCGTGGAAGCTGGGAAGACGGCAAGGCCACCCAGGTTCCATACTGCCCACCGCACTGAACGTTTATTTGAGCACCGATGGCCATCTCAACCCTTCTTTTTGATGGACTCCGCCACATGATTTTACAGGCGGAATGTGTGTATGTTATATCCCGCACAGAATTTTTGTGTTTATACAAGCACTATTTGGCAAAATGATGTTTTTTTTCCATACTCACGAGGCTGCACTACGCATTTCCTTTCCCGTCGTGGTACCATTTCTTTCCCCTCAAGCATACATACTCTTGTGCTAGATAGTTTCTTGAATGTTGGCATCCATCTATTCGTCGACGAGTTCGCCCCACCGAGCCCAAAGTAGGCTGTACTTATGATATCCCGAACCTTTATAAAGCTTAATGGAGCTCACCGGAGCGGCACGATAAGCGAATCGATCTCGGTGATACTTTCCGAAGGCAAGACAAGCTTTCATAATCTAGATCATCC
Source organism: Pyronema omphalodes (assembly GCA_024516155.1). NCBI lineage: Eukaryota > Fungi > Ascomycota > Pezizomycetes > Pezizales > Pyronemataceae > Pyronema > Pyronema omphalodes. The sequence continues at coordinate 576,725 of JAJJXM010000017.1, read as the reverse complement.
AGATCTTATCGCAGTTCACATCTGAATAAGTAGCTATCACTTTCCCGTACGTCCCACCCTCCCACCCATACATACGACAATCGATTTTCAGCCTCCCGCCGCTAAAGAGCTTGAGCTTAAGCTCTCTGCCAAGCCTCACGACAAGCATCACAGACATCCCTGTCCCCCCGTCGATCCCCACCAACGATAGCTTTCCCGCGCCCAGGGCCCCGCCAACAACGACGCCTCTGCAACTCTAATCGAACTCATCGCGACCTTCACTTAAACCTTCGCTTTTTTCACCCGATCGTTCCGCTTTATTCACTCGGCGACAACTGTTCTTGAACCCAGCAACCATAAACTTATCATCAAGAACCTGTCAGATCTGCCACCTCTACGAATTCAGCATCCATCAGCCTACCGACCACCTCAACGCAATCAGCACCATGTCGGCAACATCCACCAACCCCCATCTAAGCGATCCCCTTCTCGCTCCCTTCCTCGATTCCACCTTCACCACGACCTCCTACCTAAACAGTATCCTACCACCCCTCTTACCCCCGAGCATCCCCGCTACCTCTCCTCCGCCCGTCGGCCAAGGTCCATCCCAGCACCCACTCGCCATCTCTCTCTCCGCCAGTGCACTCCCCCTTTCCGATCTCTCCAGCAGTACCACTACATTACTGAGCACGCTCTCCCATCAACTAAGCAGGCTTCTGACCACCCTCTCCTCTTTAACCGACGACCTCCTTCGCCTTTCCCCTCGGCTTAGCTATTCGATTGATTTACTCCGATCCGATGTATTATCCCTAGCCGAAGAACTAAACGGGCCAATCGCAGCCATGGTAGCAGGGAGTGGAAAGAAGCCAGAGGGATTAGAGAGACTTGAGATGTTAGTGAAGGTTCGACAGCGGGTTGAAGAAGTAGTGGCGGTTTTTGGAAGGGCTATGGATTGGAGTCTTGAGGTTCCTGAGGATGTGTCACAGTCTTCGCAGACCTCGGGAAAAGATAAGGGGAAGAAGGATTTTGTGGGGGAAGTGGTTTATTTGTTGGCTTCGGGGGATGTTAAGGGTGCGAGGGAAAAGGTGGAGGCGTTGAGGTTGCTGGCTAGTGTATTTGAGGGTACTGTGGAAGGACCGGCAAGAGTGGCGGTGGTGGAGAAGTTGGATGAAAGGGTTAGGATGGAGGAGGAAAAGATTATGCCGAGGAAATTGGGGAGGGAAATGAAGCGTGAGACAACAGGAGAAGCAGGTGGTTTTAATGGATTAATTGAGAGTTTGAAGGGATTAAGAGGAATATAGGCTTGGTAAGCGGGACTGTAAATAATCTAGGGATTATACCATTGGATATTGAAATTATGGAGTTATTATCCTTGAGCATTATGCTCAGGTACAACGGCAAATCTGGTACTCTATTTCATCACTGCGCTCGGCTTCTATCCCCTCATACAACTGTAAATACCAAAAAAAAAAAAGAAAAAAAAAAAAAAAAAAAAAAAAAAAACCCGCCATCCTCCATAAACCACCAAATAACCTTCAGTGATTACGATCAAAATCGGCTATCCCAGGACTATTAAAGCCCCACTCATGGCCCGCGAACCTCTGCAATTATCGTCGTTCTATTGTTGCTATGCCTTATGTTGAAGGTCACGAGAACGAGGAGAGCGTGAGATGAGAAAAGTGGAGGTGGTATGTGTTATCTTGATTGTGAGTGAAGCACTAGGTCAAGCGAAGCCTGAAAGTAGACAAACTTAACCTCCACCTGGGCATTACTTCGACACACCCCCTCGTCTAAGGCAGAGTGAACGATTTCCAAGTAAAGAAGAAAACAATATAACCATCCGTCCAAGCAATAAGAATAATAACAATCAATCCAAGCAATAAAATAATAACAGACAGCCATTCGTGCCAAGTAATAATAATCATCCATAACTATAAGAAACCAGTATCCATGAAAATAAGAATAGTACGAAAAATCAAACAACCATCAAATGATATCCTTCCAAACACAGAATCACAATAATAATAATATAATTCATAACCGCTAGTAGTCACCCAATGATGAACTACTTGTTCCAACTATCGTCATCCCTAAGAGTCCCAAGGCAGCCGTATGCGGGGGTCCTGAGAGAGCCTTCGTGAAGATATCGGTGACGTTTTCTTTTGACGGGACGTATTCGAACGCTACGGTCCCCTTTTTAGCTTCTTCCATAGAATGCTGATACTTAACTGCGAATTGCTTTGTTTTGGATTTGATTACAGCGCTCTGGAGAAGCTTCAATGCTCCCATGTTGCCGCATCGAATTGGGGTGGGCGACTTGTTAATCCAGATACTCGTGTCGTCCATCAGGAGTCGAAACTAGATTGCTTCCCGAGTAGCGTTGCTGCAAGCAATATCATGTACTCCGCTTCGAGTGTTGATAGGGCGATGATCGATTATTTCTTCGAGACCCAGTGAATCGGTACATCTGCTCCAGGCGCAAGGACCACACACCCCCGACGTTTTTTCTATCACCGGTACTTCCCGCCCAGTCACTGTCGGTGAAGAGTCGCTGTTGGGTTGAAGTTATCGAAAAGTCCTTGCGGTATACAATGCACAGGTCGATTTTATCATTCAGGTAGCGGAGCACACATTTTGCAGCCGTCATTTGCATGGAGTTGATCTGGATCAATACGTTAGAGAAACCTGAACGAGTATGAGAATTGTGAAATTAACTTCTAAAGTATAATGCAGTAAACTTACCAGTGTATTTTACGGTGTTTTAATTCTCGTTAACGTGGGCAGATCGGTATTACCACGGGTGAGGATTCTGTCGATTAAGGGAATAATAATGGAAGTTGCTTGGTAGTCGGAGGGTGGATCGTTGATCATAGTCTCTAAACAGCAGCGTGCTTCGCTTTATTCGAATATATAGAAAGATGATTCAAGTGGAGTTTGTTACCGAATTCGGTTGATGGTGATAGTGGCATCGGATTGTCAGTTGTGGGCTGCGATGGAAATGGAGGTGAAGGGAAATTAACGTAAGTAGAGGGGCTGTTGATGTTTCGTTGTGTATCTAACGTTGGTGATATACCAGCTGGTACTCCTCTTGATGGATTACAGACGGCTACTTTACAGATAATAAACCCGAATTTAGTGTGCCTAACCCTTCCTATCAGCTAAGAACAACAACATAGATATTCCCGAAGTCCCTGATGTTGATCCACAGTTCTCTTTCGATGTAATGCAGATTCAAAAACTTCATGATTCATCTCTACATGAGCATTCTAATTATATCTCATTGTACATTTGATCCATCTGTATTCAGTATTACCAAATTCATCTCCATTACCCTTTCCTTAACCAGCCCCGCCCACCTAAAGCCTCTCCATTATCCTATCCCTCTCACGGACCAGACCCCCCACAAACATCTGCTCCATCCAATTCTGCTCTATGCATCTCTGTTCCACAGCCTTTTCCGTCCACAGCATCTTCTCACACATATTTTCCGATGCACACCTCCCCACCCTACACCACCTACACCTCCCCGACTCCACTAAGCAAACCGCCGGATCCTCCATTCCAACCCTTCTAACCCTACAATCCCTCGTCCTAGGACTCGCTTCAGGACTTACTCCAGGACTTACATTTTTCTCCAACCCAGGTTGAGCACGAAGATACCACTCGTTATCGCACCTCGTGTCACAGCTCCATCTTCCCCAGGAATCTTGTTGTTGACCTTGCTGCATTGTATCTCTTGGTAATTGGTTCCAAAATGGATCTATATACCCATGCCCATAGTTGGTATTATGATCATGGCGCCCATCTACCCCGTTGATTTCGCTGACGTAAGCTTCTCGACTCTGTTGAGCCTTAGTCTGCTGAGTCGTCTGATTCAGTTGAAATGGCTGAGCTGAAGAAACTTGCTGGTTGAAAATCCATTGTGGGGTCTGTTGATGTGGACTTAGGATAGGGACTGTTGGTTGTGATTTGGGAATATACTGGGGGTAGCTATGGTACTTTTGGAATCCGGATCGTGATTTAATAGGAGAGTGAGTTCTGATTCGGCGAGGTTTGGGCGGTGAGTAGAAGGGGCTTGCTAAGGCTGGATGAAATTGTAGAGGCTGTGTATGTTGGTAGTATTGTAGAGGATATTGTGGAGGTTGATACGGTTGGTTTTGCTGATTCAACAGGACTGGCTGGACTTGCGGAGGGAATGAAGATGATTGATTTGTGACATGGAGGCTATAGTTCCGGGGGATGTAGTTGCTCGTGATTTCTTGTTGTCTTAATTCCAGCTGTATAAGCTCTTTTTCTATCTGTGCAAGCCCTGCATCTAACTGTGTATTTGTCTCTGGCTTCCGCTCAGCCTTCAATATTGAAGGGGAAAACAGCTCTGCGTCAGGTCTCAGAATCGTTCGCTTCTCAGAGATAGGAAATGAAACGGAGTAGTTGATTTCCTCTACGTATGGAAGTGGGGCGTTAAGTGGGGTTGATAAGATGCTTCCATTTAGGAGTCGGTCGTTGTCGACTGTAAGCTTGTCGGTGATGATTGGGGAGGGGTAAAAGTGGGATGGATCGAACTCTAGTGCCTTATGGATAGTTAACTGGGTGTTTTGTTTACAGAATTAGGAGAAGGTAAACTTACTAGAGCGTTGATTGTTGACGGCATCGTGGTGACTTTGATTCTTGGTTTGTTGGTTTGCTCGATAAACAAACAGCGACTATGGGTAGTTGAAGGTAATAGACTGGATCAAAGCTGGATCTGAAAGCAGGCTAAGGTGTTTCTTTATCGAAGTCTGAGAGGCTGTGTGGATGAAAGAGGGCTGACAGATCGAACCTTTAACAAGGGGGTTCGCTGTGTTTGAAAGGTTGGAAAATAGAATACAGCAAATGCGGTGTAAATTTATGTGTCTCTTATTTGTCTTGAACGACTTTAAGAATGAGCAAACGGTGGTGTAGTATCATTCTGTGCACCCGCAATACGGTTTGTAAATACGGAATGCGGTAGCTTGACAGCCTGTAGATTATTGCAGCACAGTTGCAGTTCAGGTTATAGGGCACTTTGTTGTACTTTCTGTGAAGTTCAGATGAAAGTGCTGAATTACGCTTGTTCTGCTTTATTGATCTTTTGGTCCACGGTTCCCGGGATGTCCGGGATACCCGCATATTGAATGGAGAACCGTTGAAAATGATTCAGAAGAATTAGGTACCCGGAGACGTATATACATGTCGGCGTACTGAGAATACCGTCAACCCGGGAATATAGAATGCGTAACTCTACGCTGAATATATTCAAAGATTCACCATGCATCCTATAGTAATAATAATACTACCCAAGGCTTCTTAAAAATAACTTGGAACATGCCACTTGATTTGATAAATCCCCCTACTAAACAAGCATTGAGCCCTGGAAAAAATGGTCCCCCTTCTGCTGTCCTAGTGATGCAGCAGATGGCAAATTCCATGTCACAACCGCTCACTCAACCAACCGCCTTGGACTTTTGAGCACATTATTTATAAAGCATTTAACTCTTTATCCATGTACCCCTTGAATCTTTTAGTCTTTAGTCTCTGGGGTTCTAGACACTTAAATCTGTTGAGGATACAGTTGATAGTCCATCATACGATATCACACAGAACCCACAGAATCCTAGACGAGTTTGCAGTTCTCTTCAACACCGATTGCCTCAACATCGAATCCTTCAATACCGACTCCTCCGCCAACTCATTTTAGAAAATTATGCCTAGTACAACTATGTATGTAATTAAGTAAATGTCCACAGAAGCATGACCGGAAGCTTGGATAGTCATTAGTAAATTACCAAGCGGTAAGCGAGCAGCAAGCATTCATTATTGGGGGCTATACTCGCTTGAATACATGAAGCTAACCCAGTAGCAGTAGCTAGACATTTTCAATTGTGACACCGTTCGTCGGGAGGTGGATGGTTTGAACTTTGTACGCTACAGTCGATTCGAGTAATTCCAAATGACGCGACGACTGTGACGTTGTCAGGATCTAGAAGATCTTGCGATAGAGTCGGTTTTGGTGTAGCTGTGACCTTTTGGCTTTTTTATTTCGGTATCTTGTTTGTTTTTTGGTGTTATTTTTTCATTTTTAGGTACAGTGTCTTCAATCTTTTCGCTGTGTATATCTAGTCCCTCCAGTCGACGTCCCGCCCGTATATGCCTCGGGTTGTGGCGGTATTTTAAGGCTCAATGTCTTGACGGAATAAGTAGAAAACGGCAGCCTCGATAAACGGGGAAGAAATATACGGGTGACATCACTTTTAATTGGTATGTATAGCATGCACGGTCTGGTGACCGGCAAAGCCACATCACGCAATAGAAGAGTAGATAGGATGCCGGTATGCAGAACTTCATGATGAATGATGTAACCCAATTGGAAACTTGGAAAATACTGTAACACACGCGAAGACTTTATGCAAAGAGCGAGCTTCAATGCTATTGCTAGTTAGAAACGTAGGACAGAGAAGCACGCAAAGGAGGCCACATATAGTGGAAAAAGAATCAGACAGCATCGCTTAGATACTTAAGCAGCAGTTCCAGTCGTAAAAACTAGAGTAAATATCTAAGAAGGAACGAGTCTTGACATGAAACATATGATTTGACAGTACTCCGCCACCCGCTCCGCGGCGCGACATCCACTCGGCGTTATTCTTTGCCATTCCGTATGTCATACCTTGGTATTTTCTTAGAACAGCCGGTGCTTAACTCCTGCAGCCACAAACGTGAATTAACCAGTCACTTTGGCTCTGGAGTGCGTTATATAAACCCCGTCGAGTCCCCCCACCCCAAGCTCCACTTTCCTCTCCTCCACACATAGCTACAGAGGGTACTGGGGGCTTATTATGCTACAATTACAATTAGAGGGCAGTCTAAATAAGATACTGAAGATTCAATAATGAAAGTCTAATGGAGGGTACTGGGGGCGCATCACAAAGGGACAGTGGGACAGTGGGACAAAATGTAGAAGCCTTGGTGCGTCAGAAAACCATTACTCTGGTAATTTGATGCAGCGGGCTACCCGAGAAATGGAATTCTTGTTAATGTGTTTTGCCGCCCAGCGAATCAATAAAAGCCAGCGTAGCCATTGAAAAGGCAATCTGGGACTTGATCGTTGATTGTGGACGGGTTTAGCTTTAGCGTATGTTTTGAAGAAGAAAAGGGAAGTGGGGTCGATGGGGGGATTAAATAGCTGGAGGTAGAGGCAGAGAAGTGGAAGAGGTTTGCCCGAAACAAGGGACTTGGCCTGTGGGACAGGGAGCTTATTCTCCGCCGCTTTGCGGTATCACCATTGAAGGAAGATGTAAACACGGAAGAGGTAGCTTCGTTTGTCGGCTACTTCTAGTGGAGTATCTTCTACATCAGTAAACATATATTATATTATTCTGCTTGGAGTCTTGAATAATACATCGTGGAAGCGTATTGTCTCCTTAAGCTTATGGGGCGATAGGTGGCTTTAGATGTCGCGCTGTAGCTTGTACTTAGGTAACAGCTCCAGTGATCTACATCAATTTTGCGCGGGCAAAAAACTTTGGTTCGAGTTTAAACAATATTTCGAGTGAAACCAAACCCTGCCGAAGATATAATTACCATGCTCATGTAGAGATGAATCATGAAGTTTTTGAATCTGCATTAAATCGAGAGAGAACTGTGGATCAATATCAGGGACTTCGGGAATATCTATGTTGTTGTTCTTAGCCGATAGGAAGGGTTAGGAACACTAAATTCGGGTTTACTGTCTGTAAAGTAGCCGTCTGGAATCTATCAAGAGGGGTACCAGTAGTGATAGTAGGTGATAAAGCATGTTTTACCATAGTAAGTCAATTTCTTTGTAAATAGTCGTCTTGAAGGAATGTCTGTTTGGAGACAGTGAATACCTTCGTGCATTCAGCGCTCGAAGGGATTTATTTCCGCATGTATTAGGTCAAGCGGGCGGTTGGCTAGGCAAGGAATGACGTATGTAGTTCCAAAAACTAAGCGAGCCACGACAGGACGCGTCGCACGCGTCGGGCAGATGTACACGTGACAACAGAGCACATCGAGACTGTCACTTTCCACTTTTTTTCCGCCATCGATGTGTTTTTGCAGTGGTAATTACTTATGTACAACCCCAAGGCGCTGATATATCAAGACTTCTGGTATATCACCAACGTTAGACATACAACGAAACATCAACAGCCTCTCTATATACGTTAACTTCCCTTCACCTTCATTTCCATCGCAGCCCACGACTTACAATTTGATGTCACTATCACCATCAACCGAATTCGGTAACAAAATTCACTTGGATCATCTTGCTATCTATTCGAATTTCGAGAAAGCGAAGCATGCTGCTGTTTGGAGAAAATGATCAATAATCCACCCAGCCTCCAATACTACCAAGCAAAGATTGATGTCGTTCAGTCACGGCACTTACATGCTTCTACAGTAACAACGAAAAAATCGACCTTCCTCTAACCCTCCAGAACACGCGAAGAAATTACAAGATTCCAGCAGCAACCGGGGGAATATTTCATTGGGCCATTGACAAGATCCGGTTGTCGGGGATCCCATCATACGATATCACACGGAACCTACAGAATCCTAGACGAGTTTACAGTTCCCTCCGACACCGAATCCAACAGAGCACGGCGGATAGCCGCTCGTTCCGTCCACGCAAGAAATGGGGACTGTGTCCCGAGCTGGTAGCTATCCCGAAGAGGCGGGCAGCAGTCTTCCTGCAGTTGGCATCAGGACATGCGCTCATCGCCACTCATCTGCTGAGGGTAAAGAAGAATCGGACTGGTGCTGGTGGTGCCAGTCTGACAAACGTCAAACTCGAGGACACCTCTTCGGGACTGTCTCAGGTGGAGAAACGAGTTCAAGGAACTCAAGGCGGAGGTGGATAAGATTACGGGAAGGCAGAGACGGCCGAGGGGGAGGCTTGAGGTGGTGGATCTGTTTAGGGATGATCGGCTTACAAAAGCGATCTTGGATTACTCTTTAGATGGCTCCGACCACGAGGACAGGAAAACTGGATTTAGATTCCCACATAGGCCTTAAAGGACTCGAACGGTGTATGATTAAAAATCAAAATCAAAATCAAAAATCAAATCCCTTCAACACCGATTGCCTCAACATCGAATCCTTCAATACCGACTGCTCTGCCAACTCATTTTACAAAATTACGCCTAGAGAATTCACATACTATAACCAATCATCACCCCCTACAGCTACACAATTCGATGGTCTTCCTTCGCCTCTAAGCAATGAACCTACGACACAGATTCCTTCTCACCACCGACTGCTATTGGCTTGGGTGGGGGTTTTAAAATGCAGAACTTCCCCCGCTTCTCTAGCACCACCCTCGTTTCCCACTGCTGATATGGCAATAACTATTAACGAATGTCACTTTCAAGGAACTACGGTATCGGTAGGCACATCGAGCACATCAAGTACCGCTGCCATAGCCATAGTCGCCGTCTCCAAAGCAGCGTTTTTTATTCACAATCATAGCACTGCCATCATTCCCACAATTACTCCAGCGACGCTTAACATTGAGATTACAGAGGAGAATAATTAGATGAAATGATATGCTTTATAAGTAGTATTTGATGTGTTTTTGGAAGCCTGGGGTCAAGTTCAAGAAGAGGGAATAGGATATTTGGAGTATGGTGGAGTAAAAATACGTAATAAAACAAGCTTTATAACTGGTGATTGACTACGTGCTTTGGGAATTCTGAGGAAATCTGAGTTTGCTCTATGGACTTTTCCGGGGTTATGGATGGTATGGTTTTTGCAAATTGAATCTCAACTCTGTCTTCTTTACAATTGATAAACATGTAGATACAAATGCTGATTTCAAACTCATATGCATCCACAATTTATGATGTACATCACGCTCCTATACAAGATGACCGATGATTCAGAACAAGCAGCATTTCGGAAGCATAAATTATCACGTCAGCCTGTATTTTTTCGCGCTCAATTTTCGGGGTATACTTATCCTTATCCTTACATATCACATTGTCCTGAGCACTCTACATCCTTTCGTTGATACAACATTCTTTGGTCTCAAGTACAAGCTGAAGATATGTAGTTCCTCCATTGCATGTTCCCTCGACCGGCTCTTCGCATTCCCTCAAATCGGTACTACACCTTCTCACATCCCAATATGTACGAAATCCGGCTCTTTTTCATTTATCTTACCGGAACAACTTCAAGCCTCCGGGCTTGCTTTGATCCGACCCCACGGATGCATGTAAGACAAACATTCTATACGCACTTTTGGCAGCAGGCACAGGAGTATTATATCCGTATTCATGCGGACGGCTCAAAAATATTCGCTGCTTGATGTTCTATTTCAACACGTGTAAGGCTATGAGAGGAAGATTATTCACTGCGGCTTAAAGATTGATGTTTTATATGCAACGGAAAGAGATTTAGGCTGGTACCTACGGTGCAATTTCAAATCATTGCGGAGTACCGATGTCATGCATGTAGGCAAACAGTTGGATTGAAAAGTGTCTAGATTATACTGGAAGCACGGTTAAATATCATTGAGCTCATAAAATATGAGAACCAAGCAAGGCGTTTGTTAAGGCTTCATACAGACCGTTGTGATTCGTGGTGGTGGGCCATCAATCCAGAAAAAACTGTGCTTTTAAATATGCAAGTGGTTTAAACGAGGTATTTAGGAACGTTTAGTTTCGTTGGCAATAGTTTTCTGTCCATAGATAGTTAGCTGATAACGCAGGCTTATATTTAAATACGACCAGGCAACAGTGCTTCTAAATGCAGGGAAGGGGTATATTAGTAAGCATTCTCTCTGGGTCTTTCATTGAAGTTAGTGTTAAGGCACAGCTACGAAGATCCGCGGTATGTGAGCTGCGGGGTCGTGGAAGGTCATGCAAAACAGTAGAAAAGTAGACACTCGCAGCCCTGAATATCCAATTCATCTGCCAATGGACAAGGTTAAACTAGCTGATCAGTGCATAATGCCCCTCAATTCATCAGCACACCAAATATGACTTCATATTCGTTTTCATCTTTGTCGATTAATGCATCCTTTAGACCGTTATCACGTGACTCTATGAACCGTCCGTCGTTGTTTCAAAAGTGTTGTTCTTGTTCGACCATCCCGAGAATGCGCGCAAAACTCGGAGTTTTGCAAGCGCCGATAAAATCCGGGTGGTGTTCAGTCCCTTCCAAATGCACGCTAGATTTTCTTTCAATTTTCCACCATCCAGCGTTCACTGCGAGCGCACGGCTCATGACGACCGTGCGCGGCATCCGACTTTGAATTGGCGGCTGTGCATCATCCGGATCAAGCCCGTGCCAATTCTTTGAGACCGCGGGGTAGGTAGGGTTTGTAGGGTAGGCAAAAGGGTTCGTTTCGTTTCGATAAGTACCCGTAGCGGATTCATTTCGGATCATGTCCGAAGTGTAAAACCCAGGAGTTGTAGTACCGTTCGGTAGACACGGAGGTGCGGCAGACGGCGAAGCTCTCGGCAGTATGGAATTTGTTGCCCGGACCTGGTGCCCTAGATATAAAGCTCGGTTCCTTAATCCCGGGTTGACAACCGGGCAAAGAATATGTGGTCAGCTAAGAGTACAATACCGCGTTTAACAGAGGATAAGGCTGTTTGGTCCTCTATTGTCAATACGCCTTTCCACATATTAAAAAGTCGAAAAACAAGCGGGGGGGATTCTGTGGCCGGATTGAGGTCAGATATCCGTATTACGAGGGGAAGATAAGGCACTCATAAAATGCGTATTATCAAGTTCCTAGGCTCCATGTATGTCTCAGCCGTTCGTGGTATTTGAAGCGGAGCATATAGACGGACATAATTGCACCTGTTGTGGTCAGATAGACGAGGTTTCGGAGGGACATCTCCGAGTTTTGAATGAATTTGGAAACAAATCACGGGCTTTGAGAAGCAAGTTGGGCAAATTCCGGACAAGTGATATTTAACGGTAAGATAGGCATTGAAGACTGTGTCATTGACTAATAGACCTAGAACTTGGCGAGGCGTCAATAGGGCGGAGGCGGCCCCGGAGCAGTAAGCCACAAAAATAACGTGTACATACAGATAGGGAGTTTGTCTATCTGATGACTTGTTTTCGAAAAAATAAAGGACATTCCACTTTTCAGCCGTTTTGGGCAGAAAGGCTTGGTCCAGACCCGGAATGGGCTGTCGACATGTATTGAGAGACGAGAAAACCGAGTGACGCAATATGCATTCGACGTAGATGAGCCAACGGTTGTCCATATATTTAATCCATTTACTGCCAAATGAGATCTTCAAAACTGAGAAATCTCTTCAAATGTAATCAGGAGTTTTCCCTGTTGCTTTTCTGCCTGTTCTTGGCCCCGGTTGAGAGTTGCTTACGTCTTGACGCAAGGTGATGCTGCGGGGGCGTCGGTCAGTACACTCCGTCGACCGGGAACACGATTAAAGTTGAAACCTCCTTTTCATGCGCATGATCACGAGGGTTCATCATCTGTTCTAGAATCTATATGTATGGTCTGTATGACTTCCGCAGAGTTATCAAATGCTCGTAAACAGTGCCCAATGTGTGGCCATAGGGTGCTGATCATGATACTAGTAAATGAAGGCTTCCAATATTCGATCTACCCGGAGGTAACACAGAACTGGAAACTGTTCTGATTGAACCGGACAAATACGAAAGCCAGGATATCAATGACCCAATACATCGAACGGAAAGTACTTGGTACAAGGGTAAGTCCGGAGCTCTGTTATATCACCGTGTTCAACCTTTCCCCCCGTACAACAGTAAATATCAGTCCTGTATGGGCCGTTTAGGCCTTGGTCGGCGTATGATTGGATAAATAAATAAATAACAGTAAATGCCAAGACCATTACCTTCCATGAAATACCAGATATCACTTGATAACCATGGTGAAAACTTGCTATCGGAGAGCTCATAGCTCCTTCGAAGCAACGCAGCACTCTGTAAGATTTGTATTTCTCCGTACTGTGTCGTTGGAGATGTAGCTAGGGCATTGATGATACCCAGCTCTCCGTAGATCACGCTTTGTTGTCTTTTGAGTTACAGCTGCGACGTGACGTCGAAAAATGCAGGGCAGCTTGGTGCCGGGAAACGCATCAAATCGCATCATGTTTAAGCTGAGTAGGAAGTCTAAGCTGTTATGCGGTTAAATTTCAATCCCAATTCTGGATAATGCATCCGGGCACGTGTGAGCTATGCCTATCTATGTACTCGTCGAGTGCAAATGTGATCGGTTGCTCCAGCAATGATCTGATAAGCTAGGATTCCCCTGGTCATCCTAGCCCCCATTGTATGTCATGTCCAGTTACATGTTCGGCGCGAATTGCAATTATTGGATCGATATGTATGTCTCATCAGCGCTTCAGAAACCTACCATCATCAGTCAAGGTCGGGGACTCATTGTGTAGTAATCAAACACTCATAACAGTCACCCAAAGCTACATGGCTACGTATCCATTGTCTATTCAATGTACGCTAAAGACAACTAACCGATCACATCTACGCTTGACGAGTGATCTCCGTCGTAATCCGAGTATTAGGGGTACAGCGCCACGATACGGCTGAATGGTGGCTGGAACGGGAACAAACCTCAATCCCGGGCTCCAAGACGGGAGAGTTCTAGAGTGGAGCAACTTCCAGCAGCTAGGACAATGACATCGCTCCGCCAACTGAAGATCTTGGGCCACTCAGATATATAGATTGTCTTAGACCCGCATTTTCAGCTCCTGTTCGAGAGCTAAAGCAGCAGATCATAACATTCAACATCCGAGATCTCATCATACATTTCATCGTGTGTACATATTAGATGCCTACATGTGGTCTACATGTGGTTGAAGACGTAGCTTGTGATGCATGCCACTCTATGTATCAGTCGGTAGATGACTTTTGACAACAGAGGCCAACTGTATTGTAGCCATCTACCCAATAGAGCCCGAATAATGACAAAGGCCAACAAATCTCAAAATCTCCAACCGAGATTGACTATCGCATAGACTAATCGACCATAGTCCACCCGTCCTTAAGAACATTAGGAACAGCGGACCCCCTGCGCAATGCCGTCACTCTTCCTGCATGTCTGCCCAGACCCCACTGTAGCACTATGTCCGTCTCAGGAACGTCGACCGTTGGACCCAACATCGGAGTATGAGATTATGAATGTTATTGGTCGTTCCTGCATCACTGAATTCCGGGAGTTGATTTAGGGTGTTAGATTGAGAAGCTTTTGCACAAAGATACATATCATAGTAACTTCCGAGAGTACCAGCGGTTGTATATCAGGAGTGCTCTGTATGTGAAACAGTTCCGAGCTCCGACTGAGATCATAAGCATGGTATCAATGCACCCTCACGAGTTACACGGATTCTGCCTGATCCAAGGCCCCAAGCCAAGCGATGTCGTCAGTATTTCCCGCTGGAAAATCAATGGGTACCGACTGTCTTGGTATTGTTATCATCGTACGAGACTTCAGTATCTCTAGGAATCGACGTGGAACATTGGATTCGTGTTGAGTATATCTTACCTAGGTAGTAAAACTGAAAGCAAAGTCAGACGGCAATCAACATTTCTCGGAATTGGTTCGATTAATTCCTAATAGAAAGAGGTCCGGAAGAGGCTGAACCAAGAGCTGTTATGTTACCAAGGGTTGGTATGATACAGGGTCCTTCGATACCCCTAGGGGCATAGAGAAGATTGTAACACTGTGTGTCCCCTGTGGGTTTTAGAAACCTTATTATGTTCTTCGAAAGCAGCGGGTTAGAGGCCCGGTTTCAGATCAGAAACGTAAAACTGCGATCTCGTCCGTATGTAATACGGCAAACAATCGTTTTTAAATCAACTATGCTTTCAGTCTGTTCTCATTTTGGCCACTAGATTGGTTCATTGTCGGATATAAGCGATAGAAAGGCGAGATATCCGCCGGCAATGTTTTTTCCGATAGCTCGATGGCAAACATTCGGCCTTCTCGCACCGCCGTACCCCGCCACATCAAGCGTTGGAAGCCATACCCCAGAAGATCAAAGAATTGTATAATGTCATTGCATTTGCATGGGTAAGGGCTGAACGGGATTATCGGAATCACCGAGGTACATCGAAGGAGAATTGCCACCAGGACCAAGCTGTGGTTACTCTTTGACCTCAAACGTAAAGGCACAAAAAGAAATATGTGCCTGAAGTCTGGCACTACAATGTAAGTTCCACGTATGTATCTTTTCAGTTCTCGAGAGCTTCGTCATCTTCGACAAAAGATAGAACTTTAGGAAAGTGCTCTGAACAAGCACGGATACAAACCAATCCTCTGTTGGGATTCAAACGTGCGCTAGGTTCATAACTAACCTGCCATGGGAAAGAATGCTTATTCAGTTCTGCTTCCTGGAAGCACTAAACGCTTGTAGGCTTCGTCGTTCGTGATAATGCTGTCTCTCGGTGAGGGGTCGGTACGGTGTAGTTGGGGGTGGAAGATGGAGCTTGGTCTAGAGAAGGTGGCAGCGAAAGGCGTGAACTCGACAGTGGCACAATGGGAGGTGGAGGGGATCCACGTGATAGGACCTCTGAACCAAAATCCAGCCGTAACTGAGACCTCCGCGAGCCGTCGTATTCTTTGCAAACGGGGGTTGGTTTTGTATCAAAAGGAATACCAGGTGCTATTTGTCAATGTATCGTGTTCCAAGTCAATTTTCGTTTCCGAAATCGCTTGACGTTCGTCTCTTGAAGCGCAGAAACCGCCACCGCAGGGTTTGCCCTACTTTTGTAAATTAATTACCTGTTTCGATGCCACGGAAAATACAGCCAATCTGTGATGTGTGCCTGCAATTCCAAACATTCCTCAGTTAGAGTATTTGGAATATGAATATGATAAGATACTAATTCATAGTACATTTCAGCAATTCCCTCTGATGTTTATCCGTCCTGTTCATCCATTAAGAATAATAATAGTTTTTCACAACCAACCAAAACAAATATTGCATTGTATCCAAGTCATCACACCCGCCACGCCTTACAGATATTCAGGGTCCTTCCAGAAAACAGACTCGGCTCCATGGATGCCCCCATTCACCTAACGTCTTGACAGTTTACTCCGCTTTACGGTTCACTTCCCGTCTCCGCGGAGGTAAACCGTCCCCGCATTAGCTGCCCGCTCCCGCCATGTGTTCTCTTCTCACGTAGGCGGGCTTAGTCTTTGAAGCCTCACTCGCTACTTATATGTAGTTATTCCGAAACCGTAGGGAACCATAAAAAGACATTAAGCAACATGGAGTTACTTATGTCTCTCATTGTGGAAGGAAACACCGACGATCAATAACAGCTTGAATGTTTGTTGGAAAGATTCCAATATGCCACAGCCATGTGAGTTGTAACCCACTAGTATGGTTCTCACTTCTGAAACGTGGGCACCTCGTCTCGAGGTGGCAGTGTTGATCATGAACTTTTGAGCACATATATGCAGGTGAAAGGACTCCATGTTCTTTGCAGAAAGCTAGCCATGTCATTGAAAATCCTTCACAGCAGATGACCCGAAAAGAAGACATCTACAGGCTGTTTACATAGGGGTCTATTTAGAGTTTTCGGAGCTTTTTGAGTCTTCGGTGGCTTTTTGAGCCTATGAGAGCCGTTACAAACCTTTGGAGAGATTAGCTATCCTACCGAGATCGATCCCCGATTACAAGTCTCTTTTTCGGCCAGCAGCGGGCTTCGAACCGCTAAGGTTGCCGACTTGCGGGCTTACCCTGAGCCCTACGCGGGGTTATTGCGGGGCACCTTCAAGCTCGCTACCTCTCCCCGGAAGCTCCCCGTATAACTTGGACTATTTACGTACTGCCATGGCCTTTGTTTCTTGCTTCGGATACGACGTCAATTATATCACTTTTCCCCTCATACTGTTTTCTTCATGACATCGTCAGTCAAGACCAATGCCATTATCAAGGCCCCATTATGCATAAACCTCACACCGCTCAATCGTTCCATTGGTTTGGTTTCATTATTGACACCTGCATCTTTCAACGCTTGTTTGTTGGCTGGTGAACCGAAGTCTCGGGATTGAAAAGTTTCATTAACCATACCGATGACGAGCCAGAAAAAACCGAAAAAGCCACCTGGGACTTCTAGGATTCGTAAACCATAATTTCCCCAACCATACATATGACGAATACATAACCTCTATTCACTCAAGGTATCCTTTACCCATGTATTTCACCACCCATGTATCTGTTGTGTAATTTGGTCTTGACTCCTTAAAGAATCTCGGAATTAAGCCGAAAGTTACGGAGCTACGGTGCCAAAGGGTTTCCAAGACAATTTGATACTTGGCTTCCAGGGGAGCTTGCGCTGCTGCTCTCGGCTAGATGTCATCACCACGGCCAGAAGTGTTGAGGTCTGGCTAATGATTAAGTAATTCATCCAGGGGTAAGTGAAATCGAAGACTGGAGGGTTGTCATAAGATCCATTGGCCTGTTTTCCGGCTGAATTGACAACTGAGATGAATCGGAACAAATATCTGGCGGGAACACAACATGCGAGCACTTCGGAACCTCATCACGATCTGCAGCCATGAAGTCTGAGGTTAAAGTTTGAGGCTCGATGTCCCCTATGTAGATAGGCTCTCCACTTCTTCTTTTTGCCGGTGTGGATACAATTTTCAACTTCATCAAACCCGAATGAGGTATGGCATGGTACTAAGTTGACCTCCTAAATCCCTACCGCGAGGATCTTATGACGTAGTACAGGAGTTCATGAAGAACCCTAACTACTTCACGCTCCCCAAGTACCCCCTTCTCAGTTGTGATGGCTTTAATATTCGGCGTCTATGATGATTCGGAAGGCATGGCACTGGAAGATCCCGCTTGTAGTATGAAGGTATTTTGCTTTGCTGCTCATGGGAGGTCGGTTTTTCTGCTTCCGTTGAATTTTTGCCAGACTTTGCCAGACTTTGTCGGACCTTGTCTGACTTTTTCAAGCTCCTGTTTTTTTGGTGTAAAATTCCTTCAGCGCACGTGGGAATTCCAAGCTTTACATTAGAGGTTTCGGGCCTGCGGGTCACGCTTTCAACGGGCCTTTCTAATAAAGATCCGATTTACTTAGCAGGCCATGGTCTGGGGATCACGGGATATGGGACGGATAGGGAAGCCTAAGCCATCCTCTGGGATTCGACTGACGGTGGCAGTCACTACCGGCCAGCTCCTTTGTTTGCCTTTCCGAAATGAAGTAGAGCAGAATATAAAATTTTCGAGACCTCTTTTTCATTTTTGTCATCACAAAATTTTAAGAGCCCCCTTCCTCTGTTGGCACTCCGCGTCTACTCCGCGTACATCCCGCGAAGGAGGACGGACAAGATGCAAAGCGATCAGATTGTGCGTGCTCGTGGTGATGGATGATCAGCGAAGGAGGGGCAGCTTGCAACGCCTCGAACACAACCAATCCAAAAAATCCCCCGAAACAGACCTACTTGGATTAATTCACCGCACGACGGTGAGCCACAATCAGTTGCCCCAGCCAAAGTAGGCCATTAGCTCTGTCTTGAACCACGATATACATCGAAATTTACTTTTTCTTGCTATGGCGGAGGTTCGATGTTGTCGATTTAACGGCAGTGTCTACCGCGTAAGTTACCGTAGAAATCCGTCCACTCTCGCTCCGTCCGTTCTAAAGAACCTCCGGGTATCCCAATTCCAGGGCTCCAGAGACTTTTGAGCCTCTCGCCCGCATCCGTAGTTTGTCAACGTCCAATCAGTCGGGCAGCAAACTACAAGCCGACGAAGCCAGCCAACAATATCCAACCAACCAACGAGCCAGCCAACGAACCAACAAAAGTTACCAAACCAGCCGGCCAGCCAATTCATACACACTCGAGTTGTTTGATTTGTTCACTGGATGGGGGCTTCTCTAGAAGAAAGCGAGGAGAGGCCGCCTCAGTGCAGTTCTCCGCTTGCCTCCACACAGCCGCGTTATGCTGGTGGTGGGGAGGTGAGGGGGTAGGGTTATTATGGAACGAAGAGGAGGGGAAGAGGGACGAGTGGCAGAGTGTTGCGGCTGCTGTTGCTTGGTCGAGCCCGGCGGTTTCTAAAGCTGTGGTTTTGTGGTTGTGCTCTGGTGCTCTGGTGCTCTGGTGCTCTTGGTTGTTCTCTGGATTCTCTCTGATCCTCTAATCTCTGATCTCTGATCTCTGATTTCTGCTTTGCTCGCCCTCTTTTGCTGATCTCTTCCGCCGCGTGCTCTGCTCTGTCTCGTCGATTCTAATCCCAAACATGGCCATCACACAACCGTATCTGTGCCCCCCCACCTGCGGTATCTAACCCACCTGAAGCCACCCCTCCAACACCCCCCACCAACACAATCCATCATAATCCATCACCAAATCCATCGGAGGTTAAGTTGTCACCGATAGACTAGAGTATGTAGACTACTTGCACATCGAGTTTGCTGCCATCCGTAATAGACCTCTAATATCGTGATCTGTGGGATTGATTGATACCTGGTGCCATGGATGATGGGGATGGTGGGGATGTTTGCGGGTCCTGAATGTTCAAGTGCCCTGGACCTGAATATCCTGAACACCCTGAAAATCCTGAGTATCTCGAGTCTCGATTGCGAGAATCATTCGTGGATGGAACATAGTCAACCATTCTGTACCTCCATTTCGCAAGCAGCTGTGAATCTGCTCAAGTGCTACTGCCCTCCTGCTGCTCGCCTGCTCCTGCTATGCTTATGCCTGTCCACTGCCTGTCGTCCACCTCCACCTGCTGCCCCAGCTCTCGCTAGGTACCAGTCTCCCGTCCTCTCCCCTCCCCTTCAACACAACAACCCACGCCCACATCGCCCAAATTCACTTCGATTCTCGTTCGTCCTCAACTCCTCTTTCTCTTCCTCCTCCTTCGATACCTGCCCTCAACTAATATACCCTCCTCCAGTGGCTATTATCAACTGCCATCTACCCCATCCCACCATCACCACTACCACAACGACCACACCAACACCCCTCGCTCCTTCGCGCTCACCGATCCGACCCACCTCCAACGAATCTACCATCATTCCGCTATCTATCTCACTACGTCTCTAGTATCTACTCCCTTTGCTACCGCCTTTGGGTATTTGCTGTTCCTGTCTTTGGTTCCAAGGCTACCAAAGCCCATCAAACTACACCCCAAACCCTCCAGAGCCCACCCGTCCGTCCTAATCCTGGCCCATTCTCGCCAACTGCCACGCCCCAACCCATCCAACCCTGCCCCAAGTCGCCCCAAGTCGCCCCAGCACGCTACCCCCTCCCATCACCCCCCTCCATCAACTGCCACCGTTGCCGCCATAATCTTCTCCCAGCACTTCCGAAAAAGTATACTATTGCTGCTAAACACACTACTATTCACACTTAGTACCTGACGCTGAGGCCGCTCGTTCCTCTTGCTCTCGCTGTTTACGATCTATTCCCCCGCTGCGCTTTTCCAGCCTACTAGAGGACTTACATGCTCATCGTATCTGCACGTCCGACGCCACCACTCTCCGTTTCTTTTGGTATCAGTTTTACCGTCTAGACTTCCCAAGTCTTCTTTGCCATCCCCGCCCACCCCTGGTACTTCTTCCCCAACACCCGGTAGACAGGCAGCAGAAGCAACAACGAACGGCGCGATCCCCTCTATATTCCGTCAGCCTTCGACGATACGCCGCTCAACCTGACACCTCTATAGACTTCTTCGTCTACAGGGTCAGGACAAATTACAGCGGGTTTGAGTGGCCTTCTGCGAAACCTTTTCTGTTTTCGGCTCCCCGCAAGTTCTGGAAGTGAACCATCGGAAGTCGACATGATGAACGACGAGGCCTACAAGGCCACCACAGCCATATTACGCTCACTTGCAAAAGGCGATTTGCAAACATTAGCCGACGATGCAGCAATTAGTATACCGGGAGACGATACGGCGGAGAAGAAAGAGTTGGAGACCGAACTGAAAGCCCTGATTCGCCGGGTACGACAACTCGAGGCACGAGCTGCCAGCATGAATCACCAAATATTGCCCGAAACGCCGAATGAATTTGCCCCGCCGGCGTCGCCATTCTCTATGGCATCCGTTGGATCAAATCGGCATCCATCTCCGGTACCTCTAAATGTGATGCATCGAACAGGGAGCCCCGGTAGTGACACAAGTGAACAGTCGGACCGGTCGCAGCTCGAGTACCTGCAAGCGAAATGCAAATCCCACGAGCAGGAGATCCAAGAGAACCGAAAGAAACTTCGAGATCTCCTCCAGGAGACCGAGCGAGTCAAAGCCGTACCGCAAGCGAAATTCTCCGAAGCGTCGAAGATCGAACGGTTACAGCGGGAACTGAAAAAGTCCCAGCAAGCGAACGAAGCTTTCTCGAAAGCGCTGCGGGAAATCGGAGAAATTGTTACTGCTGGTATAGTCATGATGGAATGCATGGGATTGAGGGTGTTCGCTAATGTGCCGCAGTTGCAAGAGGTGACTTGACCAAGAAGGTGACTGTACATGATGTGGAGATGGACCCCGAAATTACAACATTCAAGAATACCATCAATACGATGACAGATCAGTTGCAGACTTTCGCAAGCGAGGTATCTCGTGTAGCAAGAGAGGTAGGAACCGAAGGACGATTGGGAGGACAGGCCAAGATTGTGGGTGTCGAAGGAACATGGCAAGAATTGACAAACAACGGTAAATACTTTTGGTGGGATATTGATTTTTCTGCTGACAATTGGCGCAGTCAACGTCATGGCCTCCAACCTTACCAACCAGGTCAGAGAAATTGCAGATGTCACCACTGCTGTTGCAAACGGTGATCTTTCAAGAAAGATTTACGTTCACGCACAAGGAGAAATTCTAGAGTTGCAGCAGACTATCAACTCCATGGTTGACCAACTTGGAACTTTTGCATTCGAGGTCACAAGAGTGTCCAGAGAAGTCGGAATCGACGGTATTTTGGGTGGACAGGCTGAAATTGCTGAGGTATTACCATCATATCAAGCTCGAATATGTGCATTCCATGTATTGACTCAGCGGGTGAGACGCAGGTAAAAGGTACCTGGCGGGAGCTTACCGACAATGTCAACGCCATGGCCGCCAACCTTACGGAGCAAGTACGAAATATCGCCGCCGTCACAACCGCTGTCGCCGAGGGAGATCTTACAAAGAAAGTCAGCGCACACTGTAAGGGTGAAATCTTGCAGCTCAAGGAAACAATCAACAAGATGGTCGACCGCTTGCAAAACTTTGCAAGCGAGGTCACGAAGGTCGCCAGAGAGGTCGGAACCGAAGGAAAATTGGGTGGTCAGGCTCGTGTTGAAGATGTTGAAGGAACATGGAAGTCGCTTACAGAAAACGTCAACGGTATGGCTCGCAATTTGACCACTCAAGTGCGTAGTATTGCATCCGTTACCACTGCAGTCGCTGAGGGAGATTTGTCCCGCACTATCGATGTTCATGCCCAGGGAGAGATACTACTGTTGAAAGACACGATAAACAAGATGGTTGAAAGGCTTCAGAGTTTCGCCACTGAGGTCACAAAGGTCGCTAAGGAAGTCGGTACAGATGGTATCTTGGGAGGACAGGCTAGGGTATGTGATGTCGCATGGCAATATGTGATGGGATGCTGACTAGCGGTATAGGTTCAAGATGTTGAGGGAACCTGGAAAGACCTCACCGACAATGTCAATATCATGGCCAACAACCTTACGACTCAGGTGCGAAGCATTGCGGACGTTACCACTGCAGTAGCTCAGGGAGATTTGAGCCGTAAAATCAACGTTCACGCCCAAGGAGAAGTTCTTGCGCTCAAGAACACTATCAACAAGATGGTGGACCGTTTGGAGGTTTTCTCACGGGAAGTTAAGCGTGTCGCCAGGGATGTCGGTATCGATGGAAAACTGGGAGTTCAGGCTGAGGTCAACGACGTCGACGGTACTTGGAAGGAGATTACGAATAATGTCAACACTATGGCACAGAACCTCACAACACAGGTGCGAGCCTTCGGATCGATTACAGCTGCCGCTGCGGACGGAGATTTCAACAGATTTATTACCGTTGAGGCATCTGGTGAAATGGACGCCTTGAAGACAAAGATTAACCAGATGGTTTTCAACTTGCGCGACTCTATTCAGAAGAACACCGCGGCTCGTGAGACTGCCGAATTGGCCAACAGGACCAAGTCCGAGTTCTTGGCAAACATGTCCCACGAGATCAGAACACCGATGAACGGTATCATTGGAATGGTAATACGCGCGGGATATATAGTGCTGGCATGACTGCTGACATATTACAGACTCAATTGACCTTAGATACCGATCTTACCCAGTACCAGCGTGAAATGCTTAACATTGTTCACAACTTGGCAAACAGTCTGCTGACTATTATCGACGACATTCTTGATATTTCCAAGAGTACGCTTTACCCAGTGCGTTAGGATATTCGGTGTACTAAAATTTAATAGTTGAGGCAAACCGTATGGTTATGGAGGAGATTCCCTTCTCCCTCCGCGGAACTGTATTCAACGCCTTAAAGACCCTAGCCGTAAAGGCCAACGAGCGATTCCTCGACCTCGTATACTGTGTCGATAATGTCGTACCTGATCACGTTGTCGGTGATTCCTTCCGTCTTCGGCAGGTCATCCTTAACTTGGTCGGTAACGCGATAAAATTCACGGAGAATGGTGAGGTCAAGTTAACCATTCGACAAACGGACCAATCAAGATGCGCCGACAACGAGTACTGCTTCGAGTTTTCCGTTTCCGACACGGGTATTGGTATTCATCCGGACAAATTGGACATGATCTTCGACACGTTCTGTCAGGCAGATGGTTCCACAACCAGGAAGTTTGGTGGTACAGGACTCGGACTATCCATCTCAAGGAGGCTTGTAAACCTCATGGGTGGAGATGTATGGGTCAAGAGTATGCCGGATGAGGGAAGTACCTTCTACTTCACATGTATCGTGCGCCTTGCCACAACCGACTTGAGTTTGATTATGCCACAACTCAAGCCCTACAAGGGTCATCACGTCCTTTTCATCGACCGTAAGCGCGAGAACGAGGAGATTCCTGAGATGCTTCGTCTTCTTGGTTTGGTGCCTACCATCGTACGCTCAGTCCAAGAGGCCAAACCTTACCCACCTGGATCCAGCGGTCGTGGTGTGACCTTTGATGTCATACTAGTGGACTCCATGGACACGGCATTGAAACTGAGAACCTTGGACGACTTTAAATACATACCATTGGTGTTATTATGCCCGATAATACAGGTATCTTTGAAGTCAACCTTGGACCTTGGTATCAGTAGCTACATGACTACTCCATGCCTACCGATTGACCTCGGTAACGGAATGATTCCAGCACTTGAAGGAAGGGCCGCACCGTCCGTGTCAGAGAACTCTAGATCTTTCAACCTTCTTCTTGCAGAAGATAACATTGTTAACCAGAAGTTGGCGGTCAAGATTTTGGAGAAGTACCACCACTCAGTTGACGTGGTAGAGAACGGTCTCCAGGCATTAAACGCTGTCAAGAAGAAGCGGTACGATGTTATTCTCATGGATGTGCAAATGCCGGTCATGGTAAGGGTTCCAATCATTCTAAGGTCATGTGCGATATTAACACATTAATAGGGAGGATTCGAAGCCACAGCTAAGATCCGTGAATGGGAGAAAGACCAGAAGCTTTCGAGAACTCCTATTGTTGCACTAACGGCACATGCCATGTTGGGCGACAGGGAAAAGTGCATCCAGGCGCAGATGGATGAGTACTTGTCCAAGCCTCTAAAACAGAACAGCTTGATTCAAGTTATTTTGAAGGTCTGTACCCTATATCCCGTATCAAACATTCCCAGCTCATTGTCCTAGCAGTGTGCGACGCTTGGAGGACCGTTGTTGGAGCGGGGAGGAGGGCTCCTGGGGACGGCGATGGATGACAACGACCGGGTGCAGAGCAGAATGTTTGGACCAAGCATTACCCAACGACCAGCCATTTTGGAGACCCGCACCGTTATCCCCAGCAGTGCGGAGTCAGGGGCTTCAAGTCTTCCAAGTCCAAAGACTGGATCGGATTCACGGGTGAGCGACGATGAAGATTCATAGTCTTGAATCACTATCGCTTTATGTTTTTTTCTGACTTTATATCAGCTACTGTCCCGACAAAAGGCGAGCTGAAATCTACGACGTTAAAGATGTTTAACTCTTTGATGAGAAAACATCTTTACAAAAGGTTTTGGACGAAAAAATCTTTATGGACAAAAAAAATCCACAGAATAATGCCATATCACCCCAATCATCACACCAACATCATCGGAGGCTAGTTTTTGTTCCATTCATTTTTGTGGGGAAAGTTGTGGGCGTGCAAACTTTAGGGTGTTTTTTTGGGACTATCAAGGCTGCTTTTTCTTTTTTGTTTACTTTTTGTTTATTTTGTACCGATCAACTCGTTTCACCTTCGGTCGTTAGCGATTAGAATTTTTTTGGTTGAGATCAAGTGTGTTTGTTTATCTGTTTTTTTTTTGTTTTTTTACCCTTCTTTCTTATCGCTACATCCTAACCTACCCTCCCCCCTTGCATTGATTTTTGATTTTGAACGAGCACTTCTTACTTTGTTGGTTTATTTACGATTACGGCGTTGTACCCAAGTCTGCTTTTTTGGAAAACGAAGGTGGCAAAGCAGAGTTTTATACCCCAGCACCTATCAACCTGGCGAGCTTTTCAAGTGTGCGGAACTTGTAAAGCTGTGTGTCTGCATTTGCGAAACCCCTGATGTGTTATGGGTTTCTTTTAGTTTCTTTTTTTCTGACGTTTTTTTTTGGTTTTTTTTTCACTTATTTCCCTTTTTTCTGTTTTCTTTTTTTTTCTTTCAGGATTTTGGGGACGGAAAGGATAGGAGGAAGAGATGATTGATTGGAAAGGGATATGATGGTTATGGGAATGGATAAGGAAACCGGCGGGGAAACTATTTTTTGTGTTGAAACATGCTAGCTTTTTTTTTATGTTATGTTATGCCGCTTGTATTGCCATTTTGGAATGTTGTGTTTTTTTTTCCCTTGATGATTGATTGCTATGTGTGCGTCCTTTGATTATTTAACGTTTTGAGAAGAATTTGAAGACCGTTCTATTTGAATATCATGTCATGTTTTTTTTGGATGGCAATTACTGATGGGTGATTAGTATGATGTCGATTTAGGTGTGGTTGAAAAGTTGGAAGCTGGATGGTGGTAGTGAATAGTGCATGGTGGATGGTAGCTGGTATGGTAGTTGGTAGCTGGTATGGTGGTTGGTGTGGTAGTTGATGATTCAGATACCCAATCTAAGAAATCGGTTTAAGCCTGAATAAAGAGAATAAAAATCCCTTTGAAACAAAAAACAAAAAGTCCAATATAAACCGTGAATCCTCTTATACTTTTACTTATACTTCTACTTTTACTTATACTTCTACTTTTACTTCTACATACGGCCGTACCCTCCCGTCGTTCTTGTATTATGTAGGTCATATTCACCAACTAAACTCGTGATGGTAGCGAAAAAAAATAAAATAAATTGTAGCAGTAAAGTACAGAAAACTAAAAGCATATTTTGTAGAATTTAAAATTTAGAATTTAGAATTTAGAATCTAGAATAATACTTACTCCATAACCGGTCTATGTATACTGTATACAGATCTCAAGTTCCGACACTTTCAACTCTCCAACTCCCCAACCCCCCCCCCCCCCCCCCCCCAACTCAGAACCCAGAACTCAGAATATAAAACATAAAAAGCAATTACTTGAATCTCAACTCTTGAATCCTGGATATAAAACAATCCATATATACTCACGATAATCACGAAATATATATAAATAATATAAATAATATAAATAAAATATAGTACCAGTAACTAAACCGCACGGTGACGGTGTAATATCGTCCCGCCCCCTCCGCACCCCGCACCCCGCACCCCGCACCCCGCACCCGCATCCGTATCTGCCTACATTCCGCACAGCACAGCTCGCACGGCTCGCACAGCACAGCACAGCACACCCGCACCTCGCACCCGCACCCGCACCCGCACCCTGCACCCCGCACCCTGCACCCCGCACCCGTATCAGCTCGCACCTCGCACGGCTCGCACACCCCGTTGTGGGGTATACAAATGAGATGGTTACTAGATGGAAATGGGGACGGGAGATCTTTGGGTTTTGGGTTTGGGGTTTGGGGTTTGGGTTTTGGGTTTTGGGTTTTGGGTTTTGGGTTTTGGGGGGTTTGGGTTTTGGGTTTTGGGTTTTGGGTTTTGGTGGAGGGGGGGCGGGGTGTTTTGATGATGAGGGAAGGGGAGAGGGGGAAGGATATGGTTGATAGAAAGAAGGAGTGTTGTCGGTAAGCTACATAGAGATAGATAGATAGATAGATAGATAGATAGAAAGAAAGGCAGACGGAGAGATAGAGAGATAGACTGTGTTGATTCATGCGTAAAAAAGAAAGCATAACAAACAGAAAAAAATGCAGGTATGATGCTACGGCTACAAATATACATTCAGAAAACAAAAAAGTCAAAAAAAAAAAAAAAATAACAATAACCTCGCTCCTTCCTTCATTCCTTCATTCCTTCATTCATCTGTTCACCGGCTTTAACCCCCCCTTCCCCTCCTTATAAAACCAGCCCAACCAGTTCAACCAGTTCATATCTCATCTCATCTCATCTCCTCTCAGCTCAATGGGTATATAATATAGCATAGTAGTTGTTTTCTCAAGACTGAGGTTTCCCTTCCCAGAAACCCTTATCTATCGTTATCGTTATCGTTATCGTTATCGTTATCTCTCTTTCGGCCTTTCGGATTTACAGTCGTATTTATTTCTTCTCAGATCCCTGGTTCTTGAGTTGTTCCTCCGACTTTTCGAGTTCGCCGAGGTGCTCGCGGGCTCCTTTGATTTTTTGCTGGAGCTGCTTCTAGGGATGGTGTTAGTGGTGCTGGGAGTGATGCGGATTGTGTGCGTGTTTGCATGTTTGCGAGGATGTGTAGGAGGGGGGTGGGTGGGGGGTTGGGGGTGGAGGGAATGATTGGGGAATGGAGGGAACATACAAGCTTCATAGCCTCCTGCTGCTTGATGTACATGTCTTCGGCGGCCTTTTCGCGCTTGGTGAAGGAGTCGCTGTAAGGGGTGTTAGCGGATGGTTTTTGGTATATCGCATGGAGATGTCATGGATCATTGAGTTCATTGTCGCTGAGCTTGACGGTGAACTTGTTGTTGAGCTCGACAGTGAACTCGACAGTGAACTCGTTAAACTCGTCAAGCTCGTCAAGCTCGTCGCCACTAGGGAGCCTCTGTCCTTTGGTCCTCGTTGCCGTCAAGCAACCGAGCTCGGGAACGATGATAATGGGACCCATGACGTAGGATTGAGGTAAAGAGCATAGAGATGATAACTTACCCAGAAGCCTGGCCTCCAGGACGGGAGTATCCAGAACCAGTGGCACCCTCGGTGTTGAATCTAACCATGGTGATAGGAGTGAAGCGGGAGTTCTTGATGGTAGCGGAAGTAGAGCGGATGGTGTTGCGAAGCATGATTGCGATGGGTAGATTTGGGATTGAGTTTTTATATAGAATTGGGATTTGGTTGGGTGCGTTCAAAGGCGATCTTTTTTGTTGACTCTTGCTTTAGTTGTGAAATGGAAACGTCGAGATGAAGAAAAAGAGGCGAAGCAGCTGGGTTAAATGTTCAGTGTCAGAAGCTCTGAAAGTCTCGGTCGGCGGAGGGGTTGGTAGTACAGAACGATGACATCGTTTCGTTCAGCCCAACGCGGTGATCACCCCATATTATTTCCCCTCAATCCTGCCCCCCCGATTCATCAATTCCAAAATGTTTGGAAAATCTCATGATGTTCTCCCGATGACTGTAAAGAACAAGGCAATGCGCGATTCATGCTGCATTATCCCCAGAATAGAAAAGCCCTCGATGATAGCGGAATATCCCAACAACATGATTGGTGGGAGTCATCCAAGATTTACAGGGGTCCGCAACTCGGCTCATTCATCCAACCGGAGCCAGCTTGTCAAGGACGGAGATGGCCAGCCAGAGCCGCAGATGCAATCAACAACTGCCTTGATCAGGCTGCTCACCACCAGCTTTTGCAGGTCAAGGTGACATGACGTACTCGCAGGGTGCGTCAAGTTGGGTGCACCTCGTACAATGCGTGCATAGCAACTGTACAACCATGACTAACTTTCAATGGTTTTGTAAGCGATAAAGAGCCCAATGATAGGCGATTTCCACCATATGTAGTCATGAAAAGATATCTGTCAAAATACTTCATGAAGAGTAATAAACTTGGCATCTACTGCTGTATGAGAGGGAAAGTCGAACACGATGATACAACAGAGTTCCGGACTTACCCTTCCACCCAAGTATGTACATACATACAACACCCGATTCCACCCCACAAGTCCACACCACAAGGCACAAGCAAGCCATGACGCGCAAGATGTGGCTATGCGAGCAATGAATGTGGGGCGCTTGTATGCAAATAGCTCTTTGGACCGCCGGTTAAGCCCCGCAAAGCCGTGCAAAAGCCAGCCCTGGCCAGGACTGAGGAATGCGAGTCCGCGTCCTTTTCGCAGCCCGTGCCAGTTAAGTTAAAGATCGTGAGATCGTAACCTATGTACTCTAGAGCCTCTCTTCGTTTCTCACTTTCACTTCTTTGCAGCTAGGTAATATAACCCCCCCCCCCCCCCCTAATACGATCTTTAGTCAAGAAATCGGAAAACGGATCTTATCGTGAACGGGCGTTGAGGGGAAAAAAAGGAAGATTCGTGGGAGATTATGTGGCGGTTGAGCGAAGCGCATGGCGTAATTGAACTCACCGGTGCTTTGCGGAGCTTTGTGGAGCTTATGGAGGTGCTGCACAAATCCATACTTCACTGAGGGCTGAGGAAGTGAAGACAAGGCTTGACAATAGACGTCGCGTGATCAAGAGAAGGCTTGTTTATTTTTGGATTCGGCGGGAGCGGCGGCCTTGCGGGCAGGAGAGCAGTAGTGATCACGTGAATGATTCGGAGAAGGTTAGGGTTCAAGGGGCACGGAGACTGGAGAGACGTCGAGTTGGTCCGTGCTCAGGAGGATTGGCGAAATTGGCGAAATAGGCACAGGTGGGACGATGAATTCTAGATTAAACGGATTTGGCTCCGAAGAGAATGAATTAACTGCTAAGAAGTTCCCGCATGATTCCAGAACTTTGCTTAGAAAGGGAGCTGACATTTATTACTGATGCCATGAAGAGTTGTAGAAATTAGGCTGAGACCTATATATTCCATAGATTATTTGGAAATTATACTCCTTTAGCGTCCTCTACTGAAATATCTAGGCGGAATATGAGCATTGGCGAGCTGCGGATACCGATTCCTCGAGCTGTACAGATTTTTACATACTTTCTGGTAGAAAATAAGGTTATTTTCATTCCTGCTATATATTTGGTTCGGTTCGAGATAGACATAAGGTATAAGGTGCCCCAGTGTCACTCAAATCAGTAGCAATAAATTATTCCGATGACTTTGATCCATCTTCCGTCATGAGCTGTATCCATATCCTTCTTTTCCGCAGGTTGATGGATAGTGAATAGAAGATGGATCATTGTTTTCTATCTGAAGTAGTTATTCATATTCACGGACACGATGTGAAAGCCGTTGCTTTCTTTGGTTATCTCGAGTTACATCTCATGATAAGCCTCATGAGCTGTACTGCCGAATACAGAGAAGACTCTTCGCCGCTGTTTGCTGCTTTCATGAGGCCATGGAGCTCTGGCGCTATGGCCTTACGTCACTCATAAGCTACTACCTAGTTGAGATTAGCTTGTTTTAGCGCACCGTGCCATGCGAACGGAGAGGGGGACGTTGGGAGATGCACTTGCTCGAAACCGAAGCTGCTGGGTGTTCCATGACTGGCAGAAAGAGAACTGGAAGCTTCCATCGCTCTATTGCTTGCTCTGCCTGGTTGTTGCTTGTTTGTTTGATGCTTGCTGCCTGATTCGCCGGATCACGAGGTCGTTGAGGTTTGATTGCTCTTGAACTGCTTCTACTTCTGCTTCTGCTGCTTGCTCTGCTATACTCTAATTGCCGTTGCTCTGCTATGCTTGCTCTACTCCGAGCTTGCCCTCTGCCCCGCTCTCACGCCCCTGATTCTGTTCCAGCGATTATTTCCCCATTCATGCTCCCATCGCCGTAGGTGCCAGAGCTCTTCGCTCTGAGCAATATCGTCCATTATAAACCCTCTTGATCTCCAAAACACCCCCCTTCAACCCTCAGATACTGTAAATCTCATCCCCAATTATCTCGGCCCTTTGATATCTCTCGGCTCCGTAGATTCCCAAATTCTCCATCGTCGTACGTGCATTGCTCGTCCATCCGTGCCGTCCCCGCTGCTTGTATCTGATGAAAGTACCGTGGCTCTATGGAAATCTACCACTCCATGGCTGCGGAGTCGGCGGCCCAAGCACTGCAACCTGTACTCTTCTCGTACCTGCTTGTCGCAATAGCACGATTGGGGGTCGATTACAGCAAAGTGTTCTGCCCCCCTCCCGCCCCGAAGGGCCTTAGTAAATCATTTTAAGTGTCATTTCCCACTCTACAGCCCCAAAGAGGTAAATACGCCTTGGCCCGCCTGTAGCAGCTCCCCTTCCAACTCCCCCCCATCGACCAACCTCCACCTCCACCCACTGCAGTCTTACAACTCAAAAACCCTCCTGTCACTGCTCCCACCCCCATCCCACACTTTATCTCAACCAACACCCACTCCGCCAACCGACCGTCTAATTTCCATCGCTCACCCCATCTCCTCGCCACGCATCCTTATCGCGTTTGAACAACCACCTGCAACTTAGGTATGATTCCGCTCCCTTTTGTTTCTGCCTTCCTTTCGCGCCAGAGCACGAGGCATATAGCGAGTTATCAACTCGCATCTACCCCCGAAGGAGCTATCCGGCAAAGCAGCAAGCTGTCCGAAGCGAGACGAATCCCGATAGGAGGCCGTCGTCGCTTGATGGATGGCCACAGTTGTCATCGTCGCTCATCAATGAAGAGCGGGGTCCGGCGGTTCGCTTCTTGCTGCTGTGTACTGCCTGCTGCTTCAGCCGTCGATGCTTAACCGACCTTTGCTATCGATTCTACCCTTGCACCGAGTTCCCGGCGATTCAAACTTCCTACGGATTGCATTTGTTCCCCCTTACGACAGCTCGTGTGCTATATTCGAGGTCTCTAATCGATTCTCTCGATTTCTGGTCGCGGCGATTGTTTCCTGATCTTCCTTGTTTATCCCTCGCAAACAACGTCACGTCACACCAGCTTTGGAGGGGTAGCCCCCTCGCTTCGCAGCAACATCGCTTCATACACGTCAACCGGAGCTTTTGCTAACAGTACTTTCATCAACAGTTTCTATCAATTACATCTACAACAATGGGTTACGAGGACTCCGTCTACTTGGCCAAGCTCGCTGAGCAGGCTGAGCGCTACGAGGGTATGTTTTTCTTCGGCTACGATTTCGCCCCTTTTCCGGCATGCTGATGTGTTCGGCTTTGCAGAAATGGTGGAGAACATGAAGAATGTTGCTTCCGCCGACCAGGAGCTCTCCGTTGAGGAGCGCAACTTGCTTTCAGTCGCCTACAAGAACGTCATTGGTGCCCGCAGAGCATCATGGAGAATCGTCACCTCCATTGAGCAGAAGGAGGAGTCCAAGGGCAACGAGTCCCAGGTCACCTTGATCAAGGAGTACCGCCAGAAGATCGAGGCCGAGCTTGCAAAGATCTGCGAGGACATCCTCGAGGTTTTGGACAAGCACCTTATCCCCTCTGCTCAGTCCGGGGAGTCCAAGGTCTTCTACCACAAGATGTAAGCTCAGCTCCATTAGGGGTTTTGTGCAATGCTGACCCTTTATCAGGAAGGGTGACTACCACCGTTACCTCGCTGAGTTCGCCATGGGAGACCGCCGCAAGGAGTCTGCCGACAAGTCCCTCGAGGCCTACAAGAACGCCACCGACGTCGCCCAGACCGACTTGGCCCCCACCCACCCCATCCGTCTCGGATTGGCCCTCAACTTCTCTGTCTTCTACTACGAGATTTTGAACGCTCCTGACCTTGCTTGCCACCTCGCCAAGCAGGCTTTCGACGATGCTATTGCTGGTACGATATGAATCTTTTAACAATAACCGTATCTGATACTAATTCGAATAATAGAGCTCGACACCCTTTCCGAGGAGAGCTACAAGGACTCTACCCTCATCATGCAGCTCCTCAGAGACAACTTGGTAAGCTAAAACAGTTTTCGCATGATTTGAAAGAACCAGAGCTAACTCCGATATAGACCCTCTGGACATCGTCCGAGTCCGAGCCTGAGCCTGCTGCCGAGCCCAAGGCTGAGATGACCGACGCTCCCGCCGAGCCCAAGGCGGAAGAGAAGTAAACAGTCTAGAAGCTAGGAAAAGAGCCGGAGTATGGGTGTTAGAGTTTGTCCTTCTTCGAAGCTGAAAAACTTGATGTGATACGAATGGAATTCTGTTTCATTCTGGGGGCTATGTCTGCTTTCTGGGTTTAGAATTCTTTGTTCCTTATCTTTGGGATATCTGGGAATTTTGACTCCTTGATGGCCTGTTCAGTGAGCGTAGCAAGCAAGTTGTTTCAACCTGGTGATTATTGCTGCTGTTTTTCTGTTCGACCATCATGGAATCGGGCTCGCGTCTGGTGTTGTGCTTGTCTTTGGTTCTGTTTTATTCCTGTTTTACTCTATGCCTTACCGTAATGCTGTTACTGTTTCTCTGTTTTTATGCGATTTGTGTTATCATCCGTACTTCAGCATCTGAATCATATCCCCAGATAATATGTACCCGAGGTGGTAGGAAGGGTTACATGAAATAGGTACACGCAATTCAAGTACTATCTACTGCAATTTCTGTTCAGTTTTGCGCGTCCTGAATTACAAATCATTATCTTGGTAGTCGTTTAGGCTGCAGACTTTGTGACACCTTAACCGACAGGATTAGATACCCGTAGAACGCTTACCTACGAAACGCTGCAGGAATACTTTCGGAACATCATCTATGCATCACACTGCGAATTTACAGAACATCTGCAGAACACCTATAGAACGTAATTATGAAGCAACAATGAAGGTATTTGTTCATCTCCAACGTTTCACCATCGTTTCGTATCGCTACACGCTATCGTTTAGTTTTAAGGCTATAAACAATTCCGATTTTTCCGTTGCTTCTTTTTAAAAAAAACGGGTGATGAGAATTTTTGGTTTCTGGTTTTGAGTTTTGGGTTTCTGATTGAATCAAGTGAGTTATTCGGGAAATATCGGATTGGCTCGGATTATATCGGGATGGGGAGGGGGAGGAGGGGGGGGGGGGGGGAGTATGGGAAATGGGCACGATGAAATATGGATGTTTATGCGGCTTTGCGGCTAGGGACGTTTGTGGGATTTGTGGGATTGGTATTTATGTTTGTTTGTTTGTTTGTTTGTTTGTCTGTATGGTATGGTATGGTATGGTATGGTATGGTATGCTATGCTATGGTATGGTATGCTATGCTATGCTATGCTATGCTATGGTATGCTATGGTATGGTATGCTATGCTATGCTATGCTATGCTATGCTATGCTATGCTATGCTATGCTATGCTATGCTATGCTATGCTATGCTATGCTATGCTATGCTATTGTATGCTATGCTATGCTATGCTATGCTATGCTATGCTGTGGTATGCTATGGATATATTGGAATCCGTAAACTAATGGTGATTGATATATTGTTTGAGGGTTGTGATGATGATGAAGGGGTGAAGGAGATGATGGTGGAGGAGATTATTGGGGGGGGGGGGGTGGGGTTGTGGGTGGAGGAGATGGTGGAGATGGGTTGGTATGGTGAAGATGGAGTGGATATGGAGTGGATTTGTTTGACGATGCGTGAATTGCTATGAAGCTTTATAAACTCTCATAAAGGCCTATGGACTCCCATGAACTCCCATGAAGAACCATAACTCCCATGAAGGCCCCGTTAAGTTATTGAAGTTATTGAAGCAATCGAAGCAAGCAAGGCAATCGAAGTAATCGAAGTAATTGAAGTAATTGAAGTCCGATCAAATCCAACAAAGCCCTATGAAGCCCTATGAAGCCCTATGAAGCACGAGGTCCCATCAAGTAATCGAAGTCTAAGCTGGATCAAGAAACGAAAAAAAAAAAAACAAGCACGGTATACCGGATACGGAATACGGAATAAATCTTTAGGCACAAGTACGGCGTGAAAAGTCCGGAAGTTATTCCACTAAATAGCCCTTTTTATAGATATATATTATTTCATCAAAAATTTATCGGCTATATTATTTATCACTACTATCATTTCTATACGTTTTTTTTAACTGTCGATAGCTGATTGCGGTTTCTTGATGGTGATATATTTGCGTAGTGCAGATGATATACTTGTAAGGTGTCATAGGCCAAATGCACCTTATATACTTTGCCTACGGTGATTACAAAATAATAATAATTCCAGAGGGCTTTTGGGCAATAGTGAGGGTTGAATATCTCTGTGATAGTCAATTTTAGCCATAAATTTGGTGGTTAATGGAAGATAGTCGTCTTGGCATTTATAGTTAGTTGTAAGAGGGGACAGAGGCGACAACAGCGACAACAGCGCGCTGGTTATACCCTTGTTTGTATCCAAGTATATATTTTTCCTGATGTACCTTGACTTTACTTTTGTCACAAACGAATACGAAGCATGTGGAGAAGATGCATAAGTACGTATAGAAGTTTTATGTTGTTACATACGTTACTATAAGTTCCGTTTGAGCCGATGCCTGATCAGCGCAGAACACGTGGGAAGGATCTAGGAATATGGTGACCATACATAGCTTCAGTGGTAAGTTTAAGATGATGTATCTACCTGAGTCCACCGCTGTATTTCTATGGTAAATCCACGTGCTTGGAAAATATGCACCATGCGCACAGCATTGGTACTAACTTATTATGGTGACTACAACTTATGGACCTCTGTGGTTTCGGTCGGCGAGGGGATGAAAAATAATAGAGACTCGAGAGGCGTTGATGTCAACTAAGAGTGCTATGCAAGAATGCCAGAGCTTCAAAGCTTGAGTCTTGACTACAGAAGAAGCTATGAAGCTTAAGATAGCTGTTATACCCAAGCCTTAAGCTTCCAGGCCTCTACTAATGCTAGACAACGTGAGGAATTATTGCCAACGAATATGGTGTCATATGTAGACAATGGTTGGAAGTAATGTAAGCATCATTCCTTTCCTGGATACTCGATCCTTCAGAGCTCATGATAGTTTAACATTAAGCTTTCTTTACTACGCCTTGGACCCTGCATACCTGTCAACTCGGACCGTCTCTGACGATTCTTTTTACCGGTAGTTAATAACATCTTCAATACCCTTCTGATACTATAGTCTATGGGCACTTCATAGTCTCGGGATACTATCAACAAGCTCCTACAACTTATAATGTGTATGGCATAGTACCAACCAATATCTTCTTCCCAGGCCCGTGTACTCGGAACTGTGGCTGTTACCATGAACCAGTTATCTTGTACTCGGAGGTAGCAAACTCAACCGACTATGATATTCCAGATCAATGGAGCGTTGTGTTGTACATCATAAGTAGATAGGTGATACATACATACCTACCTATAACTCCATCATCGTGGCTATAGTTATGAAGCTAGAGCCTAGAAGACATTCCAGAACCTCGTCTCGGGTACGTTGGAATCGGGATAGTTAGTGGTTAGTATGGATAGTTAACCGATACGTTGTAAAAAGCATAGAGATACCACACTCGGCATCTGGGTATCAAAGCTGAGACGGACCGGCTTGAGAAGTTGCACCCACCAGATAGTTGGGTTATCTGATCCGTGTTATTTGAACCTACGTAACGTAATCACTACGGCTTCTACTATCCCGGATTGTGTAAATATTAAGATGGATTGAGGGAAGATATGTACACCGAAGGATGCTCGTTTGTATGGTGGTGGTATCATACTTGCCCGTTACTTTGGTCCTTTAGATGTTGCCCGCTAGTTTGGCTTCGGCATGCCGGTATTTCCCCGGGAACCCTATGCGCACCAGACCTGAAGCCGTTTTGGTAGGCTGGGCCGTCGATGCATACATAGCAACATGCATAGCAACATCCGGACAACAACTGTTGACAGAAATAATAGAGAGTTGCATACATAGTTTATGCATATGTACGCACAAAACTCCGATCCCTTTTGGGCTCTTGTATGTTGTAATGTCACCGGAGCTTAGAGAATCACGGACAGAAGAGAGAGGTCAAGTAACGACTATAGTCGTGTAGAATCTATCCACAATCCCCCAATCCTATCATTCATCACCGCCTAGTAGCCTTTATCAACCACACTCAAATCCCAATCCTAATCCTAACCACTCATATCCTAGCCTCCCCAGTTGTACCGATCAAGAAGCACATACAAACGCACAATGTCTCACTCGTCAGCACCATCGGAGATAAGATATAGTTTGATGGATGGTATTGTAGAACGCCACATATTCATATTCGCTAACTTGGTACCTGTATCATGAGACGAATTGTAATTTCTGCTTTCCCATTTCTTGGGGACTGTTGAGTTGACTGATTGACTGGCCCTACTTAAATGAAGAACTTAGAAGATGTATTCATAGCTATATATCACAATTGAAATATGCTCTTCAAACTTTAGCGGTGAGGCTTCGAAATTGAAACCATGATCCACACACCCCTTGGATGTGGTAATCTCGATATGATCACGCGGAGTCGGAGGATATCAATCAACCATAATCCCATAAACCATAAACCATAAGCCAGTTAACATATCGATCCGAACAACCATCTTTGAAGTTATAAACTCCTACATACAGGTTCAAAGATCTCATCTCTATCTCTACCATACAAATCTTCAATCTAATCCAATCCAATCCAATCCAATCCAATCCAATCCAATCCAACGATGCTGTAAAGTCAAGTAGTCAAGATTCAAAGATTCAAAACTGACCTGAATAACCATAAGGTCCATAACCAACCATAAGCATAACTAAAATGCCCCTGAAAGGACTGATTTACTAGGCATGGCATGGTATGGATACTGTAGGTAGATATATGGCTCCTTATGGCCCAATACCACACACACAGGAGCTCGCGTGAACAGAGCTAAGTACATGGAGCTAATATAATCTCCAGGCCGGAAATCATTTCGTGCTAGTCTGGGGTTTTTGGCATGGCTTTATGGTGGTTTGGCTCTGTGGTGGTATGGCTCTACGGTGATATACGGCTAACGAGGCTATGACCATGCCGCCATATGAAATTCATCAAAAGTTAAGGTGAGTATAGATACAATACAGAGGATAGGATGGGATGTCTCAGATAGAAGACCGAGTATGAAATTTCATAGGCTTGAATATGGATGGCTAATACATATGTATACATATACTCTGAGGGTTGAGACGATGTGATTGTAAAGATGGTATCAGGTACATATGTAGTATCTTGAACACGGGTTCGTAGGAGGCAAGGCGGAAAGTAGAGTGAGTACCCGAGTGCAAGGCCGAGTATGAGGCTCGCTTGTCTGCACCAGACCCCCGCCCTGCCCTCCTCCCTCTCCAGCCCGTCTCCTCCCGTTCGCTCCCTCCCCAGCCCGCCTTGCCCCTCCCCCTCCCCCTCCCCCTCCCTCCCCCCCTCTTTCTTCTGCTCCTACTCCTGTTCCTCAACAACCACCACCAGTTTCAGTGCGTAGTCTACAATCCACCCCTAAACTCATCAGACAAATCGTAAATCTCGCCTGGATCGGAGCTCCAAAGCCCGGTTAAGATTGGAAGACCAAGCCTTCTCGGCTGCCGAACATCGATACACCTGTTAAAAAAAATCCCACCTTCCACCTCCCACCTCGGCGGACAGTGGTGGAATCCCACCTAGTTGCTTTCACCCCCGTCCCTTCTGACCGAAAATTTCCCCGAGTCGGTATACGTTGCGAATCA
The DNA here is from genome assembly GCA_024516155.1 of Pyronema omphalodes. Classification (NCBI taxonomy): domain Eukaryota; kingdom Fungi; phylum Ascomycota; class Pezizomycetes; order Pezizales; family Pyronemataceae; genus Pyronema; species Pyronema omphalodes. Next base: position 537,765 of record JAJJXM010000017.1, on the reverse strand, counting down.
TAGTGGCTCCTTATCCTATGCACACACGGCTGGTAGGCGATTTTGAAATCAGTTTCCCCCGGAAAACTTTGGGGTGCGTAGAGTAGAGTACAGAACACGTTTAACACGTTTCAACCCGTTTTGACACGTTAACGGTATGTACCTTTAGGAGGGGTTTAAATTACCCGCAAATTCGAAATTCAATTGGATGTTTCCCGAGCAACGGTATGTACACCTAATAACCTATTGATCATCTCTCATGTTTCACACGGCAGGATCCTCCTCTTTTAAAAGCCGGTAACCGGACACTACAACAAAAAAAATCTTGTTGCCACGACATTTTTAAAACTCCGATATGTACTGCTGAAAACTGTCAAAAAGATTGAAAGCCGGTCGCTCATATGCCTACGGCCCGAATAACCCCGTCAGGATTTGCAGGGTTCCGGTTGACGCTTCTTCTTCTTCTTCCTACTTTTCTCGAGCGAGGACCCTATGAAGAAGCTCGGTATGGCTCACTTTTGGTCACTACGGAGACTATATGGCTCCCTTTGATGCTCTATGATTCCCTTCGATACTCTTTGATACCCTCTGGTGCCCGTCTTTGGTGCCCTCGGGTGTCCTCTGATGCCCTTTGGCTCCCTCTGGCTCCCTCTGGTACGCTTTGGTTCCCTCCGGTTGCTGTGGCGAGTTCGTTCAATGCAGATCGGTTGCTCTAGGTTGTGACCGGCGACGAGCGACACGGTATCGCCAACAGCCGATACCACGCAAGAAATTGGACTAGAGATGAAGCTATGAGGAGCTTAACAGCAGTGACAGTTGTTGATGGTGTCTCTAGGGGAAGTTAAGGTATGGCATATACATAGCTATGCAAGAGCGTATGGTGTATGCAGATGTACCTACGTATGATGATTCTGTGCTTTGTAACGCCTGCACCTTATGTAACTGCGGTGTCTATGTAACAGTGGGGTCGGTTGACCTCGGAGTTGCGAGGTTGAGGAGACGTGAGGGAAAGTTTATCCTACATGTGCGTGATATGTGAGTTCTGAAGTTTGATGGAGCATAGAGGTACAGCTGTATGCTGTCGAATCGTGTGGCGGTTGCCTTACACCAGTCAAGCAGGATCGTGTTCCGGGCAATTGGCCTGTGCCTCCGCGATAACACGCAATGCCTACATAACATGATGGTTGCCTGTGCAGAGGAACGAACGACTGCGCGCTTAATTTTTTTAATACAACCTTACATCATCAAGAGACCCCTCTCTTAACTTTGTACAACCTTACATCATCTGGGAATTCGTTTCTTAATTTTATACAATCATCTCTATATCATCCATAGACTCCCCTACAGCATGGATATAGTTGTCCTCGAGGAACCCGTGAGCTGGCTGGCATGGCTGGAAAAACTTAACGTTTACGCAGTTATAGATCCTGCCGGCCTTGACTCTTGACGCTCATTGGCTGGATGTTTTTATCTCGGAATTGCCAGATGGAATCTCTCCCATCCAGCTCGGAATCAAACTTTCGAACTTTTGATTCCCAGTTTGATTGATGAAAGTGAGAGATGGAACTAAACCCGAGTCTAAGAATCTTACCGAAATTACCTTGAGATTATGCCTTTGTGGGGGATATGAAGTCTGTCGAGGGGTTATCTCTCTTGTATTCATGAGGACCAGTTATCTGGCGATGTCTCTGGTAACTGCGTTTAATTCGGCGTAAACATGCTTCCATCAAAGTCCTACAGACGGCGGAATTCTCAAAGAGAAACCGTGTAAAACGTGTCCATCCCAGCAAACTCGAGAGTTCCTTAAGGACCACTAATCACAAAAATACAAAGAGGTGATATCGGAATTATCCCTCGCTCCCCTCGTGGCGTGCCCCTGGGTTGCAGAAAGACCTGGTGTATGATGCATGATGAGCAAACAGGCGAAACGTGATGCACGGCTGGATGTCAGTTTTTGGACTTTCTCTATGAGCTCTCGGTACATATGAAATCTAATCGGCGGTGAAGGGCGAGACCGATAAGTGATGGACAGATCCGAGTGGTGGTCTGGAGATGGCTGCTGATGCAAATGCTGACGATGACGATGCTAATCTACTGCCATGTGTAGGTCTGCAGTGCATATCGGGGATACTCGCGTTGATAGTAATTTTGTTGCTTCGTACCGTTCCGTACCGCATGTATCTTATGTACCAACAGATATCGTGACGGTTTGTGAAGTGGAAAGCACCACCATCATGTGTATGTAGAGTCGAGAGCACCGGAATTAAAGCACCACGCGTCGACAAATCATCCGCTATGCAACCCATCATCATCAACATCATCATCACCACTACCACCAAACCTATCAACTCTCCATATTCACATTTTCCCTCACCAAACCCCCCCTTCTCCCCCATTCCAAAAGTGTTTCCAGATATGTCTTGAAATCTACACAATTTTCCAGTGTCTTTTATTTCGGTAACCGAAACTCCGAGTTTTAATGCGGTGGTTCTTTTTCCAGTTTCCGTCTTGTGACCGCGTCTCCCCCCCAAGTGACCTTCTTGCCTCCATCCATCATCCTCCACCCGAGAATTTTCCATCCATTCGACCCTCCTCCGTGTTCCTTTCCCTCTCTCTCTCTGCTCCCCGCTCATCTCATTCATCATCATCACCATCACCATTCGTCCACCCCCTCAAAAGTGTGTCCTCCCCCTCCCAAGACACTAGTCAGAAGCTACCGCCGGCACAACAATCTAATCTGCTGTCCATTCGTGGTTTCGTCTCTCCTCCGCCCTCGTCTTTCCAACACGCTACTCCCCACTGACACTACCCACTTTCTGCCTGCTACCAGTAGTTAGTAGTGACTGACCCATCCAACTAGCCAATCTCGTGCGGTAACTGATCGACCTCTTGTTCTCTGGAACACACAAACAAATTTTTCTTCATTTGGCGCGAATTCTACATACTGCAACTGGTGCCCCTTCCCCATTTCCCTTGGTACCCACCCCCCATCCCCTAGTCGATTCTTGTTCTCACTACTGCCCTCCATTCAATTATCTACTCCTCCTGGTCTCCTTACGGGTACTTAACTACGTCCATCATCCACCACCCCCGCGTTCTCGGTTTTTCTTACCACATCCCTCCCCCTCTCGGCGAATTTCGGCTTTCTTTCCTTCTATTTTTTCCCCTTCTTCTTCGGTAGGAGTGGAGTCGGTAGGACGTTAGGTTCGGAAGTGAAGAAGTGCAGTTGCTCTGTGAAGGAAGAAGTGCGCGAAAGCGTGAGTGAAGAGTTGTGAGAGATGTGAGCAAGCGCACCTTGTGCCTTTGCATGTCCAGTGTCAGTGGGAAGTTGCTGAGAGTGGGGCCCGTTGCGATCTTTTAGAATTCAGTTGTCAAGGTACGGCATATCCGCCCCGCACCATTGTTGTCTGTTGAAGAAGCACTTTGTCTTGTATGAAAAGAAATAAAGATCATATATGCACTTCACTTTGCACTTCGCACAACATACATCATTTACTTCCACATGTTTTCTTGAGGAGATATAAAGATCAATCGTACTGACGTATTGGTTTTTCTCCATGTAGGAAATAGATTTATATTCCATATCGAAGATGTCGTTGTCCAGAAGAGCTTGTTACAAGTAGGCCAACCCCACCGGACGAGAAGAACATTTCTTCGCATAGAGAACACATATCTAAATGGTGAATCCTGTTTGGATGTATAGGTGCGGTGCGATCGGTCACTTTGCGGAAGTGTGCACTTCCCCAGAGCGCCTTTGCTACAACTGTACGCCTGCCCTGTCTTTTTTTTTTTTCCTTTCCATGATTCATTGCTACATATGAAGTGGATACTTTTCCCCGCATTCGTTGCTCAAAACGGATGATATTGAGGATCACAAGGCTGACGTGGCACGGACCTTCACAGGCAAGCAACCGGGTACGAACATAGAAGCAAACTCCACATCCCACGAGGAAACGATATGCTGATTAGGAACGGATAACCAGGCCATGAGTCCAACGTTTGCCCGCAGCCCCGGACTGCCGACTCTAAGCAGTGCTACCACTGCCAGGGCTTCGGTCACGTTCAGGCCGACTGCCCCACCTTGAGACTTTCCGGAGCTGGATCTGGAGCTCGTTGCTACAGCTGTGGAAACCCCGGCCACTTGGTAGGATACCATTAGATTTGTGATGTGAATTATCAGAGAGGATGGATATTGATGTTTTGGTGCTGTGTTTTTAGGCTCGTAACTGCCCTACCGGAAACGGACTCGGCAGAGGAGCCCCCGTTGCCGGCCGTGGAGGATTCGGAGGATTCGGAGGACGTGGAGCGTTCGCCGGTGCCAGACCCGCTACTTGCTACAAGTGCGGAGGACCCAACCACTACGCTCGGGATTGCCAGGCCCAGGCCATGAAGTGCTACGCCTGTGGAAAGTTGGGACACATTAGCAGAGACTGCACTGCCCCCAACGGAGGACCTCTCTCCACCGCCGGAAAGACTTGCTACAGATGCGGACAGGCTGGTAAGTTTTTCCTCTTTAGATATTTCTTTTCTGGTGTGGATCATCTTCCGGTGTTCCCCGATCACGGGATACGCAAGATTTCCACCCAGAACTCTGGAAATGGAAATGATCGGTATTAATCAGCAAAATAGGCCACATCTCTCGGGAGTGCCCTCAGCCCGCTGAGGAGATCGCCGACCCCAACGCCCAGATTAACAACGTCCCCGTTTAAGTTCAACTCGACAGTTGTGGAAGTGTGATTTCAGGAGCGTTCAAATATACCTAGGCACCATTTAGGATTGGTTAAAAGTCATCTTTCAATTATGTATAGCTGTTGGGAGGCCGAACTTTTCTTTTTTGTGTATGACTCGACTTTTTTCAAAGATTATTGTCTGCATGCTCGCTCCGCGCTTTCCACTATTTGTTCCGATTGATCCGTATTCATTTGTTCTGCAGCTTTTGATATATACTGAGACAGCGTTGTTTGTGGTTCAATGCGTCATCTGTTGTATGTTCTGTATGATGCATATATCGGCGTTTTTCAAACTGCTCGCATTAGTCTGGCGTTTATATTGTCTGTCAATGGGGGAATGACCTGTCAATTCTGAAGCTTAAGCAATATTTCCTCTTTGACTATATGAAAGTTTAGTGAACTTGAAATTTAAGAGAAACTGAAAGTATGATTCGAGCACCGAGAAGTACCGAGAAGAGTGGTAATATGTGAAATTTTTGCGACAAAGCATGGGATTTGGAACTCTTAAGTACCGCAGCATCAAACAGCACAAACCTGTAGTAATCGTAATCGAAAGCCCCTCAATAGCCCTATTCGTGGTGGTGCGAACACCTTGGTGTCTGTGACCCATCGAGGTGTTTCCGACGATCTTTTAATTTGCGTGATATTTCATGATGCGCACTTGATGGTGATATTTCATGAACCTGGACCGGGTGTTCTCAAGAATTCTCACTCCATCTCCCTTTCCATCTTTCTTCAACACCACTGTCTTCCACCTCCACTTTTCTCGGAAAATATCTACGACACAGAGAAAATAGACAACAAAATGACTCGTGAGGATACTGTCGACTTTGAGGGCGATGATGATGTATGGTATCGCACCCGGGGATAGGGAATTGTACTGATTACCGATATAGGAAACCAATGGAATCGTCGAAATTGATCAACTTCAATCGCACGGTATATAATATCTACTTTGATCTACTCTATTGCTACATTGATATAGGGTTCTTGGAACTAATGTTATTTAGGTATTGGAGCGAGTGATATTAATAAGCTCAAGGCTGCTGGGTACTGGACTATCGCGGTATGTCATGGGGGTTTAAAAGCCTTCTTCACAGATTATCACGGATTTGTGTGATCACGATGGAAAAGATGGCTAATGAGGATATGTTACGTATAGGCGGTTTGTGCTGCGACTAGACGAAATCTTTCGAAGATCAAAGGTGCGTGATATCTGATGTTGTGGGATTAATGCGAATTACTGAGCATTACTTCGCGTTGTTTACTTTCTTCACTTTGGTCGCCTCGATCTACAGTGGTTTCATGTTTCAAGCTTCATGCGCCACGCACGCCACATCCAACACCTAAGCATCTAAGCAAGCGATTCTGACAAAGATTTTTTCTCTTATCTAGGATTCTCGGAGCAGAAAACTGAAAAGGTTAAAGAGGCGGCCGGGAAATGCGCTGTAAGTTGTCTTTACTCTATGCGATTTGTTTTCTTACTCGTTTTGATTTTTGCTCGCATGATTTTGCTACTTAGTTGGGTACTTTATGCTCTCGTGCTTGCCTTGTTTTTTGTTACAGGCGATTTTAGCCGCAGAAAACTGCGCCGCATCATGCTGCGCCGCTTTTACTCTGTTGATTGTTACTTTGCTGTGGCTTTGATTTGTTGCTTTGTTGTTACGTTGATGTTACTTCGCGCCGCTCAGCGCTTGCTGACACAGCCACGCCGCTCGCGACATCTCTAGCCGCCGTCATATAATTTTGTGACCGCCGCAGAACTGGGCCACATCCGACGTAAAGTTTGTCGCATCTCCACCGGTTCCAAATCCTTCGATGCTATGCTGGGTGGTGGCGTTCAAACTATGTCTATCACCGAAGTATTTGGTGAATTCCGTACCGGAAAATCACAGCTTTGTATGACAGCCTCTGTCATCTGTCAGCTTCCCAAGGATCAGGGTGGCGCAGAAGGAAAGGTTGCATACATCGATACTGAGGGAACGTTCCGTCCCGAACGTATCAAGCAAATTGCTGAGAGGTTTGGGGTGGATGGTGATATGGCTTGTGAGAATATCATTTACGGAAGAGCTTTGAACTCTGAACATCAGTTGGAACTTCTCAATGGTCTTTGCCAGAGCTTCGCTACGAATGAATATAGACTTCTGGTTGGTTTTTAAATATTCAATGGACAACTGCTGCTTCGGGTTGGTACTGATGACAGGTCAGATTGTTGACAGCATCATGGCTTGTTTCCGAGTCGATTTCTGTGGACGTGGTGAGCTTTCTGAGTATGTTCCCGATTCCTTCTTGGTATGTTTCATCACTAACCGTTGCCCTGCATCTAGACGTCAACAAAAACTGGGACAAATGTTGGCAAAGCTTTCCCACATGGCTGAAGGTATGTTCCCAGTATAATATTCCCTGTTTCATTTAATCAATCACTGACATTCGATCTCCGGTAGAATTTAACGTTGCCGTGTTGATGGTACATAACATATCCCGATATCTACGTATTGGTTATTCTTAACTAATCTATTCTGAAAAACAAGACCAATCAAGTGCAGAGTGACCCGGGAGCAAGTGCCTTGTTTGCAAGTGCGGATGGGTATGTTATTTCTGTGTTTCCCCACGATAATCAATGACCATGACTAGCTTGATAACTAACAACTGATATTATAGACGTAAACCAGTCGGAGGGTATGAATAAAAAATCTCATCCCACGATTTTCTTGAAACATTCCACTTGATAGATATGAATAAGTTCCTGATCATGGTATCAATAGACACGTTCTAGCCCACGCATCAGCAACTCGAATCCTTTTGGTATGGTTCCCATGACCCCTTAAAAATTGGAATTAAGAAGCCGGTATATTGGAATATTCTAACACACCATCATAGAGAAAAGGACGTGGTGAAGAGCGAGTAGCCAAGCTGCAGGACTCTCCCGATTGCCCCGAACGTGAAGCTACTTACATTATCACCAACGGGTTTGTCATTTCCGTCATTGCCATAGAGTTTATTATGATTGCTAATCAATATATTGCCTTGTTATAGTGGAATCTCGGATCCTGTTGGGGCCTAGATAAGGTGGGTATGCGTATACTACCACAGGGGAATCTTCTAGTACTTTCTTGGAGAAAAGAAAAACGGAGTAACGGATATGAATATTAATTAGACAATCTGAATGGGTTGGAGATTACGTAGGTTACGGGTCACGAGTTACAGGAATGGTTGATGAAATGGGTACATCGTATCCTTGGATGAAAATATATCAAAATGTTAACAGCGGTTGCATGATTTTGTTTGTAATGGGTGTTTGTTGAATTACGAAATAAAAATGTCTTTGTCATATGAATTTCTTCGTTTCTCCTCCCACCCAATCCTTCTCACCGGAAGAGCTATCCTACAGAATACCAGCCAAAGCAATATTCGATATCCCCCTCCCTACATGGTGAACCTTATCAAAACACAATCACCATTCCAACCAGACCCAAAGCCCTCAAATCAAACCCCATCAAAATAATCTTTTATCCCCACACAAAAACTACACGTGTATATACTTCTCCTGAGTTCAGATTACAAACTGTAGAAAACAGGTCAATCTAATATATAATGGGAATCAAATCATGGTACTCTACAATGTACATACATCACAACAGCACAACAGCAGTTAAAACTGTTCTCTTAAGTATCTGAGCATATATGTCCCGATGTATATCTAATGGAAAGAATAGAGAACGAAGTGTGAATGGGAATGAAAATGGGAATAAAAAGACAATGGGGAATGGGAATAATGGTATTCATTCTATTTAACAATTGGTACATACATTCATTCATACATCCATTCATTCATACATCCAAACCTGCATGCATCCATACACATATTCATCTTTCTTTCTGAATGTTGGTGCAAATATACATTCATCCATTGGGAAACTCTGTAGCTAGTAGCTAAACTCAACTCAATTCAACTCAATTCCCTTCTTTTGCTTTTCTTTGGCTAGGCTAGGCTAGGCTTTCCTTTCCCTTCCTAGACCTTACATTCCGAATCCCTAACTCCCGGGAACTTCGTGAGCGGGAAGCGAAGGGAAGGGAAGGGAAGGGAAGAGAGAGTGTTATGCAACTTTACCACGGATAATATCCATATTGTCCTCATATATTATCCGGATAAAATATCCGTGTATGTATATATCACTATTTTCACTATTTTTACAACAAATCTACAACAGGTAATCAACGGAATTTAAGATTATATAACGAATAGTAAAGCGAAGTGAAGTAGAATGGAGTAGCTTATTGAGTATAGAGCGTAGCGCTGCAATGGAGGAAATATGTTTATATATATATACGGGAGGGAATGGAATGGAATGGAAGGGAAGGGATACGGAAGGAAAGATTTTAGTGTATCAGATTATATAAAACGAAAAAATGGTTCCCGTGTTTATTTCGCCGTTGCCGTGTATTTACGGGTACTGTGTATGTTGGTCCCATCATTCCATGGTGCCTATATGTATGCCTTAAGTAGCCGTTCGCTTCCTTTCCCGAGGATTTGTACAGAAGTAGTTAGATATATGGGGACTATTGAATGTATTGGGATGTTTTACGGGGGTTATTGTAATAATAATTTTTTGGGATAGATGTTGATCATTTGGAAGGGGGAAAAATTGGGGAGTGTATAGATGGGTTAAAGGTAACAGGCAGTCGTGGGCAGCATCCCACTACTGGAGTCTTGTGCATATTAAGCTAGCGTATAAGCTAAGCTAAGCTCAGCTAAGCTAGCCATGCAACATCCGTCTGGTACCCATATTTGACAATCCCTGATCCATGCACAACATTTTCAGCATCGGCAGAAGCAACAGCAGCAAAGCGCAACGTCAAGAAACTTCACCAGAAAGAAATAACATCAACGAATTCTCTGCAACATCGCGGGACCTGTGCCACAGCTTATTTCAACCTCGCACAGTAAAGGAAAACAGAAAAGACGATACACCCGATCTGCAATCTTCCTTCCCGAATTTTTCCCATCCAGGACATTTCGCCGAGCCGAACAAAATGACGAAACAACCAAGCGATTACACCTCGCTGTATCTCCAACTCGACAATGGGGTTCAACATACCCTTTACCTTCGTCGGCATAACCCTCGTGTTCCTAGCGCTGACGATGCACGCTCCCTCTTCGCCGTAAACCTTCCCGTTGACTCCACCGAGGGACAGCTCCGCAATCTTTTCAGCAGCATCGGCGGAGGACGCGTAGATGCCGTGATCTGGGATTCCGAGCCGATTTCCATTTCCCCAGCACCAGTACCAATTCTTCAAAAGAAGCGTAAACACGAGCAACAAGAAGCCACTCCAATTCCGTCTCTTCCCTCCGTACCCGCATTACATGCCACCGGATCTACCGCAGTAATCCGTTTTATCGACAGCGCATCAGCAACCGCAACTTTACAAGCCGCATCTAAAGTTACCAGTAAAAAACCTGCTGTTTTACCGAGTTCCTCCCCTATCGGTTTGTCCCGTTATACTCAGCTACATAAAGCGCGTTTCCCATCTACCGCGATTCTACAGGCGAATTTGGATGCGTTTATAATGCGCTTTGAGGCCTCTGAAGAAGCGGCGAGAATCGCGGCTAAGAAAAGAGCTGTGGCGGATGAGGATGGGTTTATTACTGTTACTAGAGGAGGAAGGAATGGTGCGGCTTCGATGGAGGAGGCTAAGAGGATTTTGGAGGAGAAACGGAAACAGGAGGAGGAGAATAAGGCGGCCGGATTCTATAGATTCCAGTTGCGCGAGGAGAGGAAACAGAAGCAGGTCGAGTTGGTTAGGAAGTTTGAGGAGGATCGTAAGAGGGTTGAGGAGAGGAGACAGAGAAGGGGTAAGGTTGTGCCTGAGTAATTGCTATCAATGTGGTATGGACGGTGAGGCAAGGCGGGGAAGAGCCATGGAGAGGGAGAAGGTCATGGAGATGGGAACAAATGTTACGGGACTGGGATTTCGCTTACCTGACGGAGAGCTTTCCATGCCTTACCTGCTTCTCTCTATTCCGAGCAGAATGGGAAAGAAAACCTAGATACTACCCTCAGCACCAGCAGCAAATCATCCAACCAATCCATTCATCAACCCAGCAACCCAAATCGGACCCTCCCCTCCCTCCAAACCAGCAGGAAATCCTCAAACGCATCAAGAAAAAAAAAATAGTTCAGGGCTTTTAAAAAAAAGTGCTTTTTACCGGAGTTTTATGGAACGGGATTGCTTTGTTTTGTGTGTAATGTAATGTTACGTTATATTATGTTATGTACATAGTTTTTTGGATTCATTCTTTTTAGTTGAAATAGGATCATTTTTTTATCCTTATTCATACATATCGGTATCATTTGTTTGTCGACCCTTTTCTGAGAGATATGCAGTCGTGATTAGATATCTAATTCGGGGTTTCTAATGAGTGATTATCGATAAGCAATAACCAAAGAAAAGAACACCCAAAGAAACCCCGGGGCCCAAAGATCTGTTCCTTATCCACTATCCACTATCGATACAGCCAATAACAACCGTGCCCTCCACACCAAAATTAATGATCTTCACTTGGACAAAGCGTCTATGGAACTAAAATAACCAAATAACCAAATAACAAAATAACAAAACACATTGACAGCAAACACCGAACACCGAAACACCGAACACCGAAACACATTGACATCACATTGACACCCAGCACCCAACACCCAACACCCGACACATCAACAAATCAACACATCAACACACTCCACACCCGTCGATCATAATATATACCCGACCTAACCGCGGTATTTTACTATATTGAAATAAAAATAATATTGAGTGAATATATGAATATGTAGACTTATTTCTTTATTTCTTTATTTCTTTATTTCTTCATTTTCTTTATTATTTCTTTATTATTATTTATATTTCTCTATTATTTCTTTCTATTTCTTTACTAAACCAATATATTTTTTGGCAAGAAATAAAAAAAAAACGAGTATATACATCATATATATAATATATATCATATATATAATCTATGCTACCAACTGACTCTATATATACCCACCAAACAAAGTTTGAACTCCGAGAACTCTGCGCGTCATATATTGAATATGGATTCGATGTAAAAAGACGCCGAGTTAACTGCGGCGGTTTGTGTTTTGTGAAATCCGGGGTGGAGTCCGAGAAATGAAATAATGAGGAATGAAATGAGATGATAGGAATGAGATGATAGGAATGATGGATATGATGGATATGGAGAGTTGTTTTTGTTATGCGTATGCGTATGCTATGAATGATATATGCTATGTATGCATGCGATAGATATGATATGTATGATATGTATGCTATGTATGATGTATGATGGGTATATGTATGACATCGATATGTATAGGTATGATTTGTATGCTATGTATGACATCGATTTGTATATGTATGCTATGCTATGCTATGCTATATGCTATGCTATGCTATGCTATGCTATGCTATGCTATGCTATGCTATGCTATGCTATGCTATGCTATGCTATATGCTATGTATGTATATGTATGCCTACAAATGAGTGTCGTATACCCTTATACCTCTCTAGCTCTCTACCTACCTACCCTACCTACATACCCTTATATCTACTAAACCAATCCGAACCAAAAGAGCAAATTGAACCAAAGACAGAGATAGAGACAGAGACAGAGAAAAAGGAAAAGGAGAAAAGATCAAGAAAAACACAATAAAAAACAGAAACAAAAACAAAAACAAAATCCAATAACGACAATGAAAACTACAGAAAAAAAGAGATGCAGTATGAAATATAAAATCTGAGATAGGAAAAAGAATATATGAAAAAGAGGAAATATAAAATCCGAACTAGAAAAAAGAAAACCACATGATATCCCCTAGCTTTAATCCCATGACTTTCAGCAATTTCAACAATTTCTACAACACATCCCACAAGCTATTAAACCCATATTTCCCATGTCTCCCCCAAATCCAAATGGCTGTAATATGATGATGGTATATCGCAAGGAAATCAAAGCAAGCAAAGTCAAATAGAAACAAAAAAGACAAAATTCAAACACAACACACAATAACAAAAAAACAAAAAAAACACAGGAAACACAGGAAACCCTAATATATCCATAATATATCCAATCAAAAAGTCAACAACAAATACCGCTAAAAACCCAGAACAAAAAAACGCCCGACAGATGCCCCAAAAACAGACAAAACAAACGCAAACAAAACACAAGCAAAGTGAAGTGAAAAACCAAAAAGCAAAAGCCAAAAAGCAACGCAAAAGACATCATGCATCCATCATAACCAAAAACACGAAAGGAAGGAATGAACTCTACGCAAACTGCACAACCGAGTCAAGCAAAACCGAACCAAGGAAAACCGAGGAAAAAAAACCCTTATGATCGTCAACGACGATTCGCCACATTATCCCTCACCCTCCTCTCTCCACCCCCGCACGCTCCTCCACACCCCCTCTAGTAGGCATGCATCTGTTATGCACGCCCATATTACCCACGTCTTTGAGCCTTCAATTCACTCGCACCAAGTCCCAACATCAGAGCCGTAGCAAGCACCTAACTCAACCCCGGCCCGTCTACCAAACTTTCCCTCAACAACTCCTCATCCAGTACCTCCACAGCAACTTTTTTCTTCGTTGTCTGATCCCCCTCTCTAGTCTGTGGTCTCTCTTCTCTACCCGGTTTCCAACCTCCAGGAGCCAGGGTAACATATTTCCAGAACCAACCCGACTTCTTTCTCTGATCCTCTGATCCCGCGGCTGCGTTGGTACCACTGACACCACTACTTCTTCTCCTAGCTTCTTGTAGTCCACGTAGTCTATCATAAGCGCCAATGGAAACATGGAAGTTACTATGAACCTCACCAACTTCAACCCGTTGAACGATAGCTGTGGCATAATCAGAATCTCGATCCTGGGGACGAAGGAGCGGGAGAGGGGTACGAGTATTGAAGGATCCACTAGATTTTCGGGATACGGATAGTGTGGCGCTGAGGTATTCTCCTGGTGGTGCGAGGGATTGGTGGTGTTGGTGTTGATCAAGTTTGATGGAGAGGATGGAGTCGTGGGATCGCATGCGTCGTAAAGCTGGACGTGGGGCTTCGTAATCTCCATCAAAGCCAGTGTTATTGAAGCCGTTGTTACCAACTATGGGACTACCAGAAGGCTCGGAAGATTCCGAGATCTCTTCAGTGGTGTGGAGAATGGTGAATGGTGGGGGAGCGTTGCTGGGGTAGCGGGCATGACCCCAGGTGGGCTTCTTCGGCCAAGGGGGTGGGTAGTTACTATCCACAGACGTGGGCCTGGAGGAGGCGTCTTCGGTTTCATAGCGGTCAAAGATGGATGACTCCCGGAAGCTGCTTGGAGGTGAGGAACTGTAGGCACCAGTTGAGGTCGACCAGCGCTTGCTGCCTGATGGCGCTGAGGAGGGGCCGGAGGATTCGAGGTTTTTGATGCGAAGTGCGTTGAGATGCTCGACAGCGGGAGTTCTCTTCTTCTTGGGGCGTAGGCGGGGTTTTTGGTGGAGTTGTTTTGGGGCGGCGGGAGTGGGGTAGTGGTGGTGATGATGAACCACTGAGATGGCTGCTCCAGCTGCAGCAGCTGTAGCCCCAGTTGCAAGCTCCATTGAGAGGGAGGGGCTCAAGATACGGTCTGGTAAAGGAGCATGTTGGATGTTGGAAGATTCGAAGTTTTCAAGCTGGTGACGGAGTTTATCAACTTCTTCTTGGGACTGAGCCAATAGATCTCGGAGCTCTGCAATACCGAGTTGGAGATGACCATTTTCCGCAAGGATCTCTTTCATGAACCGAGAGAGAGCTCCCTTGTCAGCCATGGGATTAGAGCCGTTGCCTTCGCGTTGTAGCTGAAGCTTCCGCTGTTCCAGTCGCTCCCGAATATTCTCGGATCGGACTTTCTCAACGTTGTGCTCTTGCAAGATTCTATCGAGCTGGTTTTCAAGCTCAGCGAGTTGCTTCTCGGCCCTCTGCCATCTGTGCCGGGCGGCGATTTCTTCCTCCCGTGTCGTGGCAATTGTGTTGCGAAGCTCGGCTTGCTCGCTTTCTAGAACTGCAAGTTGAGCTTCGAGAACGGCGGTGCGGGCAGCATGTGCGGAGACCCGTGATAACTCTGCCTATACGTCACACAATTATTATCAATGTTATAATAAAAACGTATGATGAATGGCATACATGAGTAGCATCAAGATCCTGCTGGAGTTCTTTGACCCGAAGCTCCGAAAGAACCATGTCGGAAGTTAACCTTTCCAAGGCTTCAATAAGTTTTTCATTTTCCTCTTTAGTATTCAGATTCTCTGCTTCTAGCTTTGAATTTGTCTCTTCTAGCTTGCTAATCGTATTTGATGCTTCTCTCTCGCGGGATTCTGCTTCGGCCATCGAACGTTCATGACGGTTGAGTAATGCCTACAGGTACCCGCATCCGGGTGATCTCGTCAGCAACCGACAGATTCATTATACGAAAGTGCGATGATAATGCACGTTGTATCTGCATGAAGCAACAACCCAATATTTGCGATCTAGATATGATTGCACATTAAATGGGCAGGACAGGGCAGGGCAGGACAGAATGCGCGTGTGAGTTTGGGGTAACGGCACGAGGTTAACGGAACGCGGTAAGAAACCACATAAGAGAGACAAGCAACGGGTAGACAGGACAAGCTCTATTGCTGGGGAGAGTACAAATACCAGCTCCCGAGAAACATGCAGGACACATAGAAAAAAAAAACAGCGAACATTATGGATAAAATTTAAAAAGTAAAAGAAGCTTTTGAAATTTACTACTGACCTTACCAAGTGTACCTGCTATTCGCATTTGGTTTTCAAGGTCCTGTAGCATTGTCTGTGTCTTTCGAAGACTCTCGCACGAGTCGCTACCACAACAGCAAACGGCAACGGTCGGGCTGAGCGACGGCGATACCGGAGGACGCTCCATCGTCAAAGACCTCGTAAGAGATTCCAACGTCTGATCTTCGTCGTCCGAATCGACGGCCACCGACATAACGGGGGGTATTGTAATGTGCGTCGGCGCGGCTTCTTTCTTGGATTTCTCGTATAATCAGTAGGCTCGCTTGGGGGGGATTTCGTGGCGTAGTGTACGGTACGGGTTCTTCTCGGTTGGTGGGTTCGGTTCGGTTCCTGTGTGGATATTTTGGATACGGTAACGAGGGTGGTAGTAGTGGTGGTCTGGAGGTGTGTGTGTTGAGCGGATTGCGAGCGTGTCTTGCACCTATGTGCTATCCCCTTGCGTGTTGAGGAAGTAAATGCCTGGCATAGGCAATTGTCTAACCTTATATGTACAGTTCATCACCAGAAATGGAGGTGCGATAAGCTTTTATCTGTTGGCTGGCATGAGCCGCCTTTGTTTTAGGAGCAGTACGGATGTTGTGATTGTGACAGCTCGAAACCTGGTTGTAATCATGAAAAGAGATGTCTGTTTGATGGCTGTGAACATAAAATCACCGCATCTTGCTGTGCTGTATGGTGCCTGAATTGAAATAAAAGCTAGGGGGCATTTTCAGGTACAGCTGTGATCACCTCCCGAATGTGTGACACGTGTGAACGCGACATATGTTTGATCAAGTTTAGCGCTGCGACGAATGATATGAAACCCGGGAGCGGGGAGATGCCATCGAGAGAGTTGCATTCCCCGCACTCTGGTCAGTGCAGAAATGCATAAAATATGGGGAGGGCCCGGAGGGGGGTGCTTCAAGCTTCGAGGTATCAAAGCATCATAGCATCATAGCATCAAATCATCATAGCATCAAACCATCAAATCATCAAAGCATCGTAACATCAACGCCGTCATAGGTACAACCATGTGCTACAGCGTGCTACAAGCCACCTAACCTTCGATGGAACCTGTTACCAATAAAAGGCATCGGTGCGAGGATCTGCAAAGCCCGGTGCATCTGAGAGTATCTGAGTAGTAGCGAGCCTCGCGAACCTTAGAGAGTCAGGGAGCTTAGAGTAGGGAGATTAGGGTAGGGAGTTCAGGGTAGGGAGTCCTAAACGAAGCTTGCTCGACAAAGTTGATGAGGCGTCATTAGGCGAGCTCGTTCGTTCGCCTCATCATAAATGCTGGCGGAGTGTCCCTTACAGTAAAATCGCTTCGTGCATACAGTACAGAGCATCACATTTCAGATACCCAGGTATATGTACGATCATAAGATGAAATCTTCATAGCCTCTGATTTAATAATTTAATCAGCTCTTCCCAGAGTAATTATGTATGTATCGAGGTAATTTTCATAGAGAAATGTGACCACAGCCATTGTTATAACCTTTACTTTGGAGATATCCCAGGAGAGGAAACGCTACGAAGAGGCTACAAATAGTGATATTTTTCGAGTCAACCACGTCAGTTAGCAGCTAATACAGCCCAAACAGCCTATCCTAATAACTTTCAGATACGGCATGGTATAATCCAGAATCCCAAGCAACCCCAACTGTAAACCCATGACTTACAAGCAAGTAATTCGTGAAATAAAACCAAACAAGTATCAGCAACAAAAATCGATCAAGATCCAAACCAACAAACCCAATATATCAAAGCTCACTCCAATCGATAGGGATCTATAAACAAAAACAGAAACAAAACATGAAAATGCGAAGTTTACACTCCATCAGTTCCCTAGATGACATCACAAAGCAGGGTACTGTCACTAATTATATACTCTAACCCCAAAAGTACCGCGGTAAAAAGATCTTGTCGTAGTGTAACTTCTTGAGTCATCTGGTGGAAATACGTCAGGAACACAGAGACATAGGGACATAGGAACATGGGAATACGGGAATACGGGAATACAGGAACACAAGAACCCAGAATGACGTTGATCAACTATCATCTATTCAACCACCGCCCCAAGAACTCCCAAGAGATTCCACGAGCCACCTTAGTCATCCTTGCAGCCCCATCCCCCATCCCCCATCCCAATTCCATAAACTCCAAAACCCCAGAACCCCAGAACCAGATACAAACCAATTCAACCTACTCCCGGACTCATAATCTTTCAACCCCAGCAACATCAATGAACTCGTTATAAAATACAAACATATTCTTCTTTTCTTTTCGAGAATTATATAGACAAGAAATGAAAACAATTATATAGACAAGACATATAGAACCGATATTCCGGATGATATATCATAACTAGCTGGTATTCATGGCCATGTATATTTCTTTAGTATTTCTCCAGTATATATTTACAATTTTTCATTTACCAGGTTCCAGGTTCCAAAACCCAAATCCCAAAATGCCTATAAAGTCATCCATCCCCTTCTATCTAATTTCCAACTCTACCAGCAACGAGTTCCTTCCCACACTTTCCAAATCCATCTAACTAAACACTTAAGTACCAAACCTCAAACCTCAAACTTCAAACTTCAACCCCATAACCATCCCGAAACCTTTTAAAACAGTTCAACCTTTTTATTTTACTGTAATTACAATTCCAGACATCAGGTAATTCAGAAATTTAGATAGATGATCTTAGATTCAGCAGTAAATATAACGGAGATACTATAGAGGTATGTGATATGTAGTAAGTGATAAGTATTAAGTGATAAGTAGTAAGTAGTAAGTAGTAAGTGGTAAGTAGTAAGTGCTAAGTACATACATTTTAATCTAGATCCCTTAAAGGAAAAATAAGAATCAACTACAGGGAGTGAACATATACGCATGGAATTAATCATTGTTTATGGTTTCCAATATTTTGCCTCTGTAGTTATGGCTTTTGGCTAAAGGATGTATCAACTCCTCCTTTGAAAAAAATCAGTATTTGATCTTCGGATATGTATACCACCTCCACCTCCACCTCCACCTCCACCTCCACCTCCACCTCCACCTCCACCTCCACCTCCACCTCCACCTCCACCTCCACCTCCACCTCCACCTCCACCTCCACCTCCACCTCCACCTCCACCTCCACCTCCACCTCCACCTCCACCTCCACCTCCACCTCCACCTCCACCTCCACCTCCACCTCCACCTCCACCTCCACCTCCACCTCCACCTCCACCTCCACCTCCACCTCCACCTCCACCTCCACCTCCACCTCCACCTCCACCTCCACCTCCACCTCCATCTTTATCTCCATCTTTATCTCCACCTCCATCTTTATCTCCACCTCCATCTTTATCTCCACCTCCATCTCTATATCCATCTCTATATCCATCTCTATATCCATCTCCACCAGACTATAGTTCAGGATATTTTTAATTTCCACCATTATGTCTTTTCCTTTTTCCGTTCCTTTATTCACTGCCTCCATACACTGGCTTCATCCACTTCTATCTCTCCTGAACAGTTCCTTAGTTCGCCCATTACCGTCGACTGATCCACATTTTTTTGATTGCCACTTCTGTTTAGTTGAGTAAATTCAACCGGTAATTGTGGACTTTGGCACGTGGGACTATCAAGTGAGTTTAAACCAATTAGTAGTTATAACTCGTGACGATTGTAATTATGCAAGACCAGGGTAACTAGTTACTAGGTCCTAGAATTCAAAAGATGGAATAAGATAATGGAGGGGTTGAGACTTGGGGGTGGATTGGGAAGATGGGGAGGATGGCGAAGATATCATGGGGGATATAAAAGGAATAGGTTGATGATTAATTATGGATTATGCTACATTTGAAATAAAGGTAAAACAATACACAAGAAAAATATAGCCATAATAGAAGAGTGGTTTAGACAAACTTGAATGTTACGATATTAGTTGTAGTTATGAATTTAGAGAGATTAGGTCCTATAGACTATGTATATCAAGTAAAGAGTGAAGGTTAATGGAAGGGAATAGAATTTCTTTAGGTGAGTTAGTGAGATTTAGAGGTTTCAATAGGTTTAAGTTAACTCGAAATGTGATGATGGTTATTGATTGATTATCATGGATTTAATCTTTGATTGAAGTTATGATGTGATATGTTGTTATATTTGATTTGATTTGATTTTCTTTATATCCGTCATGGAGTTAAAAATTCAGACAAATCATTCATGGAGATAAGATTATAGTATTATACTATCGATGAAAGATTATAATGGTAAGTACATTATAACGCATATCCAAATATTTCTAGTTCCACTCCCGGCCGTCTTCGTCATCACGATCCAAACCCAGTGACCTAAACCCAATACCCATGATCCATCCGTCACCAAGTCAGCATACTCGTCCTCATACAACCACGTTCCATGTAACAATAAAGTGCAAGTGCAAGCGCTAATGGCTTTAGTATGTATGTATCATATCATGCTATTATATATAGCATTATGAACTTCGCGCTTTCTTAACTTCTTGGCATATCTAAAGTCATATCCATATCCATAGCCGTGAAAGTCCATAACCATAAACGTAACCATAACCATAACCGTGAAAATGATGTTACAAAGCTAGGGAGATATCTGCATGAAACCCGGAGAAAATAGCTTCATGATGTCGCGGTGTAGCTGGTGAATGACAATGTTGCTGATGCACTTTGTTGACCGGATTCTCAAGCTCCTAGGATTCTCAGGGTTCTCAAGGCTCCGGGATTCTCGGGGGCATCGCTCGTGGTAGACTTATCATTGTTATCATGGGTACTCGACTTGTGATCGAAATGGCCAGTATCCATCGGCTATGGCCGGTATCATAACGAATACTGAACAGACCATATTTTCCGGGAAAGGAGCTTATTAATAGCTAATAGAACTCAGGAATTAGGAATCTCTTTATTTATTGAATCATCCGCTGACCGAGGCCTAAAAGGCCCATGCAGGACTATCTTTAGTTTATGACAGTATGGATTGACGGGAATGATGATCGAGAATTGAGAATTGAGACTTTCGTTAATATGGCGTATTTGGAGGGTAGGTTAATTGATTTCAGGAGCGGTGTGTATGTGTTATTGTATTTATGTAGATACTTAGTGACTTATCGATGTAGATACGTTAGGCACTCTAGTAAGCATAGAGATATACGGATATCTTCTAAGATTGAATTAATAACCCCGATATAAAACAGCGTAAGCTGATAAATCTTACATACACAATATCATATATGTAGCCAAGTTGTTAATCACGATCTCCATCTTCTTAATTCTCTGCATCTTCTACATCATGAACAAAGCTCCAATCCAGATCAGACTTAGTAAGTAGTGTATTAGTTTCTATGATACAAGCCTACTTTATATAGCTCGAGTAATTGATATCCGATATCCGGTGAATAGATATAGATTTTCATTATGCTTGTACGTCCGTATACACGACAGCCGAGCTACTACACTGTATATTCGGGTACATGTCAATTTCAGGGCAAGCAGTATGATTGGGTATGGAAGGAAGGAAGGAAAGAATGAAAGAATGAAAAGTAACTTTAACAAGCTAGGTATCAAACCAGAGGGGCGAAAATAAAGCGAAAATGAAATACGTATTATTTTCTAATCTATTACATATATGATTGTAAGATAAATATGCAACAACTTATATATTCTAGCGATTAAGGAACGAAAGAGCTGAAACTTTATGATTCATTGGCATCTATTGAAGATATTGAAAGTATGGTGATTACGGTGAACTTTGCAGAGAGTTGCCTTTTTTCCAGGGCAGCCTTAGGGAATGAGGACTAGGGGATTCAATGCATGGGAATGTCTGTGCTGTGTGTCCGAAGCCTGTTTGAAACGTTCGGGGATTCGTAGACCGCCGCCTATGCATCAGTAAGCATACATATCGAGAAAGCAAAAAGAAGCAAAGAAAATCTAAAATGAAGCAAAGAGTACGTAAAATGAAGATTTTGTATCGTATGTAAACCCCCGTTGAGCTGCTAGGTAAAGATACTGGATGAAACGTGGAACCCTAGCTCCTTTAACCACATGAGGCGTTTTCGCCCGAAGGTATACATGAGCCGTACATAGAAGCCAGAGGCCAGAAGCCGGAACCCAGAAGTCGGGGGAGCCTGTGGAGCCTGTGAATTTTTCGCGAGGTCCATTTGATTCATACAGTTTCAAGATTTCCATGTAAACAAGTGGAGTCCCATGACCGGCCTGAAAGATTGCAATAATCCGCAGCTAGTGTTAGCTTCTTACCTTCTGCAGAGAATTTCAACGATTATTTCCTAGGTTGTCGAAAGTGCTTACATAGAAGCTTATTCATGTCTCATCCTTACATGTATCATTTCAATCGCGAAGCAAGCAAGCGTTTAAAGTGCGCTACCGGTATGCATAGATTTACATTAGCCTATGCATATGTACATAGCTTGCTTAAACGAAAAGCAAAAGTAGGCTACATAACCGTCACATCACATCAGCCGATCTAAATAGCGTTAGATAAAACTCCGGTTGGCTTATCTTAATGTCTTAGTCTTGGGGGTTTTGCCATGTTATGCAGCATCCTGTTTTACTAGGGAACGCTACCAGGTACAGTAATACAAGGCCAGGAACTCAGGAACGCAATAAGCAACTTGCAAGAAGCAAAAAGGAAGAAATAAGAAAAGCAATTCACACTAGGGAAGAGTGTCAGGAATGTAAAGATGCATGCTTTCCCATGCCACTAATTTGATATAGATAGCGTAAAAGGAACTCAAATGCTGCATTATTTATCGCATACCAAGCCTGTGGTTCTCCCTAAGACCAGGATAACCATGGCGCTCAACAACCCAGTATATTACTCCAAAAATATCTCGCCCTGGATCCCTCCGATATCATATGAGGCAAGTTCCCCAAGCCACTATATCATCGGCCCACATAACAATATTTCCTGTACTTGTACTCTTGTAACCGTCAGTCAGTTAGGCATAATTCATTTTTCGGTAAAGCATGATTCCAGTGCATTTTCAATCTCTGGATGTGGCTTTGACTTTTATGGAGGCTATTACTATAAGGGGAACTTTGCCAAGAGACCCAGGGAATGCACCGGGGTTGAAGAGGCTTTGTACACAACTCTAAAATGATGGCGTATCGGCGCATCTACCACGTACGTAGGCGGAAATCGGCCACATGGTACGATATTGGTATCGGTATCAGTATCGAATCGGATATCATGGATCTAGGAGTATTTCCTCCAAGAAAATAGCTAGAAAGTATGGGACATGGCATAGTGCGAGGTATGAAAAGCTAGGTAAATCAATCTAGATACACAACAATGATATTACACAGCCAAATAGCCGAACTGCAATGACAAAATTAAACTTTTGTAAAGCTATGCAAAGAGTCATATTAATTATAAGTAAAATTAAAACGGTATTTCTTGCTAGTTCCTGGTTCCCTAGCTACATAATAGGTATATTATTTTTTTCTTCTTTACCTTTACCGCAGCGGTAATTGAGAGGAATTTTAGATGCCTGACGTGACTGGCGGTAGTTCAGATGATATTTAGGGTATCTAATGGCGCTATGTCAAAATCTAGGTATATACGAAGTTAGTCAGCCTTTCATCAAAGTCATAATTTATCATATACAATTTCAATAGAATCTCGTGTATAATCCAGTGGTGCATCATTTCATGTACTTTTCCTGGTATTGACATAGTATACCTGATAATTCATCCAGTAATTGATGAGATGCTCATACTTCCACGGCTTCTTGCTATAGACCTGATCCCCCACTTGACATGGGCTTAAAATTGAGATCGTGTACGAAGCCTGTGTAGAACGTACTACGATTTACAAGTTAGCGCCTAGATCAGGGTACCCACTGCGGCTTCTCTCCTCTGCATAATGTCGATCACGGTTCTTTTCCTTTCCCCATGCTTCACAACGGGTTCCATGCATCAAAATTTAAATATGCATTCACGGTACTCTTGGAGGTAGCTATCCATCATACTATATGTACATACGTGCAATTCTGCATGACATTACGAAGCATCCAGGAAATCGTAATAACGGCGAATAAAAATATCCATCTCAACCTGGAATTAGGAGGTAGTATGCATAGGTTCTTTCGGATATACTGTTGGTTACCGTAACTCAAGCCATTGTACACTGAGAAGATGGAATAGTGGATGGGGGTACGCTTCATAGGATCCCTGGAAAAGACCTAACAGTGAACTATTACTAGAAAATCCCTAAGAAGTTGTTGAGCTTCTGAAAAGCCACGTGCACTCCCCGGAAAGTCGCAACAGTAATTCCCCAGACACTGGATGGCCACCATAATAATCCCTGAGACTCTGGGTAAGCCACGATTGTCACAGCTGTCACGGCAGTGGTGGTCCACGAGCTCCCTGGTTTATAGATCCTTGATAAAATTCCCTAACTAGGCATACCCTCAATCTAATCGTTCTATGGAAAACACCACAGGAACCCGTCTACGGGAGAATACATGCCATACATCATAACAACCCCTGGAGCCCTGGGAGCCTGCTGATTGAAGAAGCTGGGCGAAAGAGCTCTTTTTAGATTAGCCGCGAAATTATGATTTCTTTGTCACTGGAGTTTTCTATAGCCGTAGCGTGTAGGTATCCATGGACCACGGGCCATTAACGCCTTGCAACTCCCCGCATTGCACTTAGTCACTTCTCCGCAACGCAGCCACGCTTCTCTCCATTACCCTTTCCCTTCGAACACACGATTTATTGCTTCATGTGCATTTTTTCACACTATGTTTCGTACTCCCTGGATGTTACGAGATATTGAGAGATCTCGCCTATCCTTTGCTTATGTACGTCTGTACTTCTGTAATTTGCACATATGATGAATGCTACCCGTGGTTCACACGCTGTGTACTCGTCTATACGCAGTAGTAGCAGCATGCTTATTATTTCCCGTCGCTGTGTACATACATATGGCGAAGTACGCTAAATCATAGTTAAGTGCTTCAGCAACACCCCCGGGGAAGGGAGCTTGCATTTTTACACCCGTAAACCGTAACCCGTGAATTTCACAGACACAGATAGGAGATCATTGCATATTTACAGTTAGACATAACGGGTACGTTGTGCGGAGCGGAGCGGCACCGGGTGGGCAACATGATCATCGTTTACGGTTTCATCGTAACAAAGTTGTCTAAGACAAGAAGCCAGAAGCCGTAGCCGGCTGCTGTAGAAACATAAACATTATAATTCGGGAAATTGAAAACATTCTTGATTTATGGAGACTGATGCTGAACATGTCTATTAGACAGGTAGCTGAAGATTATGTAGTTCGATTATTATCGTGGGCATCTTAATTCCTGACCGGTCACCGGGAAATAACAATAACTGATATCTAGTATCTTATATCTAAAATACAAACGCTTTTTTTGTATTCTAGATGCCTGATTATAATTTTAGAAATCTCTTCCCTTCCCTCCCTTCCGTGTTTCTTCCACCCCAATTATACCAGGTTTTCTCAACGCCGCTCCCGCCTCCGTCCAGGACTCCGGCTTCTATGACGGTTCCTATCATCCCTCCCACCACTCCTTCTGTTTCTATCCCGGCTATGACTCCTGGATCTATGTCTCCTTCCATCCCTATCCCGAGATCTTCTACGATCGCTGCCACCGCCACGGTCTCCATGGCTTCCTCGTTCATCCCTGCGATCCCCACGTTCACCACGGTCATGCCTTCCACTTCCATTTCCACTGTAACGATCATTAGACGACCGGTATCTATCATCATGTTTCCGATCCCTATCATCATGTTTCCTATCTCTATCATCCTGTTGTCTAGCTTTGGAATCTCTTCCTGCCCTAGGCTTAATCTCACTGGGATCAAAAACGTAATCTCCACCCTGCCCCGCTCCAGCCCCGGCAGCTCTCGTATCTTCCCGATATTGTCCTCGTTTTTCCAAGTTTGAAGAGCCACCAAAGCCTCGGTTGCCACCGGAGTGAGCGTTTTGACGTTTTGCGTTAGTGGAGGTTCGCCAGGAGTCAGATAGTTTGGAGACCTGGGGTTGTGGCGTTAGCTCAAAGGGTCAGAGATTGAGAGGCAAAGGGTAATGGTGTCACTAAGATGGAGAGGAATACTAGGGGAACATACACTCTGGGAGAAATCCACATGAATTCTGTGATCATCAATCAAAACGCCCTGCATTTTAAAATAAGCCTGTTCACAGGCTTTCTGATCATCAAATTCGATGAAAGCATATTGTAAACTATCGCCAGTTCTTTTATCTCTTATTACCTCGCAACTCAGGATTTTTCCAAAGCGAGAGAAGATAAGATTCAGATCCTCATCTAAAAAATCGCTGATTAGTCACCATCGTAATAATTGTACCAGGAGACCCCAGGCCTAGAAGACAGAGGAGATAGAGCATACCTTGAGTAACCGGGTTCAGTTTGCAAACAAACAACACATTCTCCGGCGGTTTCACATCAGCAAATGGCAAATCCCCCACCATTTCTAGTGTCAGCGCCTGTGCCTTTGCCTCTCTATCCCTCCTCCTCTTCTCCGCTACCTCCGGATCCTCCTCTTCCAACTCCTCTCCCTCCTCAATCCTCACAGTAGCCAACTGTGCAGCTGACGGCACAGGACTTTCCGGTGGTGGCACCATCCCTTCTGGATCAGGGAAAGGATCCTCCAAAACAATTGTATGTCTAATCCTAATATCCTTGAGTGGGCGTCCTTTCTCATCACAAAAAGCATTATTTATTTTTTCCAAAACATCGAATCCTTCTACAACTTTCCCGAAGATACTGGCTTTTCCATCAAGATAGTCGAGGTTTTGTCCAAGGGTTATTATGAATTGTGAACCAGAAACCCGCTCGTCGGGGTTCAGGGCCGAGGGGGCGGTAGCCATTGATACAGTGCCAATCTCGGCATGTTTTAGGGAGGGATGGAACTCAGAGGGGAAGAATCTATGGGAAGAACCCTTGATCAAACCCCAGATGGAGGAACCACCGTCGGAGGCGGGTGAGTCGGGGCCGATTGGGTCACCGGTCTGGAAGGAGAATGATTTCTGGATGCCGTAAATGGGGGAGAAGTTGTAGTATTTCATGGCACACCTAGTAAGAATGAGTTAGTTGATTCGCAGTAATAGTGGGGTCGTTTTGGATCTTGTTTTTTGAGAAATAGATTTTAGATGCATACTGTGGGAAGGGGAAAATTGTCATATGATCCAAGAACGGCAGCCAGAGAAGTGACCTGGACGGGGAAATTCATAGTGGGGCGGATATGGAGAAAGTATGCATAGGTGGGGTGTTCTGGAAGAACCTGGGTGCCAGGATACCAACACCTCAGTAAATCGAGGCGTCAGGCAAACAAGGTACCAGGGCAAAATAGCAAATACGACAGACGGGGTGCAGCGTACAGTTTTAAAAAGTTCTCGCAAGTTTTTGGAGCATAATCTGTGAGCAAATCGATGACTATGTCACCGGCTTCACCTAGTTCTAGTAGAACCGACATGTTATCGAAATCAAAGATTCTATCTAGCCAGCCTTAAGCACACGCGGTTTTAGGTGCCTGGAATTGTCGTCCGGTGGTGCTTCTTTCTTTGTTCTATCTAACAGATCCTGACAACTCCTAACAGTTACTTTTGTGGCGGGGCCAATGAACAGCGGGGCGGTAGTTCACGGGGTTGGTCAAGGTGTGTGTCGCTCGTGATGGTGTGAAGGCGCGCGTTGGAGTCGGAGTTGCGGTGGCTATGGTTATAGTTACAGCGAAATGGTGCCTGGGTTGCGTCTAAGTCATACAATGTGTATACCCACAAAGGGTGGTATGGTGGGTGGGCGGTGGTGGGTGGGCTCTGAGGCCGAGGATGGTGTTTTGGAGGTTGCTGTGATGATGTCCGTCTCGTCGGCGGCGTAGGACGCGGTGGGTGGCTCGCCTAGATGTTTCGTTTCCTTAGCGTGTTTAGCGTGTCAGCTCGCCTGCTCTCGCTTGATATCCTTGATGGTCTACACGTCATGTTTTTCTTATTTATTATTATTTGTTTTATTTTCATTTTTTTATTTTTTTTAAAAAAAGCTATCCTATAAATTGCTTGATTCAATGTAGTATCTTTTAGCCAAGGATTTTTATTATTTATTTCTTCATGCACACTTGCAACCATTACTCGTTAAGTTCAATTGTGACCAACACCACCTAAGATGATCACAGCCCTTCAACTCACACAAGATTGGTTATTCAACTTTTTGATCCAGATGGACACCCATTCCCATATCTTCTCGCGAATCCCGGAATAGAGTAGATGGCGCATTGCCATCCCAATGCTCGCGCGACACAACGCCATCTGCTGACCGCGGAATCCATTCCTTGTCCACTTCACAATTACTCCCACCTGCTCCGATATCGCCTACAACCTCCCCGGTCCAACTGCCTCGCAGTTACACTACATCCTACGGCCCTTCCATTAGCCCATCGGGAGAAGGAAATGGCACATGTTGCCTTCGACTTGTTACATAGCACTTGTAATATCAAGTTCACCAATTGATACAGAAGATGAGCCCCAATATGCGGATATCATTGCTTTTATCGCGGCCCGCCGGTTTACCGACTGTGCGATCAGGGGCCCGATGATAATACTTAAATCTGGACATTTTGTTACACGCATATCTCGGAATAATACTTACACGGTACTTATTCTTACCAGACCATACATTGGTTTAAAAGCATGAAGTTGCAGTACCGGCGACGGTCATAATTCCTCGGGATAGCTTACCAACAACTCTTTCGCTTCTTACACTGCGCATGTTTGTTGTCAAAATTTATGCTAAGCAGTTGGCGCGGCATGTATCTGAGAGAAAGAAGGATAATTTTAATCTAATCAATGTAATATCACTCGTGAGATAACTAGAATAGAATCGCCTATCCCATCGCCGGTCACAAACAAAACCAGTGCAAAATTGATCAGTAAGCTACTCTTATACCCATGAACATGAAAAATGTAAGCATTGTGCGAAATGTATCTAGAGCGATTGAATATTATTGGTATTATTTAGTTGCACGACCTTAGTTAAAATCTCTAGCATCTCTGGCCATTTTACACATTCGGATTTTGTCCGCAGTAATCGGCGGCTTTCTCGGAACTTAATTATAATGCGACTGGGATACATTGGTACTTGCAAACTCGCAAGCTAAGCTGATAAAGTTATGTACCATCACGCCTACAGTACAGCAAATCATTTCAGACGCATCTGTATCTTTCAGTAGCTAGTTACGAGTTCCTTTTCCGTGAATGATGAGCAATCTCGCTCGATCTACCTTCCATACATGCCGCCACTGGCAGGTGGGTTTTTTTGGGACGACATGACATCTGCATGCTGAAACACCCAGCATCGGAGTTTTTCTTTGTACCGAACCATAAATTATAACAACCAGCTATCCAGGTACACAGGGTCAAGGATATCTCCCGACCTTAGGATTATTATGATTATTATGTATCTAGATTATCTTGACCTAACTAGGTGCTGGCTAACGACTACATATTTGGGATAAACGGTGCTCGTGAACAACGACACATTGTAAGAGTCTAAAACAATTTCCTGAAAATAGTCTGACTGATGTACAGAATAATGAATTGTAAAATGCATACATATTATTGGCCGGAATAAATTCCATTGTTAGTAGTGTTGCTGTTATTGTTGCATAATATCCGCGGTACCTCTCTCATAACCCTACCATTCGTGCGGCCATGCGCCATCTATGGAAAGGTAGGTACCATGCATTCTTCCACGGGAGCAACAGATCACTGTCATTTTCCATCTTATACGCTGTTGTGCAGTACGGTTAAAAAGACTGTAGTTTCAACCCAATGATTGATATCATTCTGATTGACCAGTCACCTTTCTACGGCAAATTATATTTCTATTTCTTCTTTGTATTCGACGAGGTAAAACTTCTCAAAATACAGGCACCGTGTGAGACTCTATGCATAAGAAACCCTTACGAAGGTGTCTAGATCATGCACTTTACACTTATAATATCTACGATTATCAATGTGCCACAGCTCAAAAAAATACCAGATATGTCATTCAAGGTCAATACAGATACCTACTACCTGCTTGGCAAGCAGCGAGTTTTCGACCTCGGAACTACGGCCTGGCCATACCTCGTACTCCTTAGCTATGCAGTACTATCTGAGCTGCAAATTTTCAATGTCGGTGAAGCCTACCACCATACAAAAATGGCCGGTTTTGGAGCTCGGTAATTGCTATGGTTCTGAATAGACGAAAAGTAACAGTTACTGTACATACATACATACATACACACATACAGATGCCAATAGTTTCTGAGCTGAGAGCTCGTACTTACCTTACATATCCTCTCAGAAACCTGGTCTGATTTATAATTTCTTCCATTAACGGCGCCGAGTGTGTTGGCTGGCGTTCTCATTGTTAAATTGAGCCGGCCTGTCAGCTTTTGTTTTGTGTCACTTGCAGGCGAACTTTCTGTAATATCTTTTCTCTCATGTTCGAGACACTTCAGTCTGGTTGAGTAGCAGTATATGTTTCTTTGTAACTGTCATAAAATTTTCATCTCTCCATCGCACTAGTTTGACAAAAAACTTGAGCTTGAATATTTTTCATAACCCTCTGTATTCCTCCAAGCCGAAATATAATGTAAGTTCTAGCAATAAGGCTACTGATCACCATGAGGCAGCAGCTATGGTGGGTAGCCCATCAAATCTAAGGAAGGGGTGGGAGGGGGGTTGGGCAGTTCGCTCTGTACTATAGTCCTGCGGCCTCCCATCGACCTAGTTCGCCTCTGTACTATGGTCGGTCATCTCATCAGGGCTCCCTGGGTTGCCCGTACTCCCAGTATTATCTGCACCCCCTGGGCTTCCTAGACTTCCTTAACTTCTTAGACTCCCTGAGCTCTCTCTACACCCTTGCTGTGCTCTTCCCGGACTCTTTCAGGGCGCTCTCCACACCAGCACTCGCATACTCAAGCACTCCGACACCACACCCTCACCCCTCTTCCACCCTCCTTATTTTGTTACATTTGTTACACCACGTAAAAGTCGGGTGATTGCTACCCACAGTCGTGCAAACGGTTTTTTTTTTTTCGATTCCACACACCCCCTTGGCAGTAGTCACGATCAAGGCTGTTCGCTCGAAATAGTTTTATGCTAGGACAGACACCCACACCACTTGGTTCACACCTCTTTTTTTCTTTGACTCTATCATCGTGGACCAGTCATGTTTCTGAAGCCTATCTAGAGGATATGGTATGGTGCAAATATAGTTTTTTCACTGGTGACGTTCCATAATGATGTGGCGTTGTGATAATAATCATCAACTTACATACCTAGCTTCGGACATTATTATCATACCAGGGAATCCTAGAGCTATATTTCGCTTTACAAGCTTTACAAACTTTGCAAGCTAGTCAGATAGCCAGATAGCCAGATGTTTACATATCTTTCGTTCTTTTGTTATCAAGGTGGTCAAACCCTCAAAAAGCTCTGGGGTATGACCTCTGTAATAGTTTGGTTCCTGCTTAACACCTTACCATGTACCATGCAGTGAGGCACCGGTACCTAGAGGCAGTGACAGTTTCGTTTCTGTTACGTTGCGTTGCAAGCTTTTCTCCATGTATCAACCGTTCTAACTATGATAGAGGCATGAGGGGCTCTTGTCATTTTCTTGCTTGAGTTACCCACAATGTTTTTTGATTGGCCTTGGTTGGTTTTTGTGGGCGCATAAAAGTATGGAGGTAAAACTGATAGCACAGTAAGATAATGCGTGGGAAAAATTCACGGTTGTGGTTGATATTGGACAAATTAAAGTGTGATAAACAAAAAAGGGTAAGAAAAGAAATACAAGGGAACTACGGAATATTACACCCGAGGGACAAAATGACCTGCACTAAGAGGATGTGATGTTTTGCTTTTTGCCCTTTCTGCGAAATATGCACATAGAGAGCTGTCAGTTATTTCTCTGCCTAGCTCTGCCGGTAGTAGAATTTCTTGCAGCGTAGTGCTGAAATCGTATAACAGGGAAGGGGGGTTCAACGTCTTTGCACCTCTGCTCTGTACCCTTATGCGGCCCGCTCTGGGTCAATCGTACGCTGAAAAGAAACGAGCTAAGAGACCAACGAATACCATACCCTGTATCGGATGGATCAAACTGGTATCCGCACTAGTACTGCTAGGAACGATCATAGCATCTCACCCATGTAGGTTGGGTCAGTCACCCCCGGCGACCTACCAAGGCAACAGGCCCCCATCCATGAGGGTGAATGTGCCATTCCGAGAATTAACAGAAGGCAGCGAGCAAATAGTTCTTAATGGGCCCCGCTCGCCACGCTGAACCCATCATCCATTCAGGTATCTTTCCTCCGTTCCACCACCTGCCTTCTCACCCCACTATCTTTAACACACTTTTGTCTTTATTCAACTACATTAACTGTGTATTGAATATTATACATAGTGTCCAATCCCCATCTGTTGTTGATATCACGAATTTCACGGATCTCGATCTATTCAACAAACATCAACATCAACTCTAAGACGTTGTGCAAGCAAGACCGGACTTGGAATACACACATATAATAGTTTATACCAGGTTGCACGCAAATTTAGTGTAGTGTCTCTAAATTCACTGCGTGTACGACCTTCTTTGGCCCGTTTTTGTCCTGCGCAGTTGCCTCGGATTTTCATTGGCATTAATCCTCTAGCTCCTTCGCTTTCAACAATCGGATCAGTTTATTTGCTGCCTTTTAGGTCGTGCAGTTACAACAAGTTATTACAGGGAAGGGCAAATTGTCTTTTTACATAACTACTCCCGATATCCAACCTTTCTCTGCTTCTTGGATCATCCGCTCAACCTTTTTCTACATAAACCACCTTCGAAGAACTTTACGCAATACACAAACTCTCTTCAGTCTTGAACGAACATCAACATGACTTCTCACAATACTATGATGACTCCATCTTATTACTCTCGTTCTATGGAAAACAGTCGTATGGATCCTTATGGTCGCAGTCAGTTGGACTACAGCATAGGATACAGCCGATCAAACCCTCGATCCGACCCGATGGCTCGCCACTCTCATACCCATCCCGCGGCCCGCTCCCCAACCCACCAAAGTTCAGCACAAAACGGTACTTCCGGAGGTGCTCCACGCCGTCGAATTCCAGTTGCTGTTGGTCCCCGATGTCTCTTTTGAGTTTATTAAATGTTTTGGATTTTGGCTAATACGACATGTCGGCTATCTACAGTGTGCAAGATGTCGCAAGAGAAAGATCCGCTGCAGTGGAGACCCAGGTGATAACAGTGGATGCTTGAACTGCAAGGGAGCTTCTGTTCAGCCTGGGCAGTGTCAATTTCTCAGAGTATGTATTCATTCAACATCATGATAAAATATTTTTATTAATTTTTTTCAGGTCGCTTCTTCTACTATTGAGATGGCTCCTCTACAGAGTTCATCATCACCAGCTGTCAACCATGTTAACGCAACTGGCTTGCCATCAAGCAGTATGGGTAGCTTGACTGGAGGACATTCTCCTGCTCCTATGCTATCCATGCAGAATGGTTTCACCTCGATCGACCATAATCGCGTCTACCGTCCGGAGACCGTAACTACTACTTACGATTCAGCACCTTCTTACATCGCAAGCGAAATGCCACAGACAAGTACCAGCTATGATCATCACTACTTGCCTTCAACCTCACACACTGGAAACTATGTCTCGTCCGATTCTACTCTTCGCGGCCATAATTCGGATTACAGACAGCAGCAGCAATGGGATATGACGCCTAAGACCATGCCTATGCCTGGAAGCTCTCCATACAGCTACTCTGATGCTACATCATCCCAGCTTGGATACAGTTCTACTCCAATCCGCTCTTCTAGCTACAGTGACAGTACTCCCAATAGCTCGTTGGAAACCAGCAACTACCCTAATTTCCCGGCTCTTGGTTCCTTGACCAACAATCTTCCCAAGAGCGATGGTAGTGCCCGATCACTTCCAGAGGGTAACTTGTATAATAGTCTTACTCTTCCTTTTCCTTCTACTCTTCCTCCTCCTACCGTTACTTCCCGGGAGTACAACTTCAATGCCAACAAGCTACTGTACAACAACGTCAACTATGCTTCTATTGAGCCATTAACCAGCTCGGCACCTCAATCGAGGCCTTCGAGTTCTCACCGTCGATCTCCGGTAGCCAGCAGTTACGGCTCATCATCTCCTCCGATGCATGCAAGCAACCCGAGATCCTCATCAATATCCGTTTCTCCAGGCTGCGGGGGTAATAGTTCACCGAATAACTGCACGACAGCAGCAAGCACTACCACAGCGAATTACATTGCATCTACAACAGCCACCACATCTGCCGCTTTCCCTTCCGCAACCACTATGTATCCTTCCCTGTCATCATCCGGAGAATATATCAAGCGCACCTTGAGTTCCCACGATCAATCGGATTACTCTCTCACAGGTCTACAGCAATACCAATCCACCCCTAGATCTACTGCTCACATCTCCACTCAGCCCCCGACGCTTCGTAGCGTGAACAAGCCGCTCCTCGCCTAAGTGCTGATGCAAGGGGATTATATAACTGGGGCATGGGTGTATTGAAAGTAATACAAAAGTAGCAGACAACCCCCCTGGACGTTTCTGCTGGTAGCCGAAGGGAGGCAAAAACACCGGATTTGAAACGCAGTATAATAGTTACACACACAACTTCTTCATAATATCGGCTTACAGAGTTGAAAAGCTACAAAGATGCTTAGCTACTGATTATTCCTTTTTTTAGTTTTACCTTTTCCATTCCTGCATTTTCCCTTATTACTATGCTTCACTAATTTCCTTAAGTTTGATCATATTTCTTATGTTATTTCATGCTGTTTATGTGCTCACTGGTTTTATGCATTGTTATGCGGTTTTTCATCTAGTTGTTTTTTCTTTATTGTATTTCTTGTTTTATCTGTTTTCATTTTCATTTATTTGGTTTTTGTGGTTGCCGGCGCTATGATCAGAGATCCAAATGATTTCTAATCGGATCGATGCATACCCGGCCAAGCTAGAGAGGGTATTGCACAAATCGTATATGTCAGTTATATTATGCAGCGATCTCTGTACGTCTGCTTGACTCGCGTCACACACTTTATTTTCCTTTTTCCTTTCCGGGGGGTTTCTTGTTCTTGTTTGCTTATTTGGAATATTTTATTTATCATTTGGGTTGTCTATTTTGCCTGCTTTATTTATTGTAACTGCAGTATTGTTTTGGTTTTTGGTTTCCAGATGCAATTTCCCTTAATGCTTTTACCTGTCTTTATGTTGTTTATGTTCTAATTACTCTCTTCACGCGGCATGCCTCCGGATTTCTGGAAATTGGGTGGTTGGTTTGGTTTTGGATGGATGGAGGGGTTAAAGGTGTAGTTTTTCGGTATGGGTGCCCGGGTATGGGTATGGACGGGGTAAAATTTCGTGGGGTTGGATCAGGTTGTGGGGTGGTTGTGGTTGTGGTTGTGGTTGTGGTTGTGGTTGTGATTGTGATTGTGGTTATGGTTGCTGTTGTGGTTATGGCTCCGGGTACCTAAAAATATTCGTTTCGGGTATTTGTTTGGGAGGGGAGGGGTGGGGGTGATTGAAAGGCTTGCGCGTGACGAGAGTTTGTAGCGGTACTGGGTGCTCGGTGCAATATTTGGGTAGTTTTGGATTTTTTTTTTTTTACTTTCGCATATTTCATGGTTTGAAAAAACATAGTTAGGGGTTAGCTGCTAAATGTAAAGTACTATATCTACATAAGTTCCATATAATGTTTTGGATTGATTCTGTGACTTGATTTGTATAGTGCACTTGTGACTTGGATTTCTCGATACATAGGAGTTTAGCACTGAAAATGGAAATCACTGTATCGTAAACATGTGAATTTCTAGTTTTGCGGATTTAGCAGAAATTTCACACTCTGGAACTTTTCAATCTTTTCCAATAAATAAGTCAAACTTAATATCTGTCAAGATACACTCACCTAACAGCATCTATACTCACGCAAACATACCGCAAACTCCTCTTGATACTACAATATGCCTTTGCAAAGTTTTTGCCTGATCTCAGCCACTTGTTTCTCGCGTATTCCCAAATCACACTAGCCACCCGGGCAGCTACTCCTTCTAGCTAGCTTCTGGCCGTATATTTCTGCAGAGAACCAGAACCGCTGCATTGACGTGGCTTCTGGAAGCCTGTTTATCGTTATCGATCGAACGGTGACTGGTCCTCTCTGATGCACCTTGCAGGATACCTTTGATGCTCATTCGATGCAGTGGACTAAACGATGATCTTCATGCATGGGTACTTCCACTCACTTCATGACTGTAACACATCATTAGGATGTTTACTCCTGCCTCTCCACCATATAAAATTTTACCCCCCCCCCCCCATCTCCCCTCAAGTACGCCCGTCTCACAGTACACAAGAATTTGCACTTTCACCTCTCTGTATTCGAGCATGGCGTTTTCCATTCCTTTGTCAGACGTCAGCGGACTCTGAAATCCATTGACAACAAATCCAGGAAGCCACAAAAACAAAACATACATTACAAGAAACTACCAGTGACACTGATACATAGCCCTTCCAGAATCCAAAAACTTCCACACCCATAACGGGTACCAGCATTCCCGTACCCAACATCCTGCCACGCAACGTCCACCATGCACAAGTCCATAAAGCCACCTCATCACTCTTTTGTTCCCTAGCTGAGGCTTCTAAGGCTTCTAAGGCTTCTGAGGCTTCGACCACGCGGCATGCTTGCAGGTACGAAGGCCGCTGTATCATGGTCCGCGTAGTTGTAGTGGTTTTTACTGGTGCACCTAATGTCGGTCGGATATGTCGGACGTGATGGGGCTACATAGAAGGGCAATCGGTACGGGTGCATCGGTAGCTACTCATGCTAAGTAAAAGTTTCCTTCGCTGTAGCTTGTGCTTGTGCTTGTGTCCATAAAACTGTAGGGCTGACTTGGCCGCAGACATTCTGCGCTCCACAATCTGCGATGTTGAGTTGACAATCTGCAAAGCAAGTGACAAGCTGTGTATCCTGGAGGTTTGGCATCACGATTCCGCAGATGTTGAAGAAGACCCTAACCCTACCCTAAACGTCCAGTCGCTGTCCCTGGACTTCAACCCTTACACTTCAACGGGCAAATCGCCAGCACTGTTACCCAATTAAGGAAGGTCGATCCGATTTTTCGCTGTTCGTTGTTCGGTGGCGGCATTCTAAGGTTCAAGTCATGTCAAGTCAAGGAAAATCGTTGTAAATTGAGTGTAGGTTTGTTGAAAGTGATGAGTCCATCACATCAAGCTTGAGAGAGATGAACCACGGGGCGGCTCCAACCCCCATGATCAAGCTATTTGATATCACAATACAAAGCGTCTAAACAAATATGAAAATCTTACATGCAAGCGCCGAGCTATGGTAATGAAAATCAACTTGCATTATGACGAAAACCTCCCACTAAAAACCTCGACTAGCTAATTTATCTATTTCTTGCGTCAGTTATAAAAATTCATCAAGCTCTGTTTAACTGTAGCTTCACGATCTGCTGCACCTTCTGCAGCAGACGGAAAAGGCTGAACAGCCGCAGAAGCAAATAATTGCACTTCAATGGCGACGATTCGAAAACAAGCAGGTAAGGTACGAACCGACTATACTACAGTAGAAAGCTAACGCGTTAAATTGCCGTTTCTTG
Organism: Pyronema omphalodes; assembly: GCA_024516155.1. Classification (NCBI taxonomy): domain Eukaryota; kingdom Fungi; phylum Ascomycota; class Pezizomycetes; order Pezizales; family Pyronemataceae; genus Pyronema; species Pyronema omphalodes. The sequence continues at coordinate 500,522 of JAJJXM010000017.1, read as the reverse complement.
CCAATAATTTGCCCGTATGCATACTCGATCCGGTTCACCCAGTTTATGATACCTAGATGGTTAACCTCCACTAGGGTGCCTTCGTAAGTACCCCACATCGACGAGGCAACACTAACAAGGCCATCGTTTGGGCCTTCCTTTTCCTGGATAACTGCGTGTGGGAGCCGCCAAACGCTGTATAGTGCAGGATTACAGTAGGCGCCGTAGGAAAAATATCTGGGGGGAAAGGGAAGTTTCAGCATGCAAAACGGGAACGTTTATGTACAGACGAGGGTTGATTGACGTACGATACAGTTGGATCATCCGGTATTTCGGGATTGAAGGTATTTTTCATGTAGGTTGTCGTTAGCTGAGAAAAGGCGCCGGTTTGAAGCCCGAGCCGGTTCAGGACTCCGTATATTCGAGGTAGGTTGGTTGCTACAAAACTGAATTAGTTTAGTTTTGAAAACTCATTGCGGTTACAGACGCCCGATTCTATCAATCATATAGTCCGCAAATGATGAACCTCCATCTGTCAGCACTTTCAAAGTCTGGAGATGAGGTGTAGTTGTAGCTGTTTACCATGATGCGGAGTAGCCACAGTCGTTAAAGATAGGACCTTCTTAATTCAGCATGGACTGATTGGTCACAGTCATTGTACATAAGGCAAACCTTAAAGTCTGTAGGTCTAAGCTTGCTAATCATGTATCTAGCATCGATGCCACTAATTCCGTAAATCAGTAAAAGCACAATGACAGATTGTATGCGTCTTAACACACCCCTAATCCATCGGAAACCGCAAGCTATATCAGCCACAGTACTGGGAAGAGTCATTATCGTAGAGGTAAAAGTATTATAACATACCATGCTATGCCTAGACAACGTGTCAGTACGAAAGATAGGGCAGAAGTTTTCAATCATGCGGACCCGATCAAATTCACACTTTTCCCGGCTAGTCCTGCCTTTCGAATTCCCTCTGCTAGCGCTTCTGCCCTTTGTTCGATCGATGAAGTCGGAGGGACTTCCAGGCAGTAGCAAGCAGTCAGTAAAGAGCCGATGCCAATCGCTTAGGAAGGCTGACATACCTGTCGATACCACAACTTCTACACCGCCTGCTTGAAGACAATCTGATATGCCGCGCCAATCTTGAATTACATTAGCCTTCTGACCATCTCACGATGCAGGTACGCCTACATTCAATGCCGGGGATCAGATTTCCTGCCAGTCGAATCTTATCGAAGCCCATTAAACCATGGCACTATCAATAGGTTATCAAATTCATTCATTCATCAATCATTGTTTTCACTGCATTTGGAAGTGGTGTTACACACAAGCACAACAGGGTTCTTTGGTCCATCTGCACAGCTAAGATGTCAGTTTCGAAGATGCCTTTGGAAGGTTAACCGAGCGTCTAGGTATGGTGTATGCGCACTATATTTCTCAGGCATAACCGCGAACTCGGTTTTTAGTTCCTTTCCGAGGTTTGTCAGGCGCGGGTCTTCCCTGGCATTCGCTTTTGCTTCTGAATTTGTCGTGTAGTGGCGCACGCGTATGCGTCTGGATCGTGGGAAACGTATTTGCAATCGCATGATTGTGGTAGACGGTAAGTTACTGCAGTGTTTCAATGTTGCAGATAATGAATAATGAAAGGAGCAGAACAGATGATTTTGTTGTTATACAGTGTTGGTGATGGACGGAATCAGGTACCTATGATATCATGGTTACTTCCAAGCCGGGGCCGGGCCCTGTACGGGAAAGTTCGCCGATCTTGGATGACCCGGACTTTGGGGCTTGTATGATCTTGATAATCATGTCGGGTTTAACGCGATTCGCTTACCATGTAGGATACAGAAGATCTCTGAAAATGATGGTTGCATTCAGGATAATTCCAACAAGTGGTAGTTACAGTGCAGCTACTGTCGTGTGTCCTCCGCGTTGCCATATTCACACGGTAGATCCCAGCTTCCTGAGCAAGTTTGTAGAATTAACAGGGCATTTATTTTTTTTTTAATTCACAACCCTACTAAAATCGATATAGCAATCCCATGAAAACCAACGCCAAAGAAAATACCGGTCAACTAAATAAACGCAGTACAACACCAACTATTCATGCAACCAACATCTATGACCTCCTCTTGTTTCCGAGCCCACTGCCAAACCTGCCCTTATTACGACGTCTGCCAGTGTTAGATCCCCAAGATACAGGTCCTTCCGCAAGGTGTGACACGTCATCTAAGTCCATGCCGTCCTCATCTTCGCCCCAACCATCTCTTCCGTCTTCGGCGCCTTCAGAAATCACCCTCTTCCCCTTACTCAAGCCCTTCTCGTCCCCACTCCTTTGAATAGTTGCTTTGATCTGAGAAATTTGCTTCTCGTAATCCTCGTTGTCCTTCCTCTTCTGTAACGCCTCACGGTGAACCCTCTCTATCTGCCCATCAATATCTGCCAACACATCGTCGCATTGCTGACTCCAAGCGTTTAATTTCGCAACCATATCATCAATTTCAGCCGGTGCCACATCGCGTCCGGCAGTAGAAGAAATATCAACAAGCTGATAAGCAGTGTCTAGCTTGGCCTGTAGCAGGCCAGCATAGATGGCTGAGATGACGAGGTCTTCGAGAGCACGGACGCTAGGGAGTTCTAGTGACTTTAATAGGGACGCATAAGTGAGATCTTGTGTTCCACGTGATGCAATAGTAATTAGTGACAGCTGTTTAAGCTTCTCGAGCTGTCTGTCGTCTAGCGGTGGGAGATTGCTGTTTGCTAAGTAAAATTAGCATGTGATAAAATAGATTATGAGAAGTTGGTTACATCTGTAATCTGCTAAACTTCCATATGCAAAGATTTTGAGAAGCTCTAGGTGTTGAGGATGTGTTGCGGCGAGAGCTTGGATGCTTTCGCACTCCAGAAGCTCAGAGAAAACGAAGCATCCTGGAAATTGGGTAGCTTGTAGAACTAGCTCGGCTGCTGCATCTCCCTCCGCGGTTTTCGCAGCAAGCACGAACGGCTGTAACGCGGTGATGTACTTCTGGTCGGCCATCGTGTCGTGAGCTGCGGGGTGATTGGATTGTGAGCGTGTTGATGTCAAGGTGGTGGAGCTTGAGCAGCCGTGTCCCGCCGCGGGGCGGTCATTAGTGGCTTGGCACTAAGAGCTCACGTTGAATGCTCAAATTCTCACTCGTGCTTTCGACGATAAACAACAATATTGAATAATACAACCACTGCAAAGGCATCTATCTACCTTTACGATTGATTAAATGACATGAATGCGTATGCAGATTCTCATGAATTCTGTAGATAAATGGAGACTAGTTTAGCATGAACACGGCAATTCCGCACACACGTGGATAGGTATCACAAGTTCGAATACCTCAATTCTTCAATCCGGATAAACCGGTAGATCTATGTGCCTAGCTATAACGCTTCATCTATAGGTACCTCACTCAAACCTAACGCTCCATGTGACATGCCTCTTTGTTTCATACATTATTGCATTACAAATTTCGCGTGATAAATCATTATTGTTTCAAATTAAACTTTATCATGAAAACATTAGGTATCATAAGCTAGGTACATTCGCTGCGACATATAAAACACTGTATTATCTAATCTCCTCATCGTACGATTTTGCTCAGTCATGCAGATTTTCCAGTTTCACCATCGATTAAGCCTTAGTTCTCTTGCTTCTTCTGGTGACTCTCTCCTGTGCTTTCTGGAAGTCCTCCTCGGAGATCTTGGGACTGGAACGCTTAGTACCCGCACCACCGCCATACTTCTCCTCGATATTGGCGATGAGAGAGCCCATTCTTCCCTGCTGACGGCTCTTTATCAAATCTGCCAGCGCGCTGATATCTTCCTCATCCTTCTTTGCCTTTTTCTTAGGCGCAGCCTTCTTTGCTGGTGCCTCCTTAGCCGGCGCCTTCTTTTTCGGTGCGCCCCTCGACGCCTTCTTTTTTGGTTTTACCTCCTCCTCCTCCTCCTCATCTTCTTCTTCTTCCTCTTCGTCAGCCTGGGCTTCCTCGGCTTCTTCCTGTACGGCAACCTTCTTGTTCTTGAATAGCACATCATGAACTCCAAGCTCCTTAGCATACTCCTCAGCCTCCTTAGCCTCAGCTTTTGCAGCCTTACGGCGCTTCTCCTTCGAGGCTTTGGTCTCCTTAGTGTATGCCTTGTATCCCTCTACCTCGCCAGCCTTGATAGCGTCATCAATGATGACTCGGAATCGCTCTTCGTCTTCGAGAATTGAGGAGACCATTACGTGCTCGAAAACGTAGGACATGTCACCCTCACCATCAGTGTAGGCTTGTAGAACCGCTTGTTTCTCCTCATCGCTTCCTATGATTCAAGTTAGCCAATTATCCCAACTGCAACGGTGATGTAAACGAAGGCAACATCCAACGAAATCCAAACCAGCCCATTTTCATCACACAACATTCCCCCCCAAAAAACAAAAACGAGAAAAAAAAAGACCCACCTTGATACCCCCTTTTAAACTCCTCAATAGCATCAGCGCCAACCTTCTGAAACTGCATTTTAAAAAACTCCTTCCAATCAAACCTCTCCTGATCCAGAACACTTTCATTCATATTTCCCGTGGCATCATATCTCCTCCTTCTATTCTCATCCGACAAAACCGCATAACAAAATGCCAATTCCTGGAATTTCTTATGTGCTTCTTCACGTTCGGAAACTGGTGTTTTATCTGGATGACATTTTAGCGCTAGTTTTCTGTATGCGCTGCGGATTTCGGCGGCTGTGGCGCTGCTTGGAACTTCTAGGACTGCGTACGGGTCGAGATCGGTGGCGTTGGATGGGAGCGTATCGGCCATATTGGAGATTTTGGAGGTTTTGGAGATTTTGGATAGGCGGTGGCGGTGGTGGTGGTGGTGGTGGTGGTGATGGTGTTCTGGATGTGGGTTGTGTGGCGGATCCAGGGTGGACGCGACGCGACACGGTTAAAAGAGCTAAGTTAGAAGTTAGATGAGTCGATGCATAAGGGATCACTCATGTAGGATCCTCACTAAATGGGGATTCGGTGTTCTTTTATCCTGCATGAGATTTTCAGGTTTTGGGAAACGATTAAAAATGCAATAAATAGCAGTAACACATAAACATAATAATCCCCAAAAACAGCCATGTCTATTTCTCCAACGGTTCAATCCAAATAGCGGTATGTAAGAACCCTCAGAAACCTTAGAAACCTCTCATCAACCCCGTCAACCTCATCTGCAAGCGCATAAATCATCATCATAATAATAACAATAATATACCACACAATCTAACATTTGATCCGACTTGCGCTTTGATTTTCTTGTTTTTTTGTTTCTTTGAAATATATAGCATAGCATACATGGCATACATCATGATGGATGGATGGATGGATGGATGGATAGATGGATAGGTGATACCTCACATCATCTCACATCACCTGTAACCCAACAACTCAAATCCAATTTTTTCCAAATCAAAGCAAAGTAAAGCAAAGGAACGTTGATATTAATTAATTCACTACATGCAGTACAAACTTCAAGAACCAAAGAACTAAACAACTAAACAACTAAACAACTAAACAACTAAAGAATCTCAAGCCACAAAAAAAAAAGAACAAAAACAGTAAAAGACTACTCCTATTAATACTTTGAATACTTCGAATACTTTGCAATACCAACAGTTTCAAAAAAAAGTAAAAAAAAAAAAAAGTAAAACAATAAAAGGTAAAAGGTAAAAGGTAAATACAGAGTAGAGTGTGGATCCATCAAGTCTTTCGACCCCTCAAGTTTTTCTATACAAGAACCAGGATACAAGGTATTTTTTTTCCTAGGGGGGTTCCATATTCATCCTATCCTATTTCATATAATCTCGAGGCACAGTATCATGTGCAAGTGGAATTTCAATGCATCCAAACCAGTGGTGTTCATAGAAATCCGTTGGGTATAGGGTCCATAACCAGCTACATACAAAAATCCACACAAGAGGCTAACTAATTAAGTGTTTCCACTTAACTTCACAAGCAAATTCCACCATTCCATTCCATCCCCACCCTACCCCCCACAAATGCTAATAAAAATAAAAATAAAAAACGAAGAAAAAAAAATACACTCCGAAAACTATGCAAATCAACTCCGGTGGTATTAATCCTTAAAAAAGTCGTTTTTAAGACTTACGAATGCACCTGGACCTCCGTTGGCGGATAAGTCTTGCACTATGACACTTGAATGCTTAACCACACGTTCGAGAGCGGCAAATGGGGAAAGACCGAGAGATACTATTGACGCCGTTAGCTTTAACCCGATACTCTATGTAGAGGTAATGCAAGAAGAAAATCTTGGGGACTAAAAAAGGGAAGTAAGAAGGAAAACATACCCAATATAGCCGAATTCAGTACCTCACCATCCTTAATGCGGCCCTTATCATCCAACAGATGGGCGAGGACTGAATTTCTAGGGTCCGTGTACGCAAGTAGGGAGAAAGCTTCCTCAAGAGGCCTCTTAATCTCAGGTCTATTGTCGGACTTAAATTGTTCCCTCAACTGCTGGCCGTATTCAACGGCCTGGTCGAGGGCATTCTTGACATCTTCCGGGGGCTCTACAGGCCACGAGTCGATTTCCATCATTCCATCCCCACCGGACTTATTGTTGTTGGCTTGGTCTGCGCACTCGCGAATCATCTCAACCAACTTCCGACGTTTTAAACGGAAATGTAGTAAATCATCATTTAGAACAGTGGGATAGTGGATGTTGGTCAGTTCAATCGCACGATCTATGTCGCCATCGAGAACTGCACGGCGGATTTCTAGAGAAGTTAGAGCTTTGCTATAGAAAACAGGTGTGGAGGAATGGTTACTATGTCTGGTCACTGCATCTGAATCCCCCTTTGGATCAAGTGATTTGATCCCCGGGTTGGTGTTGGGATTTCCTAACATTCTTGATTCATTAGACACGTCATGTGCAAAAGCCTTAGCCGTGTCGATATATCCGTTGTGAGATAGGTACTGAGAGACGAGGGCCTGAATCAAGGTTGTTTCATCCAAAGGGGGACAAAGCTGAGTGATAGATTGTGAATTAAATTCCTCGTAGGTTTTCTGTTTTTGTTCCTAGAGTGACGCACATGTTAAAAAAAAATAGGAATATAAGCCGCAAAACTACCATATTACGTACTTTCATGTAGGTATCAATGTCGAAAAAGAATCCTTGCTGGCCGAAATTCACCCTGATGTGTTCGCCAGTCTTCTTTAATCCAACCATCGGATAGATTGGTTGCTTTAATTTGCTGGTCTGATGGGAGCATGCAACTCCGAGGAAATTTCCGTTTCTAGTATAAAAAATCGCACCGTCGCGGAAGTTGATTCCACACCCAATGATGTCTTCTTTTTGAAATTTCGAACCAATCTTTGCTCGCTTTCCTCCGCAGCAAAATGCGAGTCCGTCGTCGCTGTGGTATCCCCATGACTCTTGCTCCCACCCAGGTAGTTTATTCAGCGATGCTTTTTCGGTACAAAATCCAACGGCGATTGACCTATAGAATTAGCACATGCGAGCTGCAAGGTAGCTCATGGCAACTCCTACCCTTCCTTCCCAACATCAACAATTGTAGTTTCGTAGTAAAATACTCCGCACGAGGGGGGTATGGATCTGTTTGCGCGCACAGCCGAGGCATGATCGGCTGGTACGTCCACCTTTGGCGGTCCTATAATCCGTCAATATTTTGCGCACCCAAATAAACATATACCGGCAATTGGACAATACTGACCAAAGAGTCTGACTTCCGAACCATGGCATAATACCTCAGCATTTACCGACTTGTCGGTGTCGCTCCATCGGCTGGGAAGAAGATTTAGCTGTTGACGAGTACGGGATTCGATGTTGTCGGAGTTGTGCGAGGCACGTCCGTAAGGCGACCTCCCCTCCAAGGGTGAAGAACTGGGCGTGCTCGTCGGTGTGCGACCGTTCAATAATGTGTCTGCGTATGCTGATTCTAGAAGGTAGCTTGGGACAATGGGTCTCTGTGGTTGAGGATCATGGTGTAGACTATTCATGGCGGCTGGGTGTGGATTCAAAGGTAAGCTTCTAGCTTGACCTGACGCAACGGCTGCGTATGAGGAGCTCTGGGCGGTAATGCTGGGTCGACGGAATGACATATCGGTAAAGGCAAGAAATTCTGCGGCCAACAAGGTTGTCATACGATGGCAATCTTACTGAACTGGAACCCGGACAGCTCGGGAAACGACTTGTTTGCGGGTGGCGATCTGAAGCTCCACGTCCGTTCGACGGTGTTAGTCGGCCTCTCGTTGATAGTGGGGTCGGCGATGCGGGTAATGCTGATAGTAGCGCGCCAGGAGCAAGAAGTATCGAAGTAGACGGTGTGGGTCGCCCAGGAAGTTGGTTGGTGATGGAGAAGGCTACGATCCAACCGGTCGACGGGTTTAGTAGTCGAGTGGTGGTAATGGAAACGTTCAAAACAACAGGACGCGAAAGTGGATGATGGAGGGGAGACAGTGCGGGGGTGGAAGGATGGGTAAATGGGCGAGACTGTATGTTTCTAGCAGAGAAAGATGGAGGACACCGGATCTTGCACTTTGTCGGGTGTGTAACTCAGGTCTTAATATCATGCATTATGTCTTCATCCGTAAATTTGATGCAGTTCGGCGCAGAGATGTTTGTGCTTTCTGCTGGAGCTTTGTTACAACGGTGAGGAAACTGTGGCGGCAAGGGACGCTCTGCTAGGTTGAATCCGGCAGGTGTTCTTCACGCGTCAAGTGAACTGTGGCTGGAGACCTGCATGCGGTAAGATCGTGCACATCGCGTAGAGTGGGATAGATAAGATAAGATTGTAGCTAAGTAGAGTGCGTCATTGAAAGTATTACAACTTGATATCTGCCTCGTTTCTTCTAGCCTTGCGTTTCTGACATGTTCTGAAAGGAATAGTCATGGAAAACGGGTTCCGGAGCAGAAGCTTCAGACGTCATTATGTTATTGTATTTATCCTCGTACATGAAAAATAGTGAGTATAATTGAATCACACATTCTCAATTTAAAGCATTAGGTATCAACAAGCAGGTGATCTTTAAGATAAAGCTTTTAGGGCAGAAAAGGCGATCTTAATTCTACGAGAAATTTCTAGAACAAAGAGGGCTGATCCTGATAATCATTTTTCAATTCAATTAATCTTCGTGGCTTAGTCAGTGCTGTTCTATGCTGAAGAAAACCTGAGATACGTACTACGAAATTTGATTCTCCATATCTTCTTTAATTTTTTTATTCTTGAAATGAATACAAAGAGAGAGGCATCCCATATTCCGAAAACCCCACAGGTTCTTGTTGATTAACCCTGGCTATAGGGCTGCACATTTTTTTTTTCAGCCAGCACAGCCGTCTCCTCACCTCGAGCCAATCCAAAAAAAAATCCATTACCGTGCCTGGAAACTTGCGGTTCACGGCAATGCGATAGAGCAGCTACTCTAGCCATTCCCGACATATGCCCAATATACTTGATCCGTCCGTGAATGCAGAATGTGCAATGTAGGCCATAATAGCCAACCACAGGTAAGCCGAATATTAAGACGTGATAGAAGAAATGCAGGTCTAAAGGGCGGCAGTTGAAAGATTCCATAGACTTTAACCATACTTCTAGTGAGCAATCAAATCTCCGTACTTCATTACACTATCATCCGAGGTTGGCGGGGTTGAAACAGCGATGTCGTACTGAGGCGAAGTTGTATCTATTAGGCACTCTTCGACCAAGAAACGAACTCCTAATGGGAATGTGTAGTTCAATATCGGAGTACAGTCTCCATTTTGTGCGTTTGTGTGGCCATCGAGATCAACCAGACACAGGTTACGCTGCGTTTCGTCAGTCTGAATTCTGCATATGCATAGAATCTGGGGATATGCCTTGCGCAGCAAGCTGTGCTGGTTGTGTGATAGTTGTGTGTGTAAGCATCAATGATTCGAAGTGTGATCGTCTCGGGAGTCCTGGATGGCTGTTCAGCATCTTTCTGGCAGCAGTTTTGAGGCCACAGTATCAGCACCTAACAGCAACAGCTTTCGGCTGGGTATGTGGTGTAGTTGGCCTGCCCCAGAGCGACACGAATATAGGAGAAGCGGTAAAAGATGCCTGTATTTGTGTGTTGCACCGGAGGGACATCCCTAATTTTCTGGGGTAATTCTGCACAGCAGTGATCTATATCCGCTCATGATCCCCAAAATAAACAATGCTGGAAGGGAGGGAAAAATAGTTCGCCACTGATATCGAAACTGTTCCGTTGACAGATGGTTTGTTGTTTCGACATCCTTTTCCGTCTTTGTGTGCAACAGGGTCACGCAAGCCTGGCACGCACCACCACCATCGGTGCAGAATACATGAAGCTCCCTAAACCACGCCAGCAGCAAGTCGTGGCATCATCATCATCATCACGAAATGTTGAGAAAATCGCGCCTTTCCTAACGGTGCGCATAAGCATGACACAAGGTGCACTCGCACAGCCCTGGAGCCGTTTCTTCTGTTCTGCAACGCAATTCGATTATGTCTCTGTTGAGGTTTGAGAGAAGCAGAATCTGTTTTCGGCCCAAGGCAAAAAAAACCGTTGTGATATTTTGTCTTTTTGTCTTTTTGCCGTTTTTCTACTTGCTGGTTTCCTTGTTGTTTTCAACCCAGAGACGTCATTCTGTTCTAGCTGGAGACATTCCAGACGCTGCGGAAGTTTAAAGCATAGATAGCCATGTTAGCCCCCGATGATGATGGTGCTGTTCGGTGCGTGGCGGTTAGAAAACAGCAACAACAGTCCAAATATCGCTGCTGCCTGTTATTTCTGCCCGCAGCAGGCTGTCTCGGGCTCGCGTTTGTTGGTTAACGAAGACAACAGTGGGTCAAGGTATGAAGGGTATGTAGAGTTGTCGGTTTTGCCGTCACGCCGTTGTCCGTTAGTGTCCGAGTGACGAAGAAAGGGATTTCTCTCCCACCATATCCTAGCAGCAACATAAATATGGCCCCGGTGGAGATGAAAAAAAAAATGTTCAATTTCGTTCAAGCACCAAGCTGAAGCATAATTAAGTCCTCTCCTTCCATTCTTCCGGATTCTAGCATTGGTTTTGTCGATCAACAGCTTGCCACTAACTTTGAATGAACTCGCGAACGAACGGAACTCATGCAAATGCAAAAACCGCTGCTGCTGGTGGTGCTGCTGCTGTGCAATTACACAGTATGTAATCCGCGAGTCTGTTCGCCCCGTATGTATATACCATACCGTCTGACAGAGAGATGATGAGACTTGAATTGTGTTTTTTGTATGAAATTTATCCAAAAAGTCTCCAATGAAATTAATAAATTTTCTCATCATCATCTGCAAACGAAAAAACTTTTCTCTGTGCTGTTTGTGCTTGTGCTTGTGTCGCTCTTGCTCTTGCTCTTGCTGTTGCTGTTGCTGTGCTCACTGCTGCCGTGAAAGCGTTTGTGTGGCGGGCGGCGTCCCTGGCTGGTGCGGTACCCCCCCGGCTGAGACAAGACAAGCGAAACCTCCCTTACACATCCCATCCCTCCTTCAGCAGGCAGCGAGCAGCGCGGGCAGCGTGCACGCAACGATTTTGGCTTTAACCAACTCGTCTCGTTACTCCTTGGTGGACCAAATCAACGTACCAGCCTTTTTTTCTCACAGCGAAATTATTAAAATGCCACCACCACCCAACGCATCGTCACCCGAAGACTCTTCCTCCCCTTTCCGTCTGTTACTTGTTCCGTGAAAACAACACAGCCGAAACCAAACAACGCCAACGAAGAAAGCATCATCACAGGAAAACGCTTCGGATTACACCATTCAACCGATTTCCGACAGCGGCCGCTGCCACTAGACGGACACAATAAGACAAGCAGACCTGATCACACCACAAGGACTTGCGACCGACCAGTGGACAAACAAATTTTCTACACTCAACCCACCCTCACCACCACAAATATGTCTACTCTACCAACATCACCATCTTCACCCTCCAGCACCACCTCCGCCGCGATGCCTGCACCCTCTGCCACTCCCTCTGCAAGACAACGCAAGAAGCCGGGCCCAAAGCCCAAGCCCAAGCCCGGCCAGAGTCTCATGGTCGTTCTCAAAGTCCCCTCGACCTTCCTTGCTACACTTCCAGCAAGTCCCGTGGGGGAGGTGACACCCTCCGCATCTTCACCTCGCGGTACATCTCCTCAGCCCAATGCTGGAGAGAAGCGTAAAGGAGTTCCAGGACCTAAGCCAGGCACGAAGCGTGTTCGTGCACCAGGAGCTCCACCTCTAAAGCCCGGGCGCAAGAAGACCAAGCTGTAAGTTCCAATTCATATCCTAATTCTTTATATCCCAATCCTTATATCACAATTTCCCGTAACCCTTCATATATTTTCCTGCACCCCTCTATCCCCACCTCTTCAGCATCCATAAACGCGGGAACCGAACCCTTTCCCATAAACTAAACCCTTAACTAACGCGTACCTTTCCAGTGACCCAACACAACTCCTAGGACCCAACGGACTAAAGCTAGGTCCCAAAGCCAACACCGGCGCAATCAACGACAAACTACGAGCTTTGGATCGCACAGGAAAGCCATGCAAGCGCTGGCAAAAGTCCGGCTTCACTCTCAAAAGTTTCACCGGAGTCACCTGGGCAATTCCAGTATGGAGTGCGCCTCGTGGAGGAACAGAATCAGCTTCTGAAGATGCTGGCTCTGCTAATGTTTCCACTGTTGACCCTGGCGAGAAAATGGTTATTGATAGCTTTGGTCCTGGACCTATGAATACTTCGGTTGTGGATACTACAAATTCTTCTTCTTCTTCTGCAGCTTCTTCTGCTGTGGCTTTGAACCCCCCGCAACAACAGCAACAGCAACAGGAACTTCAAACTCCAACAGTTAATGTGGTCCAACAAGGAATCACCGCCTAGAATACCAGTCAACCCAAATAGACCTATTGATTTTCCATACATACATCAACAACAAGGCATGTCATGTTGGGAATTTTAACATCGGAAATCATGGGCTTCATGAATATTTGAATGTATAACTAACCGTCTTTTTTTTTTCTCTTTCGTTCTGTCTTTCTTTCTTTCTTTTGGGCTTTGGATATTGGTGGCGGGAAATGGGTTACAGGCGTTTTGCATAGCTGTTTTTTTTTTGGCACATTTATACATGGTATATATGTGTTCTTTCTGTCCTCTTCTATTACTTTGTTCTTTTGTTCTTCTGTTCTTCTGTCCTATTCTTTCCTTTCTGCTATCCTGTTCTTCTGTTTTATTCTTTTATTGTTTCATTCCATTCCATCTCATTTTATTCATTCTTTTCTTCAAAACACGAAAAACAAAAAAATTAGTTTTTGAAGAAAGAAAAATCATCCCCCATGCTATGCTACATTCATAACCAGGCTTGAAACCTGTCTCTGTCTTTGTGTCTGTTTTTTTTTTTTACTGGAAATTTTATTGTTAATGTTTTCTTTCCCTTTTTCTTTTTTTTCTTTCTTTCTTTTTTTTCACGTTTTTTTCCCTTGTTTCTGACTTTCCTTGCTGGTTTCATTTTTTTTCCTCTTTTACTTTCATTGGTCTTAAAAAATGTGGGGTTTTGAATTTTTACAAAATGGGATTTTTTTTTAAAAGAGTGTTTTTTTTATTTCTTTGTTTTGTTATTATGATTATTGTCATTGTTTATTTTCTGTTTTTTTCTTGTTAAACAATAGGGAAACAGGGAAATGGGGATAAAATCGCATCGCATTGTATTGCATGTCAAGATGAAATTCAGCATCACAAATTGTACTGTACTATACTATCCTGTAGTGTCATAAGAGTTATTTTCACCAAGTTAAAATCAAGTATGTAGGTCGACTAAGATTTCCGGGAGGAAAAAAATAAAAGAAGATAACCAAAGAAAAGAAGAAGAAAAAAAAAATCATAGCGCTGGATTTCCTTATTTGTATCATAACACCGATTTACTCCATAAACAAATGCAAGCATGCTGGTGTTCGGTATCATGAAGGACACAAAAAACACACACACAAAAAAAAAACAGAAGAAAAGAAAAAACGAAAAAAAAAAAAGCGCCATTCCGTGAAAAGAAAAGAAAAAAAGAAACAAAAAACACACAACAATCTTCCGTACAAGCCTGTTTCTTCCCATGGCTTCAATTTTTTTATGCTCAACTTCCTGACTTCTTGACTTCTTAACTTCTTACCGTTACCATCATTTTCGCTATTTTTCTTTTTTTCCTTTTTTTATTTTACGCCTCTACTCCTCGTATGGGGTATCATCAATCAAACCATGATGGGATCTGTAAATCTAGAACTCGGGATAATGCAGGTGCGAGGATTTAGATATCGTCTGCCTCGCGGTGACGGAGCATCAACAAGCGCTTGTACTCCTTGGGGTCCTTGTCCCAAAGCTCGGCGGCCTGTCCATTGAGTGGGGATTTGCTATTATTTGTCAGCTTCCAATAGCTCCAATCGTTATAACCGTCGAGGGTCCAACATCCTCTTCTCTAATAACCAACTCTGGGGGTCTAAAGGTAAAATCTTCTAGGGTTTCAATTTTGGACCATCAGATACTTACTTGTTAGGCTCAGCAAGCAAACTCTGCAAGCTAACCAAGATGCTCTGGACATTCAAAACAGCGCTCCATCTATCCTTCAAGATATCGAGACAGATTCTTCCGGCCATATCGATATTGGGATGAAACATGGGGGTAGTAAACATGATGCTCGGAGGAGACATGGGGTAGTTGCTTGGGAAATCAAGGGAGAGCTTGAAGGTCAATCCTTCGTATGGTGTATCGATTGGACCCTTGATGGTGGCAGTCCAGGAGAGTAGGTTTCCGTCGCGAGGGAAGGCGCTGATGCCTTCAGTGGCGGACATCATAAGCTGCATGAGCTCGGTCTGAAGTCTGGGTTATGTCAGTAATCTTCGGACTTTGTATAGGAGATAGATAAGACGAGGAATAGGAGTAGAAGAAGGTGGAGGAGAGGGTTAGAAGATTACGAACCTCTTTCCGACAGCGCCGTCGACGTGGGTTGGCTTTGCGTTCTCCATTTTGGTGATCTTGTAGTTATGATAGAACTATAGTTTCTGACTCCTATATTGTAGAGCGTGTCTTTGTTTTGTGGTGTTGTTGTGCTCTGAGAGTCAGAAGTGTTTTTGACCGTTGTTCTTCGCGATGTGGTGAAAGCTGTCGCGGATACGAAGTGGTGGTAGTAGTTGTAGTTGTAGTAGTTGTGTTTTCGGTTCTGGTGTTGTCTAGGAAACCAGGGTGTCGCGCACGTGAGGCTCTTTGGTTGGGTGCGGGAGTGGAACAGGGATGTTGGCGCTGGTGCGGGGTGTCAAGTGAACCGTGGGCAGCGTGGGGGGTATTTATAGTGGTTTCCGAATCGGCCTGATGAGTGCAATTTGAAACAGACAAATATTCCAAAACGTTGAATTCAGGAGTGCTTTTGAATATATCTGGACCATCTCATAATACAATAAATTGTCCAAGCAGCCCACTGTTATCATTTAATCATTAACTGTGGGGTCAAAGATCGGCCTCGAGTGGTAGCGCGAGTGAGACAATGTGAGGAGATCGCGAAGTCGGCGAATTCAACGCTTGCAACTGAAGGTCTATGCCACAATGTTTTAATTTGGACTAAAATTATGGTTTATGCTGCCGAGTACCCAGGATGGGCTTTATAGTATTACCGGCCTACATATTTAAGCTTTCCAGAAACAACTATCCGCACTACAGGTACAGCCACACCTTATGCGAAAAAAGTTTCATGGCTGTAGTCGAGACATTGGTAAAGATGATTTACTCTACGCATGTTGACATGAGATGTAGATATATTTCTTAATATCGGGCTGATAATGTCCAATTTGGCTGCCATTCATAGTTCAACGGCTGATTTTAATTCTCGACGGCTTGTTGCACGCGGAGGTGTACATGAAGGTATACGAGGATACACCCAGCAGAAATCATAAGGTATCAATAACACAAGTTTTATTAGAATTCATTCAACATCTTTCACATACATTGTGACAAAGGGAGTATATAGCAAATTGGTGTCCGGGTTTACTATTTCGGCCCGGTGGGGATTACGGCAAAGCTCACTCCTGCGGTACTAGCCAGGCACGTAGAGTTGTATAAAATGAAACCTCCAAGCATTTCACGACAAAGAAAAGATGTCACCTTAATCGATCTTTTAAGGGCAATCATGGTGTAGATTGGAGAAGAGAGCAAAGGTATTCGGCCGGCAAACTTTGTTCATTCCGCATCCGGAGACCGAAGTGTAGCGACCGACTGTTCTCAGGGAAATATAGAAGTACGACTTCATAAGTGGTACAAAAATTGCTTGAAAGCGGGAGAGTGATTATAAAGCACCACCGGGACCGTATAGATGATCGTCTAACGCATAAACCGAGTAGTGATTATTTCGTACTACTTCAAACGAATCATAACAAGACGCCGTCACCATTTTCCGTGCCATATATGCATCTAGCTCCAGTCCATCTCTACCATATTATACAATCATTGTTACGCCGTTCGTCCATCCGTCATTCGGTATTCGGTATTTAAAAACTATGCTCATCAGCGGCTTGTCGTACCGTCGCTCGTTGGCGCAGAACTTACGCAGGGACCAAGAACTCTCCGAATCCGGTCTGGAGGAAAGTAACCGCAAGCTATTTCATACCATCAGCTCCAATGCTCAACTGAACTTTGGTTATCGCAGTACTCACCGCGAAGATAGCAACGCTCTTGACGATCGCAGAGTTCTCGGAGGAACGGAGCTCCTTGTAGGCGGAGGAAATGAAACCTGCCTGCTGGGGCTGGCGGCGGGAAGTAGCGACTTGGTTCTTGGGAGGGGCCATTGTGGAAGTTGTATTGAGTGGACTGAGGTTCGGTGAGCTATGACATCGCTGGTCAACGAAAAGAAAAGGCAAATTCGTTTGTCTTGGCGGCAACGCGGCGCTATTCTGGGTAGCCGAACGCGCCTCATCACGTGTGGATTGAGAGACTCGCGCGCGACATCGGGACTTCCTAGTTGGGTATCTTCCAGCATGCACACGTATATTCCTGCACATTTGACAACCAAGTAGATAATTTCAGGTTGCGGTTTATACCGCGCGGCATTCTTATGTCATGTAACTCTCACAAGAAGTTCGTATGTGAGACTGTAATTGATTATGACGTAGATTACTTGCTACGTTGACACAGCTATTCCCAACGCTAATATTACTACGGCCTTGTCACTCGTACCTCCATTTAATCGCCCATATTCCCTACGTACTCATCAGCCTCAGAAACTGGATATGTCTATCTATCTCTTGGTATTTTGAAATAGACAATGGTTGGGTTCCACCTTGTATGGAAGGACTAGAGAAAACAGGTCATTTTAAAGCCCGACCCGCAGGGGTTTTCCAAGTCCTCAATAAGACCGAAAAAATATAAGCAAAACACTTTCCATAATCTCTCATAAATTATGTTCACCTACTGACTTTTGCTTGCCGCAGTACAAAATTCATGTGGAGTAGTTATACCGGTCCACCTCATCATATCATTCATCACATACGCACCGATCCGATATCACAGAGTAAAACTGTACTTCTGACTTTCGTAACAATCATCACTAATCACAATCATTATTTTCTACGTCGATATAATTCCTCTCTCGTCTTGTGCCACCAAATCCATCCTCCAATGCAGAATACAAAGTTTAAAAGCCCTTAAAGAACGCCAAAACATATTTATAAAAACAAAAAATCATGAAACCGAAATCATCATTCCTCTACCCAACAATTTATACACACCAATCTAGAACCTTTTCATTGGTATAAAATGCTAGTAAAGCGACTAACTTCTCATTGTAACTCCAGAACGTTTGTGGAACATTCTTGCGGCAATGTTCATAGCAGCCAACTCCTGGAAGAGAAGCTTAGCCGCGTAGGGAAGATGGATCTGAGAAATCTTGGTCTTGTTGTGGCAAGGTCTGCACTCGAACTGGTTCTTCTTGAGGTTTCTATAATACCGTTAGTAAACAAGCTATCAATAAAAGTGGAATCAAGGGAAACATACGCAATAGGTGTCATCAAACCACAGATATCACAAATGTGAACTCTGAAGGCATCTGAAACCTCAAATAGACGCTCCTTCAAGAATGCAGAAGCACCATGAGAAATCATACAATCACGTTCCATCTCTCCGAAACGCAAACCTCCGTCTCTTGCACGACCCTCAACAGGTTGACGAGTAAGGATCTGAACAGGACCACGAGCACGAGCGTGAATCTTGTCGTCGACCATGTGACGAAGACGCTGGTAGTATGTGGGTCCCAAGAAGACCTGAGCCACCAATTTCCTTCCGGTGTAACCGTTGTACATAACTTCAAAACCACGAGACTGGTAACCGGACTGTCTGAGAAGATTACTGACAGAGTCGACAGTGACATCAGTGAATGGTGTGGCGTCTCCTTCGAAACCACGAAGCGAGGCAACTTTACTAAGTTGACACTCAATTAAATGTGCGATTGTCATACGGGAAGGAATGGCGTGAGGGTTGATGATGAGATCGGGGACAATTCCCTCGGCTGTAAAAGGCATGTCCTCGGAACGGTAGGTGATACCGATAGTACCTTTCTGTCCGTGACGAGAGGCAAACTTGTCTCCGATTTGGGGAATCTTGGTGGTTCTCATGCGGACCTTGACGAATTTGAGACCGTCGGCGTTGGTAGTCAACATTACTTGATCGACGATACCGTTCTCGGTGGAACGCAGAGGGGTAGACACGTCACGCTTGGTATGGAACTTCTGGCGTTGTCCCATCTCATCGGCGTCTGCGGTAATGGGTGCTGTCTTTCCAATAATGATATCTTCTCCAGAAACACGTACTCCGGGCGCAACCAGTCCGTCATCGTCCAACTTGTCGTATGTGCCGTGCTTAAGCTTTAGGGTATTACCTCTAGTGGGCTTTTCGAACTCCTCAACGACTTGCATTCCGATGCGCTTCTCCTGGTCCATGTACGCTCTGTAGAACAAACTACGGAACAATCCTCGGTCGATACTGCTCTGATTCATAATCACGGAATCTTCCTGGTTGTAACCACTGTAGCACATAATTCCTACAATAGCGTTCTGACCAGCGGGTAGCTCTCGGAACTTCAGGTACTCCATCGAACGGGTTGTCGCCAGAGGCTTCTGAGGGTAGTAAAGAATATTCGCCATGGTATCCATACGCTCGGCGAAGTTGGTCAAGAATACACCCATAGCTTGCTTACCCATGGCAGACTGGTAAGTGTTACGGGGAGACTAGGGGATGTCAGTGTGATCCTCAACCTTAAGTAGACAGTAAAACGTACCTGGTTGTGGTCGGGGAAGGGAATGATACTGGCGCAAATACCCAAAATCATACTAGGATGAATCTCACAGTGGGTGTACTGATTCATATTTTTGTTGATAGGCGTCTTGACACGCTTGTTGGGATCTGTTTCTTCGGCCAATTCGTAACCTTGTTGAACCTGACGTGCGACCTCCAAATCTTCCGGGGTCATGACAATCATAATGGTTTCCTCTTCTTCGGCATCGACATACTCGACTGCACCACACTCCAAGAGACCCTTCCAACCAAATCTCTCATCTTCTGGCTTCTCGTGGTCCTCTTCAAGGGCCAAAACGTGCTCCTTAGTCAAAACCAACTGACCGCGACGCTCGTGAGTGGGGTCATTGTCAATAACAAATAACGGCCTGCACACACGTCCAGCATCGGTGAAGATTTTGAACTCACGGTCACGAATGTCTCTGATGACACTGACTTCGTGACTGATTGAGCCACGACGTCTAAGCTCCTGGACCAAGCGAACAAGGTGAAGAGGATCTCTGTGAACACCAATCCAAACTCCGTTAAGGAAGATCTTGGTGGCATTTGGAGACCTCTGAGGCTCGTACTCCTCCAAGAAGTCCATGTTCTGTTCCGCCATGAAGTTAATCAAGGGGTGACCAGGAGTACCGACAGTGATATAAGACATGAGGGCCAAGTTCTTGACCAAACCACATGCCTGTCCTTCAGGGGTCTCAGCAGGACACACAAGTCCCCAGTGAGTGTTGTGAAGCTGTCTGGGCTTTGCAATCTTTCCATCACGTCCAATAGGCGTGTTGGTTCTGCGCAAATGAGACAAGGTCGAAGCGAAGGTGTAACGATTCAACACTTGAGACACACCAGCCTTGGAGGACATGGCCTTCTTCTGGTCTCCCCAGTTACCGGTAGCGAGGGAGTATTTCAGTCCGTTGGAAATGGTGTTCGACTTAACAGCCAAGGGCAAACTGAACTCTTTGCCGGTTTCAACGCACTTCTCCAGGTACTTGAAAACGTCCTTGGTGAGCTTCTTCCAAAGGTTTCTGAAAAGAGATGCCAAAAGAGGTCCAGCCAAATCCAATCGCTTCTTTCCGAAGTGGTCACGGTCATCAACCTCACGTCTTTCCAAGGCACACTGAAGCATTCTGTGCACCATATATCCAAGGAAGAAAGCCTTTCGGGTCTCACTTCCCTCCTGTTGGGAAATGTGGGGCAGCAATTCCTTCTGCATAATCTCCCGAGCATGTCGCACACGCTTATCGCGGTTGGCACCGGTCGAGGTACCACGCTTCGCGATATAGTCAAGTGCTACTCCCTGGTCCTGGATAACAAATGCCTCCTCAATACAGGGCTTCATCATCTCCAACATTTCAACGTCGTTGCGGTCGTAACAAACGTGGTTGAGAATATCCTCATCAGACACCACACCCAAAGCTCTAAAAACGATGACAAGAGGAATGTCGCTCTTGATATATGGCAAGGTCGATTTAATCGTAGCGTTGTATCCTCCACGCGCTTCTCCTCTGGTAACCAACTTGATTTGCATACTACTGATGAGCCGCGATCCCTTCTCGACGGCACTTCGAATTTCCGCAATGTATGGCGTTGGTGCCGGTGGTGCTTTCTTGAAAACTTGAACGATATTGGCGGCACTACGTTCCTGTGCAATAAGAACCTTCTCGGATCCGTTAATAACGAAATATCCTCCCTGGTCGTATGGACACTCCGATAAACCGTATAGCTCGTCTTCTCGAAAGTCCTTCAGAATACAGTATTGCGACTTCAACATGATGGGCATCTTTCCAACAAACACCTTTGATGGTTCTGAATCATGTTCCGTCTCCCATGAATATTTAATGGCATTTTTCCCATCGCCTTCGTTATCCGAACCGTCCTCGTTTTCGCTGTCCGAGGCATCGATTTCGCGTGCCGCCATGACCTTGTGTTTCATTTCGCAGTATACCGGAGACGAATATGTCAAATTTCGCAATCGCGCCTCTTGTGGAAGCATCGGCTGTGTAGATCCATCTCCTTCAGTCATTGTTGGTCGGGAGAGGAAAATGTCTCCAAAGGTAATCTCGTATCGTCGTAGTACTGCACCGCCAGACTCATCCGGGTTCATGTTTTGGTCTAATGTTAGCATCGAGTCCTCGTGGACCATTTGCTGCATCGTGTGCGAGACGAATTCATCGAAGGAGTTTAACTGCTGCGAAACCAATCCTTTGTCGTCGAAGAAAGCAGAGATGACTTCAAGCATAAGGTTAGCTCAAGATACAAATTAGCATGGCAAGGTCTCGAGATACCCTGCCAGCAATCCTCCGCAGAAATCTCGTCGCTGTATTCTTCCATGGTGGGCGTGGGTAGGTCGCGTGTCAAACGTTTACTGAAGTGTTCCAAAATCAACCGAGCTACCTAAAGCTTGCGGAAGAGACGTGTAATGTGCCGGTATCAGGCGAATGGGGTGCGAGGATGGCGGAGTTAATCAAGTTGAATGATGGTGGGGTTGGTCAATGGAAGTCGCGCCTGTCCTGGATAAACGTGTTGGACAGTGGCAAAGAGCTGGTTGCTATTGCTTACCGATACATTCGCGTGAGGCTGAGAATTAGCGCGTGGTTACCCGGTGCCAGCAAACACGCGTTGACTTCCCACACTAGTGTGAGGCTAGATAGGGCTGGGCAGGCTAGACAGGCTAGGCTAGACAACCCAGCAGAAAGGCTGCCAGCCTGCAACCACGGCAGTGCCACTCACAGGCGGTCACTCAGGACGCAAGTGACGGATAGTGCGGGGAGCTCAGGGCTGGTTTTGAAGCTATCGCCAGATAATGTTCCAATCAATTTGCGATATGTCGGAACGGACCCAATACAGTGCTTCTAAGCTGTGTTCAGCAAAGCTGCTTGCAAAAACAGCCGGGCTTTGAGGATCGCTGTCAACCGCACAATCCGATAGCCGACACACAGACAGCTCCTGACATCGTTTTGGGTTGGCCTCACACGTTTCTCTAGGATTTTCCGGGCGTCCAACTTCAACGAGAACCCTGATAGTCGCTGTCTAAGCCGGTCTTCGCATCTTGAATGTCAATCACACATTTCCTCCGGGCGAAAACTGCACTTCGACGGCACTTCAACTCTGTCAAAAGAGCCAGAGAGCTCTTACCCACTACTCCTGCAACCCCAGACCGCCCCCACCGCAAAAATTTCACAATCGATAATGTCTGCATAATAGTGGAGCCCATGGACCTCTCAAGCACGGAGCAAGCTCTATTCTGTCAAAACACGAGTGACAGGAAGAGTGCGGCTTACCCCAAACCCTAGCTCGTGCTGATTGGATATCGATCCGACCCGTTCCTTCAAATGAAGCGGAGTTGGAGCTCAGCCCATCTGTTTGCAACCGCTTCTATCTCGAGATACAGAAATCCGTCCAAAACACCGAACACCGAACCCCTCCCCCCAGCCCGCGAGAGCTACGGCTCATCACATTGTCACACACCAATGCTATCCACCCTCACCCACAGTTACAACCACTTCCCTCACCACACGAACCTCCAACCATGGTTCCCCTCCGCGGCCTTCAACTGCTCTCCCTCCCCGACGAGCTGCTTTTGCAAATCGTCGCTTGTGCGGCTCCTCCCTCTCTGACGCGGCAACTGGTCACTAACTCGCAATACAATAGTTCTTGAACCCCTCTCCATAATCACGCTCCACCACACTTGCACACGCCTTCGTGCCCTCACCCGATCCAACGCTGCTCTCTGGCGAAATCAGTGCATCAAGCAAGCATTTATCGATAGCAACACCGAAAACTGTCCGCAATGGAACCGAACTGAAGAGCTCGAACTTGTCATTGATACATGGCCTCACAACGACATTGACTGGTATAGCGAATACCGCTTCCGACATGCACCCCTGAGCATGAAGTGGATTTCTACACCCGAAGAAGAAGTGAAGGGGCTTACATCTATCACCACTGGCAACACGCATAAGCATCTACTCATCTCCCCACTCGAGGAAGGTATAGTCAACATCTGGGATTCAAAAAATGAAAGGCCCATAGCCCGATCCCGACCCAGTGTGTTAAGCACGCCACCACCACCCGCATCGCGAAAGTCCCGGACTATGGAGCTAGGCAATAATATTGTAGCATCAGCTGAGCTGGACAAGATTTTTGTGGCCGCAGACTCGACTCTGATCGAGCTATCACTTACAACGTTGCAACAAATTTCGTCAACCAAATACCCCTTCTCTATCAGCACATTAAGTTCCGAGGTTGTACTACCACATCCTTTAACGATCGGAACAACCCTCACATTGCATTTATATGACTCGCGAGTGGGTTCTTCATACGGTAGTCCTTCAGTGGATCTTCCACCCCTTACATTCCCTGAAAATTACGGGCAACACGCCCCACTTTTTCAGCCATCGCCTTTGGCGATCCTTCACCACCCAAACAGTCACATTTACATTGCTGGTCGTTTCCCATCTATTTTATGCTATGATCGTGCCATGTGGCCGCGCCTTCAGGGGACAATTCACAGTGGCGGCAGCCTTTGCACCTTGGCCGCCGATGGGATGGGCGGACTTCTTGCGGGTGGAACATACAACGGACGTGGCTCTCTCGAGTCTTACAACCTAACCCCCAACGCTTGTGTAGAACAGAAAAGGAACCGGCAATCTGCAGCATGGGGTAAAGTGTTGTCCGTCGCAAAACAGGGGACCCGAGTTATATCCGCCGATAGTGAGGGTACAATTAGTTGGTTCGAGAGGGATTGTAGATATGTGGTACGACGAGAGGAATTGCATGATCCGGAAGCAAGAGAAGAAGCTGGTGTATTGTGGGACGGAAGGCCGGACGATGGATCTGGTCCTGTCCGGAAGGTTGTTGTCATGGACAAAGGGGAGGAAGGGCTCGGCGTTTGGCTGGGCGATCGGGTTGGATTCTTGTCGCCTGGAGCGGATGATGAAGACTCTGGATCGGATAGTGACATCATCATGGTTGAAGGACGGGAGGAAATTATGGAGAGCCAGATGGCCGAGCGGATGCGACGAATGCTCAGGGAACAAGCTGACGAGGCGCGGATTCTTGGATCTTTGGCTGGGCTGCGTTAGATCTAGTCTATTTTTTATAGGGGTTTCTGGAGTTTTATCTTTTTATCTCTTTCGTGCTTGTACGGTTGTTCTTGATATTTGTTCGAATTATTTGTATTGGCATTTATATACAGGATTGCAATTGCAATTCCACACGCCTGCTTTAAAGCTCGCGACTCAACCTCAGTCCGATGACGTGCGCCTAGTGGGTTAAAAGCTCCGCACCCAGCCTTTTGGTCGAAGCTATCCGTATAACCTTATCAGCCTTGTATGCTGGTGCATTTGGGTGCATTCAGATCCCACCACGATTGCGATCCCGACCTTCGGGATCGTCATTACATCTCCGCCCAGTAATGCTCTCGAATACCCGTCCCGTAGCTTGCTCTCACTTCCTGTTTCCGCAACTTCCAAGAGCCCCAAATCTCCATTGCGCGATGATGGAAACCACGATATCCTTTGCAATCGAAGAGGAACCGGGAGCTACCCCGCCCTAATTCGCTAGGCAGTTACCGACGGCCCATGCCAACCCGACGGTGACGCCGAGAATCATCAATCTCAGGTTATTTATCGTTCGCGCAACCTCTCCACCGAAAAATATAAACTCCCCGCCTCATGCTTCTCCGCCGGCTTCTCAATCATACAACAAAACAGACCTTCTTCAAACCATTACGACCACAGTATCGCACAATGTCCGCAATCTACCCCGCCTGCACACTGAAAGAGAAAGTTAAAGTCGCGCTCTGCCAATTCGCAGCCGGTATACCTCACTTCTCTTCTCCATATACCTCATTCCTTCTCTGAGCTCCTAGCTAACTCTCTATCCTATTAGGCACCAACAAGCAAGCCAACCTCGACAAAGCCTCGGAACTCGTCAGTCAAGCCGCCAAGAACGATGCCAAAATTGTCGTCCTCCCAGAATGCTTCAACTCACCCTATGGCACCAGCCACTTCGCCAACTACGCCGAGGCGATTCCCGAGCACCCTACCGAAGAACAATCCCCCACCTTCCACCGTCTCGCCTCCCTGGCTTTACAGCACAAAATCTACCTCTTCGGAGGTTCTATTCCAGAGGCTGATCTAGAAGATCCTGGAAAGTACTACAACACATGTCTTATCTTTGGACCTGACGGAAACTTTCTCCAAAAGCATAGAAAGGTGCATTTGTTCGATATTGATATTCCCAACGAGATGACATTCAAGGAGTCGGATGTGTTGTCACCGGGAAAGCATATTACCATGGTTGAGACTAGATATGGTCCTGTGGCGGTTGGAATTTGCTACGATATTAGATTTGCGGAGATGGCGATGGTAGCGGCGAGAAAGGGTGCGGCTTTGTTGCTTTACCCTGGTGCGTTTAGTAAGTTTACAGGAGAATTGCATTGGGAGTTGTTGGCAAGGGCTAGAGCGGTGGATAATCAGATCTTTGTGGGGGTTTGCTCACCCGCTAGAGCGGAGGAGGGATACATTGCTTGGGGTGAGAGTATGTTGGTGGATTGTAAGGGTCAGGTCTTGAGTAAGGCTGGAACTGGGGAGGAGATTGTATATGCTGAGCTAGACCCTGAGAATATGGAGAACACTAGGTCGCATATTCCTATTCGCACACAGAGGAGGATGGAGGTTTATGGAGATTTGATGAAGGTTGTTCCTGCTGATGCGTAGAGTGGGCGGTGTAGGGGAGGAAGTATAGAGGAGGAGATAGTTAGATAAGGGGAAGAGGGTAGAAGATTAATGATACCATCAACATATTCATTATAATTTGAGCTGTGTGAAAACCTCAATGTTGCAATTCATTTATTTATTTATTCATTCATTTATTTATTTATTTACTTCAATCACACCCCATTCGAGGCCTTTAAGCCTATGTGCCACCTAAATGTTACAACTCCATGCCATAAAAAGACACAACCCAACCCGCCAATAACCCCCACCAAAATCCAACCTCCCACACGAAAACCCCCCTCATTAAAGCCATCCCCAATCCTCTCCTCCCATACCCCGCAAAAGCAACAAATTTCTGTAACTAGCTCGCTCACCGGTTCATAGCATAATCCGCATCTCTTCAATCACCAGAAGTATAGCTGAAGGTACCTCGAACTTTGCATTTGTATCATTCAGTATCGGTATTACGTATCTATTTTTCATTCTTGTTGCAGAGTTATGAAATTTTGAGGATCTGTTGGAGTGGTGGGGGTTTATGGTTTATGGTGTATGCTGGGTGCTGGGTGCTTTATGGGGGGTTTGGTATGTGCTGGTGCTGGGTGCTGGTGCTGGGTGCTGGGTGTTAGGTGTTATGTGTTGTGTGTTGTGTGTTGTGTATAATATAACCTGTATGTATGAACTATAAGAACTATATGAACTGGTATATGAACTATATGAACTGGTATGAACTGGTATATGAACTGGTATATGAACTGGTATATGAACTGGTATATGAACTGGTATATGAGGTGGTATATATATAGACTCAACATCTAGCCTTAAAATATATATATATAGAAACAAAACATAGCCTCATATAGCCTCATATAGCCTCATATAGCATCATATAGCCTCATATAGCCTCATATAGCCTCATATAGCCTCATATAGCCTCATATAGCCTCATATAGCCTCATATAGCCTCATATAGCCTCATATAGCCTCATATAGCCTCATATAGCCTCATATAGCCTCATATAGCCTCAAAATACAGCTTCACCAAAAATCAGACATCAGAAATCAGACATCAGACATAAGAAATCAATGAATATTGAATGTTTAAAGATACAAAGCCTAGTATTAAGAACCCAAAAGAAAGAGGTTGGCAGGGGGTTAATTGTGTTTTTATTTTTGAAAGGGGAAAGGAAAAGGAAAAGGAAAAGGAAAAGGAAAAGGAAAAGGAAAAGGAAAAGGAAAAGGAAAAGGAAAAGGAAAAGGAAAAGGAAAAGGAAAAGGAAAAGGAAAAGGAAAAGGAAAAGGAAAAGGAAAAGGAAAAGGAAAAGGAAAAGGAAAAGGAAAAAAAGTTGTCCCAGTGATGTAAGGTTAATACTACCACATTATATGGAGTGATGGGTTATGAGGAGGAATGGAGGCAATGGAGTGGGGGGAAGGAATGGGGATTTATCCAGGTCTTCACTTATTGCCAAACAGAATAAAAACAAATCAAACAAAGCAAGACATACCACAGACTATTGATTTTCTAACCGTTTTATAAAGTCCTATGTAGAGATTTGGGATGCTAAATATAATGCATATAAGCACATCTACCAAATAAGTGTCCCAATAAAACTATCTCAAAAAGAAAAAAACCATTCAATTCCCTCTCTCTCTTCCGGAGAAAAAAACAATCCTACAAGCTTTCCTCCCCCATCATAGCCCTTACCCCCTTCCCGGCCTTCTTATCACAAAACCCCTCCAGTGCCACAACCGCAAAATGTCCCCCCACAACCGGTCTAGCCATAAACGTAATCCCCTCAGCAAAGCCCCCCTCATGACTATCATACAAATCCGTAAACGGTCTATCACTAGATGTCTCCTCCAACCACCTTCCCATACTCTGTATAATAGTATCTCTAGTCCCTTTATCCGCTACAGCCGCCGTCCATATCTCCCAATCACTTTTCGTATACGTATGTCTACTATCCAATGGCAAACCATAGCGTTGCATTACCAGGGAATACCATTTCGATTGTTTCTGATAGACCTCATGAGCCAGGAATGGTTTCTGGTCAAGGTGGAAACAGAGTAATGCATCCGCATAGGAATTGTACAAGGAGCCCCAACTACCTTCCCAGTGATAAGCGAGTTTTGTATGTGAACCATCGGCGCTCATGGCCATTTGTTGCCATTGGGGCATGTAATCAGTAGCGATGGCGGTGTAATTTTTCGCATCCTCAGTCTCGCCGAGGTATGTGGAGAGTTCAGCCATGGCGCGGATCCCGATTATTCCCTTCAAGGCGAGGTTAGTTTGGTTGGCTAAGCGACCCGCAAAATCGTCGGTGGATAATTGCTTATTAGGGAGCAGCGAGAATTGGATAAGGAAGGAGGTCCATTGTTTCCAGAGCTTGTAGCGGCCGTCGCGGTTGATCCATTCGGCGGCGGATTTGGAGTCGAGGGTACGGGCGTAGGCTAGCGCCATGATTAACATGTTGCCGCATTCTTCGACGGGCATGGGTTCGTCGTTGCCGTCCGGGTGCCCGGTGGCGTTGGGGAAATGTGTTCCGAGATCGTGGATGGAGTAGGCATTGGGATAGAGACCGGCATTTTGATGCTCTAGTAAGGGCTCCAGAAGGTAGGCAAGCCAGGAGGGGTTTAGGTAGAGGAAGAAAGGGAAGGCGGGGAAGATGACATCGACGGTTTGGTAGTTGCCGTTGGAGGAGATTTCTTTGAGGTTGATGATGGGATCTTTAGGGGTGCCGGTAAAGTAGGTAGCTCCCATTACTTGCCGCGCTGAAAGGGCTAGAATGTCGGCGTAGGCGGATGAAACAAGGCGAGTGGCTTCTGAGGAGACTTTGTTGGTGAAGACAGAGGCCGAGGTGAGAGCTTTTTGGTAGTCGTTGTAGTGGAAGGAAAGCATTTCAGAGGCGGACTTGTAGTATTGTGTCCAAAGAGGACGACGGGGGAGGTATCCATCCTTGCCGGCGAATTGAACGATGGGGTCTTGGGCCATAGCAAGGGTGAATAAGACAGTAGTATTTGAGACCATATCATTCTTGGAGACGGGCTTAGAGAAGGCAAAGACTCGGTTTCCGAGAGCTACAGGTTGAGTACTGTTTTTAGAAACAATTCCGGTGGTAGCGAAACTGGCTCTTGCACTTCCGGCGTCGGATGTAGAGCTGGTTACACTAGGATCTGCCGGAGCAGTGAAGAAAAAGGTCCCCCATTCGGCCCGGTCATTGCTTTCAGTAAAGAGAAGCTCGGTCTGACGAGAGACGGCCCACGACTGCAGCGTGGACGTCTTTGAGTAACCCCATTTAATTGGCACATTTCTATCATGAGATACCCAAGAGGCTGCAAAAAATTAGCTTTATTTGGATGAACCGGTGGGATAAGCAAACCTCCGTCAATCTCAACATAGAGTTCAACATCTTCATTTCCGGTAACCTTAACCTCAACATAGCTCGCTGGTAGACTCTGACGCATGATACTATCACCAGTGATGGGACTGGAGAAGTAGAGCTCAATTTTAGCAGCATTTCCCAAGTTGTAGCTCAGAGTAGTCGAGTGAGAGTCATATTGAAATCCTTGGAAGGCAGGTTCTGTGAGAGCGTATCCAGAGTTTGCGGTAAGAGAGTCCTGAGCTCGTCCAACGAGAGGATACACAGCCTTCTTGGATGGCAACCGGGCCATGATACCAAATCCTAGCTGCTTGCTATCAGATTATGACCTCCATATTTGTAAATAGTAGAGATATCCCACCTGTTCACCAGTCCAAAACATAGGCCAGTTCTTCCATGGCTCCTGGCGCGAGTTGTACCATACTGAGAGGTAGGGGTTCCTGACTGCAAGAGGAAGAACTGGAGGATGTATGCTTGACGCAGTAGTAGTTGTCCAGAGCAATACGCTCGTAACGAAAAGAAACGGACCAGATTTAGTAATCTGCATTGTATCCGTAGTAGCTGTCCAAAACAAAGCAAGTGAGATGAGTACAAAAGAAACAAAAGAAAAGACCCAGAAAATGCGTGTATTCCTCATGATAAATAAATCACCAACTCGCCACGGATTGTCTTTCCGTCCCTGACAGATGATCCGCGGTGAAAATTAGATATCCATGTACATGTACTTTCGGATGATCGACCCTTTCAAGAACCCCAACCGCTGTTTTCGGTGAGGTATATCTTCCTGTCTTTCCGTTTTATCTCCTTGTATTTCCTTGTTCCTGAGTGCAGATGGACGCAGCGGCTGATGTCGAAAAAGGGGGTTCCGGATATTTCAACACCGAGTATCGACGGGGGAGAGGTGAAGTTTTGGAAGCTCGACAAGTTATCAAGCAAGCGTGTCCACTCCTCGAGGTTTTGTATGGTGGAGAGGTCCATCTGACGTCGATGTTGTAGGGTGGTGCCTATGAATTAAGCTTCCTGATGCTGCAGGGTTCCCCGCCGGAGACACCAACACCGAGACAAGCTACATACGCCATGCAGGGACCTCGCGTGACCAAATTAAGCACGAGGGACTCGATCTGGAATAGCCTGCACACGATAGATCACTCGATGTATATTTAACAAGCTGAAGTTTTGTAAATCGTAGTAGATTTGTATTCTATTTCATCGTTAACACTTGGAGATTCTATAAACATTGCGAGAAAGAGCAGGAGAAAGCGACGCGCGGTATAGATACTCGGCTTGAGACATGTGTCTCAGCCCCGCACCACTAGCCAACCGCCACCTGTACGATAGCCCCGGATCTCCAACAAACATTCAAGTTCCTCGCACGGACTAAGACCCTTTCCTTCGGCCCGAGTATCGATCTGAGGGATGGACAAGCGGGGATCTTCGGGCGGGCAAGTTGATTTCCATTTCGGGTTGAACTACGGTTCAGCCGCAACTAACGCAGAACCACTCGCATATCAGTCTTGGTGTTGAGTAATTATGTACTTATACACACTGCATCTGCGGATATGTGCAGTACATTCTTTATGCCGTTGAACCACCGTCCCTCTCATTTAAAAATCCTTCCTATGGTTGACATCGATCCAGAGTGAATCAAATGATCACGACAGGGCTCGGAGAAAGACCTGGATCTTATTTATTTTCCTTTCCCTCACTGTGCACCGGATGAGCCAAGGAAGTTAATCAAGACTGCGGTCGTGGAATGCTCCGTGCTGCTGTGCGTATTTGTTGGCGGTAAATAGGTAAGGGGTATCAGGTGTGTTCTTGTTGGGGAGGCTGGTCCTGGGAGAATTGTACCCGAGACGGCTGAAAAGCTATTTATGAAAGATACTGGACATGTGAAATTGTTCTCTGTGTGTTTTGAAAACGTGGTAGTGTACTGTAGTCCTCGAGGTGGTAGCTTTGGTAAACTCCGTCCATGCTGTTCTCCAAAAGGTAACTGAATAATTTTCATCAGTGTTCATGGCAACCGGACAGTCCGTCGGTATGTAGAAAGAGATAATCCGCGTCAACGGTCTACCCGGCGTGGAATACATACGCGACAGACGCCTCCTATCCTCTTTAAGATACCGAGTTATAAGATTCTCAACACCATCACGGCTCCAAAGATAGGTCATTCCTCGGATAGCCTGTGATGTATATAAACCTATATACCCTGTAAAACTCCTGTCATCATGCGAACATGTTACTCCTTGCACTGGTAACATCATGAGGTTTCCTTGAACACATCCGCGTGATACTTACCCCACAATCTCACCTACATCCGCAACTAACCACCCACCACCCGTCAGTGTTCAATCCATCCGAAACTCGGTAAGCACTTTCTTTCCCCATGGCTCGGTATATATCGTGAAGTTGATCCGGAGCTCGCCTGAAGCTCTGTGAGAATGCGGGGGAGGCGATGGTGCGGGCTTCTACCCCGCCTGCCAATTAGAGGAAAGCTCCTGCATCTGAGGCTTTGTCACAGACTCCGGCTGAAGTGAGCGGCACCTGCTTTTTTCAGTGCAACGCCGTTGTGATGCAAGAATGTGAGCAGTGCAGCAGGGGGCCAAAAAAAAAAAGTTGTGCAACCACACTGAATCGTTGGATGAATGTCCGACAACCAGACGGAGGGATGATGTATGTTTTTGATATTATCCTTCAACCGATAAACGGTTCAAGATACGGGAGTTGGGAAGTGGATATTAATCTGATTGATGTCATTCGTTCGTATCTGATAGAAAACGCGACACGGAACGGTAAGGGCTTCGGCAAACAGACCGAAGCGAAGTGGCGCCGTTGGGTTTCAACGGAAGCTCCGCTGTCTTGGCCTCGGCCTTCGGTAGCTCCGGAAGATTTCTTGTGGCTTGCTTATCTGCAGCTTTTGCTTTTGCCGTGCCTGTTTGAATTCGATATAAGTATTTCCATTGAGTGTATTTCTTACTGATTGTTCATTTCTGACGTACGCACTTATCTCATTTCTCAGGAGATTCATGAATTATCTATCTCGGAAACTGGGTAAAGTCCACGGTACTTCTCAATATCAAGCCCCGAAGTCCGGCTGATAGGGCATGTCCATTTCCGCTAAGCAAAATAGCGGAAATAAAAGCCAATCATCGCCGCCTCAGCCCGCTCTAGCCACGTTTTTCTCGAACAACTTCAGACGTTCTAGAGACCATGCGGTTAGGAGATGGAGGCAAATTAGGGTTTCCAGCTGTAAGCTGTGCTTCCAAAATACGCCGTAATCAAAAGCTTCCACGGCCCACCTTCTAGTATCGGTAAGTTATGCTGTGTGTAAGTGGAAAAAAAAAATCGTAACATCTTCCCCGCCACCGCTCTCTCTAAGATCGTGGGGTCTGTCAGTAAAGTCAGGGTGCATCTGGAAGGTGGTTCAGAGTTTATACCTAATGTCGTGTGCACCGCGGTTCTGTGCCCCGTTTGCATCGTGAATCGAGTTCAGCTTCAGTAGGCTCCTTGATTCATATGGTTCTTTTAAAGGGGGTTTTGGGTGATGATTGAAGGCAATGACACAATTAGATGTTTGTAAAGTTGATCAAGATTTCATTTACAGTCCCGCCACTGATCATCTGTATCGATACGCTGTAGTTGTGCGCACTGTATGTCGTTACCACTACATATCTGCATTCATACGCTGTGCTATATCTGACAGACACCATATCGCAATTGCACTTTAGCTACCTTCGTGTTCGTTCGGCATCTCCATTTTTATCCTGCAGCTGTCCGATAGGATGGAATCTAGAGTTTCAGAACCTGGTTGCCTATCTAAAATCGCCCAACACCGCTCCGACAGGGAATCCTTCGTGATCGGGTTGGGCTGGGACATGCAGGTTATTATACATACTCTAATTCCCCGCGGTCCTGTTCGTTTTTTCTTTCTGTCCCCGGAGTGTTCGCGTGCTTCAGCTTCACGGCAAAATATTCTTAACGGTGATTTCGTCACATTCGCCGTCACAGAAATCCCTAGCGGATTACACCAGAGCAGCATCCACGAACCGGATCACCCAGCTTCAAAACGCCCTCCATCGTCTCTTCTCCTCAACCAAACGCCTCAATAATCGGCCCAAACGACAACACTGTGACTGGTACCAATAACCAGTAATTGACACCAGGAAAATGGCTTCCAGCGCGGACGACAAGATCGACGGTTCGGCAGAAGTCCCACCGTACGCAACCGCAAAGCATGGTGGTCTTACCGAGCAAGATTCGCTTAGCTCACGCGACATGACCGACAAAGACGTTGAGGCCAGAAGGGAAAATACTACATCTGAAGAGAAAGCTCCCAGCTACTACGACAGATATCATGGTAAACACATTGTTCGTGCTATTATTGTTGCTTTGTTCACTGGGTAAGTTCGCCTCCATTACGGTTCTTATTTTGGCGAGAAACAGCTAATAAAAATCTTCAAGATGGTGGATTGCAAGTGTCTGCCTTCACCGCAATGACAAGAATTGGGTAATTCCATTTTTGTTGTGGTTGTGCATCTTCATCAGATACGTTACCTTTTACGTTCCGGCACGCTACGTCATGATTCCCTTGCGCTTCGTCTGGAAACAGTCGGGTATTAGGATCATGAACGTCATCCCCCAGAAACTGCGACAACCGTTGGCAGGTCTTGGTGTCGTTGCTGTTTACCTCGTCGGAACTTTCGTCTCTGAGGAGCACCCGCAGAACACCCGTGCAGACCGCGCAATCTCATGTCTTGGTCTTTTGGTCTTCATCTTCGTCTTGTACCTCACATCACGCAAGAGGTCAGCTATCAAATGGCATACCGTCATTGTGGGAATGCTTATGCAATTCATCATTGCTCTCTTCGTTCTCCGCACCGGCGTTGGATACGACATTTTCAACTTTATTTCATTGCTCGCCCGGTCTCTTCTTGGATTCGCCAAGGATGGTGTTGCTTTCTTGACCAATAAGGAGACTGCAGCCCTGGGAATGTTCTTCTTCTCAGTCCTTCCTGCCATTGTCTTTTTCGTATCTTTAGTCCAGCTATTGTATTACTACCATATCCTCCACTGGTTTGTTCAGAAGTTCGCAACCTTCTTCTTCTGGTCCATGCAGGTGTCCGGAGCCGAAGCTGTTGTCGCCGCTGCCTCTCCTTTCATTGGTCAAGGAGAGTCTGCAATGCTCATCAAGCCCTTCGTCCCTCACCTTACCATGGCCGAAATCCATCAGGTCATGTGCTCCGGTAAGTTTATACCCTAGCAGTTCAACTGACGGCATTGCCCGACAATATTTCTGTTTTCCATATACTCACGATTATCCAGGATTTGCAACCATCGCTGGATCCGTGCTTGTAGCATACCTTGGAATGAACATTTCCCCTCAGGCATTGATTTCCTCTTGTGTCATGTCCATTCCCGCCTCATTGGCCGTCTCCAAGCTTCGCTACCCCGAGACCGAGGAATCCCTCACCGCCGGAAGTGTTACAGTTCCCCACGATGACACCGAGGAAGCCTCCAACGGTCTCCATGCATTCGCCAACGGTACCTGGCTTGGTCTCAAGATCGCCGCCATGATTAGTAAGACTTCCTTCATAGATAACTGTTAAATCTTTAACCAACCCCTCTTAGTGGGTACTCAAATGTGTATCATTGCCTTCATCGCCCTCGTCGACGGTCTTATGACCTGGTGGGGTCAGTACCTCAACATTGACCAGTTCACTCTTGAGATGATTCTCGGATACCTCTTGTACCCAGTATCCTTCCTCCTAGGTGTTTCCCGCAAGGGCGACGACATCTACCGTGTCGCACAACTTATCGGACTTAAGCTCATTGGTACGTCTTTCCATCTTCCCATTCATCTGCCAGTCAAAAACTCCTTCTCGGCTATGACGCAACGGTTTCTAACATAACCCTGTCCCACAGCCAACGAATTCGTCGCCTACATCGAGCTCCAAAACAACCCCCTCTACGCAAACCTCACCGACAGATCCCGTCTAATCGCCACCTACGCTCTCTGCGGATTCGCCAACATTGGTTCCCTGGGAACACAAATCGGAGTCTTGCAACAGGTTGCACCAGGACGTGGAGGTGATGTTTCTAAGCTTGCTGTATCTGCCTTGTTGAGTGGGGCTTTGTCAACGCTTACTAGTGCATCTGTAGCTGGGATGGTCTTGCAGGATCCTTCTTCTTTGTTGCCGAAGAAGGTTTAAGTTTTGGGACCAGGATGCGGCGGGAAGGGGGGTGGGGGGGGGGGGGGGGGGCGGTGGGGGAAAAGGTGGGGGTGTTAGGTTGGATGGGTAATGTTGGGTTATAATTTTTTTTTTTTGCTTTTCAGGCGTTTTTTTGTAGTTTGCGGTTTTCGGTTTGCGTTTTTCTGGTTCCCGGTTTCGGGCTTGTAATTTAATGACCTCGGAATATGCTAAGGCATTATTTTTTTTTAAAGCATGACCTATAGAGAAGTTCTTGGGCTTATGCTTTTGGGCTTTTTAGCTTTCATGCCTTTGAGGTCGGAATTAATCACATCACTGAATACAGTGCCACCAGTAGCTGTGATGGTTGTGATCCATCATCCAATTGATGAAAGAAGGGATTCGTGGGATCGTGGGGTCGTCGGGTTGTGATTATCTATAGAGCGCAGAGCCCACAATACAGAAGTCAGAAGTCAGAAGTCAGAAGTCAGAAGTCAGAAGTCAGAAGTCAGAAGTCAGAAGTCAGAAGTCAGAAGTCAGAAGTCAGAAGTCAGAAGTCAGAAGTCAGAAGTCAGAAGTCAGAAGTCAGAAGTCAGAAGTCAGAAGTCAGAAGTCAGAAGTCAGAAGTCAGAAGTCAGAAGTCAGAAGTCAGAAGTCAGAAGTCAGATATCAGGAATCCACGAATGACGATAATTAAAACCGTTTCGGTTCTGGTTGCCTATTAGCAACATTAGATACTTCGAGTTCTATATCCTTTGCCATAAATACTACTGAAGGCTTTGGATCAGAGGGATATGTGAATCTGGAGACTGGAGACTGGAGACTGTAGACTGTAGGATGATATTTTTATAGGTTTTTAAGTTTTGAATGGTCGAATTGTCGAATGGTAGGGTGAGGGGTATGCGGGGCCTTGGAATGATTATTAGATAATTGTTAGCGTTCCCGCTTATTGTAGATGGATGGATAGATGGATGGTTTGGATGGATAGATGGTAGCAAAGATGGATTCATCATTCATGTCGTATCACTCCACCGCTGCTGCTGCCGATGCTTGGATTCTTGAGGTTTAGAGTAGAGGTTTTGAGTTTTGAGTCTTGAGTCTTGAGGTTTAGAGGTTTAGAGGTTTAGAGGTTTAGAGGTTTAGAGGTTTAGAGGTTTAGAGGTTTAGAGGTTTAGAGGTTTAGAGGTTTAGAGGTTTAGAGGTTTAGAGGTTTAGAGGTTTAGAGGTTTAGAGGTTTAGAGGTTTAGAGGTTTAGAGGTTTAGAGGTTTAGAGTAGAGGTTTAGAGGTTTAGAGGTTTAGAGTAGAGGTTTAGAGTAGAGGTTTAGAGTAGAGGTTTAGAGGTTTAGAGGTTTTGAGGTTTAGAGGTTTAGAGGTTTAGAGTAGAGGTTCAGAGTAGAGGTTTAGAGTAGAGGTTTAGAGGTTTAGAGTAGAGGTTTCGAGTTCTAGTTATTCCATTCCATCGGCATTGGCAATTACAACCCCCCCCCCCCCCCCATATCGATAGGTTCCAATTGCAAGACACATCGATTATCCCAGAGAATGGAGAATAAATCCACAGATACAGCGGAAAAGGAAGGCAGCGCCGCAGCAAGCATCAGGCACAAGGCACCAGGTACAAGGCACCAATCACAAGGCTCCAAGCACCAATCACCAATCACCAATCACCAATCACCAATCACCATGCATCATGAAATCGTAGAATCATTGTAAAACATCCATATGCTCGACTACAAAATAAGATTCGCTGGCTTATTTCATATATATGTTCATATCAACCGCATAGGTATAGAGTCTAGACATAACTAAGCGCCGGATCTTCTGAAAGCTAGATGGCAGCAAAGCAAGTCTTACTGATTGGCTTTGAATATTCTAGAGATAGGAGCGGTGGGTTTCTGTCGGGATTTTCGGGATTGTCGATGGAATTGGGGATGAATTTTTGAGGGATGATTTTCTGGGGGGTTGCACGGGTCATAGGTGATTGGGGCTGGGGTTATTCGTGGGTATGGAGATTGCGTGGTTGTTTATGTTGTAGCTGGATGTAAAAAAAAGCAGGAGGTAAGATTTTGGGTACTGGGATGAATGAAAGATATGGTAGATGGTATTGGGAGTTGTTGGGTATCCATATATGCACGGTTTGTGTCGGGTCTGTTTATCTGGTTTACTTAGTTTTGAGCATGGATTAACATATAGATATAGCTAGAATTGCATCGAGGGTAGGCACTGAGGATGGGGATGGGTTGCGAGTTGTTAAGAACATAATACTACGGCGCCGAAAATAATTATGGGAATTTACTGTATACGTTACTGATACACTGAATAAAGATGTTATTGTAGAGTGAGGCGATGTAGCAAGGTGATTTATTAATCACTCTAAATTCACAACAATACATCAACCCTCACCTTTTATAATCCAATAATCAATTTTTCTGATCGGATACAAAAGTGACAAAAGATAAGCACAAAACCCCTATTTTAGCTTGAAGAAGGAAATTTTGAGTTCTAAAGCCCAAGATAAACCTTGAAATTGACAGCGAAAAGCTTAGAGAATCGATAGACGAGAATCGATAAGCGAGACTATGTACACAGGTAGGCGACAGACGTATAAGCATGATATCACATGGTTATATTGCAATAATCTATGACAGGACATAACTCGACATCATGCTGAAGATATGACACAACATCTGGACTTTTGAGAATGAACCATATATAGAACCGATACCCCCCCCCCCTCATTTCCCCTCCCCCGCCTTTGTTTTGTCGTTTAACATATTTATGGCTTGTAGTCTTGTAGTCCTGAACCACGGCAGCGGGTGGGGTCAGAGGCTGGAGGCTGGATGGGTTATATGGTGACATTATACATAACTTATCTATAAACCAACCCAACCCCCACTTCAAGAATCCATGATAACTTGCATCAGTGCATCTAAAGTACTACGAGTACATATAAAACGCCAACAACTCTGCTATTAACTGACATATATATCACGTTACGTGTGCGCCCAATCAAGAAAGGAATTCACCAGCGGTCTATCTATTCCTATACAATCTCCAGTTTCTCATGCCTAGTAACACTTAGCACTTCATCCTGCTTGGGTCTTTGGTTCCTGGGAATATGATGAAACTTATCTGTTTGGCTGGAAAGCTGGAAGTGCATGCTTATTGGATACATAATAGATTTGCAATATAAAATCTGTTTTTAGCTACTTTGAATTGAGAAGGATTGGGATAGTGCTATGGTGCTGTGTATATGAGGCACCGTACATCACACGGAGATTCGAAATTTGAAAGTAGAGAGGTTGGTATGCTATATGCTGTAGGTATATGCTTGGTATTCTTGGTATTCTTGGTGGTTGATAGTCGTACAGAGTTTCGATGGAGGTTATGAAAAAAGCAAGAACTAAAAAGCACAAAGAAAACAGAAAAAAGAAAAAACGCAACAACAAAAGCAAAAAACAAAAAAACAAAACAAAAAAACAGAAAAAGAAAAAAAAAGATACATGTCAACGTGTCAACATGTAACATGATAGGCTGAGCTTAAATTCACTACGTAACACCTCGGTATGATATCCGAGGGGCTTTGTACTACGATGAAGGGTGATGTTAAACATGCTATGTACTCGCTGGGTACTCATAGGATGGGAGCCATTGATTAGGCCTACTGCATTTGATTCTTACATAGTGATAGCATGACTGATTTTCAAAGTTTTGTCAAAGGATTATGATGAGCTTTATGATGGCCAATTTTACCCATAATCATCATAGAAGGTACTGATGTTGATACTTTCTGATGTATGATGCCCAGAAGCCGGACTCTGTGATACAATAGAGAACTGGATTCACCCTTGTATCCGAGCAGATAGAAAAATAATGGGGTATTTCCGCACACGGAAAGGGGTTTGTCCCAAGAGTCTTGGCTTCGACACGT
This sequence comes from Pyronema omphalodes, assembly GCA_024516155.1. Taxonomy (NCBI): domain Eukaryota; kingdom Fungi; phylum Ascomycota; class Pezizomycetes; order Pezizales; family Pyronemataceae; genus Pyronema; species Pyronema omphalodes. The sequence goes on along the minus strand of JAJJXM010000017.1, from coordinate 460,988 downwards.
CAATACATAGGGACTGGTATGTGCATATCGACTTGTTGTTCCAACTACCTACATATGTAGAAGATGAAATGATGTCGATCAAACTGTGTCGCTGCATAGACCGCCTTTTTATTTTCTGTGAAGAACTATAGCACCCAAGGCTTTCCATCCCCTACTGATAACGGTAGGCAAACCTGGGAACTGGCGGAAAAAGGGTCTATTGATCATAAAGCGACTCATGTATAAGCATAACCGCTTATATCGCTTGTGACATAAGTAAAGGAACTTGAGATATAAAGTAGATGTATATAATCATATATCGACTTTGTCAGCCAGTAGACATCCGTCAGTACCCATTACGGCCATCACCCATTGCACAGGGAACGATCCCATCCGATGAGATTTCGTTAAGGGGCCATATAGAAGGGTTACTATGTATGCACAGATGTGCTTTTATTACGTCATGTGCTTTTACTTATTTTGTACTATTGCGAAATAGGTATGGCACATAATTTTGAGCCGCAAAAATCCGCTAAACTCGGGTAGAAGGGTAAGTCCGCCGCTTTGGAAATTACCATTGTTACCTTGCCAAGGGTTGCCGAGATGCTACTTCAACGAGATTTCCGACGCCATATCACTGCGCCCGATATTAGACTCATGATATAACTCCAAATGCCAAGACATATTCCTTCGATAAAGCACAAATACCTTTTGATGATTCTTGTTAAATTACGTATTAGAGAGATCTTCAGTCTTTATCTTTTATTTGGATACCTATGAAGTCACGTATCAAAACTGGATAACATAACCTGGGGATTGTACTCTAGATTCTACGTTTCTTTTTTTTTTGGGGGTTTTATTCTTGTTTTCATCATTCTTGGGTTTTAAAGTTAACTGTATGCTTTCTTTTTTCCGTTTTTTCTTCTCCATTCTGAGGTGGAAATTGATGAAAAGATCGGCGTTGAGGTTGCTGTGCGAGGCTACCCCTGCCGTGTTACCTAAACTAAGTTTCCGGTACTTTATCTTTTGCACATGAGCACCGAGTACAAATTGCAGTCTGACTTCTAGACTTCCTTAGAGTGGTCTCCTACTCTAGATGTACATGTGCTTCAACTAATCTAGCGCTTAGTCGCATTTGAGTGACTATACACACGTATCTTCATGCTATGGTTCACCATATCTTCATCCTATCTTACCATCGCAGACTTCACAGACTTCACAGGCTTTGCTAGTTTCCGTATCTCGGCACAGTTGATGGAGAAGAGGGCAGCCACGAACAGACTACAGATATTACGAAAGTTCTTGGAAAAAGATAGCTGCAATCTCAGACCACTCCACGACGATCGTTGGAAGCTGCTCAGCTGAAAAAAGGCACTAAGTTACGCGATCTTATGTAGACCTTTTCTAGCGGCTGTCTTTCTAGCGAGAAAGCATCATCTGCCAGCGTGGTTGCACTGCTTCAGGTACAGCGGAGACGGCGGATGTCGGCGGGATCTTATACATTCCAATCGGAAGATAATACCAAATTCTAAAAGTCGTCGGCAGAGCACTCCGATGCACGGCAGAAACATACGATTGGATTGTACCCTATCTTTGGATCTATGAAAAGATATCTGAGCAAGATCACTGCATTATCACACCGGGTTGCCCCACTGGATTGCATTGCATTACTGACACTGCCATATGTACTCCGGTAGACAACATAATATAATATGCTGAGTAGAGTTGAGAAATATAAACATGTAGCTTTGCTATGTCATCAATAAGATATAAACTTATGCAAGACAAGCGGCTGACAACATCAAGCCAAGAAATAAGGCTTCCACCCAAGAATATGCATGTCCCACCGATGGAAACAAAACAAGCCTTGGGAGTGTCCCCACAAAAATCGGGCTAAACCCTGAATGGTACCAGTCTCCGACTAATGCACATATCAACTAAACCATTCCGAGCTTAACCAAATTAAACTCCCACCACCCTTCCACATGTTGTCCCTGGCCTCTCTGCCTGGGTTTCTTCCGGGTTCACCAGGCCTTTCCACGGCGAATATCTGACCCCCCAACTTATGGTCAATTCATCGGTACCATGGTGCCGTAAAATCATGACAACCAGATACTTTCGGCTAGATTCATAGACATGCCATACAAACGGTCGGCTTAGCAACCAATACAAATATAATTACCTGTCTTCCCCCCCTCCTACAATGCTTCTTGAAAGATACCTCATCGCCAGTCACCACCCATCATGCTCAGCCTGTATCAACTATGGCTGGCACTCTTCTTTGTCGTCTACGTCATGGCGCAAAATCTACCAGACACCCAGCTCGACCTCTCACTAAAAATGAGAACTGATTATGATATTATCATTAATAGCGCGACTCCCGGAGGAATCATGGCTGCTGTCTCTGCTTCCCGAATTACCAACGGTCGTGCGAAGATTCTATTATTGGAGAGAACAGAGTTTATTGGTGGACTTCCAGCAAATGGATTGGGTGCGACAGATATTGCGACCCAAGGAGCGACAGCCGGGTTATTCTTGGAGTTCGTTGGGAGAGTTCGGCAACATTATGTTGATGTCTATGGTGAAGGCTCAAAGCAAGTTCGGGATTCTAACAACGGTTATCATTTCGAGCCAAAAGTTGCAACAAAAGTTTTACAAGGATTTTTGGATGAAGTTGCAGGAAGCGTCACAGTCCTGAAAAGCAGACAATTTGATGCACAGGAGCGTTTTGCCCCGCAGGAAAATGGAATGGTGAAAAAAATCAGGGTCCTGAACAGAAAAACAGACAAGGAGGAATGGTATAACGGCAAGGTATGGTTTGGAATATTCCCTGCGTCTCCCTGTCGTTTTAGGCTGCCCATGTACACGTGCTAAACTATACCCTAGTACTTCATCGACGCATCCTACGAAGGAGATCTCATCGCCGCCGCCAAAATTCCCTTCTTCCTAGGAAGAGAAGGGGCCTCCACCTACAATGAAATCGGTGCCGGAGTAGTCTATAAATACTGGGGCGGTGAAGAAGCCGCTGGAACCACCCATGAGGGTGACGACACCATCCAAGCCTTCAACTACCGTCTCTCCATCACCAATGACCCTGCAAACGTTTACTTAATCCCTAAGCCTGCCAACTATGACCGCAATGAGTATGTTTCTTTGATAAACGACATCATCACAGGCTGTCACACCGGTATCCAAGCAAAAGGACTCTGTCCCCGTGAGGCAGGCGACCCCAATGTTAAACCTAACATTCCCGGCCAACCCAATGGAATCTACCGTCTTACAAACCTCGTTCGTGTTCCCAACAACAAACACGACGGTAACAACCAGCACCTCGCCTTCCTCTCCACCGATCTTCCCGAGGAGAACTGGGCCTACCCGACTGCTCCCTGGCGTTGGAGAGACTTATTCGCCGAGCGCCTAAGATCCTACACCTTAGGACTCTTCTACTTTGCCCAAAACGACCGGGAAGTTCCTCAATGGTTCCGTAACCAGGTTAAAGGCTGGGGATTGGCCAGAGATGAATACACCGAAAACAACTACTTCCCTCGTCAAGTCTATGTTCGTGAAGGACGTAGAATGCATGGAGAATACATCTTCACTTCCAACGATGCTATGCCTGCTGCAGGTGCCGATAGACCCCCGGTTCATAAAGATTCAATCACCAGCTCTCATTATGCTCTTGATTCTCATGGTGTTAGGAAGAGAGAACCTGGAAGGGTTCATCTCGATGGTTTTGTTTCTTACAAAACTCCCAAGCCGTACACGGTGCCTTTTGGTGTTATCCTGCCCTTCCGTCGCGCCGGAGTTAATAATGTTCTTGCCCCGGTACCAGTTTCTGGAAGTCACATCGGTTTCTCGACGCTCAGAATGGAGCCGTGTTGGATGGCACTTGGACAGGCAGCTGGTATTGCTGCTGGTTTATTGGTTAACGATGGTAGAAATGGAAGTGTGTACCAGCTTGATGTTAAGAGGGTACAGGAGGAGTTGATGAATGAGAATGCTATTCTGGTTTATGTACAAGGATGGCAAGGAATGTCGAAGGCGGAGAGAGAACAGAAACAGTGGGAGTTGTTGAATGGCTAGGAAAAAGCGCGACATCGTAACAATAGTCGGTGTCGCAAGAGCTTGTTTCGTCAATCTAAGGAAGCTTTTGCGGGGGTTATTGCGTTATGGGCTATTGTCATGCTATTACTGTTTTAATATGGACTTTTTCTCATCACGCTATGTAGAGTTTTGGGATGGAAATGGGAGTTACTGAAGAATATAGTGTATTATATAATGAGTAATGAATATCATGCTGCAAGTAGTCTTGTACTTAAAGTAGTTGGTATGGTAGGGGTAATAATTATTTCATGAAATATCACTGTCTAGTCATAGAATAGAAAAAACAAAAGAAGAGTAAGAAAATTATTCTTGACAGAATTAACTTCTTAAACAAGCATAATAAAGCCATTGAACCTATACAGTGCGCGATTGTTGGACTTATTGAATCACATAGAAAAGTGATGAAACATGATTGTAATTTTTATCCCCCCTAACTTCCCCATCATTCATAAGTAAAAGTATTAACTAGATATGTAAGATGAAAATATAAATAAAAAAGTATATTAGCGAGATATAAAGATACAGAGGTAAAAATGAAGTAAGATTGCACTCATTTGACGAAGGTGGAAGTGAGAATGGAGATTGATGAAGGTAAAAATGGTGGTTGAGCTAGCTATGGATGGCACTAGATTCAAGTAGAGATGGAAGATTGAAATGAAGCTAAGTGGAACTCGGAGTATGAGAAAGGATGCGGAGTGGAATAATATGAAGATGCAAGGAGATCATAGAAATGGAATGGAAGTAGAAATGGAGGTTGGATGAGAATATAATAGAGTTGGAAGTGGAAGTCGTTAGAGGCGGAAGTGAGGATGGATAAAAATGGAGAAAAATGGAGGTGAAGGTAAATAGAGATGGAGGTAAATAGAGGTGGGTGGCGATTAAGGATGGAGGTAGATCAAGCCGGAGTTACAGAGCGATGATTAGAGGTTAGGGTGGAGATGGAGGTAGGTATATAGTGGAGGTGTGAGCCATAGAACTCTGACGTATCTACACTTGCATTTTCGCGTTGATACAAGATAAATTGTTACATCACGTGCACGTTGATATTGGCCGCATTTTCAGCTACATAAGATAAAGAATCCTGCGCTCACTTGCGTATACGCAATGGAGAAGTTTCAACCGTTACTATGCAAACGTAAAATATAGTTGACTACATTCCTCCATTGCACATTCTCGGGACATTTTTAGCTATGTAGGTAGCAAGTGCCTCGACTTCCACCTCCACCCGCAATTTTGCGCGGATGTCGATGTTTTTTCCTGCTTCACTTCATGTAGGGTCCAATAGAGCGACGGGAAGTCCTCCACTGATGCAATATAGACAAGCAACGTCTAGCCAGTTACCCATATGAACGAGCAAACAGAGTAGTACGGAAGCTCAATTCGTTTGTCTGTAGCTTAGATATAAAACCACCTTCGGGATCCGCGCAACGTACAGAAATACATATTTGGATGAACCAATGGTACTCTAACTGCGCACACAGCCTCAAATTTTCGTCAACACGACAAAATCCTACTCTATGTACAGGTAAACTTTAAACAAATGCACGGAGCATCTGCCTGGGAATTTCAATGCCCAAAGGTCGTCGCGTGAGCATCTTCGCACGTTTCTTCCTAGCGGCATTTCATTACTTTACTAGTAGAGGCACAATGCATTGCCAACAAAATTGTTCGGATATGATGCACCATACATAACCCTGTAAAGCACGCATTCCTACGCACACCTTTTAATTAGCATCAATAAAATGATTATGTGAGTCTCAGATCTGTAATGCGTTCAATTTCGTAGTTAGAACGGGGATGTTGCCTACAATAACCTAAACTAGTTTCTACGGTTTGGAATCAGCATCGGAACTGTATTTAAGCGAACAAGAATTCCGGGTTGGTAAAATTCTGTATAGCTACAGCATACCGTACATACAATAGGTTGCAAAGACACGCTATGGACGACACTGGAGACCAGCACACCGAAGAGAAACCCGCTAATTGTTATGAGCAACGCAAAGACCAATTTTTTCAGCAAGATTTTGACATCTGGCAAAATTTCACTACTTCCCAAGAAGATGAGAAGGAGGCTGTTCTATATGAATATGAGGCTACAACTTGTGGGCCTTTTAACGATAAACATGAAGCTTTAAATGCCAAGGACGTTTGGAGAAAGATAAAAGAAAGACAGAATGAAGAATTCCCCGAAGATTCTGCCAACTTTCTAGATATATTGTATGTTTGGGAACCAGAGCTTTGGCACAATAAGCTGATGGTTCAATTAGTGAGTTTCGGCGATGTGATCCAGAGAAGCTATCAAAGGTACGTTAACTGTGGTTTGGCTCACATGCTGATACCCTTACTTTTCGATGGAATTCATCTGACAATTATAATTAGGATTTCGTCAATCTTTTCGAGAACTTGAACTATCCTGGCCTTAACGGATTCTTGGATGCTAGAGAAGCGGGGAAATCCTTCACTGGTGTTAGATTGAGCGGAAGTTTTGGAGACTACGAAAAATCTTTACTGCTTACGTCTATACCAATTTTAAGTCTCGACAAGGGCCGGAATAATTCTTTAATACACCATCTACAAGGATCACCCAACTTTGGAAGAGAAACGGTCATTAGAAATCATAATTTCGAAGTCTATATCACAATTGCGCGATGTTTCGTAATGGACAATAGTAGGTTCACATTGACACTTTATTTTAGTAGAATAAATGCTAATACCTCCCGTAACCAAATAGCAACTATAGTGATGTTCAAACCAGACACCCGCACTTTTTCAAAGCCGTTGATAACTCCGGCCACTCATAGACACGGTGCATTATATTTTCTTGCACGGATAATCGAAACTTCCTTGCAAGTATCGAACGATGAAATTGTCAAAGCATGTAGAAAAAATACCTTGATTCACGTATGGCTTCCTCTCCACTATATTAGCCTGTATTTTTCTAAAGTATCACAGCAACAAATGATTGGAGATATATACAAAAATCTCCAAATGAACAACGCCACCGATATTCCTGACCATGTTTTCGAAAATGCCTCTCTCATTGGTCAATACATCGAGCTTGTTGATATGATTACCGGTGTCATGAACGATCAAGTAAATATTCTCGAAATACTGGTTAAGATGTTTGAAAGGAGTGTAGATAATTCTCCTAGCGACCAGTCACCAAACACAACCTTACAGTCTATCGAAGTTATTCGTATACCGGTTATCTCAGGCTGCGGGGAGCAAATGCCGCATGTTATGCAGATTTTGGATCGCGAATTAATTCGCATGAGGGAGGTGACGAGAGATCATGAGAGGCGGACGGAAAAAATTAGAGATTCTTATCATCAGGCATGCACTATCATGGATTGTGGATAAAAGAGTTTGATACTAACAATTGTTTGCAGTTGATGGCAGTTCTCCAGATGAAGAATATGCAGATAAAACAGGCCGCTTCTGCAAAGGATCTTGTTGCGAGCGTGGATTCTGCTAATGAAACCCTGAAAGCTTTATCCAGTGCATCTAGTGTGGTGAATGAGGCCCTCAATTCTCTATCCGATGCATCTAGTGCGATGAATGAGACCCTCAATTCTCTATCCGGTGCATCTAGTGTGATGAATAAGACCCTTGAGAGAACTGAAAAGTCTCAGAGCACCATTGGAGATGTGAGCCAACAGCAGCTCGAGCACATAATTAACATGAGCCAAGAGGCAGCCTACCAGGGTGATCTGTTCTCTTTCTTTACAGTAATTACGACATTATTTTTACCTCTAGGGTTCCTTGCCCAGGTAAGTTACTCCCCATATATTAAAACACCTAGAATGAACACTAACAGCACCTATTTAGTACGCTGCCTTGAATTTGGATTCAGGTGGCCCTTTCATGACGACTCATCGACACTTCTGGAGGGTAGTCGGACCAGTTACGTCCGCATTTGCCATCTCTATCGCCATATTCATAACGTTGAAGAAATACAAATTTGATGCTCTTATAACTGCCTTAGGCAAATGGGAAAAGCCCGTATCAAAGAAGGAAAAGGCGATTGATGACGCAAGAAATAGGGCTTCCGTCCAAATTCAGGCCTCAACAGCGGGAAACCAATCTACGAATCAAGCGTCTGGGACAGGATATCAGGCCCCAGGATTAGGATCGGCTCATGTACAAGCGCCAGTACCTTAGGTTCAGGAATACGATTGGCACAGGCCTCTGTAACTGCACTCTTGGTTTATGATTATTTGAGTTGCGTTTGTTTTATATCTAGTTCATAAAGAGTGGCTGCATGTATCGTAGTTTATGAGAGTATAAAAGTTCATGATTTTTTATAAGACAATGTAGTTAGGGCCTATCCTTGATAAGCTATTCATAGGGTAATTATCGCCGGACACCAATCTGGCTTCAAAATCCACGAAATGAGGAATTGAATAACTTTCAATAAAGCTATAGTAACAATATTCTATTGTATTTTACGGCAGATTGGTACCAAAAATTCTTTTGAATCCATTTGTTTTCATTGAGGGCGTCTCTGAGGCCGTTGCCTGTGTAATTCCAGAGTTACAACTTCTATATCGATCGGCTCGCATTGCGTTTTTTTTTCTTTTTTTTTGGAAAGAGAAGTTCTCGATTGGTAAATGCGAGCATCTGCCGAGACTCGGATTTTTTTGTCCCGCTTAAATTTTTGTGATTCTGAGCGCTTCAAAATGGGTACAATTTTGGTAATAGCAAAGGCCTTCCGTAACTCTACACCTTTTTCACAGTAATGATTGGGTTAACGTCACGACTAACGTTCCTACAGAACCATCTCACAAAAAGGTCCGCCGGGGAAATCTCCATAAACCCCATTACCGCCAATTGTCCTATCGAAACATTTTTCTGAATTATGACGATCTGGACCGCAAGGCTAGATTCACAATCGGTAAACATCAGTGTACGGAGCAATCACTCCGAAGCCTCAGCTGAGGGTGTTAAGTGGAGCGCAAGAAAACATTCGAAGAAGTTCATCCCATCCAGTCGGCGAGGCAAAATGTGCGGTGAGGTAAACATGTTACACTAGAGAACTTTAAGATGCATCGAGGCTGAAGTGCTTGGACAACAAAACATTCGGAGATAGTCATCAACCCTATCTGAGGTAATTCTTCGCGGCGTAAGGAAACGGAATGTTGTTTTGGAGAATATTATATGCATGTTAGAGCACAATTTAGTGCTCCCCAGTAAGGCTGTGAGGCTCCGTCCATTAGCTTTTGAACACTTCAGTCCTCATCTCAAAAGTGCTCCAGAAATTGAACCTATGACGAAGCGAGTGCATAAGTATGCTTATATCGCTTCGTCAGTGGAGCTGTGTTGATGCACGTGAGTGAAGCTAGTAAACTCAAGGCTGGCCTAAGTAAATCTAGGGTGCCTAGAGCCTGCATTGTGCTTCAAGACACCCCTCACGTTCATCTGGATGACCTTGCTGCGCTGGCTTTTCGCAAGTCTTTTTCAGTAAAGAACAAAACCGATGATGGCCATGCTAGATGAAGACATCTCAAGGAGTTGTAGTTAGAAATGTTACCTGGGTGGTGGGTTGTGGCTTGAAGAATAGCACGGGTCATCAGACTTCATCGGAATTCATCGAGCAGCTATACTAGTTCGCATCTTGATACTGTTGAAATATTGAAATTTGCGTTTGTTTACATCGAACAATATTTGGGGATGATGCGAGACCAACAATGAGTTTTAGCGGATATCAAATTCACACAAATCCCTACAAAACAATTGAGGATGAGAAATGCGAAATTATAGAGGCGGGATTTCGGTAGTAAACGTCGAAAAGATCTCTAAGGATGTTGACCCGTATCCGTGACGTAGAGTCTGCAGAAGCGCACGGAGGAAGAGTCCCCCGATACACATCATCTGCGGGGGTGGCAAAGCTAGAGAGAGCCTCTGACCGCACGATAACGCAGCACGTTCAACCGCGCACTGTAAGGCTTAGAGCCTCTTCAATTTACGCGCTGAGCACACGCAAAACTTTCTTCGCCAAACAAGCGACAGCAAAAACATCTACGTGTATCGGAGGAATATCCCCTCAGTTGTGCTTACAGAAGCGGGTTCAGCTCCGGATCTAGAGATTCTTCAATGCACGACATGCGAATCAGCGATCCTGTCATCAAAGAACTCCACGTCATATCGGTGAATTATCCATATGAAATTTGGCTAACAAGATAGGCAAAGTGCAAGCACAGATAGAATCGGAAGAAACACAGAACTAAACACAAGTACATACACTGCATCTCAATAAGTTTCGAACACCTGATATTTCCATGTGCTTCAACAGTAGTTTAGTGCCAATCGAGCCTCTTTGTGAATGATACGAGCACGTTATTAGTGACTGATGATAAACAAGGCTTGAGCTCTCAGGTGTTTAAATACCCACTCCAGTACACGGCTCCTGGCTTTCGTCAGCACAATCGATACATCAGCTACCCAGGCACCCTACTTTTATACTTCTTAAAAGCCTCCGGTTATTTTTAAGATATGGGCTCAACAATTGTCCAAAACAGAACCCGCGTTGGAAACACGATTACAATCGTTGGAGATTGGTTCGAGGATGACACAATTGTCGAACTCCCAGCTCACAAGGAGTTTGATTTCGAAGGATGGATTGACCTACATTTGAATGAAAGAACTGAGCTCACTGGACTCAAGAAAAGAATTGTGGATAGGAAGGGCACATTGGCGATAAAAGCAAAAGACATGTATGAGAAATTAATCGCCGCGAAATGCAACGATGAAACCGCAAAAGATTTGTCGCTACTTGTATGCTACAAACTCGTTGTATTGCTTGGTAAGTCCCTCATTCTTCGAATGATCTATAGCATTGACTAATCATAAATAGATGACAGTACTACTATGAAGCACAAACGTGACGGAGAGCGAATTAAAACCCTGTTGGACGTACTCAGAGGCATTTGCGAAGTCTATGAACTCTCTCACGACGATGGAATACCCTCGGTATCCTTTTTCAATGATCCAAAGACCGAAGAAAAAATAAAGAAAGATGATGTTGCTGCGTTGGAAGGCAAAACATCATGGCAGGGCCTCACCAGAATCGGAACAGAACTAAAGAAGAAAGTCTTGGATAAACATGTATTTGACGGGAAGACTGTACGAGAAATGGATGAGCCCCTTTTGGTTATTGTAATCACCGATGGAGAGGTAAAGTTCTAAATCGTCCAAGCAGTGACTTACAAAGTTTACTTACCATATCGAATAGGTCGAGGGTGAAAGGAAAGGATTTTTAGAGCACCTTATCAACATGGCCATAAAGAAACTCGGCGAAGACCCAAAGAATGGAAAAGACGGTAGTCAAGATATTATCCGTATTTTATGTTGTTCAGAAAGCTGACATTGTCTTAGCCCTCAGCATCCAAGTTGCGCAAGTTGGAGACGATGAAGAAGCCGAGAGACTACTTGAACGTTTAGACAAACACCAGGAGGAAAATGTTAAAAACCACGTTTCTTGTCTACTTAGTAAGTTGAAAACAAGTCCTTTTCATAATATAATTTCAATTACTGACGTGTCTTTTAATACAGAGGAGAAACTTGAAGATATTGATAAGGAGGACTCGAAATGGATCTTGGTATTTCGCCCAGTCAAATTCTGTTGTACGTAATAAATCGGCTAATAATCATATAGCTACCCGCATTACTCCTAGGTTCTATCGTGCAGCGCTGGCGGGGGTGCGAGAAACCATACAACGTTCCTACAGACGTAACCGCTGATCGTCAATGAGGGTTGCTTCGGAAGAGGTAGTTGATGATTGGTTGGAGCCTTTTGTTGTTGTATTACGGAAGCGGAACGGTAAAAAGCCGGTGGGAAGGAAATGAATGAAATTTTTTTAGCGTCAATTTCAGATTTTTTTCCAAAACATTTAAGAGTATTATTTCAAGATCATTTGCTCTCCCCCTTTACCCTCTCATACTCTATCACTCGTTTATCACATATCTATCACTCGCCATACTGGCTTACTCCTCTATAACTTCGACCTCCACCCCTTCCCAGTAATCTCCAACGCCATTCTTCGAATCTGCTCCCCCATATCTCCCTTATTGACATCCCACTCTTCCACTGTCTTCAACATCTTCTCATAAACCATTCCCTCTTTGCCCCCCACAACTCCCGGCAACTCCCAGTCATCAAACTCAAAAGCATCTGTTAAGCCCACCACGTCTCCAATACTGAGTTTTTCTACCTCAGCTTCCTGTCTACTCCTCAGTTCCTTAGCCGCTGGTGCACTCGTCACGACCCCCGTCTCCAACAACTCCGGCAACGCAGCAACTAGCGTGGTAAGAATATGCAGCTTCGTCAGCGGTGTCTCGGGCAATGAAGAACACACAAACACATCCGCATGCGCTGCTGCAACCCTTGCTGCTGTCCAAGAATGATCCGTCCATCCCTTCTCTGGGTTCGTCGCAACTTCCTTCGCTAATTCTGCCACCAAGCCCGCTGCGCGGGCGTGGAGCATGTGCAGATCATTATCCTTAGCGATACGAAGGCCGTTAACAGCAAGTCTTAGATACACGAAGCTGTCAGGAAGGGGTGCATCCGGTATCTGTTTAAGGAAACTGAGAGCTTTAACTAATGCCCTCGCAATCTGTTGGGAAATGACGTAGTTATCTCCCTCGTAAGTTTGGGAGGGAGTCTGGGCGGCGAAGAGGGGGCCAACGCCGGACATGTGTGAGAAACCGTGGCCGCCCATACACTTTCGGGCTTCTTCGAGGCCAGAGACACAGTCCCAGGTTGCCTTGACCTTCAGGGCCGTAGAAAGGGCATGGACTTCGGGAAGCATGGAGATATCGCCATCTTTAGTTAAGGATTCGAGGAATTTTTGGTATAATGCCCAGAGAGATCGCCCAGCAAAGATGTATGCATATGATCTGGCCAATAGGGGGTAGAGACGCATCTTGGTTGAAGCGTAGGTGAGAACTTGTGACTCCGCCTCGGTTTTGGAGGGGGAGAATTGCCTGCGGTTAATGCAATACCGGATGGCAATCGTGACTGCACGTGCTAGGTTCCATCCGGAGTTGATAGGGATACCAGCTCGCAGGGCTACCATGGAACCATAGGAAAGCTTGTCGTGCTTTGCGGGAGTGTAGCTACCATCGGCGGAGACGGAGGCGAAACGTTGGAGCATGTTGGCTCGGGGGATTCGCACAGAAGAGAGGTGTAGGTAGCCATTGTCCATATAGCAGAAACCGCCGTAGGCTTTGGGGCCAATGTCACCTACTGTTACATTGGGAAGGGGTCGGTGAGTGGTTTGGTTTCGGATGGGGACGATGAAGAGATGTGGTCCTTTGCGGCCTGAGGGGAGCTCTAAGATGGCTTGAACAAGTGCATGGTTTGCGAGGACTCCCATGCCACCAATCCACCATTTTGTGCTCTCTCTACGGGGAGAAGACATAATGTATTCGTCAGTTGCAGGGTCAAATTTGGCGATCGTTTCAAGGCCCTGAACGTTGCTGCCGTGGGCAAGCTCGGTTTGTGCATAGCATCCGATTACTTGGTAGCTACGACATTTCGGGATCCAAAAGTCCCGCTGGGCGTCGGTGCCTTGAGCTTCAATCACGGTTGCGAATGCTCCCTCGTGGAGTGTTATAGGAATCGAATCGTTCTGGAGATCGAGAGCAGCTTTCCATTCTTCATGGGTCCACTTATGGCTATCGCGAAGCTCGAGTATCCGCTTGCACATCTCGAGGGCATAGAGCATGTTTTGCGCATGGTTCTTGAACGGGCTGATACGATGTATCGTCAGCTGGGCTCATAGAATGCGGAACATAGGTATACTCACCGGCTTGTCTTTGCAAATACTTGATCGGCTGCGAAAATTGGCAGGAGCTTTGCTCTCACGGCGCGTTCATTCGGAGTTCGTAGAAGTGCAGCGATCGACTCTACATCGACAGAGGAGGTTGTGCGGGCGAGTTCTAGGTCGGAAGGCATACTGTCGGTTGGACGGGTATAGAAGAAGATAAGAACATGCTAGGGCACGAAAGCTTATATTGATAGTCGATGATGGTACACAACAGTCGGGCAGAGAAGGTAGCTGAGGATAATGTGGGGTAGCTCCCCTAGATCGCGTCGTGCGCGCCGGTGGGGGCCGCATGTCGGTTATGTACGAAGCGGCGACCTCGGATGGGAAAGACGTGCATGTGAGTACCTGCATCATCATTTATCACCCAGTGAATTCAACATCGATGTTGGACATCATGGATTTTGAATGGCAAATTGATGATGATAGTTGATTGATGAAATACCCTAAATTCTGGTTCCTGTAGATCTCAGTTCTTCAATCCTCATGAAGTTCTCCGAGAATCTAATTTTGTGACGTCAATATCTTCACGAGCCTGCCTTAAGATCTGCTGTTTTTTTTAGAGCTTTTAATGATTCTCAGTCGATCTTCACCGGTATCTTGGCGGTTAGGTATTCCATCCTCTGCTTTACGCATACATTTCCAAGTGATCTCTCCTGCAATTTCGATATACTCAACAGTTTTCCTGGTGTTTTTGACATTGCCGCAAACTAACAGTGTACAGCCTCGAAAGTTCTATGTACTGACAGGGTTCGGGGAAAAATATCAGAGATGATGAATCAGGCCTTGTATCGATCTCAGGGGAACAGTCTCCGAATGTAGAGAACTTAAATCTCTTTTCAAATGCCCTAACAATAGCGTTTCGTAAAAATCAGGATAGAGTTGAGTTTATGCGTAACTGCGGGATCCGGTGCACTCAAAATTAGACATCGACGACGCAGATTAGCCGATCGGCTTCACGGGAGGGAAGGACCCTGAGGAACGGTGGCTCGGCAGCTCCCGGGGCTGATGGCAACACAGGCCGATTGTCTCGACTATTACGTACTCCGTGAATCGGCCTCGCTACGCAGTGGGTGTTCGCTGGCTCAACGATCACAGGGCTGAACTAGAATATCTAAGAATATCAAAATTTTCAATATTGTGGGTATATGTACCTTCATGATAGACATGCAAACCGGCTGTATTACATCAAATAAGAGATCCCTACAAAGCAACGTGCAACAGCCTCAATTAAGAAACGATAGTTACCCCACCATCTGCATCATCTCCATCTCGACTAGCACAAGTTTCCGCTCAACAGCTACTTAAAAGCACCCCAAACACTTCACATCACTTCCCTAAATCTTGCAAATCTTGCAAATCTTGCATGAGGTTGTTATTGAAGCATCATCATCATCTCGATCACAACCAATATAAACAGCCATCCCCGCCCAGCTCATCTGAAATCAACACCTGAATCATTCTCAAAAAACCATGTCTAGTATGTCTTCCATCTCCCTCTTCACTTTGCATTTCACTAACTCTTCTCCAGGCAAGCATTTTGTCAACTCTTCTTCAGCATCAGGCCTAACTGTGGGAAACTGTCACGGTGTGGCAGCTGCCCACCCAGGTCTCTGCGTTTCTGACAAGGAGAAAGGTATCTCATAACGTTCTCATAGTTAATTTTATTTCTAACAGGCAGTAGTCGTCTTCCGTCTCCAAAACCCGAAGAAAGAAAAAGTTACGCTCCTTTCAGGCGGAGGATCTGGGCACGAGCCTGCCCATGCTGGATATGTTGGTGACGGCATGCTCGATGCGGCCGTTTGTGGAGATATCTTTGCGTCACCCACCGCGCTCCAAATTGGAGCAGGATTGGCAGCCATCCAATCTTCCAAGGGGTCCGTATCTATCCCGTCATATCCTACGATCTTCCCCGCTAACTTTCCTAGCACCTTGGTGATCGTCAAAAACTACACCGGAGATCGTCTAAACTTTGCCTTAGCAGTTGAAAGATCCCGCGCACAAGGCCATGAAATTGAGACTGTAACTGTGGCCGATGATGTAGCAGTCGGACGCGAAAAAGGGTCTCTTGTCGGTCGTAGAGGTCTCGCTGGAACCGCATTGGTTCATAAAGTTGCTGGATCTGCAGCTGAGTCCGGGTATGCTTTAACTCTAAATCAAACCCTAAACCCTATGAAATCCTGCTAACAACCTCCAAGAGAAGACCTCAAAACCGTCACTGCAACAGCTCAACACGTTATCGACAACCTCGCAACCGTCGGAGCCTCATTGGGGCGCTGCCACGTCCCAGGCCACGAAGAATCTACCGAAGATGCCCTCAAACCCGATGAACTCGAAATCGGCATGGGCATCCACAACGAGCCCGGGTGTCGACGAGTCTCGCCTATTCCTTCCCACGAACAATTAATTTCCGACCTCCTAAAAATGCTACTCGACACCTCAGACACTGACCGAGGTTTCATCCAGCGTAAGCCCGGTGAGAAGGTTGTATTGCTCGTCAACAACCTCGGTGGTATCTCAAACTTAGAAATCAACATTCTTACCGCAGAAACCGTCCATCAGCTTTCAAGCACCTGGAAAATCACCCCTTGCCGTGTATTTGCCGGCTCTTTTATGACCTCCCTAAACGCCCCTGGCTTCAGTATCACCCTTCTGACCCTTCCTGAGGACGCCGCTATTAGCCCCGACAAGATCCTGCAGCATCTTGATGCCCCAACCACTGCAGTGGGATGGACCAATTCCCTCCCCGCCTCGCACTGGGGTAACCAGCGTCCCGTCCCTCCCAGAACTCTCTCTGCTGCCACCCGCTCTGCAGCTGAAAACCTAGCCGTTGTACCAACCAACACAGCTTTAACCTCCGCAATCTTGAAAGCAGTGTTGGACAGCGTCACCAAAAATGAACCCACTATGACTGAATACGACACCTTAGTTGGTGACGGTGACTGTGGTACCACTCTTTTGTCCGGTGCTCAAGCTTTAATCGACAGAAATGTAACCTCCAGCAACCTCCTCCAGAGCTCTCTGGATATCGCAAACGTCATCGAGACTTCAATGGGTGGAACTTCCGGAGCTTTGTATGGAATCTTCTTTAGTGCCTTTGCTCGCGGCCTTGCCGAAAGATGTCAAGGTTCTGCCTCCTTTGAAAAGATCGCAGAGAGCGCCAAGTACGCATTGGAGACCCTCGAAAAATACACCCCTGCCCGCAAAGGGGATCGTACATTGATGGATGCTCTCATTCCATTTGTAGACCGGATCTACCAAGACAGGAAGAAGGGAGCAGAGCAGGCTTTGATGATGGCGGTGGAGGATGCGAAGGTTGGTTATAAGGCCACTAAGGAAATGAAGGCGAGGTTGGGAAGAGCGAGCTATGTCGAGGATATGCATACCCAGGGTGAAGAGGCTGTGCCGGACCCGGGAGCGTTGGGTGTGGTAGCGGTGGTAGAGGGTGTGTTGGAAGCTGTGCAGAAGGCGAAATAGAAACCGAATGGTCTTTGGGAATGGCGACGGGAAAGGCCCCGAGAACTTGTTATGATGTTATGATGCTATGACTGTTATGACTTCTGATGTGGGGGTGAGGGTGTTGAAAATTAGTGAAAATAATGGGTAGGACATCCTGTATGAGATAATTAATTGGAATTTTGAATCAAAGAAGAGTGTGACAGCCTGTGATTGCGGTAGCTGTGTTTCGTTCTTCAGAAGAGTGTCAGTGTGGCCCATAGAAGCATCTGAACGAAAATATAGGGCATTCACTGGAGGGGTATTAAATTTTAGAGCTACCCACCCTTCTTTTTTATAGCCGCTCGAAAATCCATTTAACTCTATTGTCAAGTCAGAAATTTATCCTATATGGTTTACTCCTAGTCAGCATATCGAGTGCCCATCCCGTTTTAATCACCTGCTGTCACTTGTAACACCACTCTGCTCGAACCCGCCTTTCAGTTCAAAAGAATTACGATTACTAACTAAAACACGGCCGTTATCTGTTTTATAAAACCAAAAAGCAGAAACATTTCAAGGTATTGAGCAAACATAATAGTCGAACATCCCCATCGTTACACAATACCATTCATACTAAACACTCTTCGCCGTCTGTTTCCAAACCCATTCTGCAACCCCTCTACCCACTGCTCCTCGTTCCACCGCCGCTCCCATCCACCCTCCAATAGTAGCAATCGCAACAATCATACCACCCCACATACCCCACTTCATAATCCTATCCAACTCTCCCGTATCATTACCATCAACAAACTTAGTCGACCTCACAATCTTCTTCGTCATGTTATCAGTTCCATTCTTTTCTACCCCATTCTCCGCAGTTTTAGGTGTTTCCAGCTCAGCCAACCTCTTCTTAAGTCCTCCTATCTCAGACTGAAGCATATGAACTTCATCTTTAAGTTTCTCAACCTTCGTTGAAACAATGATATCCTCTCCCTGATGCCTAGCAACCTTTGGTTTCTGCATCTCTGACCCATCATGTTCATCATCCTCCTCCATATGTGGTCTTTTACTATTCCCTGTCGTCATCCTCCTCTCCTTTCCTTTCTTGACCCCACCGGCTTTAAACTCTGCCGAAGTTCCTTCGGCGGCGAAGCTAGCGATGTCAACATCCATACTAGCCAAAGATGCCTTTTGCGCAGTCTTCACAGCCTGGAGTCTCTTATGTTCTGCCTCTTCATGGGCGAGTAGTTGGTGCAAAGGATCACCGATGTTTGTTCCGATATCATGAGGGCCGATTTTTGTGGCTTTTAGTTCTGCGGTTTCGGGGTTTGGAGCGGATGCAAGTTGGTGAGAAAGGTCACCGATGTTGGCGCCTATGTCTTTGCCGCGGAGTTTGATGTGCTTTAGTTCTTCGGTTGCTGGGTCTTTGGGTTTAGCAGGGTGTTTGGACTCGGGGGAGGACGACTCCGGGACTTTGACGGGGGGTTTGTGGGAAGATGAGGCTTTCGGTTTGGCTTGGTAGGGTGCGATGTGTGGTTTGGAAGATGAGGCAGCAGTGGAAGTGGAAGTTGTGGTGGTTGGGGAGGTCTTGGAGCCATTATCCAGTTTCTCGCCTTCGTGGACTTCTTCGGATGCGATATGAGCCCAGCTTTCTTCTCCTTCCTTCTTCTCCTCATTCTCATTCTCATACTCCGGCTTTTCACCCGTAACGTCACCCAATGGAACATCAGTAGAAATATCTACTATATCGCCCTTATTTACCATATCCTCACTAGAAGGCGCTGCAATATTCGCCCAACTGCCCCCCTCTTTGTCACCATTCTCCTCCACCTTTTTCTCCTCCTCCTTCTTTCCGTTCTCCTGCTTAGCCATATGCTCATCCTCTGTCTCATCCTTCAATCCATTCTCGTCCAAATTCTTCGCCGTCTCCTCCATAGCCTTCCCATCTTCCTTCAACCCATTCTCGTCCAGATTATCCATGACCTCTTTCATTCCATGCTCCCTATTCTTTTCTTCTTCCTTCAATCCATTCTCATCCAGATTATCCATGACCTCATCCTTTCCATTCTCCCTCTCCTCTTCTCCGGCAGATCCTTCACCGTTGTCAGTGTAGATGGCCATCTTAGGATGCCTCTCCCCCTTCTTAGGTCCTAAAACAGTACCGTTATGAGTATACCTAACCTTAGTAGTAGGTTTCTGTTCTATATTCCCCTGATGGGAATGATGATCATGCGGGACTCTATGGACCGTTTCAGGAGGCGGTGAAATATCAGCGTGGCCACCGATATACCGAACTCTTGTAGGAGAGTTAGGACGATGGAAAGTAGGGGCTGCGGGGTTTAATTTTGGGCTTGAGGCGCGGTGGAATGGTGGGACGGTGGGGTTGAGTTGAGATTTTGAGAGGGGGGAGGAGTTAGAGGAGGAGGGATTTGGTTCGGCGATGGGTTTTGAGGTGGTCGCCGTGCTCGAGTGATCAGGATGATGCGCTATGTTGTGATGTTGCTCGGGATGCGTAAGTTCCGGATGTGTATGCTCCCAATCGGCACTCTGGAATTTTCCGGCTCCGGGAGGATGAGCTGGACTTGCTGAACGGTCTTTGTTATTGTCTGGGTCTTCGCCAAGTACCTCCTTCTTTAATAAGTCCTTCGCTAGACTTCTCTCTGCTTGTTCAAGTCTGCTTTCAGCAGTAACTGGAGCACTGGAGGAAATGGGTGATATCTCACCGGGCGAGGTTGAGGAGGAACTACCAGTGGGGGATAAGGGGGTTCCTGGATCGGTTGGGGATAATTTGTGTTCAGACTTGCGAGGAGATTTGCGAGGGGAAGATTTCTTGGACTTGTTAGGCATTTTGTCTGTGGTGGGGGTGGTGGTGGGTAATTTTAGTATTCTTGGATTGTATGTTTTTGATATCCTGAAATCTTTTCCTGGGTATATTTTTCTCTTTTCTGTAATAATTTTCCGGACCTGGTTATGCTGATGGGGATAGAAAAGGATTTTCGAGATCTTCGACGAAGTATTGAATAATGAGGTGGGTATGACGTCAACGTTGCTGCTACAGGCTTTGTCGTCGTCAGTCTTTGCGAAAGACGGATCAAGGTCGCCGGTTGCATTGGTTGCTTCGCTGAAGGTGTGGTTGTTAGTGTTACCATAACTACCGTCGATTTGATTGGTCCGATGCGGTAACCGGAGGACATATCTGTAGATTGGGGCTACATCAGAGAGCTGGCTAAGGAGGAAGGGTATGTAGGGACTTGTATCCATTCAATTTAATGACGATGTTTTGCTCTATTAATTGTATCCTCTGTTCCGCTTCAAAGCCCCTCACAGCATTCGCTTTCAAATTTGATACTATTCTCCATATCAAAAGCGCTACATGATGGCTTTTGAAAGAACCCCAATGCCAGAGAAAAATTGCACTCCTGCGTTCTGTCAGGAATCAGGAAAACTAAAAAGCAATGAAGAACAATGGAATATATGGCCGATTGAAGATTTATTGCTTCAGATTTGCACTTATATCTTGAGAATTCGTCACTTACTGTACATACCTTTTCTATGGCATATCAAATGTCGGGAGATCTGCAGTGCTGTCTACTGTTAGTAATCCTGCGCAAACTATGTAGCTTCGATATGCACAGTGAAACATTGCTATATTTATACTTCCGACTTCGGGACTCGGAGGGCGGGGGGAGGGATTGGGGGTGGGGAAGGGGGGAGGAGGGGGGTTGATTATATAGACATTATTCCTACACCAAGAATTCCTTCTATCCATACCAAAACCATCTCAACCGTCTAAAACATAACCATATACCCCCATACAGTATCCTTCTAGAGATGCTGCAACCGTACCAAGCTCCTCTCACTATCCGGTCATGATCACTCACTACGCTTTACCCCACGTCATGCACCGTCATACATATTGGCGCATGTTCGTAGTGCGTGGTGATCAATCATCAAAATACCTAGAATTTATCAAGACTATCAATATTACATTTTATCTCAATCAATAAAAGGATAACAGTGATAGTTGATTGATGAGGTTATTCGAGGTTATTCGAGGTTAGAGATTAGAGATTGAAGATTAGAGATTAGAGATTATAGGTTAGAGGTTAGAGATGAGAGATTAAAGATCAGCGGTTAGAGATTAGAGATTTGAGGTTAGAGGTTAGACTTAAAAGGTTAAAGGTTTGACTATGTACTTCGTCGAGTCTCACATGGGTCTTGGAAGGAGGATCGTTGAGGTGTCTGAGATTCAGTTATGCTTGGATTCTCTGATTCCCGGGTTCTCGGATTCTCGGAGTTATTGGTAAAGCCCTCGGGATGGAGAAAGTTATTAGCTTGGAGCCGTTATGTTTCATACCTATTTCTATTCCTGGGTCTCGTTTTAATCTCCCAGCCGCTCCCACTCCTCGTTGCTGAGGGATTGGGTTTTGTGTTTTCGAGTTTGATAAGCGGGGGTTTGTCATTTCGTGTTGTGTTAGTGAGGTGAGATGGGGTTTGGAGGTTATCAATGTGTTCAGCCATGTCAACCTTCCCGGGTTATTATCACGTCCGAGACTATTGTATACACACCAATGACGACTATGATACGATCTCCAGGTTGGGATGATGAATTGTAAACTTAGCGTATATTAAGAGACAAAAAAAAAACAATGCTTATCATACACAAAGTTGCAATATGAATGTGAAAAATAAATGCACCAAAAACTCCAATAACACCATACACCAATAGTATAACCCAAGACCATTAAACCAAGCTAAGTCGGGTCTTCATTACTCCTCCAGAAAAGTTTCTCATTGCGCGAGACTTGGGCTTAGGAGTTTGAAGCCGACGGAAGGCCTCGACGACGTGTCGAGCTTCAATTGGGGTTCTTCCTTCTTGGGCGTGAAACAAAAACTCTTCTCTCTTTCTCTTCTTGCTATTACGCATGCTCTGCTCCTTCTGAGCAGCATCCTCCTGTTCCTTAACTTTAAGGGCCTCTTCAGTCAATGTTTGGACAATTTCGAAGGTCAAGAAACCCAAAATGTCGACAATGTCGTCATTAGGCTTGGCTTCTGTGACATTTCCGAAACCAGCCCATTCCTTGAAACGCTTTCCCTTTCTGAAAGTGAAACTTGCTTGACGACATTCAGACCAATGTACGTATTCGTCCTTGGTCATACCTCTGGTACGCTCATCTGCATTCTTAAGTCTCTGTAGCGTTGCCTGGTTCGCCTCGAGCTCGTCTTCGTCCTCATCGTCTTCGCGTTCGGGAACTGTTTCAGCAAAGAAGGAACCAACTTCCCAGGGTAATCCAACTTTGGTCTTCTTTTGCTTGATCATCTGAGCAGGACCAGATCCAATGTTGGCCGCAGCTTCCTCCATCAAGTCACCAGGTTCGGCGGCTCCTCCACCTCCTGCGGGATCTTGGTCCTTTGCTGTCTTCCGCACATCTTTCCAGGAGAGATAGGTTCGGAGACGGGAGACTTTGGCTTTGTCGTGGCGGATTAGGAAGATTAGATCGTCGGTGGAAATTGAACGGGACCCGCGACGTGCGGCGAGCTGCGTGCATTGCAAGAGCTATTAGATGGTAGTGTTAGTCTCGGCTGTAAAGTGCGACGATGGACGTGCATGGGAAGGTATAGGGAGCGGCGACCGTACCATTTCAATAACTTGGCCGCGCACCATTTCTTCGATGATTCCTGTTGTCTCCGGCGACGGCTCACCCGTCTCACCAGAGACAAACATCATTTGTTGGATCTCGACGCGGTACTTGAATTTGTCTTTTTCGGCCATGGTTGCTGTTAATGTTGGTATTTGTTGCTAATGTGTAGTTCTTATGCTTCAGCCTTCAGTTATGCTTGTGTTGTGCTTGGTGATGCTGGTGATGCTGGTTTATGCGTGGGATTATGGGCTTTCCTGGATGTGGGCGCTGGTGTCGAGAAGCTGGTCCAAGGGCGATGAGTTTCGGTGGTCTAGAAGGGAGCTGTCATCTCTGGGGCGCGCCGCGGCTCGGATTAGATGACAAGACTGGCCAGCGGCTGATCTGAAACATGAAACCTGTCAAACAGAATATAGTTATTTTTTAAACACAATATAGTTGTTTTTTGTCTTAATCAACAATTACAGTAATAATTCCTCAAAATTTAAAACATCACACGATCAAAAATATTCACATTTCCAGCCTCCGCATGTTTACACATTTTTAGATGCGCACCTTAAGGCCCAAGCGGCGCCGTCTCGGGCACCATCAGTCAGACAAGACACGATCAGCCCCCCCCCCCCCCCCCCCCCCGCCCCATAGCAACGGTTGCCGCCCAGCCCAGTGCTTCCGAGTTCATAAACAAAGCAAGCCCACAAATCGCCTTATGCGACTACCTCCAAGCGCCAGTTAAACCTACCAAAACCCAATCTTCAGCTGAATAGGACAGAGTTTCCGCCATGGGTATCCCCGGGTACATATTTCACGCATCCGCCCCAGCTTACCAAACGAGAACACCGACTCTAACGAGAAAATTACAGTCTTTATGCCGAACTCGGGGCCGGCGAACGCATCTCCCTAGCCAAATACGCCGCCGAACACCATGAACGAACAGGACGTCGATTACGAATCGCTGTTGATGCTTCCATCTGGGCTTTTCAGGTCCAGGCCGGAAAAGGTAAATTTCAATGGCGCTCAGTTTGGAAGCTTGATGTGGTGGTACCTTGCTGACTTGGTTACTGTTGCTGATGGTGTGAAGGTGGTAACAATCCCGCGCTGAGAACCGTTTACTATCGTTTACTTCGTCTCCTCTCGCATAACATCACGCCGCTATTCATTTTCGATGGACCTCATCGACCTGGGTTCAAGCGTGGAAGTCAGAAGAACACCCTCCTTACTCCGGCGCTGATTCGTCTGTCAAAGAAGCTTTTGAAGCTCTTTGGCTGTCCTTTCCATACCGCACCGGGAGAAGCCGAAGCCGAGTGCGCGCTACTGAATCGTGAGGGAATTGTGGACGCCGTACTCAGTGAGGATGTGGATACTCTGATGTTCGGAGCCAATACTGTGATTCGGAAGTGGTCAGGAGAAGGAAAAGCTGCTACACCTACCCATGTATCGGTTTACGACTCGGACTCAATAATTAAAGATGCTGGCCTTACTCGAGAGGGAATTGTACTGGTGGCAATGATGAAAGGAGGAGATTATCTACCTGAAGGAGTTCCCGGGTGCGGAATTAAGACGGCAGTGGAGGCGGCTAGGGCCGGTGCTGGCAAAAGTCTATTCGAAGTACGGGATGACGAAGAAGGACTCAAGAAATGGAGAGACAGGCTCGCCCATGAATTATCTACCAACGAAAGTAAATGGTTCAAGCGTAAAAACGGCAAAGCAGTAGTCCCCGACGATTTCCCTAACACCGAGATCCTTGGCTGGTACGCAGAGCCGATGGTATCACCGCCCGAGAATGTCGAAAGATTACGGGCCGCCATTGACTGGAATGGAAAACTGGACGTGGCAGGACTACGAGAGTATACAAGAGATACCTTTGAATGGAGAGGAACCTTAGGAGCCAATAAGTTCGTTCGAACTCTTGCACCCGTGGCATTAGCATTCCGAATGTGGGACCAGGACGCTGAGATTGCCGATCTCATCTCAGCCTTTCACGGACGACGTCAACATGCCTCAACAGACCTATGCAACGAGCTCCGCCTCAGCTACACACCGGTGGACATAGTCCCCATCAACAAGACTCTAGAGGAGGAAGATGATGCTGCTGAAGCACAAGAACAGGCTGGAGTGTTAGAAGATGATGACGCAGCTCTTATGAACGACGGCGAAGGCGGAAAATCCTGGGACCCTTATGTCGCCGAACGGATTTGGATTCTCGAATCCTTCGTCGCTCGCTGCATGCCCGATAGAATCACCGAATACGACTCGGGCAAGACCAAAGTCCGACCAAAATCGAAGGCAGCAACCAAAGCCCCGGCGGCCCCTCGTGGACGGAAGGCTACTATCCCCGCCCCCGATGCCCAGCAATACCTCAAAGTCTCCAAAAACACCACCAATATCTCTGTTCCCAAGGGCCTATCTCCATCGCCATTATCCTCCAAAGATGTCTCACCGGAACCCACCTACCGCCGTCCCATCTCCAAAGACCCCTCTCCAGAACCCTCAACTCGCCGCGTCAGCACCGCTCAATCCCGCCTCCGCACAGTCTCCAGCACCCTCAACCTTCATGCCCCAAAACCACCAATAGCCCGTACCAATAGCGCCCCCCTCTCCCCTCCTCCCCCTCAGCGTTTTTCCACGTCCCCCAACTTCGCCCTCCCCCGCCCAAACCCTCAACGTACCGTGTCCGCCAGCGCCCTCAGCGCACGCCCCCAAAGGACACATCTCTCAACTCTCGACCCCCTCGCCGAATCCCGTCCCGGTACTCCAGTACGTTCTCGAGCATCAGAGGTAATAGACCTTTGCACGCCCTCCCCCTTCCGCCCCGTCGGTTCCCGTACCACATCCTTAGGCGGCTATGGTATCCCCTCTCTTTCTTCCGCTGAAATCCCCTGGATTCGTTCCTCCTCCCCAAAGCTCCGGGAAGCATTAGAATCCGCTACTCGTCCCAAAACTCCACCTATCCCCGCCTCTCAGACCTCTCCGGGGTTACGAAGAGTAGCAAGCGGGAAGGTGGCAGCGCTGGTAAGGAGTCTAGAAACTATTGCGATTAGAGAGGGAAGTACATCGGCTACCCAGATGCCGGATACACCCCGCCAAACTGGGCGGAAGGTAGATTTCGAAAGTGTAGTCGAATCACCAAATATCACAGTCCGAAGACGGAGAAAGCGAACACCGGCAGTAGATGGAATGATGAGTCCAAGAACGGAAGATGAATGGGCCTGGAGCCCTCGTGAGGAAAGAGGGGAACAAGATCTTTGGAGTCCAATGCCGGAACATGGATGGCAGGCTCCATTGGAGGTTGATGAACTTGCTGAAAGAGACGAAGAGGAGAAAGTTGTACAAGGAATTGAAAGACTTAGAGTTCGAAGTAAAACACCGGAGGAAAATAATCATAGACTTTCGACGGGTTCGGAGAGAAGTAGGAAGAGTCGCGTTTCGGGTACTACTACTTCTTCGCTACAGGAATCACCAACGGGCGTCCTGACGGCACGATCGGGAAATGTTGGCTTGGGTATCGGCCTTGGAATTCATGATGCGTTTGATAGCGAGGCTGAAGATAACACCACAATGCCTAAGAATGGAAATCGCCAGCTTTCGGTTTCTTCTATTTGTTCCAGTTTCGGAAAATCAGACACCCAGTCCCATCACTCCCATCACTCTGCCGACAATACCGATACATGGGAAAGTCAAGCAGAGAAGAAAGAGAATAAAGAGGAATTAAAAGGCCTAGGAATCCAGCAACCATTCGTTAGTGTCTCGGTTGCAAGTTGGCAGCCGGGTGTTTGGGAGGAAGCAAAGAGTGGGGAATCTACTAAAGACGGCTTGAGGGTTTTTGAAAATGTTCAGGTGCTGGATTTAACGGGTGCTTAAACTGTGAATATGGGTTGTAGCGATGATGGATGGGGGATTGGGGATAGAATTGGATGGAATGGATATATGAATAATGGTATTAAGAACTGCGAACTACGAACAGCGAAAGATGGACTGTAAAGTGGCGGAGGATGAAACTTGAAGGATACACAGATACACATACACCGATGGTATAGAGGATACGGATATATGAAGAGAAGCTGTGCTGGTTGTCGTTACAAATTTGTATATGCATGCATACAGGTGTAGGTGTGCTTTTCTGGAGTTTTAAGGAGTTTTTTTTTTTCTTGTTTTCTTTTTTTGTTTTTTTTTTGTTGTTTTTTTTGTTTTTTTAGGGTATACCCAGATTAGTTTTTTTTTTTTTTTTTTTTTTTTTTTTGTTGGCTTGTCGATTGTGGATTGTGGATTGTGGCTTACAGCTTGTAACTTGTAACTTGTACCTAGTCGAGATAAGAAGAAGAATTAGATAGAGTCTTAATACATATTATTGAGCTTTACTTTTACGCTTCAATGATTGTGATTATGATGCAGCTAATCCAGCTAATCAAGTTTATTTAGGTTCCAGTGTATTTACTACTGTAACATTAACTATGGTGAGTCGTGACATTGAGCAGCTCATTGTTAGTAAATCACACTGGCTCACCTTCTTTTGTGACTCGGAATAAATCATAAACTAAAAGCTATATATATATCTAGCTAGGACGTTGTTTTTAAGTTTTTAAGTTTTTAAGTTTTTAAGTTTTTAACTTTTAACTTTTAAGATCTCCGGAGTTCGGGGATTTTTATTAGGTTTGTTTTTTGATTTATGGGCCGTGCACCACTAGAGTGAGAGATCTGATACATAGCCGGAGGTGAGCACTGAGCACGAGAGCTTGGACCAACTGGTAATCCATGAGCCCTCTGTGATATAACAAAAATCAATAAGGATTTATATGTATACCACAACGTTATATTAAAGAAGATATATTTCGTGCTGTATTAAAAGTTTTGTTGTATCCTTGGGATTAGGTTCGTTGTATGTACTATGTACTATGTAATCCTCGTACATAAGCGTAGGTAAGGTACCGAGACGCTCGCTAATCTGTATCGATGTGTATATATGGTGTATGGTGCCAGGTAACAGACATATCCGAAAACTTTGGGTCCCGGAGAAACATCAATACAAATTGATTCTTACGGACAGAGATAAAGAAATTTTGGCTTTGGAACATGCGGTTAGGGAATGAAATTGGGCTTCCAATTTCGGGTTAAGAATCCATAAAGGCGGGAAATGGGGGATCCCCTTGCAGTATGTCTTTCGTGTTTTTAGGGTCTTTTGTGTCTTTTATGTTTTTCGTGTTTTTCGTGTTCTTCGTGTCTTGCAATCAGTGCAAGTCTTTTATGTCTTGCAAGTCTCCCGTGATATATGTACCATATGCACCATCGGCCGTAGGCCCCCGTAGGCGACCCTCCAATGACCATATGTAGTGACCAGTAGTCACCTACAGTCTACCAATGCCTAGCGTATATCCACTAGACCACCACGCACCACAACCCCAGATCACCACCCGCGACCGCAACACCACCCCACGGCCATCACCATCGTCCGGCAGCACCCCTCGTCGCCATGTCCTCCTCCATCCCGGGCCCTCGCGATCTCCCCAACTCCCGGCATGATCTCTCCACGTACTTCGGACGGGTTCGTCACGCGGCCGACATCTGCGATCCACGGATGATGTTCACGACTTCCTCGCAACTCCTAAAATCCCGGGACCTTTTAAGCGCGTACAAACATAACCAGCTTCCAAGCATGACACCGGAACTCTGGAAAGCAAAGAAAATCTGTGATGCAACTCTTCATCCCGATACCGGATTACCAGTGTTTATGCCATTACGTATGAGTGCATTTATTTTCTCGAACCTGATTGTTACCGCGGGTATGTTGCAGCCGAATTTAACTACGAGAGGTGTTATCGGTTGGCAGGTTGCAAATCAGACTTTGAATGTTTGTATCAACTCTGCGAATGCGAATAAGAGTAGTCCTTTGTCGATTTCTCAGATGGCTACGAGCTTTGTGTTGGCGGTTTCGGCTTCTTGTGGTGTGGCGGTTGGGTTGGGGAAGGTTGTTGCCAACCTTAAGGTTGCGGAAATGAAGGATGGAAAGGTGGTCTCTAAGGGAATTTCCCCTGGTATGAAAATGGTCTTAGGACGCCTTGTACCCTTTGCAGCGGTTTGTACAGCCGGTATTGTAAACGTTGGGTTGATGAGAGGAGGAGAAATCGCCGCGGGTATCGATGTATTCCCCAAGAAAAGCAGAGATGACGAAGAAGTAAAGTCACTCGGAAAATCAAGAACCGCAGCAATCATTGCGGTTGGAGAAACTGCTATTAGTAGAGTTCTTAACGCTACCCCAATCATGGTTATTCCTCCTCTTGTCCTTTTGAGATTACAAAAGTCCCAGTGGATGAAGGCTAGACCCGGTTTGGCTATTCCTGTCAATATTGGTAAGTTTTCTTGACATGTTGAATATATCCAACATCCCCAACATCCCCAACAACAAGAACTAACAACCCGCCTTCCAGCTCTCATTTTCACCACCTCAGTCTTCGCCCTACCTTTAGCACTCGGAGCCTTCCCTCAGAGACAAGCCGTCGCAACTGAGGTCTTGGAGAAGGAATTCCATGGTCGTGGAGGTGCTGGTGGTTTAGTTGAGTTCAACCGTGGTATCTAAATGGTGGATGTACTATATGGGGGGTTAGATGGGTATTTTAGAGGATTTGAAATCCAAGTGGGGTGAAGGCAACGGAAGGGGAGCAAAAGCAACGCTGCAAAAAAACCTAGAAGAGAAGCTAGAAGTAAGAAAGCTAGAAACCCGGAATAGAAGGAAATCAAGGAAATCAAATCAAGGAAAGGAGTTTCAGTTCTAGAAAGAAAAAAAATAAGGAGTTGGGATATTGGAATATATTCTGGCGTATTATGTTGTACTTATACTTTTTTTTTTTTAGAAATTTTTCTTTGGCTGTGGGTGGGGATTAAAAAAAAGTTCTTGTTTTTTTTTTCTGATATATGGTTAGAAATTAGTCTATACTAAAAAGTTATGGTCTTGCAATTATAGTAAAAAGTTATGGTCATACAATTTTTTCATAAAGGAGACATTCTGGACACTAGTTACAGGCTATCTTGTATTACTGAGATTTGAAAGAAAGTTGATCTTTTTTTGTGGCGGGCGGAGGGTAGAAGTTACTCATGAATGATAAACCATGACTCAAAATCTTTCATTCATACGCTTCTGGAATCCATTATTTCTTACCAGTGGCCTCGGGCCTTAAGAAGCTGTAACAATGCATATATACTGTCTCTATAATCTAACTATCCAATGTATTTTTTGTTCTACAAGCACTGTAGCGGAAAATTTATAGCTCGGGTGTCGAATCAACTATCAAGGTTTTGTGTGATTTGAAGAGTCATTAACATCTGCAGGAGAAGTGAGATTTACAATTCAGACACTTCCAGAATTGCGGCATCTTGATATAACGCCCATGAACACTGACTGGGCGTCCGGGTTATTCCTTGAAGTAATCTTTTACCTTCACAAGATACTCTCCAATAAGTTAGTAACCACCTAGAATCACTCCGTCCAAGTTCCATGGCTACGATACATTAACAAACTCTATATTGATTTTTCTTTCCTCCAGATTAGCGGTATGGTGTAATGAAAATCCCAACTGTAATTTCCATTAGTTACAGTTTCTGGATTCTGTATCAATTCGACTTGGGATTCGGGTCGGAAACTTATCTCCCTGCCTGCATGCCTTTATGTATGTATAACTCCTAATCGAGAGATATTGCTAAGCTTTCCTTCAGCAAGTATCAGCAGCTATCAGTAAGTTCCCGAAGTGGTGCGGTTTAATCTTCGCTGTTCTATTGCAGTGACTGGATCCACGTTTAAGGTTTTGAGTTACATGGATGTATATGTAGCTACGCTCAGATATTGATCGCTTATCGAATCTGCAGGGTGTATTGTGAATGTAAGTTACTAGAGCAAAACAGATGCGTCGATTAAGCAAAGAAGATTGCAAAGAACCTCCTGAGGTTAGAGATTTGGTATTGAAAGTCAAAACTGTAGATTTGAATTTAGCAATCAGCTCCCAGTTCGGCGGATAGGCGGTCTATGTTGCAGGCTCTTATTTTTTGAATTTTGCTGTGCGGTACCTTCATATACCTCCTGTAGGCCGCGGTTCTTCAGTAACGGCTTGTTCTGCTACATAAATCTTCAAGCAGCTGATTGTTGTAGAGCCGGCGGGTGGCTACCTGCATTATTATCAGTACTATACGGTATTCGTTACAAAGAAAAAGATTTTAGGCTTTGTCGGACTGTCAGACGTTCGGATATACCGCTGCCACTTGCCGATAGGGATAGGATGGTGGTGATCGGCATTTTATAAACATTCTGCAGACTTGCAGAAAGTCATGCAAAATCAATGGATTCTTTTGATTCTAATTTTCTCCTGTGATACGGGAGGCAGAGGTAGGTACCCGAGTGAGCACGGAGTTGAGGAAGAAGGCTGACCGCTGGATGCGAGACGGTAGATGATGTTTCATCCCAGGATTCAGGACCCAGCCTTGTGGCGTGGAGATTCGGGGCCGGATGGGGATGGTGATAGGAGTGTGAGTTTGAGTGCCAGTTTAAGCCCGTTGACGTCTTGGAATATGTGGGTTGAAAAGACATTCGGAGGTGGAATACCGATATGGTTACAAATTACCAATTTGTTGACCTGCGACTCTAGAGGTGGTGTAACAAACTAAACGATGAGATTAGTTTCCGTATTCAAAGATTCGCTGCAGGTGATATCGGACCTAGCGACATACTTGGAGCCGTGTAATATGGCCTGGTTCCTGGGGAAATAATTGGTTTTAAGGCTCCCTGTTCTGATTCGGCTCGCTTCGCTACCTCATATGGCCCCACGTATTTAATGAAATGTGCAGATATCGAATAACATGACGTTCCAACGTTGGGGTAGATCGATACTAGATACTTAGTCATATGCATGATCAGATATCGAATAATCTCAATTGGAATTCTAACCATCTTGAAGTCTAAGAGGCTCCGTATGGTGTTAGCCATAGATGCCCAACGCAATGCTCAATTGATATCGGACCTCGACACATGTAAAAAAAACCCCCGGGATTTCCGATTGGGTTATGCCAACACTAAGCAAAGAGGGCATGTAGCCGTGTGTTACACCGGCGAATTGGTGGAAACAACTTCACAGGGCAGGGGAAGCATTAAAATAATGTAAGTACATATATAACTTGCGCTATTGCGAGTAGAGAGGAGGATACAGATGCAGTAGATAAAAAGGTTGGAGACTGCGCAGAACTGGAGAGTAGTAGAGGATGTTGTGAGAGTAAGTGGAGGGAATTAGAGGGTAACGGTTGATTGGAGAACTACATATGGAGGACGTGGAAGTTAAGCTCAAAACCTAGGCGTGGGTGACGTAATCCGCGGAGTACAAAATGCGGCATGGGAGCGACGACAGCCATTACGCCTGGCGAAGGAAGCATCGAGTCGCAACTTATCCCACGCCTCCTTACTGTGAGAGTATCATTATGTATTAGGAAAGATAGTCCGACTCGGCCTCGGACCGGCCTCGACGTCGAGCGTGGTAGATAAGCATTTTGTGTCAAGGCCCTGTAAGATTTTCTTGAAATGTCTTGTAAACGCTGATCTCGTGAACGTATCACGACCCACACAAAAAAGAAAATCTCAACAGCCGTCAAGCCTAATTTATTCATGGTTTGATGGCCTCTTGTGATACCTTTCGTTTGTTTTGCAATTCTGCTTGCGCTGGCAGTAAGCTACATTTGGCTAACTGTAAAAAAAAACTTCGGTAGACTGTAGATATGTATATTCAAGCATCTCATCGAAGCTAGATGCGAGGGGTACTCTTAGGGCTTCTGAATGGGGCCTTAATATATGATACCGAAGCAAGAAACAGCCTAATTGATCGTTTGGTTGCTCGATGAGGAATTCTTACCACCTTGAATTTTTACTGTGGCATATGATTTTCCTTCCGTGGGGATTTTCTTTTTTACACCCAGATCTCGATGCTTTCTCACGATGCTGATGTATGACAAACAGGCTTCCGGGGCAAAATAATGATTTCCGTACACCCCACGCACAATCTTTTTTGATACCATTTCATGTTAAATATCGACGAGAACTGTGCCGTCCTGTTATCCCACACCGTGTTGAATTTTCGACCAAAAAGCTTGATTGGCATACTGGTTTTTAAGGACAGTTTGGCATATAATTTCAGCCATCGTTCGTACCTGCCACCACGCCGAAGTTTAATTCTTTGATCCCCCACCGGGCTGCTATTTTCGTCCGCACCGACCCATTAACTAGCCATCATCCCCGGCGTCGATCCAAGGACACTTGATGATCGTTAGCTTGTCGCAGTGATCATTTTCAGCGGCAGGAAACGGAAAGTGGTAACAGTATGTATCTATCTGTGCGCAACGAAGATAGGGCGAGCTTTCCACAAATTTCTCCACAGTGGCGGCGTGGTTACACCAGAAGACAGACAGAGACAATCCCTGGTACTGAAATAGCTTTTCAAGTACACACCTACACTGTCCTCCACCTACCCACAGTACTTTGGATTTCTTCCACCACTTTAACTCCATATCACATTCATACTCACCTTTCTTTAATTCATACTTTTTCGTCTATCGCTTTTCCATCTTCGTTGCAACTGGCATTTGTTACGGAGTTACATTTTACGCTACAGACCCAGGCTGCTTGCGTGCTTTGCGTGCTGTGCTTGCTTGCTTCGTTTCCACAGGTCGGTGTGCCGCATAATAACACCTGCAACGGGCAGGTTTCTGGGAAGTGAAAAGGTTTGTGATAGAGCTCCCTTTGGTGAGATTGGAATCGATTATGCACTGTTTTTTCTACTTTCTGCTTTCTGCTTTCTGCTTTTGCTTTACCTTTGTTTAATATTATGCACCGCTGCTTCTGCCTTCTGCTCACTGTACTGCCTCCAAGTTCTGCTTAGATATTCCCATGCTTCTTCTTCATTTCTACCCATCACGATGTCCATCTACACCTTTCCCATCTATACTGCCCATGTTGCCACACAGTGCGCACTTCCCCTCCTCTGGCCTGGGCATCTCTCATCCCCCTCCCCGCCCTCCGCTATCCGTGTCGAGACCCCCGCCGGCCCCAGCCCAGTCCCGCATCTCCACTCCCGCAGCTTCCCCGCCTCCTTCTCCTCCTCCTCCTCCTCCTCCCCGCTGAATCTAAATGCTCGATGCATATATGTGCTTATCTTATCTGCATTATTTCGTACATCAGCAGTGCTTGTTTTCTGTCATCAACGCGACGCGGTGGTTTGTCCTCGCAGTATCCGCTTGCCTGCTGCTGGAAAATTATGGCACTACAAACTGCACTGGCACAGGCCACAGACCTAATTAAGCGCGAAAATGAATATGTCTAACCTCACTTGTGCTACGCCCAGTGATCCCCTCCTTGACACCACCACCAGCACCACCCCTCCTTTAAGAAAATCCTCGCTACCAAGCGCTACGAACACCCTCAACAACACCTGTTCCTCGTCGTCGTCAACATCTCTCCCACAACACGACGCTGACCGAAGAGCCATTCAAACACCCGAGCTACACCCAATTCATCCACACGGCCCATCACAATCACTATCACAATGGCGTGGCAACCGCAGGAAGCTCCCATGAGGGAGCTGGCGGGATATCTGCAGGACAGTTTAGGATCCGATCGGGCCGCCCAGCTGCGTGCCACTCAGGTAGAATTCAGTTCCCTTTGTTTCGCGACTTTTGAGTTGCCGAACGTTGCATAAACGCGAAAGAAAATCTTTTTGCTGATGCTTCTCGGGATGTAGATGCTACAGCAGGCCAGCCAACAATCGCCCGACATTAACAACTACCTATGCTACATTCTCGTACACGCCGAGCCTCCTCCAGGAATGAAGGAGAGCGAATACCATCTCGTTCGATGCTCCGCTGCTATGTTAATGAAGAACAACATCGGCTTAATACCTAGCTCTCTCTCGCCGCAAACATTGACATACATCAAATCAGAGTTAATCAACGGTCTCAAGGACCCAAATCAGGGTATCCGCAACTTCACTGGAAACGTCATTACTGAGTTGCTACGAAAGGGTGGAATTATGGCTTGGGCGGATGTTCTTACGCAACTTATTTCGATGGTTGAAGGAAAGGACTCCACCGGTGCTGAACTCCCGATACCAGTACAGGAGGGCGCTATGAGCGCATTGAAGAAGGTTTGCCAGGACAGTAAGAAAGCTTTGGAGAAGGACCCTCAACAACCACTCAACTTTATGATTCCCAAGTTTTTGCAATTTACCCACCACAGCTCCACTCAAGTGCAGGCCGAGACACTGGAAATTGTCAACATCTTCCTACAGCTTCGCACTCAGGCTGTTCTAGGAAATATCGATGTTATGGTGGAGAGCCTATTCCGACTTGGAAACAGTCCATATGCACCCTTGCGAAGGGAGGTGTGTCGCGCGTTGGTACACTTGGTTGACATCCGTCCTGATAAAATTGCACCAATCATGGGCGGAGTTGTCGACTACGTTGTTGCACAACAAAACGACCCAGATGCGGATGTCGCTTTGGATGCTGCAGAGTTCTGGCTGACCGTCGGAGAGCACGATCAGCTTAGAGGTACCCTGGGACCTTTCCTACCCAAGATTGTACCGATTTTGATGAAGTCAATGATTTATTCGGAGGAGGAAATATTCAGACTTGGAGGCGAGGGAGACGATGCCGATGAGGATGACAAGGAGGAGGACATCAAGCCTACTTTCGCCAAGTCCCGACAGAGACTACCGAACGGAGAGAGTGTGGAGGTAATGGATAACGATAAATTGCCCAATGGAGACGAGCTTAGCGACGGCGAAATTGACGAATACGATTCGGATTTGGACGACGTATACGGAATGGAGGATCCAGAAGACCGATGGAACTTGCGGAAATGCTCTGCTGCTGCTCTTGATCTTTTGGCGACCGTTTTCCACCAGCCCGTATTGGAGGTTATCCTTCCCTATTTGAAGGAGAACCTCAGACACCCTGAATGGCCATATCGGGAAGCCGCGGTTTTGGCTCTTGGAGCTGTTGCTGATGGATGTTTGGACGGTGTAGCGCCTCATCTTCCTGAGTTGGTACCTTACTTGATTTCTCTTTTGAACGATGAGGAGCCTTTAGTTCGCCAGATTACCTGTTGGACGCTTGGACGTTACTCAAGATGGGCGGCCACAGATCCCAATCCCGCCAACCCCGACCCCACGCACCTTCAAAGATACTTTGAGCCTACCATGGAGGGTATTTTGATGAAGATGTTGGATGGAAACAAGCGTGTCCAGGAGGCAGCTGCTAGTGCATTTGCCAACCTCGAGGAGCAGAGCAAGCAGGTCTTGGAGCCTTATATCAAGGTTATCATCCAGCAGTTCGTCACTGCCATGCGCCAGTACAAGGACCGCAACATGTTCATCTTGTATGACTGCATCCAGACTCTCGCTGAGCACGTCAGCGAAGCTCTTGCCCAGGACGATCTTGTTGCTATTCTCATGCCTGCACTCATCGATCGCTGGAGGAAGGTCAACGATGACTCCCGGGAATTGTTCCCCTTGTTGGAGTGTCTCTCCTATGTCTCCACTGCTCTTGGAGCCAAATTCCAGCCTTTTGCTTCCCCCATCTTCCACAGATGCATCAGCATCATCCACCAGAACCTCGAAAAGCAGATGGCTTTCAACCAGAATCCCGCATTGGATGAACCTGAGAAGGACTTTCTTGTCACCAGCTTGGATCTTTTGAGCGCACTCATCCAAGCCCTCGACTCCCAGAGCGGACAGTTAGTTGCTGAGGCCAGACCTGGATTCTTCGAGCTCCTCACTCACTGCATGGCGGTCAGTAATCTATTGCTTCTTTAATTAACGAGCCCAAAGCTAAATTTGCACAGGACTTCAACAACGATGTTCGTCAATCCTCTTACGCCCTTCTTGGAGACTGCGCTATCTACGTCTTCTCCCAGCTTCAGCCCTACCTTCCCGGCGTCATGGATCTTCTCATTAGGCAGTTGGACGTCGAGCAGCTCTCTGACAACGATGATGACAACTCTTTTGCCGTTATCAATAACGCATGCTGGAGCTGTGGTGAAATTGCACTCCAACAGGGTAAGTCTCGTATTCTTTCAAAACATCAATCATCACTCTGACCCAAAATACAGGCACTGGCATGCTTCCCTACGTTGAGAAGTTGTATGTCAGCCTTCTCAATATCATCCAGTCCAACAAGGTCCCTGCCTCCGTTACCGAGAATGCCGCTGTTGCTCTTGGAAGATTGGGAATCGGCTCCTGCGACGAGCTTGCCCCATACTTGGAGACTTTCGCATACCCCTTCCTTGACGCCTTGTCCAAGGTCGCCGAGACCGATGAGAAGGATACAGCGTTGAAGGGATTCTGTATGGTTGTTGGAAGGAACCCAGAGGCCATGGAGAGCTGTCTGGTACCGTTCTTCAGATGCATTGCCAAGTACAAGGTTCCTAGCGATGAGCTCCGCCACCTATTTAAGCAGGTAAGTTTTCTCGCGGGTTGCCAATGGGATGATTGGGAGTAGTACTAACGTATAATTCAGACTGTGGCTGGTTACAGAAGCTTTATCTCCGACTTTGATGCGTTCTTGAGCCAAATCCCTGCCGTTGACCGGGAAACTATTCAGACTGCTTACGCTTAATTTCTTTTTGTTTTTGTGTGGGTGTAATGTGTGGAGGGAATAAATGATACTGAGAACGAAGTCACGAGGAACTAAGAATTGAATGAGGAATATTTAAATGAATGATGAAAAGGTTGGGATGAATGTTGAAAAGAGATGGTTTTTTGCGAATAGTTCTCTGTATCCTTTGTTATTTTACTTTCTTTGAATCTTCTTGTATGGAACTATTTGGATGGGAATTCTGGGGGTATAGTGAGCGAAAGAGAGCAAAATAAAAGAGTTGGCATTTTTTCACAAGGGGTTTCTTTTGCTTGCTATAGGATAGTAGTTAACTTTTTTTTTGTATCGATATGCATTAACTATAGAGAAAGAGGTGGGCTATTTTCTTTTGGTCGACGTATTAAGGAACATTTTATACCTTGTACTCCTTGAATTGGTTGTTTATGCTGGCGTAATTGGGTGCTTTAGTTGAGATGGTCCGGAGAATTAAATCTTGCAAATGGGAAACCAATTTCTAAATCCTGAGGATGAGATGAGATGAATCTCATCACTCGTGATATCTCGTGATCACTATTATTCAGATACTAGACCAGAAAACAGTTACTTCGTGCGTGGATTCAAGTGATAGTACGGCACGGATTTCCGGTGACTGTTATCGTGACGTCCCAAACATTTGTCTACGTGCCTTAGCCCTAGGTCCTCCAGATCTAGACCACAGCTGCAGAACAAGGCATTTGACAGGCCTCCGACATGCGAACAATCAACATCAAAAAGGAACTTCCCGGCAACGTGGACCATGTCGGGTTTAAGGTTATCCCCACATGCCGCGGCTGTTTTAACTATGGGGGGGTTGCGGTAGCGGAACTAGATTAGGGTGAGGCGTTTATTTTCCGCGGGTGTCGGTGTGGACGCTGCGAAACCTCTTCAGAGGCTCAGAGCTCCTCTATCGATCTCGATACTCCATATCGATTGGACATTCCCCAGTTATCATTATCGCCAAGAAAGAACATTTTTTTTCCTAGAAGCACAAAGCACAAAGCACACACAAAAAAAAAAGAATCGATCTTCCCGTCCCGCACTCGACGCACATCCAGGCCCCAGAGATATGTTGTGCAGTGCATACATTTTAAGCGAGCGGCGGAAATCAATAATCATTACGGAATCAATCTGCAGCTGAGGCTAAAATTTGCTCATTGAGGAGACCAACAACAACGACATCATCATACGCAACCACCGATACGCCGCACGCCGTATCTCAGCCGCACCCGCATAGCTGGTTTAACTTTTCGGAGAGTTTATGGCTTTCTTGGTGGAAAGTACGTAAGTCGCACAAAGTGGCGGCTTCTTCACCGCCGGATATTTGGGTTTAAAATGTGCTATATCCTCATTGATTTTGAGCTTCATTGCGACATGAAAAAGACGAGTGATTTCAATGGAAATTTCGAGAAATCTGGTTCAGTGGGTTCAGGTATGGCCTTTCAATCTTTTTTTCTGTGAGCGGCGGGCTGACAGATGATAGCTGCTGGGATCAAGTAGATCAATTTCTCCGAACAAAACTAGGATTATGTTAAATTTACTGATTAAAAATCACGGGTTCTCGGATTGATGTTCTTCAAGGATCTTTTTTGACGGCCCGGGAGACTGGATAATATTCCATTCGGAGCCTTTAATATAACGGAGATTCGACCTACGCTTTTCGGGATGGAGGCTCACTGAACGGATAAACTTTACTCCTTTTCTTACGCAACATATTTCCGAAGCCACTACACAACTTGGAATAGGGCCTCCTAAGTTCTAGTGGATAAGCGGCTAGCTGGTTTATGTAAGATGGTTTAGGCCATAAGCATGACAAGCTTCGCAAGCTTCACAGGCATCATACAGCTATTGTTTGAAAATCAAGGTTTTTCCTTTCTGACTCAGCAGGACCCAAGACAGAAACGGTCTCTATATTTAGCAGAAGTTCTTCAGCTAAACAAGTAGCTTGTTGGTTTTGATAAGACAGCTCAAATGGTTCGATATCAAGACCGGCAGTTGAAAAGAAGTCGGCCTAAGGCGTTCTTTCAAGCTTTTCTCGCATGTGGCACGCCATAAACATCATTCCTGAGACCCTTAG
Organism: Pyronema omphalodes; assembly: GCA_024516155.1. NCBI lineage: Eukaryota > Fungi > Ascomycota > Pezizomycetes > Pezizales > Pyronemataceae > Pyronema > Pyronema omphalodes. The sequence goes on along the minus strand of JAJJXM010000017.1, from coordinate 421,281 downwards.
CGACGGTATTCCGTTTGTGTCAAGGCTAGAGCCAAGAGTCATCTATTTATACAAATGGTGTTTGGTAAAAAATCTTGCTAACTGCTGCAAGTTCGGTAAATGAAACCTCACACCGCAGCGGTAGCCAACCTTGATCCAGTCAAGTTTTAAGTTTGTCTTAGAACTACTATACACCATAGTGATAATCAACCAGATACCTTTTTTACTTCTATATACTTACGAAAACTTTGATGTGCTTTTGGCGGGCTGCACGATCGATACGAAGTAAATGGATACGAGATTCCTCACTCTAGGGTAGGCTCGGAGCATGTTTATACCGACAAAAAGTAAGGCAAGACACACTCATTGAGGATGCATTTTTGAACCAACTAATAGAACTGATAATTCTTCCCAGCTTTTCAGGCATCAGCTAAAGTGCATTTTACGATGCGAAGGAGCTTTGGTTATCTGCTTTACTATTATTTTCAAAACCAGTATCTGCATTCCAAGGGAGTAGCGTGGAAAGTCGATTGCTTCAGAATGTGTTCAGATTGTCAGATTCCTATCGAAATCTAACCAACCGCACGAAACGTTACAGGGTCACATACGAGGACCCTGGATTTCTGAGGGTTCAAGGACTTTCTGGAAGGGTTTTTTGAGCTTCTTTTCTGGAAGACGAACCTGAAACGATGACGTTTGATGTAATCAGTGGATTCGTTCATGATTCGCAATATTCAGGGCTGAGGGTTTTTTTTTGGCTGTTTAGCTTCTATAAGGCTGACTGGCAATCATACAAAGGTATTCATAACGTCCATTGTGGCTTAGACAAATTGACTGGAATTAGGAAACCAAAATCTGGAAACGCTGTCGAAAATTCGTCAGGTCGTCATTGCTTGCAGGTAATAGTGCCTAGTCAAATCTGAGGCGAGGGATAATTTTTTGACAGCGCCTCGCACCAGGGTCTATTAAGAATGTAACGTTACAATTGAAGCTATAGGATCTGAGTAGAAACCTTCTCAGAATATCGGCTATCTGTAACGTTATTCGGCGGAAACTAGCGGTTATTCTTTGAAGAGCCTCCTCAGCACCAACTTTATGCTGCAATGGGTCATTATGAGAACCGTAAGCCGCCGTGTTCTCGGTAAAGGCTACCAACGAGCTGCCGGCAATTGTCTCTGAATACTGGATAGGAAGCCCCGTGGAGAAAACGTGCGGTGTAACTTAAACAGATCGACTGCCATGGGTACGTTTCTGGTGTCAACTGCGACTTTGACGGATGACCCGAGTGCGTGGGGAAGGAAGGTCCGTTACGGCAGTACCTCTGGGTTGGTATAATTATCAGCCTTTTCTGGAACTGTCACACCGTTCCTACATCGAATTGGACGGTATGACAAATTACATCCCTGCATGTCACTCTGTACTTGATGCTGATTGGTTAGATTATCGACATATAGCGTCACCCATTATCACAAGCATACATACATTTACCAAAATTGTATGGCCACACCTGCAACGGTCGCAGATATTATCTATCAGTTAGACTATTGTGCTGAGGTAAATGTGAGCATTTGAAGTGCCGTCACCATGGTGAAAACTAAGGCATCAGTGACTGAAGATATGTTGATTGTCTCTGTAAATGTCAAATGTTTCAACGCTTTTAACCGCCTGAATCAAGATCTCTGGGCACGGATCCCACCGAAGACATTTTCCCTGCCCAGATACGAACCTACACATCGGTTAAAACGAAGGGCAGCCCTAAGAGCTCGCGGCTGACAGCAAGGCAGCACCGTTGGTTTAGCTAGTCAAACTACGGTCCGAAAGCCCCCACAAATTGTTCGGCGAATGAGCCTCCTCCGGATTAACCTGGGCTAAATCAAGCCGACGCCACATGCACTGCACAATCACGCGTTTGAGCTTGTCATCACTTTGGGGCGGTTTCTTTCTCGACTTCTGACAACTGCCCCATCATTCGGAGACTTCAATTTTATGATGAACTAATGTTTGACTTCAGCCAGTCTGTGCACCAACTTTACGTCAATCGGATTTCTCGGCCCCAATATCGCCATACCGGCCGGCGTTTCGCGTGGCAAACAAGTTTTAACTGTTTCTCAACCTGGGTTTTTTACTACCATTCACGCATCACATAAGATGGAGGTGGCTTTTCCATACTTCTGGAACACGGTTGTGTCACTTCTTACCACTTTGCACCACTTGAGGGAAAATATGTGGGAAGACGTTCAAGTCCAGGCGCGAAACGTTGGTATACAACCGCGCGAAGATCGTCAATGGGGGTGACGCACGTTGGCTTTGGTAAGGGAGTAGGTATCGGTACATTGAGATTACTTTATTTACTATGAGAATATCCCATTGTACGAGGCTGATTCTCGATCGTCAGTGCGGGGAAGTTATTGGTGGAAGCCGTTACACACTTCCTTAAGTGGCCAAGTCCGAACCCTGCATTTACCAAAAAGCAATCAGAAGGCAGAGAGGGGATGGTGAAAGCAAAGTGTCTGGTTGTTGGGGACTGCTGAATTCCCCCCCCCTCCTAAAACTCAAACCATTGAACAGATGGCAGTTTCAAGGTTCTTTGGTAGCGTGCGGATTTCTACCAGTTACACAGGAGGCTGTGTAGTCTGATGTGTTACAAGTCACCGATGACTGGAATTGGAATAACAGCTACCCAAATTGATATTCGTCTTACAGTTCATCTTTTTTTATTCCCTAGCACGAGACAGTGAGAAGGTTAAGACCTGCATTGCTTCTGAACTTCGATTCCATCGCATCTTCAACCCATCAACCCGACCGCTCACCCCGTGGAGAATAATCGAGGACAACCAGGAGGACAGTTTAACGCTGATATCGCCTTGCTACTGGACACCGACCCGGTTGATCTTACTATTTCAGTCACACTGTCCTCAACAAGGCCCACTCTCTCCCCCAACTTCCCTGGAGGTTTCATGTTTCAAGACTCGGCTGCCTCCACGCTTAATCGCATCTCTTCGGTTTTGGGTAGTTCGGGAGCCCAGTCAAGAACAGGAACAGTTTGACACGGGCACCCGCTGCATCGGAAACTAGCTTTACACCACCTTAGAGGCTCATCAAAGCTTACACACGATCTAGTACATCTGCATATCAACATCTCCTGAAGAATAAAAAATACCCCGAGCAAGCCTCTTAATTCAAATACCAGGACGTCATCCACCTTCACCTCCGATGTCTCCTCACAGGCAAACACGTCGAAGTCCTACTTCACCAGATCAATCCCCGCAGATTCCAGTATCAAAGCTTTCGACATTTGAACCATCTTCCCCCGCATTCGATAAGGATAGCAAAGAATCATCTCCAAACTCTCCAAACTCTCCTGGATCATCATCAACTCGATCAAAGATGTCTTCAACCTCAGGAACTCGAGATCACCCCGTACAATCACGTCGAAGCCACACCAAATCTCGAAACGGATGCAAGACTTGCAAGAAAAGACATATTCGTTGTGACGAGACGGTACCACAATGGTAAGATTGTCTGGTTGAATAGGACTTCAAGTCTACTATCTTTTTCAAATTTTAGCTCCTAACAACTTCATTAGTCGAAACTGCACTAAGCACAATGTGAGGTGTGATTATATGGATGGTAACATGGTCGAAGGCCATCCAGATCTAGCTATGAATCCTCAGATCCAGGGGGAACTAGATACTTGGAGGGAAACCGGAGTATACCCTTTTCCGTCATTGGAGTTGGGAAATCAGCCTATCCCTTCACGATATTCCCAGACCGATCTACGACTCATTCATCATATTTCATCTATTGCGGCCCAAATGCAGGCTGCTGAACCAGGAAACTCTGCCCTTTGGACAAAAAGAGTGCCAATGTAGGCTTCCGTTAGATATCATCATGGACAAATTGCTTACCATACAACAGGTTTCTCCGGATTGCCTCCAGGCATGATTTTGTCATGAACTCTCTTTTAGGACTTTCCGCATCCCATCTCTCTTGGTTGACTGCATCACCAGCTACGCTGCAGCTTGCCTATCAACACCGAGGTTTTGCATTTCAAGGCCTCCAGGAATCTATCGGGAACTTCTCAAAAGAGAATTCAGATGCTGTCCTGGCTGCATCCATCCTCCTCTCCTGGCAAGTGACCGACTGGTAAGTTCTTCACAATCGGATATTGGTCGATATACAGCTGACGAAGGGCTGTTTCAGGCCATCATGGGCAAGTCTATTACAGGGAACAGCTACTGTTATTGACGCTATGGAACCATGGAAGCACGAATCCGAATTCGCGGGATTCATGGCCGAGAAGGAAATTTTCTCGCGGGGGCCGTTCCGGCAACAAATTGTGGATCCAACGCGCGATCGTCATGTTGTCTCGCACGTTTACCACGCGCTCACCATGCTATACGACTACCTCGATGGGCACGACCAGGCGAGAAAGGGACTCGAGGACCTCATCAATTTCGTTCAGGGACTACATGAACATATCCCTGTTCACTCCGGAGAGGCTCAATTCGAGCTTCTGCACCCCCTGCGTACATGGCTCTTCTTCTTACCGATTGACTTTTTGCGAGCAAAGGATGACCGCGTCATGGTCCTCCTCGCCCACTTCTACGGTGTCGCCTTAGCGGTCGAACCTCTTTTCCCCGCAGTAGGTGCGGCTTACTTCGGCACCATGAGCGTGGGCCCAATTGAGCAGATCCAACGCACGCTCATCAAAAAGTCTTCCTCGGCAATTAATCTCATGGCTTTCCCGCTGGAAATGGTGAAGCATTTCCGCGAGCGCATGGACTGGCGCCGCGCGCACGTTTCGTCTGACGCGCGGACACCACAACAGTTAGAGGGCTGGAACTGGGATGCGTTTCCGGAGTACGCGATGGTTGAGGGCCACCCGCAGGTTATTCCGACCAGTACGGCACAGGACGCTCACAGCTCTGCTTCGGCTTGCGACTTCATTGCAAGTGCCATGTGGCGTGGAGAGGCTCTGGGTTTTTAGGTCTTTAGCGGCAAGGCAATTTGACTGACTGTCTATGGTTATGCTTTACGAAATTATGTTCTTTTTTATTTATTTATTTATTTTCCCTTTGTACAGGATAGACGGGAAGCGGAGGTATAATGTGGCTTGCCGGCTGGGACCAGCTACACAACATAAGGTTTTTTTTTTCTTTCTTTCGGCCTTCTTTTTGGTGTTTTTCCTTTGTATCTCCCGTTCACATGTAATCATTCGATTACGCTGGTGTTTATTTTTTTTTTTTTCCCTTTCTTGTGCCTACATATTATTATTTCTTGCCTTTCCTATATATGTGTGCTTAGTAGTTGCTCTGCTCTATGAACAACGTATGTATCCGTTCAGATATAGTTACAGAATAATTTCCACGTGTGCGGACCCGAATAAGTGCAATTGAAAATGCACACTATGTACAATGTACTTCTACTGTACATAGCTAAAAACTCCCTATTCCTGTCTGTCTGTAGACGCAGCTGGATAACGTGGCAAAAGGCTCGAAAAGGAAAGAATAAATGATTGTCACCCCAAAACTCAAAGCACTAAGATTAAAATAAGCTTTATGATGGTGGGGTAAATATAGCTTCTGTACATACGAGGTGCTGGACAAAAGTGACCGTCACCCCGCGCGGCGCTTAGCACAGAAAAGTGACGGTCACTTTTGTCACGGTACCGTACATACTCGTACATACTCGTACATACATATATACGGTGTGGTGCGAGGTGCGAGTGCGGTGGGACGGACCTGACCTGAACTGACATGCTTGTATGGAATACCGAATGGCGCTTAGATAGATGGGAGTGGCGCGTCTCGTGGGAAGATAGGCTGATTTTGAAGCGATGATCCATCCAGCATCTACATATGATGCCTAGGATGCATGATGATCTCAACTTTTGGGGATTATGTGTATGGCACCAGATGGATTTAGAAATAATGATGATGCTGATGATGATGATGATGATTATGGGTATGCTAGGTATGGGGGGATTGGATTTGATAAGATGTCAATATGCGGTAATGTTGACGCATTTAGTACTAAGAATAAACATATTTTGTGCATTTCTTCGCCTATTGAAAGGTGTAAGAAAATCTAATAAAGGGTGGAAACCTAAAAACATCCTTTGCTTTTCGTTCGTTCGTTTGTTAGTGATTGAGTGAGTTCGGTTACAGCATATGTATGTACATATCTTCTAAAATAGCCAGCCTTCTCTCATCCCTTCATCCTTCATCCCTTCATCCCTTCCTCAGCACTCCTCCTCTTCTCAGCACCGCTGCCGTTGCTGCTTCTGTTGCTCTTTGATCATGGCCCCCGGACACCTACTGAAGATATGGTAGGATCTACAGACCACATGACAAATTACTGATGCATGCAAAAAGACGGCGCCATGCATGAAAGTAAAAAAAAAAAAAAACACAGAACGAGCAAAACTTATCCATATCCATATAGGCACCATACATATGGAAAAACCCTAGGACCTAGGTCTAAATGAAAAAGACCTATGTAGCTATGTTATGTTATGTAGCTAGCTAGCTAGATAGCTAATGCTGCTAATCGGCCGCGTGCTTTTTCACCGGTTACCGGTAGACTGTAGCTAAAAGGTTCGGTTGCTGGTTGATCCGGTTGTTTAGGCGAAGCGAAGGGGCTGAAAAAGTAAGTAATTACAGTATGAGGTACGTACCTGAAGGAGAGCAGGAGGACGGTGCGAATCGATTTTTGTTAATGATGAGACGTTGATGGTGATGATGATGCTCTTGGACTCGGAGTTCCTATCCGTCGGGCATTTCAATCGGTCAGTTTGTCGCGTTGAGACATTGTGTTGATATGCGATGGGACATGGCGTGAGGTGCGAGGTGCGAAGTACGAAGGGTTTTTTTTGTTGACATTGGTTGATTCATTGTTGATTTGGTTTGATTCACGGCATTTACAAAGGCCGATCCTCCGTGATAGTATATACGTTATCATACCGATACCGAGATAACTTTATGATGATGTTCACCGCCCAATTTTTTTTTATGATCACAAGTTATAAAATATTAAAAGTATCTTATAATACTTATGATGAACACTTATCCAATGATAGATTAGTCAAGAAATTCTCGATAAAGAAATTCTAGGAGAGATGAAAAGAATCTCCTCGGAGAAGTAAAATCAAAATAGAGAGAGAAAAAAAAGAAATAGCGTCAATCATCATCTTTCGACTTCTTCGTTATCAAAACTCATCATCAATAATGAGGTCTCGCTTCCAAACACCGGGCCGTTTGCAACCCCACCGGTACCCCGGACATCATAGCAAAGCATAGCATAGCACAGCATAGCATAACATAGCATATCGAGGCTAAGCTTCTTACAATGAAGGCCCGGGATTTTTTTCGCGAGGCTTCGGTATGTATTGAACTTACACACCCCGCATCACCCCCACGTCTGTGACAGAGGGCTTAAGTTATGGTCGATGGTACCTATGTACGGGTAGTCTAGGCACGGGTACGCCGAGATAACGGTGTTTTGGATGCCGATGTCTTATCCAACCATCCAATCATCCAATCATCCATGCATACATTTTTTCAATCATTAGGTTTTCCGGCAAGGCTGAACGAACTTGGTAAAGAGGAATTTAAATTATACTATGTTAGAATAGAAGTATGTATCCGTGTTTGAATAACATCTCCGGGGCTTTGGGAACGCTTAGAGCAAGGTGCAGAAGATCCAAACAAAAAAGGTGGAGTTCGCTTGAGAAATCGGCTTCTGGATTATTTTTTTTCGGTGTCGAATAATTAAGATCAAATAAAAATACTACTACCACTACTACAGATATGCTTATGCTGGTATCCGTACCGTCCCGAATTGACGAGCAAAAGGCCAATGTGTGAGACACCGCTAATTGATGTAAACTAGTCAAAAATTGTTAAAGAATTTCAAGCTCTAAAAGCTAGTTTCCCGAACACTAAACCTGTTCTGTAGCCCACTCTACATATGTATGTACATATCATATCAATAAAAGTTAATACCAAGGTTACTAAACCTAATCCATGGTTTTCTCTGCACTGTCTGCATCATCCCCATACCGCCAAAGTGGTTAAGAGAGATGAGCAATAACTCACATATGTATGTATGTACATACGAACTCTCCGACAAGGTCCCGACATATGTATATCATCTCTCTGGTGCTAGACCTAAGGCAGGGTCCAACCTAAAACCTAACGACAATCCGGATGTTGAAATCCCGACAAAATACATTGTATGTAATTTGTGCAGCAACTGGCCGAAAGGTGTTGAACTGAGAACTCCGAGGAAATGGTTTCCGAGAACAGACATCAATATCATATCAACATATGTACACATCATGATTTCAAACGATGATTTTTTGTTGACCGATAGATAAATTAAACTAGGATAGATTCACTGGTGTAAAAGAATTAATGCAGGAACACTTTTTTTTATATAACTATCTTGGATTACAAATTCATCGTTGAGTAATAAAGCTATGGTGATAGAGCTTTGTTTGAAAATATTGGGGAGATCGACAAGACCCCAAAGCACCAACCTCTGAATGCGAAGCGGCGTGCGAAGCAATACGCGAAACAATACGCGAAATAATACGCGAAGTAGTATGCCAAGTATCATGCCAAGCAGAATGCCAAGCAGAATGCGAAGCAATACGCGAGACAGTACGCTTCTACATTACGCGAAGCAAAGAAATACGCGAAGTATCACGCGAAACCACACATACCAAACCACCAAACAGTCAGCAGGTGCCGACGAATTTGGCATTTTTTTGGGTTTAGGTTTCGCAAGTTCGCAAGTTCGCAAGTTCGCAAACCATCAGTTCGCAACCTGAGGCGGTGTAGCAGCGTTAGCTACATGTACCATACATACATAGTCGGTAATAGGTACTACAGTGGACCTGTTGTAGCACCGACCCGGTGGACAGTAGACACAAGCCTGAAACTCGCAAGGCAGTTGGAGGTGCGTTACTAAAATATTAATACTTTACCGGAATAGAAGGGTGGTATATGTAGTAATACAGTAGTACCTCTGAGCGTCGGTAACATGGGCACCAGGGGCCAGAGAATCTATTGATTCTAATCCTATTTACTTGAAGGCGTCGATTTTTTTATCGCAGACTCCGCAAGTTTACTGCAATATTTGAAGCAAAAAACTACAATAGCGGCTGCTTAGCATCGTAGTATCGTATCATCGTAGAAGCATAGTATTCAGACAAGGCTGAAACATAGCCCCAGAGCCCCGTCCATAGCCACATAACCACAAAATTAGCACTGGAATCAGCATCAAAGCCCAACCATAGACCGGGCTTATCTCATCTCAGCCTTAATCAATCAATAAGCGCGGTGATGTTGAAGCTCGATGAAATATTGGATTTAGCAGCGGGTAGAAAAACGGCAGGAATTTGTGGGGCTCATTCATCTTCACCGATCATTATGAGGCGGTCTTTGCATATTTAGTCGTAGTTATACATACGTAGCAGCATTTCTTTTAGCTAGATATGTGATTTCGTCTCTTTGATAAAAAATACAGGTGTTGGAGAAATGATGGAGCCTTAAAGACTGAGACGAGAAATTGGGGCCTTGGGGAATTAATGTAATGTTACAACTTACAAGTTACAGCTTACCACCGTTTCAAAGAAGGTACCACATACATGTAAGTACAAGGTAGCCATGTGGATGTTATATGAACGTTATGTAGATGTCATGCGTTATGTATTATGGCCGTACAAACTTGAAGTTACTACAACGTGACACCTAAAATTGATACCTACAATTCCATCCCATCCCCCGAGTGATAAATAAATAGATAGACACATCTCGGTGAACCCGAAGTTCTCACTCCATCGCTTGAATTTTCCGTTTCCAAATTCCAAATTCCAAACTCCTTAGCTTAGGCCAACCTTTTTCTTTCATATTTATCTCTGTGAACCATCCATAAAGCCATAAAGCCATAAATAAACAGGCTACAGCCCTAATATCTTCCCAAGCGAAGTAATAGTTCGCAATAAGGAGGCTATATAGTAGGGTTATAGTTACATACAAGATCCGACGACCGTGGAAACATTTCGACTGGTTGAATCGTTCGAATACCGGTAGCTGCGGTCAATTCGGTGGATGCGAAGTTCGGTGTATTTGATACATACCTGATACCTCTGCTGACTACATAGGTGCATACCTATATCACATCACATCATATCAAATCACATCACAATATAATTTTAGCTCCCATCACAACGTATCATCCAAGTATCTAATCCCGCAGCAATAACACAGATTCAAGATTAGACATTAAATATCCCCAAAAATGAAAAATGAAAGGAAAAAAAAAAGACAAATAATCCGCCATAACTTAAGCCACGCCATAAACCCGTAGCTTGGAAGAATCCTAATATAATGTTTGAGGCTGTGTATGACAGTGAAAGTCATAATTACCAAAGATCCATAAAAACCCCCCAAGTAGTAAGTAACCGTTAACGTCACCACATATACGCGAGTTAGTGTAACATGCCGCATGTAACATACCTTGCGTAACAGACGACTCGAAGCATTTATAGTACACAGGAGTATGTTTTTTCCAGAAGTTATATTTATATGTAGCTTGTATAACAATAATAACAATCGTAACCTTTTTAGCTTTTAGGCAATTTTCTAGAAATCTATGTAGGACGGATGAAGTTTCAAGATACCGAATAAAACGAAACAACATTTGAGACAATAAAGTACCTATTCATGATTTATCACTCTACCACCCACATGTCTTAAATGTGAATTACCTTATTTCCTTACTATACCGATTCTCAATCATAACTCCAGAACCTAAAGACAAAAATTATTTTAGTAAACTATAATCGCCACGACTGGGTACGGCATGTTCATCGGATTACTGGACTGATCCGTTGCTACGTAATAGAAGGTATCACTCTCACTCGGTAAAGAGGCTGGTGTTAAGAAGTAAAGTATATTTTTTTTTTCGGAAGATAGATTTTTGTGAGTTATTGAATTTTTGTAATTAGGCAGGCAGGCAGGCAGGCACATTATTCGTAAACCCCTCCCCCCCCCCCCCCCCCCCCCCTCCCCCCCTGGCTGATTTTGCAAGAGCTTGATTTCTGGATTTGGTATTTAGGATTTCTATTCCCCGGTTGATTAGATACAAGGTGATAAGTTTGGGGGTATGATATGATGATATATTTGCATATATTATCGACTTGATTATGATAAACCAACCTATTGTACATATTATATCATATCATTTCATGTCACAGTCACAATTACAATCACGAAGAAAGAGAACGGGACATTAAAAGCTATTATAAATGTACTGTATTTTTAATTTCTATACACAGTATAGTTGACAATACAACATAACAACCACAGCAATCCATAAACCATATGATAAACCCAACAATAACAAAGCAATCTCCAGTGGTATCGTATCAACAGAAAACATTCCGCCCAAGCAAAAACAAAAAGCAAAAGAAATTACAAGTTAAAACCGCTGCGCTCCGCTACATTCTTCTTCTTTACAAACTCCTCCTAATCTTCATAATTTAAAATCCTTCAATCATTTCATCATTCATTTAATCATAAAGCTCCTCAACATCCATATCCTCATCACCAGCATCCGCAAAATCCTCCAAATCCATCATATCATCATCACCATCCGCTTCCACATGATGATTAGGAATAACCACGACTCTTCCAGACTCATCCAGAGTAACTCTCGCCTCTTCACCGTCTCTAATAGATCCTCTCAACAACAACACGGCAAGCTTATTGAGGACCTCCTTCTCCAATACTCTCTGTAAAGGTCTAGCACCGTACTGAGGTGAGTATCCACTTTCTCCCAAGTAATCCTTCGCCTTTTCATCCACCCTCAACTCAACATTCCTGCTGTTGGAAATCAACCTCTGCTGAATCTCGCTCAATCTCAAGTCAACAATAGCTCTAATCTCCTTCTTTGCAAGTCGGTTGAAGATGACGATGTTGGAAACACGGTTCAAGAACTCGGGCAAGAAATGGCTTCTGATAGCGCCCATAACCATCTCCTTTGTGGCTCCGTCGATCTTTCCATCAGCGGTCGAGTTACGAGCGGTGATGTAGTTGGAGCCCAAGTTCGAGGTCATGATGATAACTGTGTTCTTTCCGTCTACGACTCGGCCGTTGGAATCGGTGATACGTCCCTCGTCCATCAACTGAAGCATGACAGTCAAGACTTCCTTGGCGGCCTTCTCGACCTCGTCGAACAAGAGGATGGAGAAGGGGCGGCGGCGGAGAGCCTCAGTCAACTGTCCACCGGCATCGTGACCAACGTATCCAGGAGGAGCACCAATAAGACGGGATACAGAGTGCTTCTCCATGTACTCGGACATATCGAATCTAATCATAGCCTTAGGGTCGTCGAACAGGAACTCAGCGAGAGTCTTGGTGAGCAAAGTCTTTCCAGTTCCTGAGGGACCACAGAACAAGAAGGAAGCAATAGGCTGGTTGGGGTTGCTGAGACCGGAGCGTGATAGACGGATGGCATTGGCGACAGCACGAACGGCCTCGCGCTGACCAACGACGGCCTTGCTAAGGTACTTCTCCATGTTCAACAACTTCTCCTTCTCGGTGGTGCGAAGACGAGTGACTGGAATTCCTGTCCACTTGGCGACGATTTCGTTGATCTGATCAGGACCGACAAGATCGGTCATCATAGGGTTCTCTCCAGTAGCGGCCGCATGCGCGGCAGCCTGTGCATCAATAGCAGCCTTCTCCTGCTCGCGCCTAGCGATGAAAGCCTTAAGTTCTGGGATACCGTAGTATTTGAGATCAGAGGCAGTTGCAAGGTCACCAATACGCTCGGCGTTCTCCATCTTAGCTGTAAGAGTTTCCAGCTTCTTCTTGGCCTCTTTGATGTCCTCGATGCGCTTCTTCTCGGATTGGTAGCGCTCACGAAGGGGTTGAAGCTCCTCCATGACGTTTGCTGCTTCCCTCTTTGCTGCCTCGAGACGCTCCTTCGAGACTTCATCCTTCTCACGTTCGAGGGCATGGATTTCAATGAGAAGCTGGCGGTGCTTGCGTTCTAGGGTATCAACGATTTCAGGAGCGGACTCGCGAGTGACACGAACAGCGGCGGCGGCTTCGTCAATAAGGTCGATAGCTGAATCGGGGAGTTTTCTTGCGGTAAGGTAACGAGCGGCGAGGGTTGCTGCGGCCACAATGGCACTATCCGAAACTGTGACTCCGTGATGCGTCTCGTATCGCTCCTTCAAACCACGAAGAATGGAGATGGTTTCAGGAACAGAAGGCTCCTTGACGATGACTTGCTGGAAACGTCTCTCGAAGGCGGCATCCTTCTCGATGTACTTTCTGTACTCGGCCAAGGTGGTTGCTCCGATACAGTGAAGCTGTCCTCGGGCGAGTGCTGGCTTGAGCATGTTTGCGGAGTCCATTCCTCCCTCTCCAGTAGATCCGGCTCCCATAAGAAGATGCATCTCATCGACAAACAACAAGATCATCTCCTTACTGTCCTCAATCTCCTTCAACACGGCCTTCATTCTCTCTTCAAACTCTCCTCTGTACTTGCTACCAGCGACCAAAGCTCCAACATCCAAACTGAGAAGTCTGCACTGAGCGAGGTTTGCTGGAACGTCGGCATTGACAATTCGCTGGGCAAGACATTCGACAACTGCAGTCTTTCCAACTCCGGGCTCTCCAATCAAAACGGGGTTGTTCTTTGTTCGTCGGGAAAGGATTCTGATAACTCTCAAAACCTCCTGTTCTCTTCCAATGACAGGGTCGAGGCCTCCCGACCGTGCCTTCTCCGTCAAATCAATACAGTATTTTGAAAGCGCCTCACTCTCTGAGCTCTCCTCATTCTGGGAATCGATTCTCTTCGTTCCCCTCAAGCTCTGAACCGCATTATCTAATACGGCGACCTTAGGAATACCTGCCTCCGATAGAAGCTTCTGAATAGCGGAATCCTGTGCGAGAGCACAAATCAGGTGATCCTGGGCGACAAAGGCATCACGCTGAGTCTTTTGTAGCTTCTGTGCCTCACGCAAGATCTTACTGAAGCTTGGCGAAAATGAGATTGTGTCTGGAGGTGGATCTTGAGAGGGTAGTCGAACTAGAGCTTTCTTTACCCCGCGGTCGAAAGTCTGGAAGTCGCCGTTTGCTTTCTCGATAACTTGTCTGAGTAGGGTAGGTGAATTATCGGTAGATGCTTCGCCGTCTTTTGATGGTGAGGGACCGTTTAGTAGGGCATAGCAAAGGTGGATTGGTAATAATTGTGGGTGCGCATAGGTTTGTGCTGTATCGTGGGCATCGCTGAGAGCTTTGCTCGCTTTATCGGTAAGCTGTAGACCGTTCGACATTGTGATTGATTTTTATTTGTTCGCAGTTGGTTTTCGGTTTCTTTTTCGTGTGACTAAGGTGTTGTTTGATGCTTGTATTCGACTTGTGATCGATGCTTGTATTCGTGTGCGTTCGTGGTTTTCGTATGTGATGTTTCTGATGGATGGAAAAAGGTGTTGAGACGAAGTGGAGGATGGATTATATAGTTGTTGTGATGATCGACCGTAGGTGATATTCGTAGGGCGCAGCTGTTGGTTGGTGAAGGATGGAGGATATGCTCGAACGATGTCGCGAACTTGAGAATCTGGCTGTTGTTTGGAGAACACTCAAGAATGTTCTGGGGATCAGTCCCGCACTAGTCCTAATCTTGATTGGTGGGGTGTGATTAGTGGAGTGATCGGTGCATCGGCTGGCCATGTTACGTCAGGTTGCCGCCCCAGAGAGCAACTAACTGTGAAACGGGAGATGGCAACAAACCTGTTAGCGGGTCGCTTGTATCCGAGCGTCCTTGGTCCATCTTACGCCGTCCGTCAACCGACCTCCCGAGCCCTTCAGACTTTTCACTTTAAATCCGAAGAATCCACTCCGGTCGTACCGCGCGCACGCGCAGCATTGAAGAGTTCTAGTCGAATCACGTGATGTATGTCGAATATTCAGGAACTGCCATTGTCCTGAAGGTTCAAGAATCCTCAGGCAAGTGCCAGGCTCAGAATTTTGTCATGAATATTCTGGTATCTAAAGTTTCACTGTAGATATTCATTATACGCCAACTAAACCTAAACCATTGGAAAAAAAGAACTTTCCCAACATCCTATCCCACTCATTCCAATCAAACTCTCCCAAATTCATCTCATCACTCTCTATTTCCGCCACCTGAACTTCTTTCCCTGTCTCCTCTCCCCATCCCTCCTTCTCCCAAATTCTATTCTTCAACTTTTTCAACATACCATAAACCCACCCCATATCATCATCGCCCCTGAGCTCTGTATCCCTCGGTACCAACACTCCCTGAACCACAGTATTCCCCATCACCGCAAACGTCCTCTCCAGTAACTCCCTCTCCTCACCCGACGGCGGAGTTTTCCTCATCAAAAACACCACCACCGCGTGCAGCGGATGCAGCAATCCCGGCACAAACCACATAAACCTATCACACCCCGCCAATGCCAAATACAAATTCAACATTCCCCTAGCATGTGTCCACAGCATCGAATCCATCTGATCCCTAGCATAGCATTTATGCACCCTATGACTTAAAATTATCCCCGCTCTCGGCGTCTGAAGCAGGATATAATCTCTTGCCCAAGGCTCTGTAGCTTCGGAGGCAAGTTTTTTACACCGTGCTTCGAATGCGTAGACATCTGTCATGGGTGGTTGTCGTCGGAGCCATTGTTGCATATTTACTGTCCAATCGAGCCGTGCAGATAGTGCGAGCTGCATTGATGGGCTGAGCTCGGAATACAAGGGACGGTGTGTGTCGTAGTCGTCTTGGTGGATCAACCGGGGTAATCCGTTGGCGATACTACCTTCGACGTCGAGGTAGACGAGGTGCCACCAAAGACGCCGGTGGGGGTTACGTTCTGTTGGTGAGGGGGGTTCAGTGTGGAGACCTAAAGATTGGGCACAGCGCACGGCGAGGGGGAGGAAGTTGAAAGAGGTTAGGGGAAGTGATTCCGAGGCATTGGAGGAGTTGAAGATGGTGTAGGCTTGGAGTGTTTTTAGGGTTGAGGATTGTGGCCAGGAGGAACGCTGGAGGAGAGTGAGGTAGAAGGCGCTGAGGGAGGCTCCGTAGAAAGATGGGCGAGCCTGGGAACCAGCGTAGAGAAGGGAGACTAGAATCAGGAGCTCGGAGATCTCGATTGAGGTGTAGGCTCCCGAATAAAGTCCGTTATAGGACAAAGTGATTAGGGGTATATCGAGGAGAGGAAAGACAGGGTGGACACAATCAACGTAGGATTCAAAAAAGCGGTCCGATTCATGCTTAGATGGTAGTGACTCGAGGGCCTCTGTGATGGTGACAGCTATTGTCTCAGTCGGTTTGGAAGCATTGTAAAGGAAATTCTGGACATATTCCTAAATATGTATTAGCACGGGTAATCACAGGAGTTTCTGGAGCAACACACTGAACTCGTATCATTCGCCAGCTTCCAGAAAACACCACAGACGAATCTTCCGCCTTCGAACAACCCACTCCGTTGAGTCCGATCGAGAGACTCTCCTTCAACCTCTGGATTTTCCTTCGCGTGCTTTTGACTGTGATCTTGGGGAGTCGGCGACTTTCCCTTGGGGTTGCTCTGTGGGTTACTCTGAATGAAGCGTATCTTCTTCTCGGTAGACGCATATTCACAATTCAACCCATGAGCTTTACAATTCGAGCAGCACGGCTGGGAGCGATCGCATTTGACCTACGCACTGTCAGAACGATACCCTTGCTAACAAAGAAGAACAACGGAAGAACCTTTCTCCGACGACAAACTAAGCAACTCTTAGTAGGTCTCGGACGAGGAGTTGCCAATGGAGAAGGCTGTGGTTGGGAATTCTGATCCATTGTAAGTCGTGCCGGTTAAGTCTTCGATCCTTTAGGTATCTTCCGTACGAAATTACGGGGAAGCGAGCTGTGGAGACGCGAGCGGGAGCGCGATTGATATTGATCTGCCCAAGAGCCCATCTCTGGGATCCGGAGTCATCATGCACCTCTGGAGTAGGGTGTATGCAGCTTATTACTGAGAACCCTGGGGTAACAGCTTTGTATTAATAATTTTTCGTGTCATAACTTTGCGTGCTTCTTCGCATGATTGATGATCAACAATTATCATCGTGTTGGTCTTACGGGTTCGTATATATATAATCAATCAACTCCACCTCCACCTCCATCTACCTTCATCTACAACTTCGTCACCATCTCCATCCTGCAATACTCTCTGGTTTCTCTTCTCTAGATTTAATGCAACCTCACCTATACATACGCTATGTAGAACGCGGTACACAAAAGCCCATCTTATTCCATCGCATCTCGAAATCGCGTTAAATAGCCGTACGTCTAACCCGTATCCGAAAGTCTCGCGCGAGTATTACCAATTCAGGTAAGTCACCTCACGAGGTCTGTACGACTGTCGACTGTCGACATGCACCCCGCACGACACCCCACCAGAATACAAGGCCTCCCATAGCCGAAGATGTCCATAATCCTCCATAAAACTTCACAATCTGGTTTTTGTTTCGTACTTGACATTTCGCGTTGGACTATTCACCCACTACTCGATTCTTAAAAAATGTCACTCCCATCAGCGGACGTTGTATTTGAAGCGTTATCGAGGTTTGATAAGAATACGACAGCTCTGATCACGTGTAATCTTAACAGCAAGCGGTGTACAGATCAAGTAATTCGGAACTGCAAGACGGCTCTGTCATTATTTCGCAGCTTCTCGCTCCCGATAGTTCATACAGTCAATATCTCCGATACGGAAGACTCAGAAGAGAACCTTGGGACCAAGCGGTTTGATGTGCTACCAAATGAGCTGGTGATCAAGAGTTTATTCGGAATTGGATCGGCGTTTATAAATACGGATTTAATGGATCAGCTAAAAGCGCTTGGAGTACATAGGCTGTTGTTTATTGGAGGGTATATGACTTCTAATGCGGGTACGATAATAGGAGCGGGGGCGAGGGCTTTTGAGTGCTGTGAGTTTTGCATCCTATCCATTTACAATGGATTTTGTTAATTTTGAGTAATCCAGACGTAATCGAGGATTGTATGGATGTATGCGAAGAATCTTCTTATGATCCTGATTCCAAAAACGATGAGATTTTTCTTTTGGGGATCCGTAAAGTTCTGGCTACAGATTTTATGAGTCTTTCCCAGGTTTCCGAAGCTATCAATACTTCTAATCAGACCTCACAACCAAAGCCATGGGATATACAAGACAAAGAATCATTAGATATTCCCGTCTTGTCATCTGCCTACGCATCCTCCTCTCTCACCCCAACTCAACTCATTGAGGCACTTCATTCACGTTTATCAAGCACACCAGGGATCGAAAAAATCTTTCTCCACCTCGAGCCACTTTCCTCACTCCAATCCCGAGCCTTATCACTAGAAGCAAAATACCCGCAACCCGACCAACGTCCTCCTTTATACGGCATACCATTCTCCATCAAAGACTCCATCGACGTCGTCAGCATCCCTACCAGCGCCGCATGTGCCGCATTACGGTATACTCCCATAATTTCCTCTCCCATCGTAGAAAAGCTTCTTTCCCTCGGCTGCATCCTAATCGGAAAAACCAACATGGACCAACTCGCCACAGGCCTAACGGGGTGTCGTAGCCCCTTTGGTATACCTCCCAACGCTCGTTCCCCCGAGCATATCCCAGGCGGTTCATCATCCGGGGCATGTGTCAGTGTTGCAGCTGGGTTGGTATCTTTTGCTTTAGGAAGTGATACAGCTGGGTCTGGGAGGGTTCCTGCGGGGTTTAATGGGATAGTTGGGTTTAAGCCGACGAAAGGAACGGTTTCTTTAAAGGGTGTGGTGAAGGCTTGTGAAGGCTTTGATTGCATTGCTTATGAATGTTTATCTGTGGGGAGTGCTAGGATTTTGTGGAGGCTTACTAGGGGATTTGATATGGAGGATCGTATGGCGAAACAACGGATTGCGACGGAGATTCAGGTATGTTGTGTGAAGGAAGATGTTGCTAGGAAATTTTCAGTTGCTGTTCCGCCTGGGGAAAATCTTGATGTTTGCTCCGAGCATTACCGGAGGGGATTTAAGGTAGCGGTAGAAAGATTACAGGCCCTGGGAATCACGGTAACTGAACTCTCCGATAAAAATTGGGAGGTGTTTGAAGCTGCAGGAAAGTTGTTGTATGAAGGTTCATTTATTATGGAACGACTCGCAGGTCTTCCAAAAGGCTGGTTAGATGAAAATATCCAATCACTCCATCCAGTAACCCAGCAGGTATTCCAATCCGCTCGCTCTCGCTCATGTAGCGCCGAGGATTTATTCCGAGATCTCCACAGTATGATGAGGTATCTAATCCACCCTACCTTTTCCATTATCATTCATCATCTGTTCTACATATCAACTAACAACCCCACCGCAGTCTTCGTCGACAGGTACAAAATCTTTTCAAAGGAAAAGAAGGATTCGATCTTGTAATGGTTCCAACAACTCCGATGATTCCAACAATTAAAGAAGTAGAGGAATCACCGTTGAAGATTAATACGCTATTGGGGACTTTTTCGCATGCGGCGAATGTGCTGGATCTTTGTGCCATCACGCTGCCGGTTGGATCGGGAGATGGACCGCCGTTTTCGGTTACGTTGATGGGCGCTGAGAGAGAGGATGCGGAGCTGTTGATGAGGGCTGCGGTGGTTGAGGATGTTTTGAAGGGGGTCTAATGAAGAACGAAAAAGGTGTTTTGGGCTGTGGGTTTGCCGGGGGGGGGGGGGGGGGGGGCGAGAGGGATGTATTCTTTTTTCGGGGTTTGAGTTAGGAGTTTGATTTTAAGGAGTTTGAAATTATGAATGCGTGTGTGATCATGCTTTATCACTCAGATAATTGATATAAGACAAGATGTAGTGAATATTTGGAGAGATTCGAACCGAGAACGCATACAGATGGCGATCAAAAGAAATTTGCAGATATTTTTATCCCGCATATCTTATTATTTCCATCACCAATTCAAAATCAACAAGGCACTAGTAGCCACGGCTAGACTTAATGTGTCCCGATATCATATGACGAGATGGAATTTGAGCCAGTAGAAAACAAGAATACAAGTAAATAGACCATTTCATTCTGATTAATCATTAGAGAGTATTTGCTCTTGAATATCTGCCTAGAAAGAGATATACGGTCTATGATATGGTTTAGTTGCGTTATTTTTTTACTTCTCACTTGGTACGGTATCTTCGGTTCTAGATTTCGGAAGTGTTTGATGGTTTATAACTTTATATGATAAGCTTCTACGTATTCTCGCTTGATATAATTTTCAGGTTCTTCAATGACTCAACGAGTGAGCATTGATGATAAAGACCACGATACTTGGGTATTTGAATGATATTTTACCGGCATCTGATATTAAGTGCATCGAGTGACCAAACTTTAGAAGACGTTTATGATGCGTTGTACACGTTATCAGACACGGAAAGTTATGACTAGTGTTTCCCTCACTATCCCATATTTCAACACAAGAAATCGGGCCGCAACACGCAAGAAAACGGCAGAAAACTGGTCGGCTACAGAAAAGTCCCCGACTGACGCACTCCACAACAATAATCAACGTATACACTGCAACTGCACACGACCACGAAACCGGCAACCTGTGCGGTTCATCTCTAGATTCATACATTATCAAAGAGATCGCCTACTGTCAATGTCCTGCGTCCTGTACTATCTTTCTGTCTGAAGGGGAAGAATTGTAGGCCGGGAACTGTGTTCTCGCTTCAATTGCTACGAACTTTGCAGGGGAAATGTGCACTGGATTCGGGATTTTTTACACAGACATGGTCGAGAGAGTTACACTCTGCCTTGGGGAAGGATTTGAGGATTAGTTTGAAGCACTTTGATAATGATGTATGTCCTTCAGGAGTTCGAGTCAGATTTTGGGTTCTGGGTAGAATGGATATAATAGCGCCGTATTGCTTATCACCATTGGGTGGTCGTTAACTCTGCCCTCGAACCTAGGGCCAAGAAGGTATAGATGCTATACTGTGACACAGTACAAAGGTTTTATATTATTGTGCAAAACAACTGTGGTATTTTCAGCCTTGGTGTAGGCAGGCAATACTGGCAATCTAGCGAGAGAGGAGATTCCAGCCGTTGTTCAGATACGTATCATGTGTGTATAATACATCGTATACCCATGTTACCCCCCATTTACTTGTGGCTGAATGTATATCCGTTTTAGCACTTCGGGTGTAACTGTCTCGATTAATAGGTGACTCATTCAATAACAAAAAGCTAGCTATTTCTCTCAAAATTTAGCAATGCCATCGATGAAGATTTAACTTTTTGATCGTATAATAGAGTGTACAAAAACATTATTTATCTCTGATCACCGGTGGCTTCCCCATAGAATTGTGGAAATACAAAGGGGTGTTTGCTACAGTGAGCCTCAATCGACAGCTCGGATCGACGATCAAAGTTTTTCACATTAATCAGTACCTCATACATCGGGTATCCTATGTGTGTGCAAGAATATACCTCCTGATATATTTGATTGCCTATTTATTTAATTTCCCCCCGACGTTCCAAGCGTGGTCGTCTAAAACGAGTGACCCATAATGAGTACCCTTTTCACAAACAGGCACTCGCCTCATTTCGCCCTATACAAGAGATCAAGGCTTCGTCATTCATCACTTTTATTCAAGCCATTGTGATCTACAATCAATCATGCTTCATCTCACGATTTATCGATATGCTTGTAAGCTCCGGTGAGATATATACGCTGTATATACACGGCGCTCGTGATGTCTTGTCAAACATAAAGTGCAAATATTTGGTGAACTTTTAGGACTTGTGGGGAATATCTTGAGTCTAAAAGTTGTGACCGCATAAGTGCACGTGTCATGCCATAGCCACTGGGTCCACTGGGAATAGCAAACTGCACTCAAGGCCGCTGTCCCGCACTTTGTGGTTTATTGGTTCCTGTAACCTGGATGGCGGTGAATCTGGTGATTATTTGTAGAACTATTGTACCTAAGTTCACAATTCACCATTTCCTTTGTTTCCTGCGCCTAGAATGGGGATGAGGTGAGAATACCACGGATATTTCAGGCATCGTAGGTATTATACGCGCTTGATCCAGTCGATCACCGGTGTTTTTTGAAAACAAGTTTTGAACATACCATCTTTTCCAAACAAAGCATTGAATCAACTTAAATAATTGGCCTTTGTCTTTTTTCCCGAAGTGTGAATAGCAATTGCTGCATGACCTGTGACGTTACGCGATCCACTAAATATAAAATATGCACTTTTCTTCTTTTTTGCGCACCAGTTGTACATATGCGCGAGTAACGGTCAGGAATAAGCATTCGTTAAAGGCTCGTTGGTATTACAGCGCTTAAAGTACATTTTTATATCTTCACACATTTCTACCGGAATATGTAGGTCAGATGGTCAAAAAATGACCATCACAGATCATCACAGTGTATCACGATGCCGATTCCTCGTCTGAATGTAGGACACAGAGGACGCAATATGGACTGTGAAAATGGACTGTGAAAATGGAGACAGCAAGTAGAGGACTACGCTATCAATAACTAAGACCGCTCTAGGGTGTGTCCCAGTGGGCTTTGAGCTTGTTTTAAGCCTATTTTGTATATAGAAATTTGGGGCTTTGTCGTCCCTGAGGGTTGGTTACGTTAACGAGAAAATAAATAAATAAATAAAGCTCTGACTCGATTCGCCGCTACTGATGTGATAAGATAAAGGTGGCCCTACTATACTCTACGTACATTGACTGCCTAATGTTCGCGCCTCGGTTTGTAACATGAAATTGCGCCACAATGTGAATTATTCTTCTTAATCTAATCCACTACATCATGTATCGAAAAGTGCATTTCTCGAAGGCACTGGTAACTTATCGATTAGTGTCAAAGTCTGATTACCCATCAACTCCATCACTAGAAGCCGAGTCAACTTTAGTGGGTTCCGATTTTAAGTTCTAGGGTTTCGATTCATGGTCCGGTAGTCCGTATGCGAGGAATCGTAAGTTGGTTAAAATTAGGTTTAAAGTTCTGCACGTCAAGCCATCAAAAAAAACAAAATTCACAGTCCTCAACCACATGTTTCCATATCGCTCATCGATCTTTTCGGAGATATCCGCTAACAATTTCTCCGGCCAAGCACGCATGCTCCGACGACGATCACGCACTGACTCCACTCTTGTTAATATAGTGGCACCATATCCATCATACAACTTCCCACATCAACCTAGATACCAAGACATTGCATGTTGTGTGCGATGTGGAGAATACAGAAGTCAGCGCCACCCATTACCGGCGGTTCACACCATCTATCCTTTCCTCCGGAGTGTCCCCCGAGAAATGGGGAGTGTGCGGGGGGACCGGGGCCCCGCGAGGCGCTTGCTTCGTGCAATTAGTAGCGTTGAGCAATGGGTTGATTCGAAATACATCGTGATCGAGACCGTCTTTGTGTAGCTGCTGTGTCGCGTAGACCGTGATGAGGACCCCACTCACAACTATATACTCAACGTTATGAGCGGGTACCACATATAGCCAGATTTCAACGGCAGCCTGAAGATATATGAAGAGTGCTTAAATTACTCAAGTTAGGGTATCGACGCGTACGGAAATTTATACCCAACAAATTTACTTCTGTGTTCGTATTTCAGGACTCACCTGACAATAAGGTCCAGGTTTGCAAGACGGGATAGAAAGTAATAGGACATGCATGATATCTAGGACTGTATATACTGAGAGTCAGACGGATATAGCATGATCTTTGGGATTGTCAGGTCATAGCTTCTTAGTTATAATGGCTTGGTAAACTCAGCTCACGGATAGGGCGATATCCATCGGTATGTTGATGATAGGAGTTTCTGTTAGGTCCCCTTTCGACTACGTAACCCCATACATAGATCGTCATAGCTAGGCTTGGAGACGGATATATCTATATCCAACGCATTGACCGGTCTGATATATTCCGAATGTAGAATTTCGAAGAGCCCCGCGGCGCAGAGGTTAAATGTTCCAACCTGACAGTGTCTGACCTGAACTAACTTACAATGCATACGGATGGTTACTGAAATCATGCCATGTGGAATTTCTTCAATAGGGCTGAGCTTATCACTGGGACCTTGCATGGCTTATCGAAAGCTACCTGATAGGTCTGATGCAGATATCCGATTTCCTTACATCAGATTGTGAAGTTTAAGTATATACATAGAAGTGGAAACATGAGAATTAGCGGTGCAAGATATAAGCTTTATCCGTGTTAATCAACAACATTAAGACTGCATTAAATGTGTTCCGTGGATGCCTTTGACTTGGATGCCTGAGACTTCTGTTCGGGTAGCGACAGAAATTTATTTTGGTATTCATCAATTGCTATTTATTTCCGTCTATTTTATGGGTTGAGTTTTACAGTTAAGGTTCCATAATTCTAGCGGCTGATGCTCCAAACTCGGCCGAATCCACGTCAGATGCACACAAACATGCACACCAGACACATCAGTTCCCGGTGCTCGGAATATCCCCGACGTAGATGATGTGCGTCAACGGCTACCGCTAATTCTGATAAAGACCCCGGAACCGAGAAACAGAAAACCAATTATTGGATAGTTGATCAGTAATCGTGGCGGCAATAAGTAACCAACATAAGTGGCTGACTTTACAGTGGCTGGAACCGCTGAGCGCGGAAATAAAAAATGCTTACCGCAGGTTTTGTGACACAAATCAGCACAACGGTGCAACAGTATTGCACTTTCGTCTCAATTAACAGGTTCTGGAATTACAAAACTGGCGAAAAGTGCTCGAATATCAAATCTTTATAATATTTCACTGCCGTGAACTTTAACTTCATACTATGCTATATATATGCCATGGGAAAGTTAGGTATGTGTAATTGCTTGTTTTACCATTGGAACAAAGCCAATTACCTTACTTATTCCAACGGAAGAACAATGATGCGCCCGAAGCAAAAAAGACATCGAATATGCGGGTTGTCTCACTAAGAGATCTCGATTTCAAAGGCGACCAACAAGCGGTATATGATCAGCATCGTTGATAGGTTACGTCTCTTATACATATTTTTGCCAATTGTGTCTTACTGTACGTGATACCCGGGAGTATGGAAAAAAGCAGAAATCGATCAATATCTGCCGCATACACACAACACCGAATTATGGTCCACCACACAGTTTTATTTCTCCACAATACCGAAAACATAAATTTCGGCCGCTATGAACGCGCGGTCCCGAAATTTGAAAAAAAAAAAAAAAAAAAAGTTTGATTTGGAGGATTTTCAATCGAGGTGTTGTGTTTCCCTTCCAGGCCCCTACGTACAAAGTTCGAGTGCAGATCTGGAACTTGCACGCTTATGAAAGCGCTATGACGATCAACCGTGACTTTGCTCACTTCACGCTCGCTCATGCACATCATTAGCGTCCCCAGCGATTGCCTCGGAGCACTAGCTCCCTTTCAGCTAACATATCCGATATCCGGCGGTTCTGCCTCGCGACCCGCGCTCGGAATGGTGGCGTAGGAAGTATTCTGGCGATCAACTTCGGGGAATTCGTTGAGAGCGGACGTCGAAGTATGCCGTAGGAAAACGCTTGACAGGAGATAATGCCCTGCCGCACTTCGAGATCCTCAAATGGATTATTTGATGAGACATCTAAAGAACTTTCGAAAATACTATCTTAGAAGAAAGAATTTTCTCGTGCATTCTCTTCCATAACACCATCAAACAACGCCGTCGAAGTGCTGTTGTTTCAGCTGTCAATGGCCGCTCAATCCATGTCAGCAAAAACAACGATCCATCATTAAAAACGTGTGATGTGAGAACGGTTTTGCATGTCACCCCACTAATTAACCGAATAAAGTCTTCAGGTAATATTCCTGGAATAGGCACTCAATACCGGCATGTCCCTCTTGATTCGAAATAATTGAAGGCTGATTTGCTCCAGATATTATCTGAACTGGACAATTCCGTAGGGAGGCTGTGCTACCTACAAGCATCTATATCCTTGTATATAGTCCTGGTTTCTTTAAAATCTGCAGAAGCTGTATTGATCGTGCAGAAAAGCCCAGGTGACGGATTGTAAGGCCCACTCGCTTGAAATTGAGTTCCATGACCAGGCTCTTCGTACTACGTACCAAGATAAGTGGACTTCAAGAAATCCCTATGCGCTAAATCTAAGTAAGTAATGCTAGTGCATATCTAAAGTAGTGTACCGTCGTCGTCGCTTATGGACCGCGTATCGGTCTAGAATCGCCTTGCTTTCTCATCTGCACGGCTAATCGATAATCAAATTCAATCTATCGTGATAGGTTTGATATTGACCCTTAATACTGATACCCGAAAAAAGATCATGACATTTTTTTTTAAGGAAAGCACGAAACGAAGGAAAACAAACACAAACCTCGACGGCCAATTTAACTTTGTTGAAGGATGCCGTAATTATTAGAATTCCGGCACCCAGTACCGAGTTTTCGTAATACCGCAGCCCTCAATATTACTTGACGGTGTCAGTTAGGCCCGCAGGTGGGGAATACATGGGTCACCGTGGACCATGCCCGCATGTAACCCTTGCGGTCAACTTTTCTTGGTGTTATTCACACCTTACAGCAGCCTGACTCCCTCTATGTACTTCTGAGATGTTTATATTTTAAACAACGGCAGAAGCAAGCGTTATGAGAGATATGTGAGTGTTGTATCATATTGAGACCGTTTGTGGATTCACGTCAAAATCGCATGGCCAATTAGATGAGGTTTCAGATCGATTGAATTCAGGAACATCACATCACATCTTGACAAGAGTTGTTTGTCGCTAATATGGTATAAGTGTTTCCACGGCTGCGGCCATCTTGCTCCTTAAATGAAGTCCGGCGCATTAGCGGCATCTGAAAACAGTGGTGATCAATTACTTGGCTTTCATAACCAATTGAACGAATGCGAGAGGGATATCCACCGGTCTCTATGACATGGCCTGCGAGCTAACATACATGATAAGCGTACTGCTGATTCATGATGTGACTCCAGGCTTCCGCAACATTTACCGGAGCCAAGAATTCCGGGTGGCCCACCGTATCTAGCACTAAAGTCGAGTTAGGCCTCATCTATTTTCACCATTCTTCTTGTGTGCGGTTGGTCTCGCGCTGCGACGTAACGCTGCGTCATTCACGTGGACCAATACCACGATATTCAGGCCTTCTGAGACAGCATAACTTCGTTCCGAACAATGCAGATATGCAAAATATTCAGGAGATATGACATTCCTGTGTTCACTTGTTCACTTGTTCATTAACCATTCAGAACCCAGTGGCAATGAGATGGGCACTCGTGTGGAGACGAAAGGATGGGCACAAGTGCAAGTCTGCAGTTCAGGTACAGGGGACATAACAGCACAACCCTAACCACCCCTAGCGTCTAAACACGTCCGACCAAGAAGCTGCAGGTCCGGAAGTCCAATAGTTGCACAACCCAGTAAATCCGCCAACAAAGTCCCGGACCTCGACTGCCCCGAGTTCTCAGATCACCGCGGGATGGCTGTATGTGTCTGTCTATTAAAGCCTCTCTTGCCGCCCCTCCAGTGTTGTTTTCTCACTTGCTTCTGTACTCTCAGAGTCTCTATCTCATAACGGCACCATCAACACCATGAGAGGCACGATACTTAGCGGAATTGTTCTCAACGCATTGCTTGCTTCAGCAGCATGCCCATTTATGCAAGCAGGAGGAGAAAATCCTCATGAGAAGAGGGATAAGGTTACTGGGGACGATGGATTCCTTGACCAGTTTGTGGTTAACGATGCCAATACCTACACCACCACCGATTTCGGTACACCTGTCGATGACCGGAACTCATTGAAGGCCGGAGAAAGAGGTCCTACTTTGTTGGAGGATTTTGTTATGCGGACAAAGATTACCCGATTTGACCACGAGCGTATCCCCGAAAGAGCTGGTATGAATTTATCTTTACTGTTTTAGACGAGAGTGATGACTCATGATTCTGACTTGTTTCTCCCCAAATAGTTCATGCACGAGGAGCCGCCGCCCATGGATATTTTGAATCGTACGGTGACTGGTCCAACATTACCGCCGCCTCTTTCCTCAACCAGGCCGGAAAGCAGACCCCTATCTTTCTCCGATTCTCGACCGTTGCAGGTTCCAGAGGAAGCGCAGACACTGCGCGTGACGTCCATGGATTCTCGCTTCGCTTCTACACCGACCAAGGAAACTATGGTAAATTCTCCGGTTGGTATCATGATTTCGGCGAATCGCTAACATTCAAATAGACATTGTTGGAAACAACATTCCCGTTTTCTTCATTCAGGACGCAATTCAGTTCCCCGACTTGATCCACGCCGTTAAGCCCCGTCCAGACAATGAAATTCCTCAGGCGGCCACTGCTCACGACAGTGCCTGGGATTTCTTCTCCAGCAACCCTTCTACTATGCACACTTTGATGTGGGCACTCTCCGGACACGGAATCCCCAGATCATTCCGTCACATTGACGGATTCGGAGTCCACACCTTCCGCTTTGTTACCGATGAGGGCAAGTCTAAGCTCATCAAGTGGCACTTCAAGAGCAAGCAGGGACGTGCTTCCGTCACCTGGCCCGAAGCTCAAGCTCTTGCTGGAAAGAACGCCGACTACCACCGTCAGGATCTCCACGATTCCATTGAGAACGGCCACTTCCCCGAATGGGAGGTTGGTGTTCAGATCATGGAGGAGAGCGATGTCCTCCGTTTCGGTTACGACCTCCTTGACCCCACCAAGATTGTTCCTGTCGAAGATGTCCCTATCACCCCCATTGGAAAGTTCATCCTCAACCGCAACACCATGAACTACTTCGCCGAGACCGAGCAGTCCATGTTCTGCCCTGGCCACATTGTTCGTGGTATCGATTTCTCCGATGACCCTCTTCTTCAGGGACGTCTCTTCTCCTACGTCGACACCCAGCTTAACCGCAACATGGGATCCCCCAACTTCGAGCAGATCCCTATCAACCGTCCCCGTGTTACCGTTCACAACAACAACCGTGATGGAGCAGGCCAGCAGATGCTTCACTCCAACATCTCTCCCTACTCCGAGAACACTCTCAACGAGGGAGCTCCTTACGCCGCCAACATGACTCACGGTCAGGGATTTTTCACTGCTCCTGAGCGCAGAGTTACCGGTGCCTACATTCGCGAGAAGTCTCCTACTTTCATGGACTTCTGGACCCAGCCCCGTTTATTCTTGAACTCTCTCTCTCCTGCTGAGCTTCAGATGGTCGTCAACGCCGCTCGCTTCGAGCTCTCCAACGTCAAATCCAAGAACGTCCAAAAGCGTACCATTGCTCAGTTCAACCGTATTTCCAACGAGCTTGCTACCCGCGTTGCAAAGGCCCTCGGACTTGAGGCCCCCGCTCCTGAGCCTAAGTACTACCACAACAACAAGACCTCAGATGTCTCTACCTTTGGAAACCCCTTGTCCTCTATTGCTACTTTGAACGTCGGTATTCTTGCCTCCACTAGCTCCGCTAAGTCTATTGCTCAGGCCAAGGAGATTGCTGCCACCCTCAAGGCTAAGGGAGCCAACCCAACTGTTATCGCTGAGCACCTTGCTGATGGTGTTGGTGCTACTTACTCTGGTGCCGATGCTGTTCTCTTCGATGGAATTATCATTGCCGATGATACCCGTAAGGTTTTCACTAGCCAGAGTTCCTTGTACCCTGTTGGAAGACCTGTTCAGATTGTCAGGGATGCTTTCTACTACGGAAAGCCTGTTGCTGCCGTTGGTTCTGGTAAGGCTGGATTCAGCCAGGCTGCGGTTGATGAGAAGGTTAAGGGTGTTTACACTGGTGATGCTTGGGCTAAGATTGAGGCGGAGTTTGAGACTGGACTTAAGCAGTTCAAGTTCCTGGACAGATTCCCCATTGACGAGTAAAGTATGATGAAGAGAGGTAATGATTGATAATGTAGTGTGTATGCATTGATACCTGGGATTTTTGATTCATTTGTAATTTTTAGCTGGCTTTTGGATTTCTAGTTTGAATCTATCGGGACACGAGTGTAGATAGCAAATTAATAGCGTGGATCCTGAAATGATAAATTTTCTCTATAAAGGCTGCGCTGCTGGGAAAAACACGGATATCTGTATGAGTGAATAGACTTTGCGCATGTTATATAAATCAAACCAACGCCATTCCACGGCTACTTTTGTGATTTCACTACACGAATGCTAGGATGTGATTGCTTTCGGATAGAGTGAAAACATAATGTATCACTCGATTACAAGCTTTCGCAATATGAAATTCCTGAAGGAATTTGAAAAATAAGATTTGTAAAACTTTGGCGTTTATATACGTTGGAAATCTTTACTTGAACAGATTCCAGTAAAATATCGATCAAGGTTTTGCCGAACCAAAGCTAATCGAGTGATGTTGCCTGACTAGGAATGTACTCCATATAGAGTGCCTGACATTGACCCGTCGGTCCTGACCCAGTATAAGTTATTCGGTGGTAATCTATAACACCCAATAGATAAAGAATATGATGTTAAATAGCGCATAGACAAAGGCTTTTTGTGCTTAGAAATAATCCACCAATGACCCATGACAAGCTCGCTTGTGAATCGACATACCCCGAAGCGGGGGCAAGGAAGCCTAACTCAAATGACTGACAGTCAGAGATGACACTATTTATTTCAATTCAATGAGTAGAAAATAAAAAATGCAGTAAACACCCAAACCTCGCGAATATGTGACCGCGCGTGGATACACTCATTATAGTAATAATGGAAAGAGCTGCCAGTGGCCATGTAGGCTGTCATTAGTGCGGACAACTGAAAGAAATTGAGTTAAATGAGATTTTTCTTAGTTACCCGCTAGAAGTGCAACAGTGCTGCCGAAAGTCAACAAATCTTAGCAGTTACTCCAGTTATAATTATCGTTCTTGAACACCAAACCCGCAAAAGCAACGTCGTCTATCGCCAAATTCACCGGTTTTCATGTATAACTAGAGGCGATCAGAATAATCCATCCGGAAATAAGTTAATTAGAGAATTCTCTTAGGGAATTGCTACAAAAATTTAAGATAGAGTTATCGGGGGAAGCTCCATCATATTCGCGGTAGGAGCAGTTCTATAGCGTGGGGCTACCCAGCAGGGGTGGCATTGCGGTCAATGGTTAGGTCAAGCAGGCTTCAGCTCCACCTCCAAACTCCAGTTAGGGCTTTCGTTAGGTCAAGCCGGTTTCACTTCCACCTCCACGGCTTAGGGTGAGGGCCGCATCTACGCTGCATGCGGGATTTAGGTTTGCGCCATGGAAGGCATTGTAAAACGTGCTCCTGATAGGTGTTTCGGCCGAATGCTTATAAATCTTTCTGTACATTCATGTACATTGACATTGTCGGTAAGCTCTCGCCAGATACCTTTTACCTGCGTCTCACCCGCTGAGTCAATACATGGAATGCACATACTCGAGCTTGATATGGTGGTAATAACTCAGAAATTTCATCCTGTCCACCCAAAATACCGTCGATTCCAACTTCTCTGGACACTTTTGTAACCTCGGATGCAAAAGTTCCAAGTTCCTGTAGTTGAGATCAAAGAATGTTGTATCAACAAAAGGATATAGAGTGCTCAGGACACTGTGATATGTAAGGATAAGGACAAGTATACCCAAAAATTGTTGAGCGCGAAGAAATAAAGGCTGACGTGATAATTTATGCTTCCGAAATTCTGCTTGTTTCGAATCATCGGTCTTCTTGCATAGGAGCGTGATGTAAATCAGAAATTATGGACGCATATGAGTCTGAAATCAGCATTTGTATTTAGTTTATCAATTGTAAAGAAGACGGAGTTGAGATTCAATTTGCGAAACCCATACAATCCACAAACCCTGAAAAATCCATAGGGCAAACTCAGATTTCCTCAGAACTCCCAAAGCACATAGTCAATCACCAGTTATAAAGCTTGTTTTATTATCTATTTATACTCCACCATACTCCCATTGTCCTATTCCATCTTCTTGAACTTGACCCCAGCATTCCAAAAACACATCAACTACCACTTATAAAGCATATCATTTCATCCAATCATTCCCTCCGTAATCTCAATGTTAAGTGTCGCTGGAGTAATTGCAGGAATGGTGGCAATACTCTGGTTGTGAATGTTAAACACTGCTCTGGAGACGGTGGCTATGGCTATGGCAGCGGTACTGGATGTACTCGATGTGCCTACTGATATCGTGGTTCCTTGAAGGTCACTTTCATTAATAGTTACTGCCATATTAGCAGTGGGGGACGAGAGTGTAGCTAGAGAGGGGGAGTAAGTTCTGCATTTATAAAACCCTCACGCGAGCCAATAGCAGTCGGTGGTGAGAAGGAATCTGTGTCGTAGGCTCATCGCTTAGAGGCGGAGAAATAGCATTGAATTGTGTAGCTATGGGGGGTGATGATTGGTTACAGTATGTGAATTCCGCAGGCGTAATTTTGTAAAATGAGTTGGCGAAGGAGTCGGTATTGAAGGATTCGATGTTGAGTCAATCGGTGTTGAAGGGAACTGTAAACTCGTCTAGGATTCTGTGGGTTCCGTGTGATATCGTACGATGGGATCTCCGACGACCGGATCTTTTCAATGGCCTGAAGATCCCCCCGGTTGCTGCTGGAATCTTGTAATTTCTTCGGGTGTTCTGAAGAGTTAGAGGAAGGCCCAGTTTTTAGTTGTCGCTGGAGAAGCATGTAAGTGGAGGAGAGTGGACGACATCAATCTTTCAAACCGAGGAGGATTGATGCAGGTCACTGGAGCTGTTACCTAGGTACAGGCTACAGCGCGATCACCAATAAAGCCACCTATCGCCCCATAAGCTTGAGGAGACAATACGCCTCCGCGATGTATTATTCAAGACTCCAAGCAGAATAATATAATACATGTTTACTGATGTAGAAGATACTCCACTAGAAGTAGCCGATAAACGAAGCTACCTCTTCCGTGTTTACATCTTCCTTCAATGGTGATACCGCAAAGCGGCGGAGAATAAGCTCCCTGTCCCACAGGCCAAGTCCCTTGTTTCGGGCAAACCTTTTCCACTTCTCTGCCTCTACCTCCAGCCATTTAATCCCCCCATCAACTCCACTTCCCTTTTCTTCTTCATACTACACGTTCCTCACGCCCACAATCAACGTTCAAGTTCCAGATTGCCTTTTCAATGGCTACGCTGGCTTTTATTGATTCGCTGGGCGGTTAGACACATCAACGAGAATTCAATTTCTCGGGTAGCCCGCTGCATCAAATCACCAGAGTAATGGTTTTCTGACGCACCAAGGCTTCTACATTTTGTCCCACTGTCCCACTGTCCCTTTGTGATGCGCCCCCAGTACCCTCCATTAGACTTTCATTATTGAATCTTCAGTATCTTTATCAGACTGCCCTCTAATTGTAATTTCACCATAATAAGCCCCCAGTACCCTCTGTAGCCATGTGTGGAGAAGAGGAAAGTGGAGTTTGGGGTGGGGGGACTCGACGGGGTTTATATAGCGTACTCCAGAGCCAAAGTGACTGGTTAATTCACGTATGTGGCTGCAGGAGTTAAGCACCGGCTGTTCTAAAAAAATATCAAGTTATGACATACAGAATGGCAAAGCATAACGCCGAGTGGATGACGCGCCGCGGAACGGGTGGCGGAGTACTGTCAAATCATATGTTTCATGTCAAGACTCGTTCCTTCTTAGATATTTACTCTAGCTTTTACGACTGTAACTGCTGCTAAAGTATATAAGCGACGCTGTCTCATTCTTTCCACTATATGTAGCCTCCTTTGCGCGCTTCTTTGTCCTTTGTTTCTAACTAGCAACAGCATTGAAGCCTGATATTTCCATAATTTCTTCGCGTGTGTTACTGCATTTTCCAATACATTATTTATCATGAAGTTCTGCATACCGGCATCCTATCTACCCACATATTGCGTGATGTGGCTTTGCCGGTCACCGAGCGGTGCATGCCATACATACCAATTAAGTGATGTCACCCGTATATTTCTTCCCCGTTCATCGAGGCTGCCGTTTTCTACTTATTCCGTAAAGACGCTGAACCTTAAAATACCACCACAACCCGAGGCCGCTGTGGGCGAGACGTCGACTGGAGGGACTAGATATACATAGCGAAAAGATTACAGACACCATACTCGAAAATGAAAAAAATAACACCAAAAAACAATCAAGATACCGAAATAAAAAAGTCAAAAGCCAAAAAGCCACAGCTACACCAAAACCGAATCTATCGCAAGATCTTCTAGATACTGACAACATCACCGTCGTCGCCTCATTTAAAATTACTAGAATCGACTGTGGCGTACAAAGTTCAAACCGTCCACCTCCCGACGAACGGCGTCACAATTGAAAATGTCTAGCTACTGATACTTGGTTAGCTTGATAAATTCAAGTGAGTACAAATAGCCCCCGATAATCAACGCTTGCTGTTCGCTTATCGCTTGGTAATTTCCCAATGACTATCCAAGCTTCCGGTTACGCTTCTCTGGACATTTGCTTGATTACATACATAGTTGTACTAAACGAGCCCGTTACTACTATGTTCTCGCCTGTCATTTTATGAAGGAATCGCTTGCTATATCTATCAAGTTCCGGAAACCAACCTTAGAATGTTGTAAACTCAAACTGAGACTGAAGCTAAGACTAAAGCTGCGCCTGCGCAATATGCGTTTTGTTTTTTTTCATGAAGAAATCTGAAGGTTTGGAGATTCAAAAGCAATATTTTACTACTGTGTAAACTTTTTAAGCTAATTCTGTGGAGGACTAATTTTTTAATCTATATAAGCTTATTTATAATATGACAGAATTAACTAGACTTTGCAGGTCTACTTTCCACTTAGGTTAATGGGATTATAAATTAGTTGTTTCCTTGAGCTGCAAGATTTCACCCTTGCAGTGTGCGCTGACTTTCTTCGTAAGATCTCCCTCGGCGACAGCGGTCGTGACGGCGGTGATATAAGACTGAGTGACGAACGATGAATATCTCAACACCAGTATCCATCGGTAGGGTCACAAACAAAAGTGTTACACCGTACATTTGAAGCTAGCATAATCGAAGAAGACCCAAAAGAAAATGACGACGTCGACAGGACTCGAACCTGCGCACGCGAACGTAAGAGATTTCTAATCTCTCTCCTTAACCACTCGGACACAACGCCTTTATATGCTGTTGCGTTGTAATTAGTAAATACAATCAACATAAAGCATATTTCCCCTCTGAATCATTTCCAGTTATCCATTGTAGGCTCTCTAGGCGAGATGTAGAGGAGGAGATAATCTCTTTTTTTTTTTAATTGTATTTAGAATTCTGAATAAAGTGTTGTCCTGTTTGTCTCATCAATTACCATACTTCTCCGATGGCTAGCTTCTGTTACACCCAGTCGTGACTTCCAGTTTGATAACTTCGCCGCCCAAAAGTTAAAACTTGATTTCGATAATTTTGCCTCACCAGTAACTCTCAACCAGTCTAAGCTGTAACATTCAACATCGGTTAATAGGTCGGGCTATCAGGCCAACATTTTGATAGCCCTATTGATATCCGGCTTCCGCCGAATAAAACGCAATATATGTCGAACAACTACATACCTTCACACTACTCAGAAAAAATCCTTGGAGCATCTCATGGTTCTCATTTCAGCAGCTTAATAATATCTTTCCAGCAATTTGCTGCAGCTGCTTGTAATATCGTTTCAGATCTTGTGTGGCATTTTTATACTTCTAGAAGCTGTGGGCATTATGGGACTTCGTAAAGTCGGGTGATCTCTATGTCAATTCTAGGGCTGTATCTCAGTTTCAACATCCTCAACACCGAATGTAAGATCTTTTCCTCCACATGGGTTGCATAGACAAAAATTCATAATTTTTATTCATTTCTCACCAGCCATGCCTGATTTTGTATCTTACAGCCTTACAACTTTGGGAAACTCAAGGCCCATATTCAATGCGGCTAGTTTTCTTTCCGAAAGAACCTCCTGGCTCATAACTGATTTTCCACTTTAGCCATTTTCTTGCTTCATGATGCTCAAGTAATCTATAATTCCAAACCTAGATGATTTTCCCGAGCCTCCTGCACTTAAGGTACATCGCTTAAGCATTATAACGGGGCCCCCACCGTGGACTAAAGACTCGTTATTACCAACCAATAATCGTTCAATAAGAATACTGCTGGAAAACGAAGCTGCTATGTAGAGTTAGGGGATCTTTGGAGAATCGCATATGTAGCCAAACCCCCAAGACATCTCTAGGCTCAACGTAACGACTACCCTTCTTCGGTCTAATAATCATGTATAATTCAGTTTGTTATTGTATGTAGGAAATTATTTTTATTCCTAGTTCGTTATTAACCCCTGATGATGTTTCACCTCCTGCAGTACGCAAGGTAAAAACTATGATTGTATATGGATAATGGTGTCATATGTGTTATGTATACCAGGAAGCCATTCTAGAAAAATCTGTAGATCGATGTATATACCTGGACTAGGGAAGATCCGATACAGCAACATATTACCTTTGCTATGAACACCCTCGTATTTTCGTGGGGAGAAGGGATCATGGGAACGGTTAACAAGCCTCCGTAAATCTAGGAAACTCTAGGGATCTAGTCATGCGAGTCGCTTCTTTAGGGTTTAGCTAGGGCTCCGATGCGTACCGATATTCTCAGGAGGTCAACCTCGTTCCTGATTAGATCGGAGACCGCCGATATGGCACAGAATGTCACCGAAAAGTTTTCGGAAGTTAAAAAAGTTGAATTGAAGTTTAATTGAACTCCACTGCGCTAGGAATTGGAGGATGGACTATTGAGAAAAATGAAAAACCTATAGTACATAAGCTGAAGGAATTATTTTAACTATAGACCCTTATGAATAAAGTCTCCGGGATCGACACTCAGGGAGCCCTAGGAAACTACGGCATGCCGATCTCGGAACTGTAACTTCTCGTATAAAATTTGACTCGGAACTGGACCTTGGCGTTTAAAGGTTCGCAAGTTCTCAGCCAAGAGATGATTATTATTTGTGGCTGAGCTTTGTTTTTACGCACAACAGATTTCCGTCTCGGAATTGCAAATACTCAATTAATTGAATGACTCGCGCTCGGACTTTAGCGGGGATTGGAGAAGGAATCCTTTTTGGGTGAAAGACATTTCTTCTTCCTGGGATGTTTCACAAAATGTCATCTATCAACGGGTTGTGGCTTTGTGAACTTCCTCAGGCACAAATCAAGGATGCTTCTCAAGGCCCTGAGAGGTTACCGTGGCTATTATTTACATTAGACTACATTCATTATTTACAGTAGAATGCTTGTTCCTGCATCCCCCCTAAAATTGACGCGTTCTATGTATGATGCGTCTTTGGATCACGTTCGTATCGCCGCGTACTCCCCGTTCCCCGTTCGCCCGCTACTCCGCCTACCGCGCCCGAAACTAAGACACCAAAAAAAACAAAAAGATCCGGAACCCATCCCCGTTAACACCGAAATGCAAAGACCAAAGGAAAACCAAAAAAAAAAAAACCAAGAGAAAAAACACCGCTAACCAATAACGTAAACAAAAAGAGAGTGTGTTGGTGGCAGTCATAAAGTCATCATGCCATTATATTACATGCCGTAAATAAAGGACATTATAGTAAGGGGCGCTACCGGGGCCGACGCGATGAGAGCATTCAGCGCCGTCGGCGTTGCAGGACCGAAGATCATCGAATATGTCGGAGTTTTATGGCCGTTATTACACTGACGGTCGGGCCTTGCCAGAATCATTTTCGTCCGCCGAGCGGGTGGCGACATGTGTTGTCGCACTCTGGTAGCAATGAAGTCGTGCTACTTC
The DNA here is from genome assembly GCA_024516155.1 of Pyronema omphalodes. Classification (NCBI taxonomy): domain Eukaryota; kingdom Fungi; phylum Ascomycota; class Pezizomycetes; order Pezizales; family Pyronemataceae; genus Pyronema; species Pyronema omphalodes. Next base: position 383,426 of record JAJJXM010000017.1, on the reverse strand, counting down.
GCCAAAAGTTGTCAACTTTTGTGATACTTGGTTGTTGCAGTCATCCATCGATCTCTGAGATATGTAATCCAATATTTGCGTTTACGGCAAACTACTTGTTGCCTTCTTTCCCAGAGGATATTCAACACTTATCGGTCTGACCAAAGCATCATCCGAACTATTAGGCCCACTGCTGATACGTCTCTTCTCATACTCATCAAAGCCCAATGTCACCGCGGGCTGCTGTAACCCATAATTCAATGAACCATCTGTATCCACATCATCCTCAACCTGATGAATGTCATGCGTGACCTTGATTGATCTCATAGCGAAGGAATTGCGGCGGGGATTGCTGGCATATCCATCGCGGGGATATGACTCTACACCAGGACGTCCGGATCGCTCGCCGGTGGAGAGAAGCAGGCGGGGTGCAACTCGTAGGAGGAGGGGCTTAATGACGGGGATAGAAGTGCACATGATTGCTACTGAAATCTCAATCCTGTAAAATATTAGCATGTGAAGTTTCAAGACACTCCCGAAATCAGAATCATACATTGCCCATACAGAGACATTAACCATGTTCCAGGTCGGGTCACCATCCTCCATAATGTCTCTCAAATAAACCGGTCTGACAATGGCAGCTCCTACTGCCACTCCACCAATAATAAACACCCATAGAAGTCCTAATTTCTCTCTTCGAGTAAGACGTGCTTTGATGATCATCGGTACTGGAAGGATCCAAATGACAAAATCGGTGACAATATTGATAGCTGCCATGGGGTAGTAGACAACCTGTGGTGCCAAACATACTCCACCAGATTTTTTGGCAGTAGCTTTGATTTTTTGGAAGTAATACTCCGGAGTATCGCATTGGAAGGCGAAGAGGAAGATGTTGGTGACAGAAAAGCAGAGGACGAAAATGAGAATTCCTCGAAGAGTTCGACGCATGGCGGAGGAGGGGAAGATTCTTTGAAGAAAGAGAAGGAGAGATATTTTGACGCATGCTAAAGAGGCAACATAGAGAATTTGGCCAATATAGCCCATCTGTCATTGAGTCAGTAGAGGTACATAATTGATGACCAGATCACAAGTGATCACCTTAGAAGAAAGTGACTTACAGTTAGAGCAATATTGCTGTCTTCGGTTGAGATATCATAGATGTGCTTTCCAATACCGTATTTGACACCTTATTTGCAAATGAGATTGAGTTCAAGATGGCGAATTGATACAACTTACCAACACCGTGAATTGCTGTCAACCCTACCAATACCGAAGTTGCAAGCATTATCCACCAATCGTCGGAATGCATTGCTCCCAAAATTCTTACTCTCGTATACAGTCGTAAACCAACGATAAGAAGAGTAACTGATATCATGATCAACTCCGTGAGTAGCAAAGCATAACCTCTAGCTTGGGGAACATAAGTTGCTGTTCCATAATCCTGTGGTACTGGCATGGACCAAGTCCAAGAATCGGCAGCCGCTGAGGGCGTTGCGGGCGCCATTTGGCCGGGCGCGATAGCTGTAGTTACGACGTCTTGATGGTTGTACTTTCGATGGCCCGTTATTGAGGAAAGAAAAGACCCAGGAAATGCAACGGCAATCCGGGGTTATTCGTTGATTAAAAGCGCGCACCACACACTTTGCGGATTGGGTCGGAACTAAATGATGTGCATGCGAAGACGGTTAGGTCCTTTCTTTAAAGGATCATCTCTTTACACTAATTGCTACGCGTATCCGCTCTGGTAAATAGCGAGACCCGACATGGGACTGTTAGCTGCTCCGCACCACTGATTCGTCTGGGGCATATGGCAAGGTTTATCATGTTGCAGAATGAATGGAGGAAAGCGTGGGAAAATCTGCTAGACTTGGGCGCTATGATGGACCCTATGCAAGCGATTCAATAGGAAGCATACAAAGGACATAACAAATTTTCGGAATTGCTCATAATCCCCAGTGGCGGAAAGGCGGGGAAGGTGGGGAAATCGATGAGGCTTGTCTCGATTGTTTTGAGATTTCCTTGTACTGTATGGGTTTATGGGTGGCATAAGTATCAAATGGCGTGAGAAGTCACGCAGGCAGCCGAGGTCACGGCTGGGGATATCAACAGCTGGCATATGTCTGGCAGGATATCCTTAGAATACGCTTTTGCCATCGACCTATGAGAGTACAGCTTGGCCAGATTTCGTTCAATTTCACAGATGTGCAGGAAGGGTGTCCCGAAACCCTGGTTTTCACTTGGCTATGGCGCCCCAGACTCTGGCCGCCGAACTCGATGAGCAAGAGTCCGCCATCCGCCGCCATAAGACGATTATCAAAAGTCACGTGAGAAACAATATATTCCTGCGGCATTTCCATAGGATTTAACCAGTGTGTTTCGGATGCTTCCGCCCGGCTGGATTTCAATATTGGTAATTCCAGGGACACATGTATTTCTGTATTTTCATTTCTGCAGAGGATAGGATGGCAAGCAATCAAAGCCACTATTTTCCCCGGGTTTGACGTTGAGCCACGAATCACAAGAAATATGGAGATTTAACCAAACCAGCACCAGTCCGTGCCCACTCTCGGTAGCCGATTTCCGGGGAACGTTAACCGTGACAATAAAGCTGGAGGGTTTCGGCTGGAATGCTGGTCCGTCTCTTCTTGAGTTCATCTCTTTCGTCGGAGCAGTTCGGACTAGCTGGGTAGCTTACCTCTCCCCGGCGAGTACAAGCGGACCGAAGGACAAGGGGAGCGGCAAATGAGAGCAAATTTTGCACCGGGCCGAGCTTACATTTATCTTCAAACTCTAACTTTTTTTTTTTCATTAATTTTGGATTAGTGCTATCCTTTGTGCTGTGTTAACCATTGCATTTCCAGCAAAGTGGACCTGGTGGGGTCCGCGTAGTGCCGTAAATCATCGCGCTGATCGAAGCGAGAAAGACAAAAAGTGGAGGCTTCATGCCGCGTTGAGGGGAGGGAATAAGTAACTTGCTTCGGTGAGCAGTCGTGTGATCGTCGGCGAAGCTCAACGTTTTGCTTTTTTGATCTTGATGTCATATCCTGCGTATCCCCGTAGTGATAATTCTCGCACGGATATTTGTTATCCGATTGAAGCAGTCCTCATTATTAAAGTACGATTTACGAAACATAGGAATCAATTGCGGAGTTAAGCACCGTGTTGCTAGGTATAAGGCTATTCGGGGTTTGTCTGAGATTTTGTCTTTTTTTTTGTTTTTTTCATCTTTCCCTCATCTCATCAAGCCAGATGACGACCGTGCAACACCATCCGTCAAGACGCATGGTTCCTGAGTAACACAGCATCATCGTAGAAGCCCGCAGTCCAACTGATGGATTTAATGCATCACGCACGCGAGACTATTGCTTATCCAGCTGGGTCGGCGTGAAAAACTCTCACAAAATGCTAACCACATCCATCGCTACCGAAACCACGAATTCGTTCGGTGCATCCCACCAAGGCCGGGGAGAAGAAAGGTTGAGTTAAAAAGCCAAAATTAAGCTAATTCTGATGGCCGCAGAGTCTGGCTAAACGTTAGATGGTTTTATCGTCTAGGAGCAGTGCCCTCACAGGGTAGCTGCGTCTTGGTCCATACGAATTTAAAAATACATAGCATCTACGGAATATGACACCTCTCTGTAACCGTGCTGAGGCAGCTGTGGTAATCTGATATTGTTCGTTCCGAGTTTGATGAGATGCGGGCATCAAGTGGAGCTGCAGATAGTCCGTCGTCTTCTTTAAAGCCAAAAATCTCTTGTTCGGTGCGTGTTCGCGCTCAGGTCATGATTCATCGGCCAGGAACCGATACGTCTCGCCATGCCACCGCCAGCCGCAGTCGCCAACCCTTTTCTCAAATACGCTAGGCGCGTAGGCGGAGATAGCTTCTTTGTCACCGTAGGTCCATATCCTGACTGAGTTAAAGTTCCTTGAAGGGATGAAAAGCGAATATGGCCGCCATCCCTTTGGATAACCCCTGGTAGATTCAAGCTCCCAGCCATCCTCACTCTCTCACTCACACTCAAAGTCCATCATTTCACTTTCATTCCCTGCCACCGCACTCCGGATAAATCCTCCAGACTAATGTTTCTGAACTCACAGACAAGCAAGCTGAGATGTAAAACGTTCGTTTCCTACGTTACATCATTGCTTACGCTCAATGCTTGTAACTGTGGATCGTTTTCTCGCTCTTCAATGTCGCCGCTTTGAGATGCTCGTCGTATGCCAGCTTCGGAATCTCGACTTCGTAGAGATCTGGTGCTTTAATTGGGCTTGGTCGGCCACACCATCATTTAGCGCCTAATATGAGGCTTGCGGCCAATAAGACGGGGATGAACGGGGAGGCCACACACAGCCGCGGGGTCGGTTACTTGCAGGGACTAATATCGGACCGGGGACTAAGAAAGCTGAGAGACAGGCTGAGCCTCTCATATGAGAAGTCGCAGAAGATCGTCTGAACCGATCTCAGACCTACAAATATTTCGTCCCCTCCATCATAGCAACCGCACAGCACCATGGGGAAGCTCTTAGTGCTGTCGCTCGCCTTTTCGGCAGGCCTGGGGTGAGTGAAAGTCAACATCATGACACTCATTGATTTTACGAAATTATCGCTGGAATATATTCTAACAAGAATTAAAGGGCATTTCTCCATGGCTACAATTCTGGTATGATTTCACATATCGTCGCAAATCCACATTTCAATACCTATTTCCACACCGAAGACAAAGCAAGCACAATCGGAGCGGTAGTTTCAGTATTTTCAGGTGGTGCAGTATTTGGATCGCTGGCAAGCGGTTTACTCTTGGATTACTATGGTCGAAGATTGTACGCATCCATTGTTTTTGAATTATTTTGGCGGAGATTTTGGTTGCGCCCGGCGGTGGTCGATTTCTACGGAGCTTTTTCTGACAGCAACGCCACTTACAGTACCATTCAAACCGGCGCAGTTATTTCGATTTTGGGCGTTATCCTACAAGCCTCTGCAGTAAGGCTATCAATGATGTTAGTTGGCCGGATAGTATCGGGTTTTGCAATTGGAATGATGTCTGTCGGTGTACCGGTTTACATATCAGAATGTGCATTCGGTATGTCACGGAGGTTTCTTTGCCGTTCTGGGTGGCGATTTTACTAACAAAATTATTTTAGAAACATCACGAGGATTCCTTTTAGGTTTCGTCCAGCTTATGATTTTGATCGGATTCGTGATTTCCGCCTGGTTTGTCGTCACTGAATTGCCACCATCACAAGCTTGTAACTAACATCCCCCCAGGGTTGGATATGCCGCCCACAATGTCCCCAACGCAGAACTCAACGCCTTCACATGGCGATTTCCAATTGCAATCGCAGCCATCCCCGCCGTCTTCATTGCATTTGCCCTTCAATGGCTCCCCGAATCACCCCGATATCTAGTCAGACAAGGTCTTACCGATCAAGCCTACAAAACCATGATGAAATTGTACCATGACGGAACAAACCGGGAAATAATACAGCGCAGTATGCAGGAAATCACTGTCCAATGGAAGAAGGAAAGTCAAGTACAGCCTAACGTATCTGAGTAAGTCTCAAACTCAATTCCAATATATCTCCGGGCGGCGTTGTGGGCCTGTGCTAGTAAATTTTGTGATCGCGTGCTGACTTTTTAACCTCAGTTGGGCCGTAATGTATAGAGTTCCGCAATGGCGCTCCCGTGTGCTAAATGCCGCTATGCCTTCTGCCTTCACACAATTTACCGGTATCAACATAATTACCTACTACCAAGGCACAATTTACACCGGTCTCGGTCGTAGTGACCGGTTAAGTCTCATGTACTCCGCCATCTACCATTGCGTCGCTCCCTTGGCTACAATCATCTTTATGCTCTTCATAGTCGACTCTATTGGTCGGCGTAAACCAATCATAGTCGGCACTCCGATATTGGCATTTTTGTTCGTCATCTTTGCAGCTTTGACAAGTCAAATGCAACCTCAGGGACCGGATGGACCAATTAATGTCCAAACCTCTACCGCGGCCATTGCAATTATGTTTTTGTTTAACATTGTCTTTTCTCTGAGTTGGGGGCCAATGGGTTGGACCTATCTTCCGGAAGTCATTCCTCTGAGAGTCCGTGGAAAGGGTTCGGCAGTCGCCGCGGCGGTGGGAAATTGGACGATGAATGTCATTGTGTCACAGATTTCACCGGCAGCAATGAACTCAATAGGGTGGAAGTATTATATTGTTTACGCAGTTTTCATGGGGGTTGTTACACTTCCATGTGTTTGGTTGTGGGTCAAGGAACCGAATGGACTTTCGTTGGAAAAGGTGGATACTCTATGGGCCGATATGCCGCTAGAGATAACGGAGGAGGAAGATGGAGGGGGAAGTTTGGAGATGAAAGGAAGCTATACCAGGACGGCGAGTTCACATGGGGGTCCATATTGAGGACGATGATGACAATCTTTTAATTTGTTAATGATTCTTTTTATGTTATGGGTTGGGCGGCGCGGGGGGTTATGTTTTTTTTTTTTTTTTCTTTGGGTTTGTTTTGAGGTTTTTTTTATGAAGATACCATCTTTTATGTCAGGAGAGATACCAAGCGATTACTATCTGTCGCATCTTGTATATACCAAATACCAAGCAGCCTATGGCGCTGCAAAAAAGAATAATTTTTTAGTATTTAAAACAGGTCTTTGTCACAATCAAGACAGTCGGTGAACTGCGAGGTCTCGGCTTTGCTTCTATCATCATCGAGCATATTAAACTAATAGCTCGAAACTTATGATTGCCAACATCGTTTAATGCAGGCACTGTGGATAAGATGCATTTCCTGGTTGTGGGTTTACGCTATCGATTGTAGATACTACAAGAACATTCCTTCGTCATTCTATTTTCACAGAATTTTTGGTTATCAAGTGCACTTTAGCCACCGCTGCTGCTATCATCGAGCCTGTTAATAGCTCCCATATTATTATAAGTTCGATGCAGGCACAAAATTATTCTATGCACGCAAAAACAGGGTATGCAATTGTCCTCTGCGATTGAAAGCAATCGTTCAAGACATCCAATACCGAAAGCAACTGAACTCCGACAATAGATTGTCGGCATCGCTTATACACATGATCACTGGTAGCGATAGTAACAATTTGCAGACGTCGGCGTCTTCAATTTCTCCACAACACCTCCAAAATTTTCCCGTACCAAATTTCGACCAGTCCCCCACTGTCGGTATCACATCGCACCATAATAGTTGACCGGATCGCTTGTCGTTGCTCTGCACTTCGGCGAAACCGGAGAAGTATCCGACCACTTCGCTCGTTGCTTCACACCCTATTATTGCTGCTACCGGATAATTGTTGGATGGTATAATATTGATACCCTCTAGAGTACTATCATCTTCCCCATCTTCACTTCAGCTTCACCTCCTGAAGAATTTACTGTCCCTTGCAATGGATGGTCCTTGAACTTCAACCAGGAGAGACGAAACATCGCTTCGGAGGTACTGTATGTACGTACTACAGTATGCACCTTCCCCCTTCCACGTGGATTAGTTAAACCCTAGCTCAAGCTAACTAGCTTGAGCCTTGCAGACCTCTGCAAGTCTGACATGCATATGTACCGCAACGCACCCCAGTTAAGCATCCGTCTCTTCTTTTAGGCATTTTGCAGGATTCCTCCGAGCCCTCTCTCTCTCTCTCTAACCACAGAAAGCGATGAAGAGGCCAAAGATTTTCGATAATCCTGAAGGCTGAACTAAGACCAAGGATATGGTATGGCCTCCTATGCCACCCATAGATCCTTTCCCCAACTTCCAATTCCACCGTTTTTTCCGGCAAAAGGCGAGCTCCGGCGCAAAAAAACGTGGAAGGGATCCTTGAAGATGTTTGACAAAGTCTGAAGAAAGCCTAGGTGGCTCGCTCTTCGTCCCTCGCAAAGGTATAGCGACGGACTTTAAAGCCAAGTCAATCTTGAAAAAAAGGATGTCGGTGGTAAGTTGGAGCTATGTATGTAAGGTGATCATTATATTGGTCATTCTCTTTCTTCCCTATGGAACTACCCCGCACTTTGACTATGCATCAGCCTTAAGCGCGGCGGATGTTTAGTTGGCTCCAGGAAGGGAATACTATTGGCAGTGGATACTCGGCAACAACATTGTCTTGCTTGCCCTACATAGGAGCCCGCTTTACGGCAATGCATTTGTACATGGAGGGCCAAAAGAATTTTGCCACAAAACCAACACTCCATGCATGTCGCATGCACAACATCCAACAAGTGCACTTTCCACTACCCATGACCTACAAGCCACAAACACCGCTGACTAAACCACAGGCTGTGGCGCTCCATAAAATCGGAAGCGTGCAGCAAGTACATTTGTTATCTAAATGGCACAGAATATTGTTAAGCGCAAATAAAACAGTGGTCAAATCGATGATATCGATATTTTAAAGCGCACATAACACAGTAGTTAGATTGTCATAACCTATCGGTTGGGAACATAAATGAGAATATTATTATTATTATTATTATAGAAAAAATGAATAGAAAGGCAGTAATTCTACGGAGAGTTTTGTTTAACAGCGCGTATAAGAGTAAATAATGATCAGTAAAATGTAGAGATTCTCTTGGGTTCGGGGCTCAGAGTAAGATATTAGAGAATTAGTGGTATTACTGTTTTTACCACTGGCAGAGAAGAAATCAAGACAGTACTGTTGTGAATATGACTTGAAACAAACAATAAAGTCACCATCAGTATGGTTCTTGCTTTCATTTTTTCTTTATCTTGTCTTTTCTCTACAGATTCTTGCTTATTATGTCCGTGAAGATCTCTTTAGCTCCTTTAATAGGTAAATCTTGATATGTATGTCACAAAACTTTCAAAAACACATCACACATAGAATTAGCATTACTCTTGCGTCCAAAAGAATCACACAAAGCATTCTGGATCAAAAAAACCCCTAAATGTAAAACCTAAAAAAAAGCTTATGATGCCACGGAGAAAAAAATGATTTCACCGTCAATCAAATTAAAACGCCTCGCATTTCCCTTCCTTCGATTGCCACTAAATCATTCCACTATGTATATACAGTGAAGAAAGAAAGCATTAAATATACATGGAGCAGCCGCTTCTCAATGCAATCAACCGTGACATCATTCCGTTGCTAAACGAAAAGTCTGTTGTTTCTATGAAGTTTCAATAGGTGCTGTGGTGTTTCTATGGGGGAAAAACTACGATAGCTCAGAATATCAGCAAGAAAATCCTTTTCCCACTCCATTTATCTACTATTCTTAGGGCGATAATGTAAAATCTCATCCTGCATCACTCCATTTGTATTCATTCATCGTACAGACTGCTTTATCTGCGCTCATAGAATATTCTGTTCGATCTAAATCACCACTATCTCAACAGCCACTGCAGAACCGTTCATCGATTTTTTTTTAATGACAGCTGTGTTATTTGCGCTTTATAGTCTTGATGTATTTTACTTAACAATTGTTTGATTTACGCTTAAGAATATTTTGTGTCATTTGGATTACCACTGTATGTAATGCGCGTTTCCGTGGTTTAGTCAGCGGTGTGGTATGGTTGGGGCAACGGTGTCTGTGGCTGGTGGATGGTAGTGCGCGAAAGTGCACTTGTTGGATGTTGTGCATGCGACATACATCTGGTGTTGGTTCGGTGGCAAAATTCTTTTGGCCCTCCATGTACAAATGCATTGCCGTACCGCTTTCTCTTTCTCGTCTCCTCTTCTTAGAAAGACTTTGATCCAGTACGTTACGCGTACCAATGGTTATGATGTTGGATACTAATCTTTCTATCCATTGGCTCCGATGAAGTGCTCGGCCCATGAAGTCCACGATGAACTCCACATCTACCGGAATATGAGCCGCGTAAGGTAATTTACAAGGTTTCGAAACTTTCCCAGGATAATGCGTGGGTGTGTATTGTAGCACCACGTAACCGGGGGTGTGGGGGCTATATTGAGTTGCTTTATGGAGGACTGACTAGATGATATTTCATGAGGATTAAACAACAGGCTGATCAATTTCTTTCCGGCTGATGAATGAGCCCAGGAAATTGGTGCCGAAGCCGGGTGGAGGTACAAAAACAAATAACCATGAACTCCGGCGCAGAAGCCTGCCGACTGCTACAATGGGTCGGAGACTATGAGGCTAGCAAGCGCCGGCTCGGAATACAAAAGTAAACAAAAGAAGCGAGCGACGGGTGATTGTTTTATGGATGAAGGAATCAATTTCGCCGCTGCGACTACGCCACTTTTAGTTCGTGTTATCTATGCGAAACTGAAGCTCCAACAATAGACCGGTAAGAATGAATTCAATTATCGTATCAGAAGACTTCAAATGTAGCCCAGAGGCACGACCTGGAAAGATAATTACGGCACGGGTAAGGCAAGGAAATAAATGAATTGCGGGTATGTACGGTGCGGATAATTATCAGATATGTAAATTGAAGAGACTTTTGACGAGATGACGAATTCTTGGCGATCAAATTTGTGACTACATACCCGGAATTAAACTCGGTCAGATATGTACACCTTATCAGTGCAACATCGGGAACCCAATACCAATACCAAAAGAAAAACGGAACTGAATTTCCTGGATTTTGGAGTTCAGGGATTATCTAGATCTATTTACTACCGGGTTGATACCTCTTGAATACAGATCAAATGAAGTTACCGTATCGTTCATCCCGTTCTTCTTTTGTGCATGAAAGGTATACTTATCGTCCAACATCCATAAACTGCACAACATAGCATAGACGGAGAAACCTTTCGGCTTTGCTTGAGACCTTCAACCAGTCTAATACAACAGTTTTACTCCAGGCATCGCTTTCTATATTTCGCGAGGCAAAAGCGGAAGATCACCGCTCACAAATAATGTAATGCAACCCACAAAAAAAATCTACCGATATTCTTGATGGTTCAATAAGTTGTAACTCGTAGGGCTGAAGTTCGTTTTTAGAAATACAGCTGCATATGCTGTGTCTAGGTGGTGATCGACCGGAAACTGTTGATGCTGTGATACTGAATATCAGGATTACTGTCTAGAGGTCGTAAATTTAGGATACGGATAAGCAAGCGTAATACTATATCGTGATATCCGTAAGCTAGGTGTGATAGTAAGGTGGCGTTAGTCCATACGACGAAAGCTGCCGTAATTATTACTAAAGAGACGATGATATGTTGGAGGTTGAATAGAAACGCAAGCATCATTGTTTTGTGACGCACGATATATCGTGAAGCGATGTAGGATGAGGTTGGCTGTAGAGAAGCGATGCATCATGTAGCATATATTTTTGATTATAAACTTGATAAAATTTATAGATGCATAAAAAGGCGTTGTGTCCGAGTGGTTAAGGAGAGAGATTAGAAATCTCTTACGTTCGCGTGCGCAGGTTCGAGTCCTGTCGACGTCGTCATTCTTTTTGGGTCTTCTTCAATTATGCTAGCTCCATTCGGTAGTATACTAGCTTCAAACGTACGGTGTAACATTTTTGTTTGTGACCCTACCGATGGATACTTGTGCTGAGATATTCATCGTTCGTCACTCAGTATCGAGAAGCATGATACCTTATCCTCGAAAACAATGAACTTACCATAGTCCTCATGTTGTTGAGTTTTTGTGGGAATTTTTGATACCCAGTTTTAATGGTGTAGAACCTGAATCAGGGCGACATTTATAAGGTCAAAGAACTCCAGAAGAAAGTTTCTAGCTTAGATTGAATGAAAAGTTTCACTTTGTCAACGGACTTGAACTATAGCATGATGATAGGAGACGTTACCAAGAATATTAGTCAATATGGGGTCATGTGTAAATAATCTTGTGGGCAGCCAACCAAGCGATATAAAAGGATTGCGATATAGACACCGGTAGGAGGAGTGTTTGTATGGTCGTAAGCGAGTAGAGATGGAACGAGAAATCAGATTCTCACTCACGTTCATTTGAATCTTTGGGACATGTTGAGAATATGTGTTAAGGGGATACCATTCATTTCCACTGTAGTGCTGAAGACGAGTGATATGACATGCATATGTGTTATAAGGTGTAGTGATAGTTCATGATTAATTACCAAACATGATTGACGGGTGATTGAAACAAAGAGAAATTCATTGCGATAATAAATAATAAATATACAGTTAACTTTGATTATTAAACTGATTCCATAGCATTGTGAACGGGTTTTCCCGATTGGCGAACTCTTGTTCGGCCCTTTGTTGTTGCATGTATAAATGCATACGAATATACAGTGTCAGGCTCTCAATATATAGTCAGAAGCATTCAGCCGAAGGATCTGTCGGGAGAACGTCTTTCAATGTTCTTAATGATATGAATCTGAATCTTGCATGTAGCGTAGATGCAGCCCTCACCCTAAGCCCTATATTGGGTGGAGGTGAAGGTGGAGACAGCTTGACCTAGCGATTGACCGCGATGCAACCCTGTTGACTATCCCTTCGCTATACAACCGCTCCTTCCGCGGATATGCCGGAAATTTCCCCGATAACTTTATATCCAAATTTTGTAGCCACTTTCGCGAGAAACTTTTCAGATGAATTATTATGGTCGTCTCTAGTTGTAAATAAAGCTGGAGACTTCGACGATAGGAGACGGTGCTGCCACAGGCTCAGCGTTAAAGAAAGAAAATCATTACAGGAATAATTGCTATAATTTTTTGACTTTCGGCAGCACTGTTGCGCTTCTAGGGGTTAACCGAACCGGATTTCGTTGAACTTTTTTTCTTCCTATTATCCCTGCTTGTGGTCACTGACAGCTCTTAAAATTTATTAATATTAGTATATCTATGCGCGGGGTTCAGGAGAACTATCCCGGCTCGGACCAGTTCTCAGTCTAGCTGCCGAGACTCGTGCTCATGATCTATTTGCTATTTTCTACAAGTCCTTGCAATCCGATCCTGCATCTCCAGTGACTGGCTTCAGAGAGCCTTACCATGCATGCCTGGCGGTAGGTTGAGGCGCACAATGCCGGGAGATGAATTGACATGCCATAACTCTACCGTAGTGGCCACTGGCTCCTTGTTTGTTTTAACTAGGTATTCCATTTCCAAGGAAATTGCTGATAATTCTAGGGCTTTTGAAAGAAAGACAAGCAATCGACTACCTGGTTGCCGTCAAGACTCGGTTCCAGTGCAAACATTAAGCTTTCTTACCACCATCATTAATCGACTGTTCGAGTTACGCATCATCAAATAAGAATCAGGTCTATTGAAAAAACTGCCAACTGGGTAATCTCATTTGTGGTATAAAAAATTTTTTTATGGAGCGACGCAACTGCACGCTCGGATAGCCACCGAATTATGGTGAGAGGCCATATAGCGCTACATTCCCCGACATCATAAATGTAGTACTACTTCTATATACGAGCAACATATGCTGAGTGATCATCCGGGTATGGCATTAAAAAATTAGCTAGATTTATGACCCAATCAATGCAAGTCCAATGTTATTGGCAGATATTGTATCAATGTGGAAATGACGTCTTTGGAACCAAAGCGTTATAGTTCTACGAGATTCAATTATCAATTTATGACGGTATGACATAGAAAATGATGCCTAGTTATATCCTGTAGAAAATTGGTCCCTATGCACACTAATAATGATACCGGTGAAGACTCCCGGTGCGGATCCGTCAGTTTCCGCGAGAGTAATTCACTATGATGTCGAAAGTTCCCAATCTGTAAAGTCCCAAGAATGAACCCATATCAAGAGGCACTTTTAAACTCTCCACAGCTGAGACTCGGAACGTTACGGTATGTAGAGAAGTTAATCTCCAATATTAGTCCTGATTAAGCCATAAATTGGATTACATCTGCATATTTCTCGTACTCGCATCATACATACATCGCTTCGCATATGCTATCAGCTTACAATTCGCCAACTGGATTATGGTGAATTATTGACGTGTGTACCTTGCCGCTTACCCGATCTACAGTGAACAAGTCTAATGCTAATCTGAGATGGGTCTGATAACCAATTGTAATTTCTAGATGCTGTTGGTCTTGGGTTATCATTTATTCTACGGAATTTTTGTGATTGGCCAGGGTGATCACCATGTGTATCGGTTATAGGCTTACCGCTTTTGATGCAAAGTGGCGTCACGTCGTGAGATCGCGCGCAGCTACTAGTGGGTTACAGCATCACGACGCCGAGAAACTGACATGAACACAGATAATAGGGATTTGATGACTGTACTTGCTCGCCAATAATCCTTGCTGTTTCTATGATGTATTACAGGCTTGGAGCTAGAACCTCAGATCGTTCTACGATATTGAAAACCGAATATCGCGAGAGAAATACATAAATATTCTATTCAGGGGTATTGAACTGTAGGTTTCACGGGGAATCTACGGACCTGTTCGGATGTAATGCATCTAGACCCTTTCTTACCAGTTAATTCTGATCATTCAAGAGAGTCTGCCGTTCGTTAGGCAATCCATAGAGATTCACCGGCTGATAAATAACTTTATCCGTTGCTAAATCGACTACAGGGCACGTACATGTACTTCAAACCCTGCAAGTTTAATATGAAGATATTAGTTGTACTACCTCTGACCTTTTTGTACAATGTATCGCTTCGTCTAACCATCCACCTTCTATAATCCTGCAGATTTTTCCCGCCAGGCAATCTGAACCACTTCGCTTCGACCCACGAGTTAAAAGGCGTGGATCATTCTATCAAAGAGCTTAGCACTGGATGTGTACCCTACCGTATCAGTCCGCGACTGTACTTCAAGATTTGATTCACTCACCACGGGCAATGACATGATATTTACAAAGCTCTCTTTGCAACAGCAAAAAAATTCTCGCCAATTGTGCATCAGTATTAGTTGTAGTTATCTAGTACGCATTTTCCGACGCTTAAACCTTCCAACCAGGCATCAGCTACGTCTCTTGGCCTCCAAAGCTTTTACAGTGCTCACAAGACGCTTGAATTTTCCCTGGCAAGGAACGTACCTTACAGGTACTATATTTCAATTTCTGCTTTCTAGAAGCGACAGTTTGTGTTTATATTTATTCCTTCGATATTGAGAGTTCTCCTGTGGACTATCCGTTTTTCGGAATGTGACCCGCTACCGGGATCTTCGGTGGATCTGCAATGAAAACCCTCCTGCATACACGAGGAATAAGTTATGGGTTCTCTATAATTCTATCATACCATATTCTAAAGCGTGCATGATAATCCGAAACCTATGTGGTGTATGTGGAACGTAGAATGAATATATAAACTTGAACCCCCCGAGATTTTTATAAGTACCTCAAGAAAGGGAGTCATTCGCTTTAAACATCATGCTTTCCCCACTCTTTCTTCTGTCCCTTGTAGGACTTTCCACTCAGCTCGTAATAGATAGGTTCGCCAGCCCGGACTCTAATGCCCTTGGAAACTGGCACGGTACGCCATCCTGCCGTTGATACTTATAAGACAACGTATACTGATCCATTGAATAGGCTGTGATGAAGGAGACGGAATCACCTGCACCTTTGGCAGCGGCAAGTTGACTGTCAAGGCCACAGATACGGACTACAGTTTTTACACCCAACTCAACGGAGGTTGTCAAGATGTAACCGGAATGAACAGCCAATATCTCCATGTCAAGATTAGCGGTTCTTCTGATTTTTCAATTGCTCTTCAGCAAAACAACCCCAGCTGCGATGAAACTCTTTCCCCATACCCTCAGACCTGGGATATTGTATATGCTCCCGACTACAACGTTAATGGCGATATCTATATTCCACTCTCCCATTTCAATATCAACAAGCAAAGGGCTTTAGGCTTCGCCTTCAAGGCTTTCCGCTCTACCACAGCAACTACCTTTTCTCTCGTCGAGATTGTTACCTCTCTTCCTTCCGGTCGTACCGTACCAGCAAAAAAACCAACCGGTCCATTAATCTTCCAATGCACCCGCCCCAACTCCATTGCCTTTGGTATCGACGACGGAGTTCCCGAGCTCGCCCAACGGACTATGCAGATCATCAAAGACGCCGGAATAAAAGTAACCTTCTTCACAGTTGGAAGCGCATTGACGGATCCCGATGGCAACTTCACGGCGATTTACAAAGAGGCTTTGGACCGCGGACACCAGGTTGCATTACATTCTATGACGCACCCGAAACTCGAGGGCCTTATCCCGGCATCAAAGATTGATCAGGAGTTCCAGCAGAGCTTGTCCACGGTTCAGCAGAAACTTGGTAATAGGGTTTCGATGAAGTATTTCAGGGCGCCGTATGGAACGGATGGGGCATTGACCAGGCAGAAATTGGAGAAAGCTGTGGGAGGTGGATCTAGGGTTATCAATTGGGTATGTAAATGCGCGTTTTAGAAGGGTTGAAGATATAAACTAATGATGGATTAGAGCATTGATATTGAGGATTGGCTATGGGGTGAGAGTAGTACTCCGGAGAAACAGGTTGAGGCTGTAAAGCGGGATATTGCTAAGGGCGGTAATCTGTTTGGTAAGTAAATCAATTCACTGGGACAATGAAACAAGCTAACAGCTGGACAGTTTCTCATTACTTGTACCCGAGTACGGTGGAATATTTCCCGGAGTTCATTAGACTTGCGAAGGCCACTGGAAAACAGATTATGAGAGTGGACCAGTGTTTGGAGGATCCTAATGCCCCTCCATTGTAGTGGACTTGTGCTGCATGGAGCACGCTAATCAATTCATTTATGTTGCTATTTGATGACTTGAGTAAACATCAAATATAATGGACTTATTGTATTGGAACAACCCCAAGACTCGGCCAGCATTTCCGGAGTGACCTATATTCGTATCTCATCTATTGGCATTTTCTCCGGTATATCCCATGTATTCGGGTATTCGGGTATGCGTGATTTCGTTATTGCCAGATAGAGTCGGTGTTAACGTGTTTTTCCGAAAATTGTCCGCCTGTTGGATGTTCGAAAATGCAACCGATTAACCGCGAGAAAAGGATCTATTTATACAAAAAAAACCAGGCCTGAATCCTTGATATATAATACACCGCCGAATACCCTACACTACTTATAAGAACAACTCCTTTTCGACCGCAGCGTCGTCCAATCCCAGCGCATCCATGATGTTTCTGTATCTGATGCCTCCCTTCTCTTTTCTCTTCAAGTATTTGAGCAACTTTTGCCGCCTGTGAACCATCAATCTCAAGTTACGCTTGTTGTGCTTGTCCTTGGTCTCAAATCCATCCTCTCTGGTGATAGCCTTTGCAAGTGCTCTAATCTTGACAGTCAGGATAGCAGCCTGAACCTCCGAACTACCGGTATCGGGACCAGCGCGAGGAGTCTTGTTCGAGGTAGCAGGTGCGCTGGGGTCCTTGGGAAGAATACTGTCGGTAGTGTGACGTCCGAACAGGTTGATAACCATCTGCTTGTTCGCTCGAGTACGGTCTCCCGAGTTTCCGTTGCTCAACGAAATGATACGACGGATGGCCTCAACCGAGTGCTCATGCTGCGCCTGGAAAGCAACCTTGTTGTCATCGTCCTGGAAACTCTCACCGTAGTATGGGTCGGCGAGAGATCTGCTTTTGCTCATGAACTCGGAGAACTCCCTGTTGGCAAGGAAGTGGTTGAGACGCTGCTGCTCGGGAGAGGGAAGCTTCGCGCTGTGATTCTGGACGGCATCGACGGAGGGTAGAGGAGGAGGTACGACATCGAGCGACTTGAGGAACTCGGTCTCTCGGCCCAAAACCGGATCTACGGCAGCTGCTTCGCGTTCCTTCTGAAGAACTCTTTGGCGAGAAACATTTGCTTCTCTTCTCTTCTTCGAGGCAGCGAGAGCATGTGGGTTGAAGGTCACACGTACGATCTTCTTCTTGAGCTGGGCGGGAGTGGTAGAGAAGTTGCGAACTGCCGGGACTGAATCGATGTTAGTGGGGCCATTGGGAGGGATTTGGAGATGGAGGGGTACCCGTGGGGGTGATCCGCAGAGTCGAAAAGGCGTTCGCGAGGGAAACCGAGAGTCTGGAAGACATGGCGGGTAAGGCGGAGTTGTGCAGCTCTTTGCCCCTCTCTCGATGGTTGATTGGCGGCGATGCTTGCTTGCTTGCTCGGCCTCGTGCTCGTCTTGCGTGTGTCGAAAGTTTTCGTGCGGCTCGTAGTCAATGGAAGAGCCGCACTACTACACGTGACCACTGACTAAAAACTCGCCAATGAAAAAAGTTCGAAGTCTTTTTCTGCGCGAGACACCACGAAAACCTCCCAGTATTTTCTCGTCAACCACCACGAACAACCGTTACGTCGGTCAGCTTAATTGCAGCAACGCTCAATTCGATCCGACAAACGAGACGAATTACCAGACAAAATGACGTTCCTTATCCTCGCTGAGACCAGCGCCGGATACGCTTTGTTCAAGGCCAAGGACAAGAAGCTGTTGAAGAATGAGAACTTGGCCTCCGAGTTGTCGACCCCCGAGGGTGCCGCTGGATTGTGTGTTATGCTCTTCTGATATGTCGTAATTAATTGCTAATATTTGTAAAGGCTCAAGCTTAAGCAGTTCGCGAAGTTCGACAGCGCCGCGACCGCCCTTGAGGAAGTCTCTGCGCTCGTTGAGTCCAAGGTTTCTCCTATGCTTTCCTCCATGCTTGATGGACTCAAGGATGAGAAGAAGGGATCGCTCGTCGTTGCCGACCCCAAGCTCGGTATGTTTACATCTACGTGTTTTGTAACACCGTATCAAACCACGAAAATCGTGGCTAATGAAATTGTGAAGGAAACGCCATCAACAAGCTCCCCGGACTTTCCCTCACTGTCATCTCCGACTCTACCACTGCAGACCTTTACCGTGGAATCCGCCAGCACCTCACCTCCTTGATCCCCGGTCTTACTCCCCAGGACCTCTCCACCATGTCCCTTGGTCTCTCCCACTCTCTTTCCCGCCACAAGTTGAAGTTCTCTGCCGACAAGGTCGACACCATGATTGTCCAGGCCATTGCCCTTCTTGACGATCTCGACAAGGAGCTCAACATCTACGCTATGCGTGTTAAGGAGTGGTACGGATGGCACTTCCCCGAGATGGCCAAGATCATCAACGACAACATGGCCTACGCCCGTGTTATCCAGACCATGGGAATGCGTACTGCTTGTGCTACCACTGATCTCTCTGAGGTTCTTCCTGAGGAGGTTGAAACCCAGCTCAAGGCTGCTGCTGAGGTTTCCATGGGAACCGAGATCACCGAGCAGGACTTGGTCAACATCCGCGCCCTCGCAGACCAGGTTATCTCTCTCGCTGAGTACCGTATTCAGCTCTCCACCTACCTCACTGCCCGTATGAACGCTATTGCCCCTAATCTCACTGTTCTCGTTGGTGAGCTCGTTGGAGCTCGTTTGATTGCCCATGCTGGATCCCTTGTCTCCCTTGCCAAGGCTCCTGCCTCCACCCTCCAGATTCTCGGAGCCGAGAAGGCTCTCTTCCGTGCTCTCAAGACCAAGCACGACACACCCAAGTACGGTCTCATCTACCACGCCTCTTTGATTGGTCAGTCTACCGGAAAGAACAAGGGTAAGGTTGCCCGTATGTTGGCTGCCAAGACCTCTCTCGGAGTCCGTTACGATGCTCTTAACGAGGAGAAGCCCGAGGATGCATCCGAGGGTAAGTTGGGTATTGAGATGCGCCGCAAGGTTGAGGGACGTGTCCGTCACCTTGAGGGTAAGCCTCCTTTGCCCAGAGAGGAGAACTTCACCGCTGGAAAGTCAAACCCCAACAAGTTCGAGCTTAAGGTTGGAAACAAGAGATACAACGAGGACGCAGATGCCGTTATGGAGGATGCTCCCGTAGAGGCTGCCACTGAGATGGACATTGACGAGGACAGCGATGACGAGAAGTCCAAGAAGAAGAAGGAGAAGAAGGACAAGAAGGAGAAGAAGGAAAAGAAGGAGAAGAAGGAGGAGAAGAAGGAGAAGAAAGAAAAGAAGGAGAAGAAGGACAAGAAGCGGAAAACTAGCGACTAAATTTTTGATGCTGTAGTATATTTTTGATTTCTGGGTGTATCTTCTTCTTTACGGGTCTGGTTTTGTTTTTGTTGCATATTTTGTTTTTACGTTTGTTATCTACCATGTATTACGGAGAAATGAACGAATGGGTCTCTAATGCAAAAGTTTGTCATGATTATATCCTGGGTAACGTCGGATCTAGACTAAATGCATATTCTCTGTTGTTGTATGGATGCAATTGTAACTTCAATGAAATTAGGAGATACTCGCATGATCGCGCCTTTGCAGGCATCTGCGCTTCCGTGTTCAGCCACGATCTCATCTCTTGCTGCTGCAGGTAAAACGCGCTAAAACGCGAAACCTTTGTCGCGCGTAATCGCCGCAGCCACACGGTGACATGTCTGGAATGGGATTTTCATGGGGTAAGTATACTTCAAAGTTCTCAATAATTGTTTCCGTAAATTTTAGTTTAGATGTATAACATTTTTTCCATCATGGCCGTGTTCAGGTGAGGGGTCAGCGTGGTGGTGACCCCCACAGTTGACTATCGCTATCAACCACGCATTGGATACCGGATAGGGTTTCGAGATTCAAACCCTTACTCCGCAATCAATCACAGCATGTTCCCGCTCGGATATGTCGAATTAGCTCCATGTCATACTTTCTTTCCGGTCGAACCGTTAGAGTTAAAGCTAATCAACCAAGATTTCTGTTCCCGTGATGAATACTGCGATGATCGTCCCGCATTTACACTTCGCGTGATATGTGTTTCATGTACGAAAATCGAGATCCCTAAAAAGTTCAATGACCTCCAATATGACAAAAGTGCACCATTGTTCAAAAACTTGAGAAGCCACGCGGATAAGGAGAACCTGCAATCCAATCAGCTTTCTCCTCACCTGAGCCGTCAAACTTATGTTGGCGATACTTCCGGATCTTACTTGCATGAATTCTCTACTCTGGTCAACCTAGTAAGTAGCCGACGGAAGCGCGCATCATCCGTGTATTTCCTTCCTTGGGTGACCGCTCCGTTAAAGATACAACTTGCAGATCGTGCATGAAAAATGCTGAGATATCTACAGTCTCGCCGTTGATGAATGCATCTATGCCGTTGAAGAATTTGGAATCATTACCCATATCCATAGCTCCGTGAATGGATATTAAGTTGATACTATGAAAACTCGCCGCTGATACGGAACTCGACCAAACTACCGTAAAAGTGGCGGGATTTTACTGAGAGTAGCTATCCATATCCTTTATCCCGCTACACACTAACCTCTTGCCTCCATCAGCAAGTACAAGCAACGAGTTAATATATTGCATAGTAATAACCTTCTAGACGAATCTAGTTGTACATTCGAACATCAAGTCCGTCTGGATGCTGCCGGACAAAGGGGCTGTAGAACGGAACACATCGACCATACCCAGCTGCATCGAAGTCATGTAGAATCGTACAAATAACCGTTTTAAGTTTCTCAATCGGTTGTTACCTCAAAATATCGGTCCGGATTGCGCTCGGATTACAGGCAATAAGGTATCCCGATCAATTACATTAACTGCACCAAGAGTGAGGTATCAACAACGGTTAGATAGTCATATTAAATCTCGGAGTCAAATAATGGCCCGTTTCATACTCCGAATAGAGACAACATTGTAAAGATATTTCGAGAGAAGAATGAATGTCCATCTATGCATCCTGGAGTTGTTTCCTACTCCATTCATTATGCCTTAAGCATGTATCCGAAGAAACAAGCGGGGGGTTACAGACGTATTACCGGTCAGCATAATCCACATTCTAATTAATCCTGGTGGCTGATTTTCTTTTCCATCAAATCGAAAACTGTGTGTTCATCTGTCTCTCTGTATTATCAAAACAATGCAAAATTCAGAAAGAAATCAAAAAAGATACTTGAGGCGTAAAAGTTGCACTTGAACATGAGGACAACTCAGAGATTGCACATTTGTGGGGAGGTGGGGGGAGGGGGGGGGGGGGGGGGGGTGACGCTATCTCATTATGGATTGTTTTACTTTCTAGAAAGTGTCAACTGACATTACACAATAGCTGAAGCTTATGTTACGCATACAAAACGGTTATGGATTAAGTTTCACCTGCGTCCATAACTGTATAGCATGCACAATTGACCCGTGCATCCCACAAAAAAGAAACCCCTCCCAACCCCAACCTCAATTCGCCATTTCCGTCATTATTTTTTTTTCTTTAGGCCCATGTTATTCCGTTGTTACATCACCCCTCAACGCCTCCCAGATAGTTCCGTGACACAATGTGCATTACTATAGTTATTTTTACATTATTCCCCCAAAGCACTACAGTCCACAGTTCTACCCGTTATATATTTTTCTTCTATAAAATCATTGTCTTGCCACCTATCTTATGACTTACCATCCCAAGATCAAACTTCCACCGCTATCATGAAGTTCTCGATTCTCACCATCCTTTCAATTGCCTCCCTTGTTCTCGCAGGTGTTCCTGCTAGTAAACAATCAGCAACCCCAGAATATGTTCCCGACAGTTACATTATCCAATTCAAAGACACGATCACCATGTCATCCAAAGGGGACAACGCACATTTCGACTGGCTGAACGAAGCTCTATCCAAAGAGAACCACAAGCGAGAAGCCGGCGCACCAGAATACGGTGTGAAGTCAAAATACCAAATCCCAGGGTTTATGGGATATTCCGGAACTTTTTCCAAAGCAATGGTTGAAGAAATTAAGAAAAGAAATGAGGTAAGTAAGCAAGCAGCAAAAAACAAACAGGAATTAAAGTTTCTATGGATATATTGCACAATGCACATTACATACACCTTCCCCTCACTTTGATGACTTCATTATGGGATCACTCGTTTTTTTGAAGGCTTACCCAATACACTATATCATTACATCATGACACCTTGCTTACTGACTTACTTACTAACTTCTGTTCCTTACCTAGGTTGTCGACGTGACCCAAGATGCAATAGTCCGAACCCAAGCCCCAAGCGGCCTTATCAAACGCATCGAAAAGCCATCATCGGCCACCCCCGAACAGCGGCCCACATCCGGGGACATCACCTTAAGCCAAAGATTCCCCTGTACCGAGCAAAAGCTTCCGACCTCAGAGATCGACGGACTCTGGGGACTAGGACGAATTTCACACATGGGAGCGCCCCCAAACACCACCAATACCGGCTGGGGAAAATATGTATATGACCGATACACTGGAAAATGTCCTAGAGATAGTCCTCCGACTGCTTATGTTATTGATTCTGGGATACTTCCGAATCATCCGGATTATGCTGGCCGCGGAGAAATCGGGTATAATCATAGAGTTGGATTATGGCCTGATGAGGATATTTGTGGGCATGGAACTCATGTGGCGGGGATTATTGGTGGCTCGGTACATGGGGTTATGAAGTCGGCGAGATTGGTGGGAGTGAAGGTTTTGGAGGGTGTAAATGCGGAGTGTAGTGGGACTTGGGCGGGGGTTATTGCGGGGATAAATTGGGCGGTGAAAGATGCGAAGATGAGGAAGGCGTTGAAAACTAGTGTGATTAATATGTCGCTTGGTAAGTTTTGAATTCTTGTTTGGAAGATATATGGAATGATTGATACTGATATAATAATGAATAGGAGGAGGATCCTTCCCACCAATCAATAAAGCAGTACAAGCAGCTATCGACAACGGCATGACCGTAGTAGTAGCAGGTGGAAACGGCTACGTAATACCACCCTCCTCCCATCTCCCCCTTCTTCCAACCCACTAACACCCCACCTCAGGGCGCGGACTCCTGTGAATTCAGCCCCGCCTCAGTAGTAGACGCCATCACCGTAGGTTCCATGAGTATCAACGAACAAGTCTCAACCTACAGCAACGGCGGATGTTGTATCGACATTTTTGCTCCTGGACAGAATATTCAATCCTCTTATCTTGATAATGGTACTAGACTTTTGTCGGGTACTTCTATGGCGTATGTCATCTTATCCTCCCTATCCCCCTCCACATTACCCCCGCTGCTCACCCACCCCGCCGCCGCACCATATCAAAAAATAAGACGAATACTGACCCCCCTTCTCCTCACAGCGCACCAATGGTAGCCGGCCTAGTCCTATACAACAAATGCCGCTGGGGCTACGACAACCCAGACGCAGACCGTAAAGGTCTAGTCGAAAAGTACTTCAGCGACAATGGAGCTCTACAAGATTTCCCCGTTGGATCTTTTGAAGGATGTGCTGCTAGTGCGGATTTGTATAATCGTGTTGCTTTTAATCGTGCGAATTGTTTTTAAGGGTTGGAATAATGGGAGACAAGAAAAGGGGGATGAGGGGAAATTGGGAAGGGGATGCAAGAGGAGGGATGATGGATGATGATGTATGCTTTTCTTTTACTTTTTTTTGGAGAGGGATGAGGTTATGAGTTAGGATGATACTTTATCTTCCGGGGGGTTTATGAGTATACGTAGGAAAATATGTGGAGATATTACTATTATAAAAGAACCTGAAAAGATAATTAGGGAATTACATGCTTAAAAGATCATCGTATTTATTTGAGAAACCAATCCACAACAATACGGTACCACTAAATCCCTACGTTTGATATAGCCTTCACATTTTAAATCTTAGTCGTTCCTCTCTATATCCCTTTCCTTGTCGTCCTGAGTCCTGACGTGATACTATATGCAGTGTCTGTAACCCTACCCTACATCCCGTGACTTTTAGTTTACTCCACTACTCAGCCTAAAATGATCTCTATTCCAAAAGTAGATAAAGTCCGCGCACCAACAACTCCGTCTTTCCCAGGACACGTGTAGTGGATCTTTGGCGTCTGAGCTCACACCCACGAACCGTAATACGAGGATGAACGGACATTTGATGTGGGGATGAATATGGGGATGAGCACGGTTGATTCCGATGGTGATTACCTATAAGCTTAACACAACGTTCTCAAGCGATGACACGGTGCGATGAGAGGGCACGTTCACTAATCACAAAGAACATCTGAATGACATTGCACGATTATTGAATTTCTCTTTCAACCCTATTGGTCCCTCGGCGATGCAAAAAAAATCGACTCTATTACCAGCGTCTAAGATAGCACCCAAAAGATCTTTGCTAGAGTATAAAAAAAGAAAGTTTCCGAACCAGAAAAGAATGCTATACAACCCAATGAATTTTACACCGTACCCAACCCAACCATAGTAATCATAAAATTCTTTACAACTCAACTCCTCCGGTGGCACCAAGAGCCTTCTTGATGTCGGAGTAGATAGCGAACTGGAAAGCGGTAAGGGTTCCGACCATGAAGAGACGGGCACCGATTCCGGTGTAAGATCCCTTAAGTCCGAGCTCCTTTCCGATCTTGATGAGACGGGAGGTGGTTCCCTCTCCGGGAGCACCAGGGGTCTTGTTGATCTTGGACAACATGGTGTCGGCGGGCTGGGAGACGAGAGCGGCGGCGAAACCAGCGATCAAACCGGCGGACAAGTTGGCGGCGGTCTGCATGGGGGCAGAGAGGTCCTCCTTCTTCCAGACACCGAAGATAGCCTCGGCGGCCTTCTCGTAGACAACGAACTTGGCCATGGTGTAAGGAACCTGCTTGAACAAGATGGGTCCGAATCCAGAGTAGAAAGCTCCGATTCCCTCGTTCTTCATGATCTTGGAGAATCCTCCGAGAAGTCCGGAAGCGAACTCGGGCTGAGAGACGAGACGGATACGGGTGGCCTCAAGGGGGCAGAGGGCGATGTCGGCGAAGAACTCAGCAAGAGCGGAGGAGGCAAGGTAGACGGCGGTGCGGTTCTCCTTGGCGGTCTCGTATCCCTATTGACTGTTAGGATCAATACTCCAAAGCCTGGAACTGGTCAACGTACGAAGAGGTTGATGGCCTGCTGCTTGAAGAGCTCGTATCCTCCGAACTTGAAGGCTCCCTGGAGGAAGTATCCGGCGGCGGTAGGTCCGAATCCGGTCAAGAGAGCACCAGCACCCTCCTGGGAGATGACCTGCTTGAATCCACCGATCATACCCTTGTTGTACTTGGCGGGGTCAAGCTGGATACGGGTCTTGACGCTGAAGGGCGTCGTTAGCGATTGTTCTGTTGATGATGCTGAATTCGTGATGCATGGTCGAGAGGAATTGTGATGAAAGCAGCCTTCAGATACTGATTTTTGTAGTCGAGCTTATCGTGGTTGTATCTCGCTTTCATCCCCCAATTCCCAAAGCATTGTCTCGTCCATGCATCCGTCGGTCGAGCAAAGGGTAGCAAGAACAGCCGGTAACTTACACATCGACGGGAGTCAAGGCACCGTGGGTGACGGAACAACAGACAGCACCAGCGAAGGCGAATCTGGAGTAGAGGGCGAGGCCGGAGAGCTTCTCCTGGGGCTTGTTGACGGCAGCCATTGGGATTGATGTGGTTGGGTTCGTTAAAAGCAAATAACGACAGACAGAACTTTTGAGGATGAATCCGCTGAAAGAAGGGGATTCAAAAAGGACGGCGTTGGGGCTCTTTTGAGAGGGGAGATGGTAGGTGGAGGAAAAGAGGAACGGATGTGTGGAAGTGACTCTTTTAGTCTTCGGTTCGGTTCTTTTTTTTTTCTGTTCCGGAAAAATCTCGTAAAAATGGCTTACTAACACAAGATAGGGTGAGGTGTTGCCTCTAATGGACAAGTGTCAGCTTCCGAGTCGGCATCCGGCTAGCAATGCGCGTTTGAGCCTCACGGCCGAGCCTGAACTGGCCAATGAGAGGTTGGAAACACCAAGCAGGTCCACACTAGAGGGATAAACGACCATGAACGTTGTAAGTTGGAGGGATGACAGCCGCTATGCGGAAGAGCAAGTCATCCTAGGCATAGATGGTGAACCGTGATAAGTTGATAACATTCTCAGTCTCGCCATCTCGAAGAGCATCCAAAGAGACCAATTTCGATGAACTGGAATTTTCCCTCTCCGCCAACCGTTCACTTGTTTTAAATTGCGCCGACCGAGTTCTCGGCATCGTTCGGCGATGCGGCGATGCGGCGACATTCATCGGCGTTTGTTGTTCGCGGGGTCGCAGGCTAGCCACCGAGGTGTCCGTGTCCAATCACTGAATCAGGACTATATTCCAATGTGGCTGGAACTAGAGAACAGTGGAACAGTGGAACCTGGATTGGTTGGTTGGAATCTGGATTAGATGAGGAGGCAGCCGGTGGACCGCAATGATCACAATAGGTAATCGAGCAACGGACGTCAGATTAAATTTAAGATGGAGCCGCATCTTCGGAGAAATACCGGGCTTGATGAAAACAAAAAACAAAAAACAAAAACAAAAACACAAGCGTATATACAGTAGAATGAAAAAACTTCCCACAAGGCCATAGCAACGCTTCAAGAACGCTTCGACAATGCTTCTACTGCAGCTTACAAAATACCCCTCCCACACAACTTCTAAATCACTACTACCGCATCTATAAAACGCAATAGAAACACGCTGCCATACATATCCTTACTGAAAGCTGTTCAATAAAATATGTCCCGTATATTCCGTATGTCCCCGGTGTGTGAATATATATGTATATAAAAAAGTAGAACATATACCATACATACCAGACCATACACAGCAAATCCAGCAAATCCAGCAAATCCAGCAAATCCAGCAAATCCAGCAAATCCAGCAAATATTACCGATACCACCCCTTCCATAAAATTACATCACTACCCCATTCCGCAACTGCAACTGCAACTGCAACTACAACCACGACCCACGGCTCAGGAACGCAAGGCAAAGGGTACATAGATACATAGATAGATAGATACAGTAACATCCCTAAAACGGCGTACACCCAGCACCCTACACACCCAGCACCAAGCACCAAGCACCAAGCACCAAACCCCAGCCAACCCGAGCCAAACCAAACCCACCAAACCAGCCCACCAGCCCAGCCCACCAAGCCAGCCCAGCGCTAAATTACCCCTCCTGTTGTGGATGCGGGGTATCCATATCCATATCCATATCCATCCATATCCATATCAATAGCCACGAGCAAGCCCTAGCTGCCTTACCCTAATCCAATATGTAAATTATCCAATATGTAAATTATGCAATATGTAAAGTATCTATCTAATATCTAATATCCAATATCCGGATTATCCAAAACCAATATCCATCTAAATTATCCATCTAAATTATCCAGAATATCCAATGACCCATCCAATACCAATATCCAGAATATCCAATGACCCATCCAATACCAATATCCAGAATATCCAATGACCCATCCATGACCAATATCCAATGACACATCCAGGTGATCAAACCCCATCAAAAAAACAATCTATTTGGTGAAGGATCACAAGCAACCCCATCAACCCCATCAAGCCCAGCAAGCAAGTTAATCAAAAAAAAATAAAGAACCAGATAGCCAAATATTCTTTTGCCGCGGTGAAAAGAAGTATCTATGTATATAGATTCCTGCTATGTGTTTAATATCCATCAAGACCCCCCCCCCCCTCTCTTCGAAATTTCCAAAGGGGGAAAGAAAGAAAGAAAGAAAGAAAGAAAGAAAGAAAGAAAGAAAGAAAGAAAGAGAGTTAAAGGCGTAGGTGCAGGTAAAAGGTATCAAAAGTAAGTAATATAGAATCTCCATTTGCATTTCCATTGAATAGTATCCATGTTCCATTCCTTCATTATCGGGTATTCCATTATCGGGTATTCCATTATGATAAGTCAATCCAAATAATAGTTAGTAGTTAGTTAGTAGTACAATAACAGCCAAAGTATGTATCCATAGCCATAAACATAGCCATAAACATAGCCATAAACATAGCCATAAACATAGCCATAAACATAGCCATAAACATAGCCATAAACCCAAACCCAAACATAAACACAGACATAAACCTAAACACAAACCTAAACACAAAAATCTACAGCCACGAAATCTGCAGCCACGAAATCAAAATCAAAATCACATCAAACCAAATCAAAATCAAAATCAAATCAACCCAAACCAAAGAAATCAAAGAAAAATCAAAGCCCAAATTTCCAGGTCTATGTATAGATAGGATAGATAAGTATGTATGTAAGTAAGTAAGTATAAGTATCTAGCAGCAATCCCATCCCGATCTTTATGGTAAAAGTATAATTATGCGCAAAAAAAGGAAATATCAAGCATACACCTAAACTCCGTCCGCAACACAACACAACACAACGACGTCATCAACATCAACATCGTCATGATCTTTCTCACCAAAAAAAAAAAGAAAAAAAAAAACAAAAACAACAAAGACCGAAACCTAAGAAAAGAAGCCGAATCCGAATCCGAAGCATAAAAACAACCCCCGCCCCCCCCCCCCCCCCCCTTCCCCAACCAAACACGATCCTCTCTTTTCTCAAATCTACCCAAAAACCTTCAACAGTCCCCAAATCCCCGCTCCCGATACCACCGGGATAATAACATTATCATCCAAGCCCCACAAATCCAGCATCTCACTCGCACTCGCCACCAGTCCTGTTACCAAGGACATAACCGTCAACGCCAGACCCCCCGTAATTTCCATTCCCGCAATTCCCAATCGACCCCTCCACATAACGCCGCCATCCTGGGAAACCCCATGAATAACCCAACCCCACCAAAATCCCGCGGCCATAGCCCCCACCGCCGCCGCCGCCAACGAACCCGCCAAACTCTTCCCCTTCCTAATCTGCATGGTATGTCTTCCCCACAGGCGACCAAACGTACTAGCCGCCGTATCACACCACGACAACAAGGCGATCGATAACGTCGCCACATCCTTGGGAAACATAACCATCACAGCTACTGTTCCTACAAGATACCATATCACCCCGTTCCAGCCTTTTACTTCACTTTCCCGCATCAGCGCGCCAAGAACCTTAATATAGACCTGGTTGAAGGATTCGCTACGGAGACGCAGGATGTCGGCGGAGACAATGGGGATTAAAGCGGTGGTTAAAGGCGCGATTAGGGTGTTGGGGTGCACTTCGGTGCGGTAGAGGTAGATGGCTAGAAACCCGATTGAGACGTGGAGAGCTTTGCGAGGGATTTCATGTTTGTGGACCTGTGTTCCAGCGGGTTAGTAGGCTTTCTTTAATGCCGGATACCCAGAGAAGGGGTGTGACGTACAAACTTGGAAAATGTTCGGTGGACGGGTATTAGGCCTAGTGGTGAGGGAGACCGAGATAGGGTGGTGCGAACACCGGCGGGAGGGGCTAGGAACCCGTTTTTTGTTGTTACGGGGGATCGTGATCGTGGAGAAGAGGAGGCGGAGGTAGAGGTCGACGGAGGGGAGGAGTTATCTGAGTCGAGGTGGTCTGGGAGGGAGATTTGGGAGGAGGAGGCGGAGAGGGTTGAATCTGGGGTTGACGACATGGCGAGGTTTGTAGACGAAGAGGAGTGAACCAAGGAGTTTTAGTTTTTGTAAAGCTTGAGTTGGTAGGAGTTTTGGTTCCCAGTAGTGGTAGTGGTATTCGCGAGAGAAACGTGTGTTGAAGATGTTCGAGACGATATTCAGACTTTTCGTAGGTATAGTGGTGGTGGTAGTCAGGTTTGTTCGTGTTCGCTAGAGGATATACTTTGTGCGTGGTACCCTTCGGGTTTTTGTGGGGAGTCGCGTGTAAGAAGTTAAGAAAATAAAAAGCGATGTGTCCGGATCAGCTGGGAGCCCTGAGGAAGCCCTGAAAGAAGACCCGAAGAAGAGTGCAGTGCAGGCAGTAGGGACCGGGAAGAGACGGGGGTAAGAGACGGGGGGAAGGAAGGGAGGGGGGTGGTCGGGTTGAAGGTAGGAGGTTGGCCTTTTGCCTTTTGGGAAACCGTAGAAACCTGAGAAGCCTGAGAAACCTGAGAAGCCTGAGAAACCCAAGAAACCTGAGAAATCCGTCTCAAACCTGAGCAGGAGTTATGATATAACGACAACGCGGTGACAGGGACCTTGAATCTTGTGTGTCGTGACGGTCATAACAGTCATGTAATTTCATAAGCATACAAGATCCGTCCGTGTCGTCAGGAACAAATAATTTCGTCACGGTAACGTATGTATGTAGCTCATCCGGGATCCGGCTTGTTTTTTTCATCATCTTCTCTTTTTCGAATCCACATTTTACACCCTACACCCACGCATCGAACATCGCAACGATATTGAATGCACCCGATGCACCATATCATATTCCCCTGACTCCAAACAAAAAAAAGCCCACGCACATGACAACATCTGCAGAAATTTTTCCTCCGTCCGGAGCACCCAGGGCACCCCAGGGCACACGAGCGCATCCGTCCATATGTACATACCGTGGCTGAGGCTATTCAAAAGTTCAACAGAAATTACGTACAAGCGAGGATTTGCACAAAAAATTTGCATGTGACACAAGCTAGTAGGTTATGACGAAGCTTGTGGTGGTGGTGGTGGTGGTGGGTTTTTCGTGGCGCCGGCCCTGACTGGTGCGGCGGTGGATGGTGATCTTCATTACATGGGTAGCGTAGCCTGATGGGCTGGGCTGGGTTTGCGAGGCTGGAGAGGTTGGCGAGGCTGGGCTACATGCGGCCTTGTGTAGCCTGTGCAGCCTGTGTAGCCTTGCTTTCCTAGCCTTGCCTTCTCAGCCTGACTTCCAACCCCGTGCTATGCTGTGTCACTGTGTAATCTTCATCATCATGAAAGCGCACTCGCCAACCCACACACTACACAAACACAAAAATCCCTCTTACGATAGCAGTCATATTGATCACGCACCTCACACACCCCACGCACCCCATAAAACAGCAGGCGAGCAGTATGTATTGGAGGAACCTACATTTCCTTAGTCTTCCATCCATAGCCACATAAACCAAACAACCAAACCAAAATGATCGCCAGTAACCACTCAGATGGTTTAAAGTTTAAACTGTTTGAGCGTTCGAACTCCAAGTTTTCGGAGAATTTGTAGACTTCGCGAAATTCCGAGCTTCAAGGCTTCAAGGCTTCGGGGCTTCCGAGCTTCAAGGCTTCAAGGCTTCGGGGCTTCAAGGCTTCGCGAACTTCCGGGCTTCGGGACTTCAAGGCTTCGGGGCTTCAAGGCTTCGGGGCTTTTTACAGCTTACAGCTTTCACAGATTCCATAAACTTTCGCAACTTTCGCAAATTTCACAGACCTCAAACCTTCTAGCCTTCTAGCCTTCCAGCCTTCGAGCTATCGGTATATTATCCACTATACTCATATTTCTCATATTTCTCAGCTTTCGATCTTCGCAACTTGGAGCTTTCACAGCTTGGAGCTTTCATAGCTTGAAGCTTTCGCAACTTGGAGCTTTCATAGCTTGGAGCTTTCACAGCTTTCACTGTGAAAGCTTGCGCTAATAGGCTACATAGATTACTATGTATCATAGTTAGACTACATATGTAGACTTTGTATGTACTATGTAAACTCCAAGCTTCTGGGCTTTAAGATTTCGTGCGCTTTAAGATTTCGTAGGTTTTGTGTATTCGAAGTTTTCGAAGTTTTCGTAGCTTTCGCAACTTCTGCGGCTTCTGCGGCTTCTGCGACTTTCACTGGATTATCCATGGTAGTCGGAATTTATAGACTTCAGACTTGCAGACTTCGATTTTCACAGACTTCACAGACTTCACAGACTTCATTCAATTTTTCATCTACTTCACAGATTTCACAGTTTCACAGTTTGCGGATTTTATAGACTTCCAGCTTTCCAGCTTTCCAGCTTTCCAGCTTCCACTTTCCCAGAATCCACAGAATCCACAGACCGCGCAAGATTATGCAAGATTATGCAGGATTATGCAGGATTATGCAGGATTATGCAGGATTATGCAGGATTATGCAGGATTATGCAGGATTATGCAGGATTATGCAGGATTATGCAGGATTATGCAGGATTATGCACAGCAGTATGGATTTATATGATAGATACATTATGGTTAGACCCTGGAGTATGGGGATGGGGATGGGGATGGGGATGGGGATATGCTGTATATGCTGTATATGCTAGGGTATAGGGCGTAGGGTGGAGATATTTGGTTCGTATAGTTCGTATGGTTGGTATGGTTGTCAATTTCGTGGTTGGGGTATGGCGGGGTGTTGGGGTGGGTGCTATGGTGCTGTGGTGATGAGGTGCTGAGGTATTGAATTATTTTATCATTTTATTATTTTATTGTTTAATCATTTAATCATTTAATCATTTAATCATTTAATCATTTAATCATTTAATCATTTAATCATTTAATCATTTAATCATTTAATCATTTAATCATTCAATCATTTAATCATTTAATCATTTAATCATTTAATCATTTAATCATTTAATCATTTAATAGGGCGTTTCACGCTACGTTTATCGGGGCCCATTATAGCGCGCTTCGGGAAACTTTTTAAGAAAAATCTGTCGCCATAAACAATGTCAGCGTGAAACCCCCCCGGAATCTTAATTGAAAGAAATCGCATTCTCGCTGTTTTTCTTAGGCCGCAACATCGCGTCCCCTCGCACCACGACCCAGGAAAAAAATTTTCACCACACACTTGGCGATGCCACGCGCGCAAAAAAAACCCACAGAACAACTTTTTGACGAATATTACAGCAAAAAAATGTTTCGTAATCATAGCTGGGCATGCATAGAGGCCAACTTTTGTATTTTATACTTCTTTTTATAATCTTTTTGAATTTTCATATTTTTATTCTTTTCGCTATGAGAGACAGTGGAAGAGCGATGCTAACCCGTATCGTGCTTAGTGCTCCGTGTAGTGTTAAATGAGCCGTAATAGATAGTCCGAGATTATCTTAAAATGCCATAAGGAGCTCCGGAGCTCCTTTTGCAAAAAGGCTTTTAAGACGATAAATGCCGCGCCTAGATCGCCTATTGAATTAGTGATTAAGCTTAATCCAATCGTTAAACAATCCATAACTGAAGCGTGAAACGGCCTAATCATTTAATCATTTAATCATTTAATCATTTAATCATTTAATCATTTAATCATTTAATCATTTAATCATTTAATCATTTAATCATTTAATCATTTTATTATTTTATTATTTTATTATTTTATTATTTTATTATTTTATTATTTTATTATTTTATTATTTTATTATTTTATTATTTTATTATTTTATTATTTTATTATTTTATTATTTTATTATTTTGTTATTTGGTTATTTGGTTATTTGGTTATTTTGTTATTGTGTTATTGTATTATTGTTTTATTTGGTTATTTGGTTATTTGGTTATTTGGTTATTTGGTTATTTTATTATTTGGTTATTTGGTTATTGTGTTATTGTGTTATTGGGGTGGGTTACTGGGGTGAGGTATTGAGGTGAGGTATTGAGGTAATGGGCTGAGGTGCTGAGGTGCTGCGGTATTATGCTGAGGTGCTGGGCTGAGGTGCTGAGGTGCTGGGTTATTGAGGTGGGTTATTATGCTGAGGTATTTGGGAGCTGAGGTATTGCAGTGAATCATATTCGCCATATTCGCCATATTCGCCATATTCGCCATATTCGCCATATTCGCCATATTCGCCATATTCGCCATATTCGCCATATTCGCCATAGTCCTCATAGTCATCATAGTTATAGTCATCATAGTCACTTATGTAATCATCAAACCCACATCCAGCCCACATCCAGCCCATACCAAATCCCTAGATCCCCAAACCCCCCATACCAAATCCCCAAACCATTTCCGCGCACGTGCATAAAAAAAACCATCCATACCAACACCAATACGAGTGATCCATAATGAACCCGCTTTTCCCAACTCTTCCCAGCATACATCCTCACATGCTCATATCCCACAGAACAATTTCCGCGGAAGTTCCGCGGGATGTATAGCATCTATAGCATCTATAGCATCGGTTGCATCGGTATCGGCTGCATCGGTATCGGTTGCATCGGTATCAGTGACATCAGTGACATCTATTTCATAGGTTGCATATCTACCTCTCCCCGCATATTTTTTGCCGAGATTCCGATAAAATTACCTCCCGCACGTTTTTCAGGCTAGAGAAGGCTACAACTATAATATGTATGACTCAAACCTGCATACATGCATACATACATACATGCATGCAAGTAAATAAAAAAATCACATCACAGAATCACGAAATCACACAATTCACGTTCCCGACAAAAATAGAAAGAAAGAAAGAGAAAAAAAAAGCCATTTCTTTTTTCTTTTTTTTTTTTCGCTACTTTCTGAGCACAATCCGTGCAATTCTAGATAAGATAGTAGTAGTAGTAGTAGTAAGTAGTAGTAGTAGGAACAGTAGTTCGAAATGAGGTCGAAAAAAAAAAAGAAAAAAGAAAACAACAAACATAAGCAGGGGAATTTTTTTTAAATATCCTTTCCCAAAGGCTGCATACAAGATATCATCTTACTTGAGAAAAAAAAGACAGAAAAAGCGCAAGAATGGAGAAAAAAAAAAAAAAAAAAAACACCAAATACAGTTACACATCCACAATCTCCATGAAGAAAAAACTCCCCCATGCACTTCGCATTCAAGTCATACAACATCAAACCGTCAATAAAAAAAAACAAACATCGCAAAAAGTGGTATGAAAGGAGAGTGATGTAATGAAACAAGGCCGAAGTCAACAATAAAAAAACAAAAATATGCGGTCAGCCTACCGCGAAACTAAAAAATGCAACGTTCAAGATGCACGCCAATGGACGCCCTAGTAGAACAAAAGCAGGTAACAAAAAAATCCAAGTGAAAAAAAAATCCTGAAAATGGGACCTTGTAGTGCCATAATCGTGTTATGTTGAGGGGTATAACGCAAGCTCAAAAATATTTGGCGGTGATAGATGCATAAATTTGAATATGAAAGGCGCTTAGTAACTCTGAGCGGCCATAATTGCAGGCTAAAAATGGGTTAGCAAACTTCTCGATCGACATATCACTTGTACTTACTGGACTCTGGTGCATCATCGTGGACCTCCTGTTGCGGCTCTTCTTCATCTGCTGCTTCAATGCTGTTGAATCTAAGGGTTTGAGCAACTCGAAACTACATAGTAGCTCTCCCGAAACACTCATAACAGCTCCCCAGTTGTCAAACTCTCCGCAGTACTAAATCAATGTTAGTGGCCGAAATTTGGACGAAACAGGTGGGGAAACCATACGTTAGGTGCCGAAAAGACCGTAACCAGTGTTCTTTCGTTGAAAAACTCATATCCATCCTCAACAACCATGTGCGCACGGCAGACCAAGTCAAAGTCATGCTTTGCAAGAAAGTCCACAATAACCTTCTTTCCAAAACAGTATGATACACCTCTCTCATTCTCCTCCCAATCGTTGTTCATGTCTGCAGGATCAGACCAAAGCAAGTCGTTGAGCAATCCGTAGTCGGGTACATCGGTGGGTCTTGCAATGTTGCGAATATCGTCCATGTGCTGAAGACTGGGTGATAATCCTCCGTGAACGCAGAAAATCTTTCCGGCGACGATAGCAGCGATAGGTAGAGTGTTGAAGGTGTCGATGAAGGTCTTCCAGATCTTAATGTTGCATCTTCTCTTGCACTCATCGTAAAATCCATAGACTAGTCACATGTCAGCTAGACTTTAACTCGGGTGAAACTTTAATACATACCTCTAGTAACGTTGGCACATTCATGGTTACCACGAAGCAAAAAGAAATTCTCCGGGAACTTAATTTTGTAACACAACATTAAAAGTATAGTCTCCAAACTTTGCTTACCCCGATCTACATAATCTCCCAAGAAGAGGTAGTTGGAGTTTGGCGGGAATCCACACATGTCGAACATGCGAATAAGATCTCCATATTGACCGTGCACATCACCCACGATCTTAACGGGAGCACTGAGCTCAATCAGCGCTGGCTGAGATAAGAAAACTTCACGTGCCGCCATGCAGATCGCAGTAATTTCAGCATTCTTGAGACAGACAGCTTTGGTAACCTTTGCAGCATATCCCGCATCAAGCAACCGCGCAATCATGTCATCCAAGTCAATAGTCTTAAGGGCGGACATTCCCATAGACTCGATAGTAGGAGCTCCATTAGCGTCTGTGGCTGGTGCAACATTGGCAATAGGATTAGGCGCATTCGGCCGCTTGATAAGAATAGATTCCTTGGGTTGTTGAGTACTCGGAGGGTGTACCGCGTTTGCGCCAGGTGGTGCATCCGAGACGTGGTCTACTTCTCGACTGTTTCCATTATCCAACGCATGATGGCCCTTTCCGATCGAGCTACTGTGAATTGGAGATGGAGGTACCGCAAGGGAGGTTTCGGAGTCGAATGGTGTTCCTGCAGCAGTCGATGATTCCGATACGGATGGCCTACCCGCGCTGGTGTTTATAGGAGGTACAGGGTTGGAGTTTTTTCGTAAATGTCCCGAGGACTGTGATTCAGCTGTATCGTCAATCGACTTCTTACTATCGGCGCCTGCTAAAAATGCAGCAGCTGATGCCGATGGGCTCTCATCATCCTGACTGTTCTTCTCTCTTCTATCTTTTATCTTGTTGCGAATAGATCCCCTGATGGATCGCGTCGACCCTTGTGTATCCGACTTTATGATTGGTAAGGTGCTTGATCCATCACCTATCGAACCTCGAGCTGACACACTCTCGCCAGACCTCTTCGATGGCTGCTGGCCCATGCTCGTTGTTGTGGTGAGATGTTTATATGCGGCCGTCGATCGATTGCGTAGGTGTATGTCAACTTGCTTGCGAATAAGGTAGGCTGGCAAGCACGAAGGCGACGATGAACGGTAGATTGATGAGCCGGATGAACAAACCCTGATGCAAGCTCTGGTTGGGCCAAGGATCCAATTTCTGGGAGTAGGCCGCCGAGCTAGCGTTTTGACAGGGGTAACGGTGAGCTTGAGGACTAGAGTCCAGGCACAGATAGTGATAGTCG
Organism: Pyronema omphalodes; assembly: GCA_024516155.1. NCBI lineage: Eukaryota > Fungi > Ascomycota > Pezizomycetes > Pezizales > Pyronemataceae > Pyronema > Pyronema omphalodes. The sequence goes on along the minus strand of JAJJXM010000017.1, from coordinate 345,691 downwards.
TGGGTAGTGGACGCGGAAGACTGTGAAGCGGAGGTAGTTGGAAGTGGACGGTAGTTTGTTATGGAGGTTCAAAGAGCGAATTAAGGAAAAGGAGGAACTGGCTCTCGAGAACGGGCGACGTTTTGATAGCCACACCGTGACAACTGCTGATAGAGGAGTTCTTGTAGATATTGCGTGGCGTTAGCGGCAAATGGATTGCAGGTTCGGCCGCGTTCAGCGAAGGTCGTGGCCGTCGCTCTGGTGTTGAAAAGTGACACGAGACAGAAGTCGGGAGGTGAGTGCTAGTAGTGCTGAGCAGGGCTGCGAGAGCGGAGGGATGCGTGCGAGGGTGGTGGTCGACGTCGGGATCGCTTTTTTTCTGTGCCCCAGGCGAGCTATGACCGAGAGACCAAGAGGAGAGTTATCTGCAACGGGACAAGCAGATGTCAGAAGTGGAACATAGGCAACGCGCACAGTAAGGAGCAAGAGACGACGGACAGAGATCGTTTCAATCTTGCCACACCAATTTGGCGAGAATAGGCAGCCAGACTGGCATGGAACATTTGGGGGGGAAGGGGGGGGGGGGGGGGGGGCGGAGCTGTCGTGCAGTTGTAAAAGTGCAATTAGGCGGCGGTGGTGGTGATGTAGATGGAGCAACAGGTGAAGGAATGGGGGGAATAGTAGTGGGGGTGGGGGGCATTTTGAGGTTGAAGGACGAGATGATGATTGATATGAGAAGAATGAGAAGTATGAATGAGCTCGAGGTGTTCTACTTTACGCCGGCGGCAGCGGCTCCAAGGGAGCGGAGCGAGCAGGACAGTGCACGGCAGCGGAATACGGCCAGAATCGGCAGCATAGCAACACAGCAGCAATCGGCACGAATGAGCAGAGCAGAGTAGAGCAGAGTAGAGCAGGGCAGAGCAGAACACGAACAAGCTCTCGTAGAATACAAACAAACAACACAGAAAATGATGATGATGATGATGGGAACATAACATATCAAATTGAAATCAGGAGAGGGAGATTAGGCGTACCTTATTGCTTTGTCAAGCTTGTTCAGAGTATCTAACTCTGCACGATGATACATACAGTGTTGGGGGGGAGGGTAAGTAAGTTGGGGGGTTTGGGTTGCAGGATGGGATGGATGGGATGGATGGGTTCTTCGGTCTGGGTCCGGGGGGGGGGGGGGGGGGGGGGGGTGGGTGATGGTGGTGGCGGTACTGATAGTAGTAGTAGTAGTGTTTAGAGACGCGCGGTAGACCGGGCGGGATGTATGTATGTATGTATGTATGTGTGTTTTGCGTTCTGCGTTCTGTATTCTGCGTCAAGACGGAAAGTGTTTGTATGGACCAGACAGACGAGTGTAAGTAAGTAAGTAAGTAAGTAAGTAAGTAAGTAAGTATGTATGTATGTATCTGGCTGGTTATGAAAGACCGGGTGGGCGTGTCTGGTATAGACGGTTTTGTCTGCGTTAAGACGAATGTGTCTGTATGGACGGGTTGGGGTTGGTTTGCTTTGCTTTGGTTTGGTTTGGTTGTCTGGGTGAAAAAAAGAGACGAATGAATATGTCTGTGGTCTGCGAGTATCCGTGTGTTTGCGGAAAGTGATTGCCGACGTCTGATAACGGCACAAATAACGAGTCGTGTGTGTATCTCTATCTCTCGATTTTGCGGGGTCCGATGCTGAGATATGGCGAGGGGGTGGGAGATATGAATGGGAGGGGGTGGCAGATATGGCTTTTTTGACGGGGAGGGGGTGGCAGAAGTAAACCGTGCCTGCTATGGAGATTGGAGGGGGGGAGGCAGTGGCAGAGAGGAACGGTGCCTGTTCTGGTGCTGGACGGAAACGGTCACGGAACGCGGTCTCAGCAAGACGGGCTGTCGGTCTCGGTCTCTTATTTTGGACAGCGAATAGACTTGCTTAGGAGTCTGTCTGTATGTACCCGAAGAGTACATCTGGTACTTACAGATTTAGTAGCCGGCTTGGAAATCTTGGGATGGTCACCGATGAAGTTCTTTAGCGGCGGCGATGGGACGATCTACATATCTTACGGGAGGGAGGGGGTGGAGGGAAGGGATCTGGGGTTGGGGGGAAGGGATCAGGGTGTTCGGGGGCGAGGCAGGGGGGTGGGGGGGGGGGGGGGGGGGCAAAGCGGAGTGATCTTGGCTGGCATGGCAAGTTGGGTCCGAGAGTGAGTGAGCAGTGAGCAGTATCGCAATACTGTGTCAATCCACTTCATCATCATCACCATCATGAAATAACACAATACCGACGCTTGGGGTGTGAATGAGGGGTATCAAAGTCCAAAGTCACCAAGTCACCAACCCAACCCAACCCAAGACCAAAAAAATTAAAAATAAAATAATCCCCAAAACTGGTCAACCATTACCATTCCGTACCATTTCCCATCCATCCATAAAAACCCCAATTTAAACTTAGCTAGCTATCCATACACCATACACCATTCATCAAAACCCCCAAAACCCCCAAACCCCCAAACCCCCCAAACCCCAAATCCTCCGAGCCTCCGAGGATCCTTTTAACCTATTCCCCACCCCCAATGCCCCAGTGCCCCAGTGCCCCATAGTCCATAGTCTATAGTCCACGGCCCTACCCGCCACGCCACTTCGCACCTTCGCACCTTCGCACGCGCCCATAGTCGAGGGAACATCTTTGAGGCTTCGAGGCTTTGGGCTTTGGTTCCCGGTACAACCGTATGTAATGGACATACCAAAGCCGCCAACATTAAAGTTACCAACGTTAAAGTTACCGAATGTGGATCATAAAAATACACCGTCTATATAGTTTATGTATGTTATTCTATCCGCACCGCACTCAAATGGTGTACTGATAGCACCTATGTAGTAGAAAACATGATTTTAGGGATTATACCAGAGTACCCAGAGCTCCCGAAGTACCCGGAGTACCCAGAGCACCCAGAGCACCCCAGCTTACAAACAAGAATCAAATCAAGCACAGCATAACCAGTCACATATATCCATAAGAGTTTAAAAACAAATCGCTGAAGTTTTGTTAATAAGCTTTATGGTGGGAAGATTCAAGATTCGAGATTCGAGATTCGAGATTCGAGATTCGAGATTCGAAGGATTATATGGTAAGAAATTAACTATCATGAAACAATACCAGATATATGATGTATGATGTATGATGTATGATGTATGTATATATGATGTACATATTATATCGACTCATCGAATTATATACATACATACATACATACATACATACATACATACATACATACATACATACATACATACATACATACATACATACATACATACATACATACATACATACATAAAAACTCAACTTCATAAGTACCATAATGTTGCAACTTGCAACTTGCAGAACGATAAGATTTCGATTTTTTCTCGTCTCGTATATCGAGATTTATAGATATTAGATATGATAAACCAATCTATCTATCACCTCCGACTCCGACTGTGATGAAACTTTGGGAATCGGTATTGTAGATATGAGATAGATATTAGATACCATACCTTGATAAAAGATAAAAGGTGAAATTCAGGGCATGTGAAAAATATGAAACATATGAAACCTATGAAAGGCATGAAACGCATGGAACATATGAAAGACATGAAACACATGAAACGCATGTAGTAACCATTAACCATTAATCAAGCAATCAACCATATCAATCAACCATATCAACCATATCAACCATATCAACCATACCAACCATACCAACCACAACCCCCAGGCGAACCATCATATACCCATATACCCATCTCGATACCCAGTAAAAAAAGTGTATTAAACCTCTGAAACAACCCATGGTGGGGTCGCTGTTATCGGGTTCTATGGTTCTGTGGTTCGCAATTTCTAAGGTTCGCAATTTCTGAGGTTCGCAATTTCTAAGGTTCGCATGCGGTTGTGTTTCTCGCTTATCCACAGCGACTATGTGCAGCGACCACAACCAGCGACCACAGCCAGCGACCACAGCCTACAGCGACAGTTCATAACTACTCGTGCCTGAAGATGGTGGCTAGCGCCACCATCTTCAGGCACGAGTACACTACAGCTACACTACGCCACATCTCAGTAAAATTCCAATTTCCGGGGTTCTAGACGCTGTGGGGTATGCTGTGGGGTATGTATATGTAGACAGATATAGGGTCCATAGAGATACCTTAACGCATATGCACATATGCACATATGCATATATGAAGCTTGATACAGTACATGATACAGTGCAATACATGATACAGTGCAATACATGATACATGATACAGTGCAATACATAATAGATAATAAATACCCTATACCCCATCTCGATTCGCCTCGATTCGCCTCAATGAGATCAATGAGATCTATGAGATCTATAAGACAACTATAGTAGCTGCTAATACCCGTAAGTATGTATGTACAGTAACTGCTGATATCCGTTGGATCTCTAGTTACTGAAGTTAACTAAGAATTCTGGATGCTGGATGCTGGATGTTGGATATCGAATGCTGGATATCGAATGCTGGATATTGATCTGCAGATGCTTGAATATATTTACATGCTCTACATACCACGATACTGTACATACACGATACTCTACATACCACGATACTACCACTAGAGTCCACATACCACGATACTCCGCATACTCTGCACACCACCATACTCCGAGAAAAGAAAAACGTAAACACAACAGCCCAGACCACGGTGAAGACTTCCCCGGATGTTATATTATATTATATATATACGTACAGAATGTTGTATTTTTTAGTCATGCATAATATTACAGTGGCTAGATATATGCTAATGTGCAGTGTGCAGCGTGTACTACATACCTAGGGGAATGGAGACTTCCGATTTTTGATTTCCGATTTCTTTGACTTCGAACTTGATAAACTTGTATATACTAGTGTGCAGTGTGTATTACATACCTAGGGGAATGGAGACTTCCGATTTTTGATTTCCGATTTCTTCGACTTCGGGGCTGACAAAAAAAAAACTTGGGAAAAACTTGGGAAAATTAAATAAAGTACAGATGTCAAAAAAAAAACGAAAGTTGTAAGACAAGATAAGAAAAGAAAAGAGTTGTTATTATTATTGTTGTTGTAAGTAGAAGAGATTTAGAGGAATATTTTCAAGAATAAAGATTCCTTCTAACCAGCGGGATGTTGATTCTTGAAAATATATATTGATTGATTAAGACTAGATTTTGGTGTTGTGAATATGTAGCTTGAAGATAAAGGTATGGATGGGGATAGTAATAACTAAATGTCTACAATTTATTGCAGATATTAATAGATATCTTCGGAATAAACCCGGTGAAAAGTCGTTAGATGGATCTGAATTTTTATCAATTAACGAGCAACAAATCAACAATCAACAGCCAACAGCCAACCCCCCCCCCCCCCCCCCCCCTTCGCCTCCGAAATATTTCCCATTCAAAATTCTCAGGCCATCGGAAACTATAAACATCAAACGAAAATATCCACGATGAATCTACACATCACCATTTTCTTCTTCATCTTCCATTTAAAAGCCAAAGCTGAAAAACTGTAACCAAATATGGTGCCAAAGTAAACCTATTCCTATTCCTATTCCTATTCCTATTCCTATTCCTATTCCTATTCCTATTCCTATTCCTATTCCTATTCCTATTCCCTATTCCCTGTTTCCTGTTTCCTATTTTCTCTTAATAATAGAGAATCAAAAGAACCGATAGAACTAATAACAACGATAAAAACAATCCAAATATGGTGCTCAGGATCAAGATAATCCCCTTCCCTCTCCGCCCCCCATCTACCCCAAAGAATCGCCTATCCACCCGCTAGCTATAAGTCTAAGCTAAGCTAAGCTAAGCCTCCATCTCGGTTCGCGCCTACATTTACATAATCCATACCTTCAACTTTTCGACTCCTAGACTCCTAGACTCCTAGACTCCCCGACTCCGTAAACCGAAGGGTATGTAGCCTAGGAAATAAACAAGCCTAAACACTCGCTTATTCCCCCACGCGCTACTCTACTGTAGATTCTGGTGTTATGTATGTATTATTCAGGAGTTTCTAAGTTTCTAAGTTTCTAAGTTTCTAAGTTTCTGAGTTTCTGTCGCCCCTTAGTAAGACATCCCAGGAGTTGGAACAGAACTGAGTTTTTGGGGGGTTCGGTTCCTGGTTCCTGGTTTCTGGTTTCTGATTCCGGTTTCCGAGCATAGTGGGTTGAAGACTGGGGACTGAAGACTGGGGAAGTAAGCTAGCTGCGACATAGTTTTACGTGGGGTTTTTTTGACTACAGACAGACAGACAAAGAAAGAAAAGAGCGAGAGACGATAGAAATTACCCTGTTAGAGCCCGTTAAAACTTGTTGAAGCTTGTCGAAGCTTATTTTTAACAAAAAGAAGATTAAACGAAACATATCGATGAGTACTTCACCATACCAAGACCGCTGAGACTGGTAAGCTAACGAGATAAATAAGACTGACAAGATTGAGAGACAGAGAGACAGAGGCACAAGGTAATAAGATTAAATCCAGGTATGTACCCCAGAATCTAGATATGAAAACCATGGACCTCATTCCAATTCTGTTCTAATTCCGTACCTACACAGTTAATGGATTAGTAACAGACATCAAGTATCATTCCCCTGGATTTGGAATTAGGATTCATGACTTTTATCAATTTGATGCGTATGTATTAGAAACTAGTAAGAGAACTCATAGTTGATGGCTAATTTGTTTTGCTCAGCTACTCAGCTACTCAGCTACTTCTCCACTACTCAGCTGATCTTTTGTATGTATGTGTATGTAAAAACGTGCGCACCACAAACAAAAACAGAAGATCCATCCATCCATCCATAGTCTCATAGTCCCATAATGCCATCCATACACACGACGTAATACTACATACCATGACATGCCATGACATGATACATACATAAAACATGCATACATGCATCCCTTTGTATGTATGTAGATCGTTGATCGATCGTTGATGAATTCCCATTTTCCTTGTATGGTGTTGGTGTCACACTGTCACCAGAAGCAGTGGCTAGTACTGGCGCCTCATTTGGTAAATTTGGTAAATTATCCTAGAAGTTGCCCTCAACTTTCATATGTAGATTCGCAACACAGACGTCCGCAGCTGCATTTACAGGTTTGAAACATAACGAATCATTACTGCAGATATGGTTTCATAGATTTAAAAATTCATCGATTCATCGATTCATCGATTCGTAGATTAAAAACCCAGACAACGAATTAGAATTGCAGATATGATTCATAGATGATAGATTCTTGGCTAGATAACTGTAGATAAACTATGGTACCATAAACCCGCTTTGAAAGAGGAAGCGAGCTGCAGTGCTGTGTATGTATGCATGCGGAAAAGTGAAAAGTGAACAAATAGGCTGGATTCTGGAAAGTGCAATTTTTTTTCTTTCTCTGGGTTGTTTTATTTTTCTGGGCGGCGTATGGTATGGTAGGTATGGTGGGTATGGAATGCATTTCATTTCATCTCGATCGTATGCACTATGGAAGGAAGAGCCTTTCCTTTTTTTTGTCTTTACTATCCTTATCCTATCCGGTTCTGTCGTTTCATTTCTTTGCTTTTTGCGGTTGTTCACGGCCTCCGGGGAGTTCACGGCATTCATGATAACGATGATGGCGATGATGAAACCCCGGACCGGATTCGGCCGTCTTCGGAAGGAATCATGGAAGTTTCTTCAAGACCCGATATAGACAGCGGTTTCTTTTCTAGTTCCCGATGACTAGCATTAGCAAAGCATCTGTATGCCTGTAGGCTGTAGGCTGTAGTCCATAGTTACAGTCTGTAGTCTTTCCGCGTGCCCCCGACCCTGGGAGCTCAGCTCGGGAACGAGTTTAGTTAATCTTTAGACCTCCCGAGTAACAGATGTCTATGTCTACAGGCCCAAGGCTCAAGCAGGTACGGGACAGTCTATGTACAGGGCCGGACAGGGGGAAACAAATCATAGATCACAGATCAGGCACCAAGAGCGGTGTCGCAGCGAGTACTCAGCAGAGCAGCAAGCTACGACGACTTGAAAAAACTTTGGATAGTTCAGTCTCCTAGTCCCATGGTCTCGTGGTCTCGTGGTCAGGATTGGGGTGTGAAATTTCTAGTTCTGGCACCATGGTTTTAGACATGAGCTTGCTGCTTGCGGCTCTCTTTAGACGTTGCTTAGCCACGACCACGTTGAAGAAGGCTGGCCGCTGGGGGTTAGCATCGCCGTACTGGGACCGGGCTTCTCTGGATTTGGTTAGTTAAGGCAGGCAATGATGTCATTGACATTGACAGCCCATGCCACACCCCCCGCAACCCCGCTAAAAATTAGAACAACACGTCGACTCTCGAGCGTTGAACGTGAGGAGCTGGATTCAACCCTGGGTTGGGAACTATCGATATCGAAATCCGAACACCATTACGAAGCTGGACAAAATACGAAAAGAGTCGCTGAAAGAGGGGTCTGTGAAGAATCGATCGAAAGTTGAGGGGATTTAGGTATCCTTGCGCACGCTACAACCCAGACGCGACGGGTTCACCAAGTTCACCAAGTTCTTCTATTCAGGCTTTCAGGCTTTCAGGCTTTCAGCGCGACCTCCGACCTCCGCACCCAGTCAAGTGAACCTCGCAACCCCGCAACACGCGACGCGCGATTCAAAATGGACCATCCTCAACAACCCTACGAAACCCCCTCCCCTTTCCTACAGGGCTACATCAACCGAACCCTGAGGGTTACTACCACCGATGATCGGTTCTTTATTGGGGATTTGAAGTGTACTGATCGTGTGGGTTTCCCTCTGCTTTTCTTTCTCTCTTTGTTCTGTCTGCTAGGAAAAGTTGGTGCAAATATCCTGGGACCTGGGTTATACCCCCACATCCCTCGGAGCTGCACTGCGGTTTTTGATTTGGGGACAATGAAGTGCGCCATGAGGAAGAAGGGAAGATAGGAAAAACAGGAAGATGAATCGCTCTTTCATCCAGCCGCTTTGGGGTGGGGGGGTGGGCGCTTCACAGTCTCCCTGCACTTCCTACACTTCCCCGACTTAACAAACCTTCACAAGCGCCAACTAACGCACCCCAGGACCGTAACCTAATCCTCTCCTCAACCACCGAATACCGTTCCCCGTCCTCCACCTCCATCTCCTCGTCCCAGGAAATAAAAAACCGTCACATAGGCCTGGTAGTAATACCCGGCAACGTAATTACCAAAATCGAAGTAGAAGAAAACACCACAGGCACAGGTCCAAATCCCAAACGGGGTTGGATGTTTGGACAGTTCGGTTCGGGGAATCAGAGGGATAGGGATCCAAGGGAGATGATGGATGGGATAATTTAGAAGATTATGAGGGCGTGGAATGGATTGATGGAGGGGGGTGGGGGGAGGAGTAATAGGTAACGATGACGAGATGCTGAGGGATTGAGGATACGGATTATACAGGGGAATATGGAAAGGTATTCAAGAAGCAGTAGAGATTGGAGTATGTATGCTTAGCTTGGAGATGAAAGGTATATTGTAGGCTGAGAAATGTTTAGGTAACCATTAGATCATAGGTAGAAGTTCGGCTTAAGTATCAGTGCCGGTTAGTATTGGGGATAATTTATGAGTATCTGATGATGATACAGAAGCACAATGGGAGAGCGGTTTAGTCCCTACCTACATATTGAAGTCTGTCGAAGCTTGGAATACATATCCACCGGAGAAAAGAAATAACCTCTAAGCATTACCCAACGGATTTCGAAAAAAAAAAAAAAAAAAATACAGCATTGGTGTCAGTTACTGTGCCAAAAATTTACTTGAATTCAAGAAGTCAAGAAGCGCGGCTTAAACATCAATACCGGTCATTATCGAGAATTATCAAAGATCATCCAGCGATGATATTGGATATAAAATGGCAGAGTAGCTCAATATAATACCCGTATTTTGAATCTGGGAAAAATGTTCAGAGGGGAACATGAAATACCTGCTGAGCTATACATCTATTTGTTATCTATACAATAACCGAGATCTGGAATCTCAGGTCTTTGAAAGGCAATTTCTAAGTATTACACAACGGTTTTATGGGGATAAATACAGCACAGGTGTGGATTACTGTGCTGAAAATGTTGCTTGGAAGTTGGGTTCGAGTTATGCTTAGGTTTAATTCAAGAGGAGCAACATTGTTATTGAACGGAGATGCTAAGAAATATGGACATTACAATGGAGAACTGTGGTTGAATAGAGATAGGCATCAACTTCAAGATGATAATGCCTGAAGTCGGGAAGTATAGTTTATTTTGCAATATTAATGCAAATACTGCGACATCAACATTAAGATAGAGGGCTATGGTTAAATAAAGACACGCATCAACATCGAGATGATGATGCATGAGGTTATGGATCATGATGCATCTTGAACATTGAATGTACAGGGCAAATAAGCGTTAGTAAACATTCTCTTTGTTTACAACCACCAACCAGACGGATGGTATGAAAAAGTTTCAATTCATTGTTTACATTTCTCAAGCACTGCAGATTTTTTTTGGTAGATTTGATATTTACACCAGTCAGTACTGCGGATTTTGTGTTAGGTCGGAGAATGTCCCCTAGTATCATGGTTCGACCCCCAACATAACATCTCGCACCCGAGCAAACGTCCTACGGCGTCTCACTCGGGTTTGTTTGGGGTCGACCAAACATTCTCAACCCTCCCGATGAGCGTGACAGGTGCCATTCAGGCTCAACGCGTCCAAACGTTCACATTTAAGGAATCCTCTCCAAGCTGCAGACATCCTCTTCCTTTACCACCAACCACCAACCAACAAGCATCGTATTCTTTCAACGGATTCCATCATCGAATTCAACATCAAATCGATCGCTTGTATTCAAGTTGCAACGAGTAGGTCTTCAAGAAGACCAACTAAAGCGCCAATCATCTTCACAAACAATACTCTTTAGCCTCCCTTCTCTTTCCTTTCCCACTTATACTCTTGGAATACTTTCCTATACCTATCACTTTCTATTCTATTATCCACACAACCACCGCAACTACTACCACCACCACCAAAACTACTTCTACTACTATCATCATTAAAAATGGGAAAAAGCAAGAACAAGAAGTAAGCCATCCCGCCCCATCCCATCCCCTTCCGTTCCCGTATCCTATCCTCCAATCCCATGCATCCCCCAAGAGCCACGAAAACGCAAAAAACTAACCGCGCTCCTCATCCAGGGGCAAGAAATCCGCCAAAAACTCCCCCAAGCCAAAAGCAAGCAGCAGCCAATCCAACCCATCCGGCAGCATGGCTACTACAAACCCCGTATCCTCCTCTTTAGCAGCTGTCCCGACTATGGCTTCTTCTTCTTCCTCTTCTAATCTTTCTGCTACCATCTCTGCCGAGAATATGCTCCAGCAACCCCCGTCTGATATCGAAGAGAGCTTCGATGACAGTATGCTGGAGTCTAATGCCAGTACTCTTGCTCACCCAGCCAACGAGGAGATTAGAGATTCTCCGTTGAGTCCTGTGGGGAGTGATAGTGGGAATAATGGTCCTTATGAACACGGGAATGATAGCCAACAGCAGGACAGCATAATGGAGGATTCAGAGATCAGTGATCTCCAAGTCGACGAGGAGATTCGAGATTCTCCTCCGAGTCCTATTGGGAGTGATAATGGGAACAATGATTCTTATGAACACGGGCAGGAGCAGGATCAGGATGATATAGACATGGACGAACTCTTTGGGCATTTTTCGTCGGATGCAGAACAAGAGCCGGAGGAAATGACGGATGTGGAGATGACAAAGCCTGATGCCAATACCCCGGCTTTTTCTGGAATTCAAAACCTCTCGACTGGATCTAATCCCGCTACCACGGGATTCGGCGGAGCTCAAGTTCCTCCCCCTGCTGCAACTTCTGGGGCTACTACCCCGATCTTTGCTGGCATTACTCTTCCGCTGAGACCACCGAAGAGGACAGCTGTGGATCCTGTTACTGAAACTGGTACTATCGACTTTGGGGCTCCGGCTTCTATTCCTACATTCACGCCGTCCAGTTCTAATGCCAATACCCCGGCTCTCCCCGCGGTTCCTGCCACTACAGCTGGTTCGAATAATTTCTCTACAGTTCCTGGTGCAGCTCAAGCTGCCAACACAACTGGTGCAAATGCTTTCTCTACAGTTCCTGGCGCAGCTCAAGCTGCACCCACAGGCTCACAGGTTACTACTCCAAGCCTCCTACAACTTCCAACCCCCATTAGTGGTTTCAATTTCACTGTTCCGGACTTCACCGTCTCGACCCCCAGTGCTGCCCCAGCCTTCAGTGCAGCCCCGGCCTCCAGCGCAGCTCCAGCCTCCAGTGCAGCTCCAGTCTCCAGTGCAGCCCCAGCCTCCTCCGCTGCCTCCGCTGCCTCCGCTGCCTCCGCTGCCTCCGCCACATCCGCAAGTTCCAAGACCGCCACGCCGATCTTCAGCGGAGTTCAGCTGCCCTTGAGACCACCAAAGCGAACGCCTGCAAATCCTTCCGTTGAAAACGGATCATCCTTCAACTTCGACAATGAAGCAGCCAGCAACCCTCCACCAGCCCCAACGACTACCCCCGAGGGCGGGGAACGCTTCAACAAAAAATGGCCATTAGTAGCCCCACCTCTACCTCCCGGAGCTCCCAGACCAGGATCTGAGGGTCCCGCCGATCCTAGTAAATACTATGTCGAAGAGACCCCGAAACCCGGATTAACGGAGTTTGAAGATGAATTACTAGAGTCATTCAACGATGCAGCATCTTCCTCTGACTCCATCTCCGACGCCGACTCCGATGGTCTTCCGCACCTCGACTATAAAGATCCCGAACTACCAAAGGAAGAAGAACCAGTCCAGAGTACCGTGGATACATTACAGGGACAAAAACGCTTTAGCGAAAAATGGCCACTTGCTCCGAAACCACTTCCTCCTGGTGCCCCGAAACCGGGTTCTCAAGGCCCAAATGCTCCGAGTTTGTTTGCCGAGAATGTCGTTAATATCGAGGGACGGGAACCTACCAAGATGCCCACTACTGCTAGTATCGAGGCTGTAATGAATACCGTCGGTAGCAACGCGCCTGCACCGGTAGGGCCAAACCCTAGTATCCCAACCTCAACCCCAACCCCGGCCACCGCAACCGCAACAGCAACAGCAACCCCAGCTCCTCAAACACCCATCAAGAAAACCCCAACCAAAAAACCTCTCCCTCCAGCAGTACCATCGATTTTCGATCGGGTCCTGACTCCAGATCAGAGAGCGTATATGGACAAGATGAAACGGGAAAATCATCCTGGCGTAAGTCTTACAAAATCTGGGACCCGCAAGAACCAAGATAAGGGGAAGGGAAAGGAGAAAGATGTCACTCCTGTTTCCCCGGCATCCCCGGTATACCCGATGCAGGTGGCTCCCGCCGCTCAGCGTCCTCAGCCTGCTGTTGCTGGTCCATCTTCATACGCCGGACAGCCAGCGATGCAGGGACCTGCACACATGATGAACCAGGGAGGAATGATGAACCAGGGACACCCGGGACACCAGGGAAATCAAGGGAATCAGGGATTTCCACCGACACCAGGACCATCTACAGCACCAGGTGTCACTCGTCCCGCATCTCAGATTCCGCCACGAAGAGCTGCAGCTGCGCAGATGGCTCAGCCTGCACATATGGCCCCACCTGCACAGATGACTCCGCCTGTTCAGATGGCCCTGATGGCACCCATGGCTCCGATGGCACCCATGGCTCCGATGGCACCCATGGCCCCGATGGCACCCATGGCTCCGATGGCACCCATGGCCCCGATAGCACCCATGGCTCCGATGGCATCCATGGCCCCGATGGCACCCATGGCTCCGATGGCACCCATGGCTCCGATGGCACCCATCGCTCCGATGGCACCCATGGCTCCGATGGCACCCATGGCTCCAATGGCACCCATGGCTCCGATGGCCCCGATGGCCCGGCCTGTTCAGATGGCTCCAATGGCACCGATGGCTACTTTCGCACCGGTAGCTCGCCCTACGCCGGTTGCTTCGATAGCTTCAATGGCTCAGATGGCTCAGCCTGTACCGATGCCTTCGCTTCCACCCCCCAAGAAGGCCCAAGGGCAAGCCTGGAACCAGCACTTCCCCGCAGTCCTAGGAGATCCAGGACCATCCCAGCCTCAAGGCCTTGCACAAACTCTAGGAGGGATGCAATCATCGAATATCACGCCCTCTGGAGCTCAGCCTGGACCAGCTGGGCCGATGGTTGCTGTATCCCCAACTTTCGGATTGGCCCCCGGAAGCATTCCAGGGAATCAAGGCCAGCAGAACAACCAGGTTCTTACTCCTACAGCAGTAATACCAGAGTCAGCTGATATCACCATGGGTGAAGTTCCTGCCCCAGTGACTCCAGCTCCAGCTCCAGCTCCGGCTCCTGTCAATCCATTTGCCAAAATTAATCCTGCAACCTTGGCCTACAACCCTGCAAATCCCTTTGCCCAGCACCCTCCGCAAGCAACACCTGCTGTATCACAGGATGTCACTATGGGACAGATTTCTACGCCGGTCAAACAACAACCTGCGAGTTTTGTGGAGTCACCCTCAATGGCGGATACGACCATGATGGATGCCCCAACACCAGTGGCTCCGTCACCGGTGGCTCAGTCTGTGTTCTCGCTGAATCCTCCACCGACCACTTCGCCTTTTGCTAAGCCAGCTGTGGGTATGGCCTCACAGGGTTTGGCTACACAGAAACCGATACCGAAGAATGCTTTCGAGGGCATTCCTGGGCATAATATGTCGGTAAGTGTAGCGCCGTCACAACAGGGAAAGACTGGTGGTCTTCCGTTTTCGTCTCCTGCTACGGTATCAGCGATGCCACAGGCAATGTCTGCAGCAGGTAAGTCCCCATGTTCACAGTCAGGTATAGATTCATCAAGAAAGCTAACTCCAGGGAATCAAGGTGTACCACCGCCAACAGTAGCAGCTGTAGCACCTCAGAACAATACCGTCCAGCAAGTCCAGGCTACAGTTGGTACTGCTCATCAACCTACTCAGAACAATGGTATGCCTGGTCAAATCACTACACCGGGTGCAGTATCATTACCACCGATTCAGACAGTTCCTAGTAGCATCTCTCTCGTTGTACCCACCCAGACGGCACCCATAACGCCGGCCAAGATGACCGAATTGACCTATGGACCTCCTCGGCCCCAGAGCAGCAAAACCTCAAAATTTCTGGCGTCTATCGTGCCACCACTTGACCCTAAACGTGCTCCTACTCCTGTGAAATCAGCACCTTTTCAGAATAGCAATCCTGCTGTTGCACCTACTCAGCCGATGCCCATCACACCGGCTAAAATTACAGATCTGCCCTACAAACTCCCTCAGCCACAGAGCAGTAACAACACTGGTTTACTTGAGTCTAAGTATGCTCATACTACTGTACAACCAGCTCCAGTTCAGACGGTTCCGAGTAGCAACCCTCCCGTTGCACCTCCTCAGCAGACGCCTATCACGCCTGCAAAGATTTCCGATCCACCATATCGATGGCCACAGAACACTGTTCCCGCTGGTCAACCAGCTGTGTCATTACCACCACTTGAGTCCAAACATGCTCCTGATCCTGCACAAGTACAAGTTCCACCAGTGGCGGTACCGGCACCAAAGAGGGTGACGAATCTGTCGATTGGAACTGGTAGGCCACCGCAAGGTCCACCACGAGCTAATGCAGTGCCAGTGGGAGTGGTTCCAAAAGTCACGCCTGCCTTGCCAACTGCGAAGGTGGAATCAGCACCGGTTCAGGAGGTTCCAAGTAGAATCGTACCACAACTTGAGTCAAAGCAAGCTCCTACTACCGTAGAACCAGCACCAGTTCAGACGGTCCAGAGTATTCACCCCCCCGTTACAGCTGCTCAGCCGGCGCCTATCACACCGGCGACAATTACAGATCTTCCCTACAAACTCCCTCAGCCACAGAGCAGCAATACCACTGGTTTACTTGAGTCCAAGTATGCTCATGCTACTGCACAACCAGCACCAGTTCAGACAGCTCAGAGTAGTAACGCCCCCACTGCACCTCCTCAGCAGACGCCTATCACGCCGGCTAAGATTACCGACCCGCCATATCGATGGCCACAGGGCACTGCTCCCCCTGGTACACCAACGGTGCTATTGCCACCACTTGTGTCCAAACATGCTCCTGAACCTACAAAAGTCGAGGTTCCACCAGTAGCGGTACCGGCACCGAAGAGGGTGACAAATCTTTCGATTGGAACTGGTAGGCCACCGCAAGGTCCACCACGAGCCAATGCAGTGCCAGTGGGAGTGGTTCCGAAAGTCACGCCTGCATTGCCAGCTGCGAAGCCTGTGGTGTCTGGTGAGGTTTCTCAGCCTGGAAATGTGGCGGTGGATAAGACGGTGAGACAGGGTAATGCCCCAGTTATGACAGCACCGCCGGCACAGACTGTCACTCGGGAAGTAAAACCGGTAGCAGCACCAACAGCAGCACCAGTAGGAGCACCAGTAGCAGTACAAACAGTAGCAGCACCACCAGTAGCAGCGGTCCCAGCAGCAGCCCCATTAGCAGCACCCCCAATAGCAGCGGTCCCAGCAGCAGCACCCCCAATAGCAGCGATCCCAGTAGCAGCACCATCGGTAGCAGTGGTCCCAGCAGCAGCACCACCAGTAGCAGCGGTCCCAGCAGCAGCACCACCAGTAGCAGCGGTCCCAGTGAACAAATCTATACCATCTGCTGGCCGTCCCGCTCGGAAAGCTCTATCTGGTGCAGCAACAAAACCAGTCCAAGCTTCAGGGATTAAAAAGCAGAGACAGAAAACTCCTCCAAAGACTGCAGCTGCCCTATCACAGGTCGTCACTCAGGCGTCTACAGCAGCAGCCCCAGTGATAGCCCCCACTCCGGCACAAACCATCACTCCGACGCCAGCAGCAGCGTTCCCTGTGGTTAACCCGACACTGGCAACTGCTCTTCCTGCCCAGCCAGCTCCCCTCAATCCGGCCAATTTTGACTTGGCCAAGGCAGTGACTGCCTTTGGCGTGCCCGCGGCAACAACCCCAGGTATAGTACCAGTTACCTCAGGAGTTGCCCCCTCTTTATCTGCTGGACTTTCGGATTTAGAAATAGCCATAGAAAAGAGAATTGCCGAGCTGTTGGGTCAATCCGCAGCAACATCCGGAGCGACACCCGGAGTAACATCTGGAGTAACCACCACGACAACGCCGGTTAATCCATTTGGAAATCCAATTTCTCAGCCTGCTCCAGCCTCAGCCCCAGCCCCAGCCGCGGTGGTTAATCCTTTTGGAACACCGTTGTATACTGTAGACCAGTGCGGTAATACCTTTGGGCCTAAGCCTACAGCAGCAGCCGGAGCAACAACCACGACCGCGGTTAATCCATTCGTGAAAGCAGTTCCTCAGCCTGCCCCAGCCCCAGCCGCGGTTGTTAATCCTTTTGGAACACCGCTGTATACCCTAGAACAGTGCGGTAATACCTTTGAGCCCAAGCCTACAGCAACAGCCGGAGCAACAACCACGACCGCGGTTAATCCATTCGCGAATGCAGTTCCCCAGCCTACCTCAGCTCCAGGCGCGGTAGTTAATCCATTCGCAAATGCAGTTCCTCAGCCTGCCCCGGCCTCAGGTGCGGTGGTTAATCCTTTTGGAACACCGTTGTATACTCTAGAGCAGTGCGGTAATACCTTTGGACCTAAGCCTACAGCAACAGCCGGTGCGACAACCACGACCGCGGTTAATCCATTTGCGAATGCAGTTTCTCAGACTGCCTCAGCTCCAAGTGCGGTAGTTAATCCTTTTGGAACACCGCTGTATACGTTGGATCAGTGTGGTGATACCTTCGGAACTAAGGCGAAGCAAGAGGGAGCTTCCACGGTTGCAAGCCCGCAACTTACTCCCGTGTTTGGAATTCAGAATGCTACGCAAGCTCCTTCACCGTTTGGAGTGGCCCAGAATACCGCCAGTCCGTCAACGATTGTCCCGCAAGGTAAGGTAACTGCTTCATCAATTATCACTCTCACTAACACAAGGTTCTCTGCAGCTCCTCCACAGGCTCTTTCACCGTCGTCAGCCGCTCCGGCTTCATCTTCAAAATTGGCATCTCAGGCAAAGATAAAAAAGTCCACAGTACCAGCCAAGCAGGAACCAGTCAATACCTTGGTAATGCGCCCATCTATCGGCTCAACAATCCCGAAGAAATCCTCGCCGCTCAAGCAAGCACAATCTGCCGAAAAGACTCCTTCTCCGCCCGCTAAAGTTGCTGTCCCCGATAACGATCCTGACGACGGGGATGATGACGATGAGGACGATGACGGAGATGATGATGAGGGTGGTGACGGGGACGATGAAAAGGAAGAAAAGGATGAACGTAAAACCGAGCCTAATGAGCAGGTGCCCAAATCCCAGCGCAGGATCACTCGTTTCCCACCATCGAGATCTCAAGCATCTTCGAGACGTTACAACCCTCTTGCAGCATCCAGACCTGGCGATAGGAGAAAGTATACCACATCCTCCAATCTCTTCAGTTCACCTTCCAAAGCTGCGACAGCATCGTCTGAATCCCCAGCAATGGCGAGAAATCCGCCTAAGGAACCTGAGGAGGCCCCTACACCGGCGCCTCAGGAGGGACCGAAACTCATCAAGTCGAAGTTGCTGGGAGAAAAGGAGATTCCTGATAGTTTTAGCCCGGTAATTGAGAAAGCCAAAGGCAAGGAAAAGGCCAAAGAGGTCCCAAGTCTTCAAGAGTACTTGGATGCACAGCGGGCAAAACGCGCTGCTGAATCTACACCGCAGCCTAATGTTTCGTCTCAGGCTGCCCAGACCCCATTACCGGCTCCATTACCGACTTCTCCCCCGGCAAAAGAAAGCCCGCTAGAAGTTTGGGAGTCTGAGCTGGAAGGATTGATAAAAGACGGTCTTATCTCGAGGGACCTCATTGATAATATATCAAGAGGACAAGAATGGTACAATGGATGGGACCGTTATAACAAACACGATAATGAGGCTGAAACAAGGCCTTTGACCCGGGAGATGGAGATGCGGGAATATCAGCGGATCAACGATATGTATAAGTATCAAATTGCCAAAGCTGATGTACGGTGGTTGAGGAATAGGAAAAAGGCTGTGTACCAGGATTTCTTGAATACCCACTACTTTGAATACGATCAGTGGAAAAAGATCCAAAAGTTGAACGAGACTGAGAAGGTAAAGATTTTGACTCTATCCATTGTCTACATCTATTCATTACTAATTTTACAAATAGCGTCCTCCAGCTTCTGAAGGAAAGACTCAACTATGCCTTCCCCCAACACAGGAGACTCCAACTCACCAGACTCCAACCCAGAATATTCCAACCCAGCAGACGCCAATTCAGCAGACACCAATCCAGCAGGCGTCAGCGCCAACACCGAGAAGGAAGACACAAAAGAGGGCAAGCAACAAATCCAAGCATGCCAGTGATTCTTCATCATCCGAGTCCTCCCCACCTCCAAAGATTTCTGCACCGACACAGCCTTTCTGGAAACCAGCCGCCAAAGAGCAGGCGCCATCAGAAGTGCAGCAAAAACCAGTTGAGCCTTTCTGGAAACCGGCCACCGAAGAGCAGAGGCCGTTAGAAGTGCAGCAGGAACCAGCTGAGCCTTCATCACCAGCGATAATAATTTCTGAGTGTGTCGACATCGTATATAATGGGCTCAGGAATAAAGGATACGGCGTGGAAGAGAGTAGAATGGCTATGAAATACGCCAGAAAAGGTCCGAAAGATTGGGATCTCCCCTCCGTAGAGGATTGTGAGGCATGGATCAAGGCGGGCGCGGTAGTGCCAAAGGGACCCGATGATTGGATGTTTGGCGAAGTGAAAGCGGCCAAGGAAGCCGAACCTGAGCCAGTGTTACCGAAACCTCCTGCCCGAGACTATGGTCTGAGAGGAGGTCCTTTGTTGTACGAAGACTTCGAGGAGATCTGGGCGGAAGAAGCAGCCGAGGAAGCTGCCAGGGCCAAGGCCGAGGAAGTTAAGAGGGCTGAAGAACACTGGAGTCAAGCCGTGGAAGGACCGAGACGACCAGTATCCTTCGAATACAAGAGACTTACGGACGTTGAGGCCTGGGAATACCCTCCTACAAATCTTCTAAAACACTCGGTCGATTTTCTGGATGTCCAATATTCAGATCTGACTGATGTTGAGAGAAGCCAGGGTAAGAGAAAGGCTCTACCTCGTCTTGAGACTTTGAAGATCATCGCTCCAAGGGAAGGCAGGAGAATGGATGACCAAAGGATTGTGGATGACTACATCTTCACTCTTAGGGAGCAGTACCAGAAAATCCGGCAGTCCAAGACACCTGAGCCAGCATACACACAACCTGCTAGAATGATGCAGATGGAGCATAAATCCCCGGGTGTATGGGATAATGCATTGGTAATCAGCACGGTTACTGGCGCAGTAAGCGCGACTGCTTTTGCTAGTGTTTTGGTGATTTTTGCCTTGTGCTTCAAGTACTTTGGCTGAAAGAAATAATGGAGGAAGAGAGTGTGTTGGGATGGGCTTTGTGCCGCATGACTGTCCAGTTCATAAAAAACAAGTGTTTGTAATTTTCAATAAGATAGTATATTATCAATATACACTTCATCATTTCGTCCAGCCGATACAAAAAACTAAAATCCAAAATTCACAATGGTTGGTACTGTTCAAATGTGAATATTGTGTTTACACCCGTCAAGTATTGCATTGTTAAGGAGAATGGCGCATGTATAAATAAGGTTTGTGCCAAAATATTGGCAAAAATACCATAAAACATGCTTTGCAATTTTGAAGAGGATTAGTGTATATCATGAATATCCAGTTCATGACTTCGTCCGGATGATTTACAAAGTGTCAATGCAAAATTTGCAGTCAATTGAGTACTGCGAAAATCATTGAGTAAGTGTAAATTTAATATTTCACCCTGTCAACAATTGCGGATTGATTCAGAACGACTACTGCTGTCATGGTTCAAACCCAAACATATCTCACTTGAGAAAATGCTCTACGCAGTCTCGCACGGATTGATTCGGCCCTCAAGGGTCGTCTATTAACAACCCCAATGTATCTCACTTGAGAAAACGTTCTACGCAGTCTCGCACCAATTGATTTGGCCCTCAAGGGTCGTCTATTAACAACCCGAATTTATCTCACCTGAGAAAACGTCCGCCACAGTCTCGAAACCACTTATTCGGCCCCCAAGGGTCGTGTAACAAATTTACTCAGCCCTCTCGTTGAGAGTGGCAGGTGCCATTCAGATAAAACGCGTACATCCAGCAATACAAGAATCCTCTCCAAGCTTGAGATATATTCACTAACTATCAAAGAAGCATTGAATTCGATCGAGACATTCAACAACACATCGAGCACTTATATTCGAATCCCGGAGCATCAACCTTCCAGAGGGCCGAAGGAATCTCTAATAACATCTAAACATTTTCTTGCCCCCTTCCTCTCTCCGAATCCTTTCTTTGATCGTTAGCCTTCTCTTCTACTGCTCACACAATCACGACCGGCACCACCACTAATACAACTACTTGTAATATCATTGAAAATGGGATAGAACAAGAACGGAAGGTAAGAAATCCCGTGCTGTCCTGTCTCTTATCCTCAGATCACACCCATCAGAACCAAATACACAAAACTAACGCACCACCCTCTACCGGGGCAAAAGATCTGCCAGAAACACCCCCAAAGCCTCACCCAACACCAAAACAAGCAGCCAGTCCAACCCGTCTGGCATGCATATCACAACCTCCGCACCGTCAAGAGTACCTGCTACTATTATGGCTTCTTCCAGTCTCTCAGCCTCCGCCACTCCTGTCATAAAGGAAAACCCATCTTCTTCTGCCGCCGCAGAACTCTCCGAGGACAGCATGCAGGACTCGGATGCCAGTGCTGTTGCTATTGACGAGGAGCAACGAGACTCACCTCTGAGTCCCGTTGGCAGTGACAGCGAAGACAGTCACCCTTTTTTAGCACGAGGATGGCAACGAGTATGAGGATGACGATGAGATGGATATGGAAATCCAGACGGCTGCTGGTTCTGAATCTTTTTCGGATATTCCGGCTTTTGCTGAAGGTGAAGGTGCTTCTTGTGGTTCCAGTCCGGCTACTAAGATCTCTGCTGGAGTCCCAGCTATACCCACTGGATCCAATCCCTTCACTATGGCCTTCAGCAAAGCTCAAGGCACTACCGTAGGTTTCAAGCCGGCTACCACCCCGATATTTTCAGGAATAACGCTGCCTTTGAGACCACCAAAGCGGACACCTGTTGATGCAACGACTGAGAAGGCAGGAACCTTCGATTTTGGAGCTCCTGTTACTTTGCACTTCTCGCCTGGCAATTCCAGTGCTACCACCCCGATCCTGGCTGGAGCTCAAGAACCTCTCGGTGGTACGACGTCTACCGCTCCGACCACTACCGGAGCTGAAGCTGCCTCCGCAACCTCGAATGCAACCACTCCGACCTTACTCGAAGCTCCAGTCCCGTCTGGTGTTTTCAGCTTCACCGTCCCTACCGTCAGCGGAGCCACAGCCTCCTCCTCCGCACTCCCCGCAGGCTCCAAATCCACCACACCAATCTTCAATGGAATCCAGCTCCCCTTGAGACCACCCAAGCAAACACCTGCATATCTCTCCAGCTTCGACTTCGGGGCTCTGGCAGCTGGTATCACCGCACCTGCTCCTGCAACTACCCTTGAGGACGGAGAACGCTTCAACAAGCACTGGCCGCTGGTAGCCCCACCCCTACCTCCCGGAGCTCCCAGACCGGGATCCGAAGGTCCCGCCGATCCAAGTCAATACTCTGCACAAGACTTTGATGATGATGGATTGTCAGAGTCCGATGATGCTGGATTGGCGTCTTCCGGAGACGCAGCTTCTTCATCAGACTCTGAGTCAGAAGCACAGTCAGGGAAGCTTCCCGACGTCGAGTTTAAGGATCCAGAACCGCTGAGAGCAGAACCACCGACACAGAGCACGGTGGATACTCTACAGGGACAGAACCGGTTCAACCCGAACTGGCCAGTTGTGGTGAAGCCACTACCACTTGGTGCTCCCAGACCGGGTTCTCAAGGTCCAAGTGATCCGAGTTTGTTTGCGGAGAATGTGGTCAATATTGCAGGACGAGAGCCCACGAAGATGCCGACTACTGCAAGTATCGAGGCCGTAGCGGATGCCGTAAGCACCACGCCTACATCTGTAGGGCCAAACCCTAGCATCCAAACCCCGACCACCGCGAGCGCACCCTCAGCACCCCATGCGGCCATCAAGAAAACACCAACCAAAAAGCTACTCCCCCCAGCAGTGCCGGCTATTTTCAATCGAGTTCCGCATCAGAAGGCGCATATGGACAAGATACAAACGGAAGACCATTCGGGGCTACCTTTCACGCAACCTGGGGACACTTTAGAGAAGAAGCAAGACAAGGGCAAGGGCAAGGGCAATGCGAAAGATGTTACTCCAGTTACCCAGGGGTATCCGGAGGAAGTGGCATCGGTACGCTCCGTTGCTGCCTCCTCTTCTCATCGTTCACAGCCTGCTGCGGCTGGTTCATCTTCATCCGCAGGACAGCAAACTATGGCTGATCCTGCAGCAGTTGCTCCGATGGTACCAAAGGCTCCTTCCGCACCGGTGACTCTCCCCGCACCGATGCCTTCGATTCCATCCACCAAGACGGTCCAAGGGCAAGCCTGGAATCGGGACCTTCCCGCAGTCCTAGGAGAGGTAGGACCATCCAAACCGCAAGGCCTTTCACCAATCATAGGAGGGATGCCATCATCGAAAGTGATGCCCTCAGGAGCCTAGCCTAGACTAGCTCGACCGGTACTTGCTGAACCCCTACCTTGCGGTTTAGCCCCCCGGAGAAGTATTCCTGAAATTGGAGGTCAGCAGAACCAACAGAACGTTTCTCATACCGCAGTGGTATCTGAACCAGCCGACATTACCATGGGCGAAGTTACCAGCCCGTCGAGCCCAGCCCCACACAATCCATGCGCCATGGTCAACCCCGCAATCTTGGCGTATAACCCAGCCGATCCCTTCCTCCATCACCTTCCGCAACCCAAACCCACAGTATCACAAGATGTCACCATGGGTCGAATATCTACGCCAGTGACTCCGCCTGCGAATTTTGCGGCTTCATTCTCGATGGCTGATACAACTCTGATGGATGTAATGTCACCAATGACTCAGTCTGTGTTCTCGCGGGATCCCCCGCCAACTACTTCCCCTTTTGCCAGGCCGGCTGCAGGGGGTTTGGCCTCACAGAAACCAATCCCCAAGAATGCCTTCGAGGGTATGCCTGGTCCATCTTCAGCGACACAGAGCAAGGACCTCCCCTTAACTTCTGCTCCTCGAAACCTTACCTCGCCAGCAAAGGTTACAGATCTTCCTTTTGGCCCTGTCCAGGGTAAGTCTGCAGTTACGACAGCGCCGCCGGCACTGACGGTCACTCGGAAACCAGGACCAGTGGCAACGTCACTATCAGCTGTGGCACCAGCGATGACTGCCACGCCAGCTTCTGCTTCATCCATTCAGACAGCTCCTATCAAGCCGTCTGAATTCAACTTGGCCCAAGCTGTGATGGCATATCAAGTACCCTCGGCAACAACCCTAGCTTTAGTATCACCGGCATCGGGAACTGCCAACTCCCCGTCAGCAGAGGTGCCTCCTCCGCTCTCAGCAAGACTTACGGACATTGAAGTAGAAGTACAAAAGAGAATCGCTAAACTCCTCGGTACATTCCAAGCAGCAACAACGGCCAATCCCTCTTGTAATCATTTACCTAAGCCTTCCCTTGCCCCAGGCTTGGATAAGAATCTGTCATTAGGGGAAGGCAATGCTGGTACTGCCGTTAACGGAGAAGATAATAGGGAGAAGAAGAATAATCAGCAAAGTAAAGCCGACGAGGAATTTGTCAAACCAAAACCCAAGGTTACTTGGTCCCTGCCATTCACATCTGAAGGCCCTAAAGCCCGTCCTCGCCGCTCAGCAGATACGAGAGCAGAAAGGAAGACAAGCAGAACGTCCTTCAATCTCTCCGGTAAAACTGCCAAAGCTACTACTCCAGAATCCGGATCTCCACCGAGGGTAAAAATACCACCCACAGAAGGCGAGAAGGTCCCCACTCTATCACCGATAGCCTCATCTTCAGAGACCCTGTTGAGAAGATATCGACAGGAGATGAGTGGTTGCATGGAGGTCAGGATCATGCACGAACAAGGCCACTAACGCCGAAGGAGATCGAGCTCCAAGAGTATCAGCGAATTAACGATATGTATAAGCATAACGTTGCCAAAGCTGATACGCGGTGGTTAAGAAATAAGAAAAAGGCCGTGTATGAGAATTTCCTAGCCACTTACAGCTTCGAGTACAAGCAGTGGAAGAACGGCCAGAAGATGGAGCAGTCTCAGAAGGTAAGAATGTTGACTCCACATCCTTTTTTTGTTATGTACTAATGCCATGGATGGCTTCTTCCAGGTGCTGTAGGCAAACCTCAGCCAAAAATCTCCCCAGTACAGCAGACAGCAAGTCCTACTGCAACCCAGCACGCACCGGGGCCAACACCCAGACGAAAAACGCAGAAGAGGGCAAGCGTCAGATCCACGCAAGCCGGCAATTCGTCGTCCACCGACCCTTCACCAGCTACCGAAGTTCTTGTACCCACGGAGCCGTTCTGGAAACCCGGCACCGCGGAGCAGAGGGTCATAGAAGTACGGGCCCAGCAGCCTGAGATTTCACCAAGGAATGTGATCTCAGATGATCTCAACATGGTGCACAACGAGCTCCATGATAGAGGGTACAGCGATGATGCAGTGAACAACGCCATCCAGTGTGCCAGGAAGGATCCAAAAGATTGGGATATAACATCTGTGGAAGCATGCGAGGCGTGGATCCAGGCCGGAATGATAGTGCCAAAGGGACCACGGGACTAGATGTTCGGTGAAAAGACGGCAGCAAAGCACCTCCTGCACGTGACTATGGTCCAAAGGGGGGGTCCTCTACTGTACAAGGACTTCGAGGAGATCTGGGCGGAAGAAGCAGCCGAGAAAGCTGCGAAGGCTAAGGCTGACAAAGCGAAGGGGGCTGAGGAACACCGCAGTCGTCAAAAAGTCATGGAAGGACCGAGACGGCCGGTATCCTTCGACTACAAGCGGCTACCGGATGCAGAGCCAATTTCGATCCACCGTCCGACAAATCTCCTAAAGCACTCGGTCGACCATCTGGATGTCCAGTATGCGGATTTGAGTGACATTGAGAGAAGCACGGGCAAAAGAGCGGCTTTGCCTCGTCTCGAAACCTTGAAGATCCGGGCACCGAGAGAGGGACGGTCAATGGATGACCCGAAGATTGTCGACGATTATATCCACACTGTAACAGAGAAATACGAGACGATCCGGAAGTCGAAGATGCCTGACCCGGTTCATATTCCACCAGTGACAATAAAGAAGGCGGGGGATATATCCCAGAGGTTCTGCCATGACGCATCCACAAAGGAAGTGGTTATAAGCGCAGGGACGGGGGCGATTAGCGCGGCTGCTTTTGCAGTTGTTTATGCAGGTGTTACTGGTTTCTACCACCAGTTCTTCGCATAGAGGAGGAGATTTGAAGTGATAGCTTGCGTAAGCCAGTGATTTGCGCCACAAGATTGGCTAGAAGGTATAGAAAGATTGGTTGTAATTTTAATATGAGGATAAATATATTACCAATATCCACTCCATCATTTTGTTCTCGTATGACAGGAAATATACAGATTCAATGTTTACATGGCTCGCGTGCTTCGCATTTTTCTTTTTGGAAAATTTCGGGAAAATGGAAATCGGATATACGATTGCTGATTTGTTAAGAATAGCGTGTGTTGGAATGGGCTTTGCGCCATAGGATAGTCGAGATTATGTACAACACTGTAATATTTAATAGCATGCATATATCATGAACACGTACTCACTTCATCATCTTGTAAGAAACATGTCTGGTGCTCAGAACATGCATGATAGTGCGGCTGCTCAGAGATTGGAGCATAATAAATAACTTGAATCTATTGCTCACCCGCTACCCTGTGGTTTCCAGTAGATGAATGGCTAGCAGATCATACATGCAAATGCTCTTAAAGGAGATTATAGAGAACCATAAATCCGATACCATTCAGAGCATTTCGCGGATGAAAGAAAGAAGAAGGCACTGCAGAAAACAATAGTGCCAGTGCGAATGAGCTCTATTGTGCGGGAGTTATGACATCGACCCTTTCTAAGTTCTGCTGGGGTATTCTTGCGCTTTTCGCACCGACGTGAAAGAGGCCCATGAGCTTCAGAAAAGACGCCGGGAAACTGTGGTAAAGGGCAATGATGGGATGGAAGATAACGCCACAGAATCATGAGAAAATGGAAGAAAGCATATACTTGGAGCTCTTAAGACCCACACTTCCATTCCCGGTCAGGAAGGCAGACAGTTCCAAAGTGTCAGTGACATCAGTATTCTGTGTCGTAATGGGAGGATTCGGCTATCACCGTAGATACGACCTTGAGATTTCCGAATCAGATCTCTAATTCCCACTTTTGACCGTCATGCCCTGAATCCCTCCTTCGTTTGAAACATTTTGTCTTCGGTGTTCTCTTGGGTGATTGAATCGGAGCCGATAACTCTGCTAGGGATTATAAATATACGAAAATCCCAGACAATGTCCGAGCATCCGTTCCGGAGAAAATTCTTCTGTTCGTTTGCCCGATATGGTAGTTATGATAGGAATTTGCTTTCTTGCATTTTCACGTATGGAATCGCACGTTGATTGTGGGCTGATTCTTTTAGAATTTACCCGAAACTTTCTTCAACGGTCCTTGTAAATCAATAAATATCTTTTACAGATCATGGTACAGAAATCTTTCCTCGCTTTTCATTATGGTATTCATGGTTTCTTGTACGTTTTTGCTGTTGGTAATTTTCTGGAACTTTCTTCAGCAGACGGTGTAAGCTAGGATTATTTAGAATCGTTGCATCGATTTTTACAATGCTGCGTATTTTATGAGAAGGGCATTAAAAGTTAAGAATTCATAATGTTGATGGCATAAACCTGGCATAGCCCCTCCGGTTGCATAAAACTTCTGGTGGGGGATGATTAAATATATGCAATTTGTATGGGAAGCATGTACCGCAGGGAAATTACTCAGTTAAAGATGGCAGACACCGTCTTCAACATCGGCTCTCCTTTGTTCTTATTTATTCAACGGATTATACTGTTCGACATCACTGATTTAGCTAACCCAGCGAGAAGGGCCTTATCTAATTCACTCTTGACGTTTCAATCAGCTGCATGGTATCGTGCACAATGCTGGACGAGAAACATCAATTTGCGCAGTTTCGGAACCGCACTCTATGTACTTCCGCCCACTCCGAGAGTTTAGGAGAGACTTCTATAATTGCTCGGGTTTTCTCCTGCGGTACAGAAATGGTGATGGGCATCAAAACGGGATCTGCTAAGAATCTGACATCGCACCAGCGAGCTTGACGACACTGCATACACAGATTAAGTGGGGATTGATATAATACCCATAGTGGCATTCTACAGAAAACTTCCCCATGGTCTCTTTCGACCATGGAACGGCATACCCACGCCTTCTACGTAAACTGTGTTGAATGAGAAGACGCATCGGAATGCCAACTCACAACATTCTGCAGGCCTCTGACACCTGGCACCTGCTACGGGTCTGAAAATTAAAACAGAAAAAATGGGATTCCGGAGTGCCAGTATGAACGGAAACAACATCGTGTTTTGGTCATCATGAAAATTCACCAAATACTCCAGAAATTGGTTGGTCTCTCCTGCCGCCAAACCTAAAATGTTTGAGGAAGGCCCTCAGGACATGACCTTGGCCGATTTCTCTACTTCTCAATTGATGTATTACGTATTCAATATCGCAATTCCGGAAGCAGAATTTGGTAGAAATGATGATATTACAAGTAGGAGAATTATTAGGTCAAATCACAGTCTAACTGAACAAATGCCCAGAAAAAAGTAAAACACATAGTGCACTGTATTAAGTATGATTATTTCAGAGTCAGATTTTGTTACCAATAAGGATACCGCGGCTAGAAGACCGAACAGGCAGAAAAACGCTGGAAGGCTTGAAGGCTCGAAGGCTCGAAGGTCAAAGGAAAACGTGTACTAGATTTACGTTTGTTATGCACTTGATGAACACTTAGGAAAGCTGGGATATTTAGATTCTGTTACTGCAATATAAACTATACATTTTGCCAAGGGTATATTTTGGCATGACAGTACATGCTTAATAATTTTAGCTCGGAAAGTCGATGTTACCAGTGTCACAAATGTTATTAACAGTAGTTAAGTATTGCTGATTCGTTAGAAAGAATGGTGGGTGACTGTATAAGCTCTGTGTAACATGATCGATGGAGTATGCTGAAATTTCTTATTGATTTTGAAACCGATGATATATCATGATTGACTTCGTCACTGTGTCCAACCAATATGCAAGGTTTCAGTGCAGTATTAGAAAATATGTTTTAGTGCAAATAAGAATGGAATATTCTTCCCATTCAAGTATTCCGGATTGCCTAGAAAGACTGAATATTTGTATCGTGGTTGGACCCCCAACATCTCATACTAGGAAAGCGTCCAATGCGGTCTCGCATCGATCTGTTCGGCCCTCAAGGGCTGTCTACCAAATTTTGTCGACCCTCTCAATGACAGCGGCAGGTGCCATTCAGGTTCAACGCGTCCAGAAATTCAGTTTCAACAGAATCTTCTTCGCGTTGCAGACATCCTCTTCCTCACCACCAACCTACGAGCAACGAACTCCGTCATCAAATTCTAACCACGAAACAGCAACTCATATTCAAGGTTCGACGGATTGATCTTCGTGAAGGCCAACCAAGTAATTAATCATATTCAGACGCACTTCATAACCTCCATTCTACTAACCTCGTCTACTCACGCAAACCCTTTCTTCGCCTTTTATCTACTTTCGACGCCATCTGAAATATCTTCATCAATGGTAAACAACCAGAACAAGATGTAAGAAGTTTTCCTATCCATTCTCCCTATAACGTCCGTCGTCACAAGAGTTTGCAACCTAACGCATTCCCTTTTTCAGGCCCAAGTCCATTGTAAACAGCCCCTCCGCCATCCTCACCAACGGAGCAGGCAGACAGGTGAACACACCTAGAATGCCTACTTCCATCGCCAATCCGCCGATCAAGCAGTCTGCGAGTGAGCAGTCTAATCCTGGGCAACCGGATACGACTATGCTCGATGCTCCCTCACAATTGGCTGAGTTCATCGTAAAAAGCCCGGCTTCAACCACATCGACTCTTGCATTGCCAGTTGTAGGTGCGGTGTTACCGGGTTACTCCACCCAGACAGCTACCCCAAATAATGCCTTTCAGAATATGCCTGGTAATACTATCACGGCAAGCGCACCATTATCGGCACCGATGAATGGTAGCAACTTCCCCTTGCCGCCCACTCAGCCAAAGCCAACGACACCGAGCCAGATCACCGACGTTTCCTTCGGACAGACCCAGCCTCAGAGTATCCAGCTCTCCAATACATCAACAGCGATGTTACCATCAGTTAATGCCCAATCCACTCCTCCTACTACAACAATTCCAGCTCAAGTAGCGCTAGCAGTGCCACCAAGAAGGGTTACAAACCTGTCCATCGGATGTGGTCGGCGTCCGCAAGGTCCAGCCACAAGAAAGACAGCAGCAGGAATATCACGAGTCGCACCAAAGAAAAGTGCAGTTCAGCAGCCTGTCTTTATTGCTGTGAATAAAAAGGCCAGACAGGGTGATGCTCCAGTCATCACAGCGGCGGCAGCACAAACCGTCATTTCAGGAATGGCACCAGATGCACCAGTATCAGCACCGTCGGCAGTGGCCCCAGTGATCACCTTCACTGCAGAAACGTTTACTCCCACTGAGACAGCTCCACCTGCAGTGGTGGCGGCACGAACTCTCACTCCTTCACCATCCATCACTCCTGCACTACCCACCACTCCGACACAGCCTGTCACTCAAACTACGGCATCCCTGGCTTCACAGGACAAGTCTGAAGCAGGTAAGTCTCCAGTGCCACAGACAGACATTGATTCATCTAGAAAGCTGACGGAAGGAAATCAAGGTATCCCACCTACAGCGGCAGCGGTACAACAAATTAGTGTCGCTCAACCAGTCCAAGCTACAGCTACGACTACTACTCTCATATCCACCCCGAAAAATGCATTCGAGGGTATATCTAGTCACATAGGATCATTCGCACCAGTTCAGAGCAACAATGTCTCCATTGCATCTGCCCCTCCAAAATATG
Organism: Pyronema omphalodes; assembly: GCA_024516155.1. Lineage (NCBI taxonomy): Eukaryota > Fungi > Ascomycota > Pezizomycetes > Pezizales > Pyronemataceae > Pyronema > Pyronema omphalodes. The sequence goes on along the minus strand of JAJJXM010000017.1, from coordinate 314,364 downwards.
TGACACCGGCCAAGATCACGGATCTTCCTTTTGGCCCTCTTCAAAGTAATACTGCAGTTATGGCAGCGCCGCCGGTACAGACGATCACCTGGACACCAGCAGCAGTAGCAACGTCAGAACCAGCAGTGGCTCCAGTGATCACTGCCACAGCATCCACTGCTCGTCCTACTCCGGCTGTTCTCAATCCATTTGCCAAAGTCAATCCCGCAACCTTGGCGTACAATCCCGCTAATCCTTTCGCCAAACATCCTCCTCACCCTAAACCTGCAGCATCGCAAAATGTCACTATGGAAGGGATATCAACGCCGGTTAGGCAGCCCGTCAGTTTCGTGGCTTCACCCTCGCTGGCAGATACGACTATGGTGGATGCATTGTCACCGACGACTCAGTCTGTATTCTCGCAGAATCCCCCGCCAACTACTTCCCCTTTTGCAAGGCCGGGTGTAGGGGTTATGGCTTCACAGAAGCCAATCCCCAAGAATGTATTCGAGGGTATGCCTGGTTCATCTTCAGCTTCCCAGAGCAAGAACCCCACTTCGCCAGCAAAGATCACAGATCTTCCTTTTGGCTCTGTCCAGGGTAAGTCTGCAGTTATGACAACGCCGCCAGCACATACTGTTACTCGGAATCCAGCACCAGTGGCGAAGTCAGTACCAGCTGCGGCGCCATTGATCACTGCCACGCCAGTCACTGCTTCATCGATTCAGACAGCTCCTATCAAGCCGTCTGAATTTAACTTGGCCCAAGCTGTGATGGCATATCAAGTACCCTCGGCAACAACCCCAGCTGTAGTATCACCAGCATCGGGAACTTCCAACTCGTTGTCAGTAGCGGTGCCTCCTCCGCTGTCTGCTAGACTCACGGATATCGAAGTAGAAGTACAAAAGAGAATCGCCAAACTGCTCGGTACATCCCAACCAGCAACAACAGCCGATCTCTCTTCAAATGCTTTTCCTCAGCCTTCCCTAGCCCCAGGCTTGGATAAGAATTTGTTTTCAGGAAAAGGCGATGCTGGTACTCGCGGCAACGGAGAAGGTGATAAAGCGGAGAAGAATAATCATGAAGGCGGGGCAGAAAAAGGATTTGTCAAACCAAAACCCAAGGTTACTTGGTCCCTGCCATCCACATCTGAAGGCTCCAAAGCCGGTCCTCGCCGCTCAGCAGATACCAGACCAGAAAGGAAGACAAGCAAAACGTCCTTCAGTCTTTCCGGTACAACTGCCAAAGCTACCGCTCCAGCATCCGGATCTTCACCGCGGGCAACAATGCTACTCAAAGAAGCTGGGAAGGTCCCCACACCATCATCCCCAGGGGAGCCGAAACTCATCGAGTCGAAGTTGTTGAACATTGAGCAGGTTCCCGCTAATGGTACTCCGGTGATCGATAATGCTAAGGGAAAGGAGAAGGCGAAAGGAAGCGTGAGCTTCCAGGAGTACATGGATAAGCAGCGGGCGAAACACGCTGCTGAAGCTGTATGTCAGCCTAATCTTTCATCCCGAGATGCTGAGAAACCATCACCGACGCCGTTGCCAAGTGTTCCACTGGCACCAGCAAGTCCGCTCGACGCTTGGGAGACTGAGCTTGAAGGCTTGATCAAGGATGGCCTGATCTCCAGAGACCTTGTTGACAAGATATCGACAGGAGATGAGTGGTTGCATAGAGGTCAGGACTTTGTGCGAACAAGGCCACTAACGCCGAGGGAGATCGAGTTCCGAGAGTATCAGCGGATTAACGATATGTATAAGCATAGCGTTGCCAAGGCTGATACGCGGTGGTTAAGGAATAAGAAAAAGGCCGTCTATGAGAATTTCTTAGCCACTTACAGCTTCGAATACAAGCAGTGGAAGAACGGCCAGAACAGGGAGCAGTCTCAGAAGGTAAGAATATTGGCTCCAGCTCTTTTCCTGGTTATGTACTAATGCTTGGGTCAGCTTCTTCCAGCCGCTGTAGGCAAGCCTCAGCAAAAACCCCCTCCAGTCCAAAATGCAGCAAGTTCTGCCGTAACCAAGGAACCACCAGTGCCAACACCCAGACGAAAAACGCAGAAGAGGGCAAGCGTTGGATCCACGCAAGCCGGCGATTCGTCGTCCACCGACCCTTCACCAGCTACCGAGGTTCTTGTACCCACGGAGCCGTTCTGGAAACCCAGCACCGCGGAGCAGAGGGTTATAGAAGTACCCCAGAAGCCTGAGATCTTACCAAGGAAGGTGATCTCAGATGATCTCAACATCGTGTACAACGGGCTTCGCGACAGAGGATACAGCGTTGATGCGGTTAACAGCGCCATAGAATATGCCAGGAAGGGTCCGAAAGATTGGGATATACCCACCGTGGAGGCAGCTGAAGCTTGGATCCAAGCTGGAATGGTAGTGCCAAAGGGACCAGAAGACTGGATGTTTGGTGAAAAGACTGTAGCGAAGGCACCTCCTGCACGCGACTATGGTCTAAGAGGAGGTCCTTTGTTGTACGAGGACTTCGAGGAGATCTGGGCGGAAGAAGCAGCCGAGAAAGCTGCGAAGGATAAGGCGGAGGAGGCGAAGAGGGCTGCAGAACACCGCAGTCGCCTACAAGTCGTCGAAAGGCCCAGACGCCCGGTATCCTTCGTGTACAAGCGGCTACCGGATATAGCGCCAGCCCCGATCCACCGACCAACAAACTTGCTAAAGCACGCGGTCGACTATCTGGATGTCCAATATTCAGATCTGACTGATGTTGAGAGAAGCCAGGGTAAGAGAGCGGCTTTGCCTAGTCTCGAAACCTTGAAGATCCTGGCACCGAGAGAGGGACGGTCATTGGATCACCCAAAGATTGTCGACGAGTACATCCAGACACTCGGAGAGAAGTACGAGAAGATCAGGATGTCCAAGACACCTGATCCAGTATACTCACAATCACCCGGTGTAAAGATCATGGAGGATAAATCCCAGGGGCCATATGATCACGGATTCACGAAGGGACTGATTCGTAGCGCGGTGACTGGCGCTGTAAGCGCGGCCGCTACTGCTGGTGTATTTGCGGTTGTTAGTGGCTTGTACCACAGATTCTTGGGCGGGGAAGGAAATATTGAGGGAAAGCTTGCGTAAGCTTGGGATCTGCGCCACCTGATTGGCCGGAACATAAAAAGTATTGTTTTGAATTTTTGTAATCTTGAGTATCAGAATCGATAATTTATCGGATAACATAAAAAGTAGTAATTTGATATTTACATTCCCGAGTCATGCAGGATGTTTTCGGTAAAACTGTCGAGATCATGTATTTTCACCTGTGAACAGCCTATATCTTCCCAATATCGGCTGTTTCAATGACCTTTGCACCATAAGACTGGCTAGAGTATCTAGAAACAGGCTGTTTTACATATGTACGGGATGAATACATCGTGAACACTCACTTCATCTTCTATCAGGATGATATGCATATTTGAGGTTTGATGTTTTTGAACGTTCCCAACCTTAAGATTATGACGTAAGTCATGTGTGGAGCTGTAGTGCGTAAGCGTATTTGTCATGTTTAATAGCATAAATATTGTGAATAATCACTTCATCCTCTATCTGGATGATATGCATATTTGAGGTTTAATTTTATTGAATGTTCCTGACCTTAAGAAGATGACGTAGGTCCGTTGCAGAGCTGCAATGCGTAACTCTGTCTGTAATAGTTAATTGTTCTACGTAAATGTCTGTCGATTATAAGGAGAATCAATAAGGAGGACTATTGTGTTGGGATACGCTCTGTACCACAGGATTGACCAGAGTACATGGAAACGTTTCTTTTTCCATTCTTTATGATAGGACGAATACATGTTATGGATATTTCTTTATTGAAAAATATGCTGACCGAGGTCTAAAAGGCCCACGCAGGAATATATGTCATGGTCATCTAAGTATTTATACTATCCGCCGGACATAGAGAGCTGAAATTCGTTATTTACACCAGTAAAGCACTGCAAGTGTCTGGCAATTCTAAATCACCACGTACTGCCTTTTTGATTCTAAACAATAGCAGTCGTTTGTATCAGTCTTATGGCGACAGTTATCCAGAATATGAGTAAAAAGGCATCTGTAGTTGACTGGACGAAGAATGGATATATCAAGACATCACGTCCTTACCTCGATCGGGTGATATGCATTGTTTCACTGCAAGATTTACCTTGACTGAGTACTGCCGAAGTATGAGCGATGCAAAGTTGACAATCAGCTCCAACTAGTACTGCGGATATATGAGGAGTGATGGCTATTAGTATCGATGTTCACGGTTCGACCCCCCAAATGCTTCACATGGCTAAAGGTCTACGCAGAGTCACCCCTAGCTGTTCAGCCCTCAGATTTTATCTTCACAGTTGACATTCTCAACCCTCTCAGTCAGAGTAGTAGGTGCCATTCAGTCTGAACGCGTCCAAGCCCATGGTGGTCACGAATTTTCTTCGAGCTGCAGACATCCTTTTCCTTCCCACCAACTAACGAGCATCGATCAAGATACCAACCAAATCACGCATCATCTTTAGAAGATACTCCGTGAAATTCCCTCTACTCACGGAATTGCTTCCGTACTTATATCTTATTCTTCTTCTTTTCACACAGTCAACACTTCAACAACTATTTTAGAAATGGGAAAAGGCAAGAACGCAAAGTAAGCAACCCCACGCATCTCTCATCGTTTCCACGACATCCATCATAACAAAATCCACAAAGACTAACCCTTCACCTTCTCCAGAGGCAAAAGATCTGCCAGACGCTCTGCCAAAGCCTCACGCAACACGACAACAAGCAACCAGTCTAAACCGCCTGGCATGCCTATGGCAACCCCCACTACCTCCGTGGTATCAGCTACCATGACGCCTCCACCCAGTCTCTCAGCCTCTGCTTCTACCATCATTGAGGAATCTTCTTTATCTGTTGACACCGCAGAAATGTCCGACGACACAATGCAGGACTCCGATACCAGTGCTGTTACTCTTGACGAGGAGCAACGTGACTCACCCTTGAGCCCCGTTGGCAGCGATAGCGGGAATAATGGCCCCTTTGACCACGAGTATGGGCACGACGTGGATGATCAGGATGGCGATGCAATGGATATGGAAACCCAGACAGTTGCTGGTTCTGGATCGAGTTCGAATCTTCCGGCTTTTCCTGGAGTTGAAGCTGCACCTGGTTGTTCCAGTTCGCCTACTAACATCTCTACTGGAGTCCCAGCTATGCCCAGTGGATACAATCCCTCCACTATGGCCTTCAGCAAAGCTCAAGGCACTATCATAGATTCTAAGCCAGCGACAATCCGGATATTTGCCGGAATAACGCTGCCTTTGAGACCACCAAAGCGGACACCTGTTGATGCCACGACCGAGAAGGCGGGAACCTTCGACTTCGGTACCCCAGTTACTTTCCAATTCTCCCCAGGAAATTCCAGTGCTACCACACCGATCCTCACTGGAGCTCAAGAACCCCTCGGTGGTGCGACGTCTACCACTCCAACCCCTACCGGAGCTCTATCTGCCCCTACAGCCTCCGAGGCGACTGCCCCAACCGTCCTCGGAGTTTCCGCCCCCTCTGTGGATTTCAGCTCCACTGTTTCGACATTTAGCAAAGCCACAGCCTCCTCCTCCTCCGCCACCTCCGCAAGCTCCAAATCCACCACACCAATCTTCAGTGGAATCCAGCTCCCCTTGAGACCACCTAAGCCAACACCTGCATATCCCTCCAGCTTGGACTTCGGTGCTCTGGCAGCTGGTATCACCCCACCTGCTCCTGCAACTACCCTTGAGGGCGGGGAACGCTTCAACAAGAACTGGCCGCTGGTGGCACCACCCCTACCTGCCGGAGCTCCCAGACCCGGATCCGAAGGTCCTGCCGATCCAAGTAAACACTCTGAAGACGAGTCTGATGATGCTGGATTCTTAGAGTCCGATGATGCTGCATTGTCAGAGTCAGATGATGCTGAATTGTCGGAGTCTCAAGACTCTGCAGAAGAGTCTGACGATGCTGGGTTGTCGGAGTCCGAAGATGCTTTGTTGGCGTCCTCCGGAGACGCAGCTTCTTCATCAGACTCTGAGTCAGAAGCAGAGTCAGAGGAGCTTTCCGACGTCGAGTGTAAGGACCCAGAACAGCCAAGAGCTGAATCACCAGTACAGAGCACGGTGAATACTTTACAGGGCGAGATGCGGTTTAACCCCAACTGGCCGTTGGTAGCTCCACCACTGCCATCAGGAGCCCCCAGACCCGGATCCGAGGGTCCTGCTGATCCCAGTCGTCTCCGTGAGCATGCAGAAAATACTGGGTTGTCAAAGTTCGAGGATGCATTGTTAGCATCTTTTGGTGATGCTGCATCTTCATCAGACTCTGAGTCAGAAGCAGAGTCAGAAGACCTTCCGGACGTCGAGTACAAGGACCCAGAACCACCACGAGCAGAATCACCGATACAGAGCACGGTGGATACTCTACAGGGACAGAAACGGTTCAATCCGAACTGGCCAGTTGTGGCAAAGCCACTTCCGCTTGGTGCTCCCAGACCGGGTTCTCAAGGTCCAAGTGATCCGAGTTTTTTTGCGGAGAATGTGGTCAATATTGCAGGACGAGGGCCCACGAAGATGCCGACCACTGCAAGTATCGAGGCTGTAGCGGATGCCGTAATCACCGCGCCTCAACCAGTAGGGCCAAACCCTAGCATCCAAACCCCGACCACCGCGAGCACACCCTCAGCACCCCACGCGGACATAAAGAAAACACCAACCAAAAAGCTACTTCCCCCAGCAGTGCCGGCTATTTTTAATCCAGTTCCACATCAGAAGGCTCATGCGGTCAAGATGCAAATGGAGGACAATTCAGGGTTACCTCTGACGCAACCTGGGGACACGTTAGAGAAGAAGCAAGACCAGGGTAAGGGCAAGGGCAAAGGGAAAGATTTTACTCCAGTAACCCAGGCCTATCCGGCGGAAGAGGCGTCGGTACCCTCCGCCGCTGCCTCCACTTCTCAGCGTTTTGAGCCTCCTTTGTGTGGTTCATCTTCATCCGCAGGACAGCCAACGATGGCTCATCCTGCACCAGTTGCACCAGTTGCACCAGTTGCACCAGTTGCACCAGTTGCCCCGATGGCACCCATGGCACCTTCCGCACCGGTGGCTCGCCCTGCCCCGATGCCTTCGATTGCATCCACCAAGACAGTCCAAGGGCAAGCCTGGAATCACAACCTTCCTGCAGTCCTAGGAGAGGTAGTATCATCTAAGCCACAAGGCCTTTCACCAATCCTAGGAGGGACGCTATCATCAGAAGTGATGCCCTCGGGAGCTCAGCCTAGACCATCTGGACCGACAGTTGCTGCACCCCCACCTTTCGGTTTGGCCCCCGGGGAGGTTATTCCTGAGACTCAAGGCCAGCGGAACAAACAGAGCGTTTCTCCTACAGCAGTGGTACCTGAACAATCTGATATCAACATGAGCGACGTTGCCACGCCGTCGAATCCAACATCACCCAACCCATTCGCAAATGCTAATCCCGCAACCTTGGCCTATAACCCAGCCAATCCCTTCCTCCAGCATTTTCCGCAACCCAAACCCGCTGCATCACAAGATGTCACCATAGGTGCAATATTTACGCCAGTGAAGCAGCCTGCGAATTTTGTGGCTTCACCCTCGCTGGCTGATACCGCTATGATTGATGCACCAACCCCTATGGCTCAGTGTGTGTTCTCGATGAATCCCCCGCCAACTACTTCACCTTTTGCAAAGTCAGCTGTGGGCGGTTTGGCTCCACAGAAGAAAATCCCGAAGAACGCATTCGAGGGTGTGCCTAGTCATAACACAGCATCTGCACCGGCCCGCAGCAACATGCTCCCTTTTTCATCGGCTTCTCAAAATCTACCCTCACCAGCAAAGATCACGGATCTTCCCTTCGGCCCTATTCAGGGTAATGCTGCAGCTGTGACAGCGCCTGTAGCACGGGCTGTCACTCGGATACCAGCACCTGTGGCAACATTAAAACCAGCAGCGTCTCCAGTAATTACTGCAACTCCAACCCCTACTGCTTTTATCCAGACACCTCTTGTCAAGCCATCTGAATTCGATTCAGCGAAGGCAGTGGCGTCATTTGATATACCCGCTGCACCAACCCCAGCTTTCGCACCGCTGACATCAGGAAATGCTTCCTCGTCTGCAGCAGTTGTGCCTCCTCCTGCATCATCTGGACTTACGGATGTTGAAGTACAACTTCTAAAGAGGATTTCCGAATATCTAGGTATACCGGATTACGAACCTACGACAAATCCCTCTGGACATGCTATTCCTAAGCCTGCCCCAGCTCCAGTCGCAGGCTCGAATAAGAATCAGGTGGACCAGGCTGGTGCTGCTACCGGCCATAGACAGGACATCAAGAGGCCAGAAGAGGATAACCATAAGATTGGGAAAGGCGAGGAGCTAGAGAAAGCTGCACCTAATGTCGATATAGCCCCGCCATTAAAAACCGATGAACCAAGAAGCCGTTCTCGCCGCACAGCAGAAACCAGGTCCGAAAGAGAGACTAATAAATCGTCCTTGAATCTTTTCAATACATCCATCAAATCTGAAAGGCCAGCTTTTGGATCCTCATCGACAGCAGGAAGTACGCACCATGACGAGGAGAAGGTTGCCGCACACTCAGCACCTGAAGATTCAAAACCGACCAAGACGACGTTGTTGGGAAATCAGAAAATGGCTGAGGCTTTGTCTGCACCGATTGAAAAAGCCAAAGGGAAGAAGAAGGCGCAGAAACCCCCCAGTTTCCAGGCATACCTGGACAACCAGCGGGCAAAACCTGCCAAGAAGGCTCCTGTGGCAGCCAATGAAGAGGAACCGAAGGGCGCCCAGTCGACGTTGTTAGGTAATCAGGAGGTTCCCAAGGATTTGACTACCGTGATCGAGAAAGCTAGTGCAAAGGGGAAGGCAAAAGAAACGTTGAGTCTTCAAGCCTATATGGATAAGCAGCGGGTGAAAAACGCCTCTCAAGCCGGACTGCAGCCCAGTTCTTCGTGTCAGGGCGTCCAGAAACCATCAGCGACACTGTTACCGAATATACCAGTAGCACCAGCAGCCCCCCTGGAAGCTTGGGAGTCTGAGCTAGGAGGCCTGATCAAGGATGGCCTAATCTCGAAGACTCTCATTGATAATATATCCACAGGAGATGAGTGGCTCCATGATGAGGAGTATCGTAATGAACTCCAGGACCACGCCAGAAAAACGCCGCTGACCCCAAGGGAAATCGAGCTACAGGAATATCATCGGATCAACGCCATTTATAAAAGTGGCGTTGCGAAAGCCGATACGCGGTGGTTGCAGAATAAAAAGAAGGCGGTGTATGATGATTTCTTGGCCACTTACAGCTTTGAATACAAACAGTGGAAGAACGTCGAGAAGGACATGAAGCAGTCCCAGAAGGTAAGAATATCGATTCCAATTGTTTTCATGTTCCATTACTAATGTCATAAATAGCTTCTCCCAGCCGCTGTGTCAAGGCTTCAACTAGGACCTTCCACTATTCAGCCGTCAGAAGGCCCTGCCTCGACCAAGCAGGCAACAGTACCGACGCACAGAAGAAAGAAGCAGAGGAAGGCAAACAATAAATCAAAGCATGCCAGTGATTCCTCCTCCTCCGACACTACTGCGGCAGCAACGGTTTCTGTACCGATAGAGCCATTCTGGAATCCGAGCAGCGCGGAGCAGAAGGTTCCAGAAGTACCCGAGAAGCCTGAGATTTCACCAGGGACAGTGGTCTCGGAGAATGTCAACATGGTGCAGAACGAGCTCCATGATAGAGGGTACAGCGATGATGCAGTGAACAACGCCATCCAGTGTGCCAGGAAGGGTCCGAAAGATTGGGACATACCTACCGTGGAGGCATCCGAGGCGTGGATCCAAGCCAAAACGGTAGTGCCAAAGGGAGCAGAGGATTGGATGTTCGCCGAATCGACCGTAGCGAAGATACCTCCTTCACGCGACTATGGTCTAAGGGGTGGTCCTTTGTTGTACGAGGACTTCGAGGAGATCTGGGCGGAAGAAGCAGCGGAGAAAGCCGCTAAGGCTAAGGCTGAGGAAGCGAAGAGGGCTGAAGAACATCGCAGCTACCCACAAGTCCTGGATGGACCGAAACGGCCGGTATCCTTCGAGCATAAGCGGCTACCGGATGTAGAGCCAGTCTCCATCCACCGTCCGGCAAATCTCCTACAGCACTCGGTCGACTATCTCGATGTCCAATACTCCGATCTGACTGATGTTGAGAGAAGCAGGGGCAAGAGAGCGGCTTTGTCTCGTCTTGAAACCCTGAAGATTCTAGCCCCAAGGGAAAGGAGGACAATTGATAGTCCAACGATTGTGGATGAGTACATTCGGGTACTCACAGAGCAATACGACAGGATCAGGATGTCCAAGACACCTGACCGTGTATACTCGCAACCAGCCGGGGTACAGATCATGGCGGAGAAACCCCAGGGGCTATCTTTTACTAAGGAACTGGTTATAAGCGCGATGACAGGGGCGGTAAGCGCGGCAGCTTTTGCAGTTGTCTTTGCAGGTGTCACTGGTTTCTGCCACCAGTACTTCGCCTAGTACAATATGAAGATGATGTTGGTAGATGGAGTATGAGTGAGTGAGCGTTGTGTTAAGGGACTGGCGGTGAGAAAGGAATAAATTTGTTTGTAAATCTCGTTAGGATAAATATACTGCGAAGATCCACTTCATTCAGATCTCATGACATCGAAAATCGTGACTTAGAGGTGTCATTAGTTGAGCAATGCGGATGTTTTATCTGACTAATGGAACCGGTTTTTTAAGACGCACGAACCAGTATACTTTTAACCAGCAACATCTGAAGAGCTATGGTGTGTGGGAATGAGCCACGCTTCACAGCATGGGCCGGCACATCAACAAAATCTGTTTATACAGTCGGATAGGAAAAAAATATGATGAATATTCTTCATACATTTATCTGGATTATAAGGATGATAAATAGGGTCTATAGTGTTTTGAGATGCGCTCTGTACCACAGGATTGGCCAGAACTATAGAAACATTTTGTTCATACTTTTGAATTGCATGCATGTATGTTATCAAGGTCAACGTCAATGATCTCTCCGGCCAAGACGAAGAACTGTAATTCATCATGCACATTGATGGAGCGCAGCGAATGCCAAGTAACTGTAAATTCGGTATTCACAACAATCAAGCACTGCCAATGTGTGACAAAAGATAGCAGCTGTTGACATGAGCTACACCCCCAGAATGGGCCGGTATATAGAAAAAAAAGGAAAAAAAAAGAAATATCTTAAGTTGATTGTACGAAGATTGAATATGTTCAAAATATCAATTCAGCCTCTCAATCGGGTAATGTGCAAAGTTTAACATCAAAACTTATATTAACCGAGTGATACGGATTGAAAGAGACGTTTAGAGTTGAGATTTACAACTTGAAGGTACTGCGGATTTCTGAGGAGGAATGACTATTGGTTCTATCGTTCAACCCCCAAAAATCCGTGACATGTGTAAAGGTATACGCAGTGTCACCCTCAGCTGTTCGGCCCTCGATTTTCTCGCCTTCGCAATTGACATGCTCAACCCTTTCAATCACAGTGGCAGGTGCCATTCAGTCTCAACGCGTCCAAGCTCACAGTAGTCAAGAATCTTCTTCGAGCGGTAGACATCCTCTTCCTTATCACCAAGTAGCGAGCATCGATCAAGAAACCCACCCAATCACACATCATCTTCAAAAGACACTCTGTGATATTCCTTCTCCTCGCAGAAACCTTCACTTCGTAACATCTTATTCTACTTCCCACGCAATCAACACTTCAACAACTATTTCAGAAATGGGAAAAGGCAAGAACGCAAAGTAAGCAACCCCACGCATCTCTCATCGTTTCCACTACATCCATTCCATCAAAATCCTCAAAGACTAACCCTTCACGTTCTCCAGAGGCAAAAGATCTGCCAGAAGGTCTGCCAAAGCCTCACACAACACGAAAACAAGCAACCAGTGTAAACCGCCTGGCATGCCTATGGCAACCCCCACTACCTCCGTGGCACCAGCTACGATTACGCCTCCACCCAGTCTCTCAGCCTCTGCTTCTACCGTCATTGAGGAATCTTCTTTTCCTGTTGACACCGCCGAACTCTCCGACGACAGCATGCAGGACTCCGATGCCAGTGCTGTTGCTATTGATGAGGAGCAACAAGACTCACCTTTGAGTCCCGTTGGCAGCGCCAGCGGTAACAATGGCCCCTTTCAGCACAACTACGGCGGCGAGAACGAGGATGACGATGAGATGGATATGGAAATCCAGACGGCTGCTGGTTCTGAATCTTGTTCGGATACTCCGGCTTTTGCTGGAGTCGAAGCTGCTCCTGTTGGTTCCAGTTCAGCTACTAGGATCTCTGCTGGAGTCCCAGCTATACCCACTGGATCTAGTCCCTTCGCTATGGCCTTCAGCAAAGCTCAAGGCACTATCGTAGGTTCCAAGCCGGCTACCACCCCGATATTTTCAGGAATAACGCTGCCTTTGAGACCACCAAAGCGGACACCTGTCAATGCAACGACTGAGAAGACAGGAACCTTCGATTTTGGAGCCCCAGTTACTTTCCAATTCTCGACTGGCAATTCCAGTGCTACCGCCGCAATCCAGGCTGGAGCTCAAGAACCTCTCAGTGGTGCGAAGTCAACCCCCCCGACCACTACCGGAGCTGAAGCTGCCTCCGCAATCCCCAAGGCCACCACTTCGACCTTCCTCGGAGCTCCTGTCCCGTCTGGTGGTTTCAGCTTCACCGTTCCTACCGTCAGTGGAGCCACAGCGTCCTCCTCCGCCCCCTCCGCAAGCTCCAAGTCAACCACACCAATCTTCAGCGGAATCCAGCTCCCCTTGAGACCACCCAAGCAAACACCTACATATCCCTCCAGCTTCGACTTCGGGGCCCTAGCAGCTGGTATTCCCCCACCTGCTCCTGCAACTACCCCTGAGGGCGGGGAACGCTTCAACAAGAGCTGGCCACTTGTAGCACCACCCCTACCTCCCGGAGCCCCCAGACCGGGATCCCAAGGTCCCGCCGATCCAGGTCAATACTCTGCACAAGAGTCTGACGATGCTGGATTTTCAGAGTCCGATGATGCTGAATTGTCAGAGTCTGATTATGCTGAATTGTCGGAGTCTCAATACTGTGCAGAAGAGTCTGACGATGCTGAGTTATCAGAGTCCGATGATGCTGAATTGTCGCATTCCGAAGAGGCTTTCTTGGCGTCTTCCGGAGACGCAGCTTCTTTGTCAGACTCTGAGTCAGAAGCAGAGTCAGAGGAGCATTCCGACGTCGAGTTTAAGGACCCAGAACCGCCAAGAGCTGAATCACCGGTACAGAGTACGGCGGATACTTTACAGGGCCAGAGACGGTTTAACCCGAACTGGCCGCTGGTAGCTCCACCACTGCCATCAGGAGCCCCAAGGCCCGGTTGCGAGGGTCCTGTTGATCCTAGTCGTCACAATGAGGATGCTGAGAATACTGGGTTGTCAGAGTTCGAGGATGCTTTGTTGGCGTCTTTCGGAGACGCAGCTTCTTCATCGGACTCTGAGTCAGAAGCTGAGTCAGAAGAGCTTCCCGATCTCGAGTACAAGGACCCAGAACCACCAAGAGCAGAATTGCCGATACAGAGCACGGTCGATACTCTACAGGGAGAGAAACGGTTCAATCCGAACTGGCCAGTTGTGGCAAAGCCACTACCACTTGGTGCTCCCAGACCGGGTTCTCAAGGCCCAAGTGATCCCAGTTTGTTTGCGGAGAATGTGGTCAATATTGCAGGACGAGAGCCCACGCAGATGCCGACTACTGCAAGTATCGAGGCTGTAGTGGATGCCGTAATCACCGCGCCTACACCAGTAGGGCCAAACCCTAGCATTCAAACCCCGACCACCGCGAGCACACCCTCAGCACCCCACGCGGACATAAAGAAAACACCAACCAAAAAGCTACTTCCCCCAGCAGTGCCGGCTATTTTTAAGCGAGTTCCACATCAGAAGGCTCATACGGTCAAGATGCAAATGCAGGACCATTCGGGGCTACCTCTGACGCAACCTGGGGACACGTTAGAGAAGAAGCAAGACCAGGGTAAGGGCAAGGGCAAAGGGAAAGATTTTACTCCAGTAACCCAGGCATATCCTGCGGGAGAGGCGTCGGTACCCTCCGCCGCTGCCTCCACTTCTCAGCGTTTTGAGCCTCCTTCGTGTGGTTCATCTTCATCCGCAGGACAGCCAACGATGGCTCATCCTGCACCAGTTGCACCGGTTGCACCGATAGCAGCGATGGCTCCTTCCGCACCAGTAGCTCGCCCTGCACTGATGCCTTCAATGACATCCACCAAGACGACCCAAGGGCAAGCCTGGAATCACAACCTTCCTGCAGTCCTAGGAGAGGTAGTATCATCTAAGCCACAAGGCCTTTCACCAATCCTAGGAGGGACGCTATCATCAGAAGTTATGCCCTCAGGAGCTCAGCCTAGACCATCTGGACCGACAGTTGCTGCACCCCCACCTTTCGGTTTGGCCCCCGGGGAGGTTACTCCTGAGAATCAGGGCCAGCAAAACAAACAGAGCGTTTCTCCTACAGCAGTGGCATCTGAACCAGCTGACATCACCATGGGTGAAGTTACCAGCCCGTTGACCCCAGCCCCACTTAATCCATTTGCCATGGTTAACCCCGCCACATTGGCCTATAACCCAGCCAATCCCTTCCTCGAACATTTTCCGCAACCCAAACCTTCTGCATCACAAGATGTCACCATGGGTGAAATATCCACGCCAGTGACGCAGTCTGCGAATTTTGTGGCTTCATCCTCGCTGGCTGATACCACTATGACGGATGCCCCAACCCCGATGGCTCAGTGTGTGTTCTCGATGAATCCCCCGCCAACTACTTCACCTTTTGCAAAGTCGGCTGTAGGGGGTTTGGCTACACAGAAGCCTATCCCGAAAAATGTATTTGAGGGTATGCCTGGTCATACTACATCATCTGCACCGATTCAGAGGGACAATCCCCCCACTGTGTCTGCGCTTCTAAAACCAACTAAAGCGGCCAAGGTTACAGATCTACCCTTTGGCCATATTCAGGGAAAGGCTGCAGTCATGACAGCTCCCGCAGCACAGGCTATCACTCAGAAACCAGCACTGGTGGCAACGTCAAAGCCAGCAGCGTCTCCAGTGATTCCGGCCACACCAGCCCCAGCCGCTTTTATTCAGACACCTCTTGTCAAGCCGTCTGAATTCGATTTAGCGAAAGCAGTGGCGTCATTTGACATACCCGCTGCACCAACCCCAGCTTTAGCACCGCCGACATTAGGAAATGCTTCCTCGTCTGTAGCAGCTGTGCCTCCCCCTCCATCATCTGGACTTACGGATGCTGAAGTACAACTTCTCAAGAGGATAGCCGAATATCTAGGTATACCGGATTTCGAACCTCCGAGCAATCCCTCGGGAAATGCTATTCCTCAGCCTTCCCCAGCCCCAAATTTGGAGAAGAATCAGTTGGGCAAAGATCATGCTAGTACTGGCGATGATGGAGAGAACGACAAGCGAGAGCAGAATGACCGGGAAATCAAGACCGACGATGAGCTTCCCGAACCTCAACCCAAAGTGACTTATCCCTCGCAATCCCCACCGCAGGGACTGAAGAGCAGTGCTACACGCCGTACAGCAGAAGCAAGACCAGAAAAAGGGACAATTATGATGTCCTCCGAAATCTCCGGCCAATCTACCGAATCTGCGAAGCCTGCATCCGAATCCCTACCGAAAGCAGGAAGTACGCACCAAGAAGCGGACAAGGCTGCCGCACCCTCAGCACCCGAGCATTCCAAACCCATCACACCGAAGTTGTTGGGCGATCAGAAGATTGTTGAGACTGTATCTGTACCGACTGACAAACCCAAAGGGAAGGAGAAGGCGCAACAACCCCCCAGTTTCCAGGAGTACCTGGATAACCAGCGGGCAAAACACGCCGAGAATGCTCCTGTGGCAGCCCCTCAAGGGAAATCAGAAAACGCTCAGTCGACGATTCCAAGTAAGGAGAAGGTGGCGGTTGATGGCACCCCTCTTATGCAAAAAGCCGAGGTCAAGGACAAGGCGAAAGGAAAACTGACTTTCCAGGCCGATATGGATAAGAAGCGGACACGAAACGCAGCTCAAGCTGTATTACAGCCCAGTTCTTCGACCCAGGGTGTCCCGGCACCATCTTTGACTCCGTTATCGAGTGTACCAGTAGCACCAGCAAGCCCACCAGAAGCTTGGGAGCTTGAGCTTGAAGGCCTGATCAAGGATCGTTTGATCTCGAAGCACCTCATTGATAATATATCAAGAGGAGATGAGTGGCTTCATGATGAGGAGCATCATAATGCACTCCAGGACCAGGCCAGAAAAACGCCGCTGACCCCAAGGGAAATCGAGCTGCGAGAATATCAGCAGATCAACGCCATTTACAAAAGTGGTGTTGCGAAAGCCGATACGCGGTGGTTGAAGAATAAGAAAAAGACGGTGTACGATGATTTCTTGGCCACTTACAGCTTCGAATACAGACACTGGAAGAACGTCCAGAAGGTTAAGCAGTCCCAGAAGGTAAGAATATCGATGCCATATAGTTTGTTGATTCATTACTAATGTTATAAATAGCTTCTCCCAGCTGCTGTTGGCAAGCCACAGCGAGGCCTCTCCATAGTCAAGCAGACAGCAAGCCCTGCCACGAAACAGCAGGCACTAGTACCGGCACCCAGAAGGAGGACGCAGAAGAAGGCAAGCAATCAATCGAAGCCTGCCAGTGATTCCTCATCCTCAAATTCTTCACCACCACCAACGGTTTCTGCACCGACAGAGCCGTTCTGGAAACCCAGCAGTGCGGAGCAGAGGGTTATAGAAGTACCCCAGCAGCCTGAGATTTCACCAAGGAAAGTGGTCTCAGAGGATTTCAGCATTGTGTATAACGGGCTCCGCGACAGAGGGTACAGCGTTGATGCAGTGAACAGCGCTATCCAGTATGCCAGGAAGGGTCGGACAGATTGCGACATACTCACTGTGGAGGCATGCGAGGCGTGGATCCAAGCCGGAATGGTAGTGCCGAAGGAATCTGAGGATTGGATGTTCGATGAAAAGAGAGTAGCAAAGGCACCTCCTGCACGCGACTATGGTCTAAGAGGAGGTCCACTGTTGTACGAGGACTTTGAGGAGATCTGGGCGGAAGAAGCAGCCCAGAAAGCCGCGAAGGCTAAGGCTGAGGAGGCGAAGAGGGCTGCTGAACACCGCAGTCGCCTACAAGTCATGGAAGGACCGAGACGGCCGGTATCCTTCGAGTACAAGCGGCTATCGGATATAGCGCCAGCCCCAATCCACCGTCCTACAAATCTCCTAAAGCACTCGGTCGACCGTCTGGATGTCCAGTATTCCGATTTGACTGGTGTTGAGAGAAGCCAGGGCAAGAGAGCGGCTTTGCCTCGTCTCGAAACCCTCAGGATTCTAGCCCCAATGGAAGGCAGGACAATGGAGAGTCCAAAAATTGTGGATGAGTACATTCAGGTACCCAGAGAGCGAGACGACAGGATCAGGATGTCCAAGACACCTGGCAAAGTATACCCACAACCAGCCGGCATACAGATCATGGCGGGAGATGCATCCCAGGGGTTCTGCCATGATGCATCCACGAAGGAAGTGGTTATAAGCGCAGTGACGGGGGCGATTAGCGCGGCTACTTTTGCAGTTGTTTATGCAGGTGTTACTGGTTTATACCACCAATACTTCGCATAGAGGAGGGTATTTGAAGTTAGAGCTTGCGTAAGCTAGTGATTTGCGCCACACGATTGGCTGGAAGATATAAAAAGATTTGTTGTGATTTTTTGTATGAGGAGAAATATATCACCATTATCCACTCCATCGTTTTGTTTTCATATGACATGAAATATAGCAATTCAATGTTAATATTGGTCGCGTGCTTCGCATTATTTTTGGGAAAACCGAAATCCAATACAGGATTGCTGATTTGTGTTTTGGAATGGGCTTTGCGTCATAGGATTGTCGAGATTATGTACAAGAACTCCAACATAAACAATAGCATGCAAATATCATGGACATGTGCCTACTTCATCATCTCATAAGAGACGTCGTAAGATGGTCGTAGGGTTTTAATCTTGATGGTATTGTGTATTTATCAGGACGGTCAGTAGTATGAGGTTACTCCAAGCATATTCCATCTCATCTTCGATTTTTGCTTCTCCCCATCTCAATTACAGCCGAAAACATCACAAATTACATTTTCAGCTGAAAAGAATGTTTAGTTAGTTTTCCAAGATTCTCTAGCGAAGCCCGATGCTATCGTCTTCAGTTCATCTGATCGGAGGATTAACCATTCGTGGATGTGTTTTGCTCGTTCAAGTCGGCTTTAGTACTGTCGTTCAATTTTCCACAGACACCAATAAATTTGTCCCCCCCGTCTCTTCGGACCACCAAACTGAGACATACATTAGCAACAACTCAATCCGTAAACTAATGCGGATGTTACACCGCGTGGGAGGAGTGGTACTATGGAAATCCTCTATGTAGACTGGGACGAAAGAAATCCTGCATCCTGATAGGGCTGTAAACCCGATCGCATGGAGGTCAGCTCTTTCCTAAAGCGTTTAAAAAGATCTTGGTTGGATCAAATATGTTTCGTCCTCGTAACTGATGCAATTCCTACATAGCCCTGCCAGCGCTTATTGGAATGGCTTCGTCCGTATGTACGTACAGAGATTACACAACGAGACTTTCCAGAGGAGGCCTGCGCGGAGTATTAAGGTGCAAGATTCCCCAGAGTTTCAGCTGCAGCTGCGATTATTGATCTTGGGATTTTGAGATTTCACCTGTCATATCGCTACCAAAAATGAAGCGCCTCATCCTCTGTTGCGACGGTTTGTCCATTCACCTCAATTCGATGCAACGGCGCTAACAGTCGTTGACGCAGGGACCTGGCAAGATTCCGATGGCGGCGTCATCGAAGATCCCACAAACATCACGCGAATCGTCCGCGCATTGAAATCGCAAGCCGCCGATGGAACTCACCAAATCGTTTACTATCAATCGGGCGTTGGAACCGGTGGTACAGTCGATTGTCTAGTCGGTGGTATGTCCTGTCCACTATCTTTCCATATTCGCGTCGAGCATCACTCTAATCATTATCTATTGAGCTCCACAGGCGGCACTGGTCAAGGTCTCTCCGAACATGTTCGCGAAGGTTACGGTTTCATCTCACACAACTATCACCCCGGTGATACCATCCACCTTTCCGGATTTTGTCCATACCCGCGATAGCTATACCAGTTACAACCTCTTCCCGAAACCGATATCAACCAAGACATCTGAAAATCACTGTACAAGCTGAGGCGGCAAAGAATTTACGACACCGGGAATACAAAGTCGGCTTTCATGAAGAAAAAACAAAGAGATGGAGGATAAATACCGACATTTGGATATAGGTTCTGAACTTGCCTCAGATTGATTGCGAGATTAGACAGATTGGAATGGGATACCGCTATGTTGACAACGGTGCGCTGATTTTGAAGGCACTATGGCACCCGCTGGGGGTTTATCACGTTCGAGGTACCGGATCAAACCTTGGATCTTTACGTTTTGTGTGGGAGGAAGAGACAGACTGGTTCGATGCTATAGAGCACAAACGACAACCTCCCCCCCCCCCCCCCCCCCCTGTACTGTCAACAACGAGTACCGAAACCCTCGATTTTCTCGCCGGAATCGGATTTGCAGCGCTCTATTAGGTTACCCTTGAACTCTTTAGAGATTATCAGGTGGTATTTTGCGACATCCTGTCGCAAAATCGAAATTTTCGCGAGTTTTGGCCTGCCCCACCCCGCGAAATGCCGATGCAACAACGTGCACGCAACGCGCAACGGCCAAATCGGTCCCAAAACGCGCTGGCGTCGTGACCTGATTCAGACAGCACTTGACTGTATCAGCGGAATTGATTCTGCAGCTCTCACTAAGAGGCATGACAAATACTCTGCCTGCGCCGTCATGGCGATAGATCAGGCAAACAGAGAGTCCTGCCAGCGACTCGACAGCCTGGCGCAGGTGAAGACCGCTCATTACCTTTCAATACACGCGGAGTACGAAATTTCCGCAGTTTGGGCCTATCATTCCATTTGTGACTTTTGCGGTACCTTTTGCGGCTTCTTAGCGAGGCCTAAACAGCCGACTAGTTAGAGAACCAGTATTCAAGGATCGTATGTGCAGCACGAATAGATGCTGCAGAGATTACTTAGGGGGTTTCGACGACTACGCCAAACGTTCTCTCGCCAAACTAAAATCAACTGTAAATCCTAGCTACAGTAAAATTCACTATCATGGCGTCTTTCGACTAGCTATGGCGGTTAAATTTATCCCACCTCTCGTCTTCTATACAGATATACAAATCCACAGATCAAACCCTTTAACTCAGTTAGGGATGGCGGACACCGTCTTCAACATAGGCTCTCCTTCGTTCTTATTTATTCAACAGATTATAGTATTAGATAACCCTGATTTTAGCTAACCCAGCTAGAAGGGCCTTATCTAATTGGCCCTCGACGTTTCGACCTGCTGCATGATATCGTGCACAGCGCTGGACCAGAAACATCGATTTCTGTAGTTTCGGAACCGTACTCTACGTACTTCCGCCCACCCCGAGAGTTCAGGGGAGACTTCTATGATTGCTCGGGGTTTCTCCTGCTGCACAGAAATGGTGATGGGCATCAAAACGGGATCTGCTAAGAATCTGACATCACACCAGCGAGCTTGACGACACTACATACACAGATTAAGTGGGGATTGATATAATACCCACAGTGACATTCCACAGAAAAAGCCCCCATGGTCTCTTTCGACCATGGAACGGCATACCCACGCCTTCTACGTAAACTGTGTTGAATGAGAAGACGCATCGGAATGCCAACTCTCAATATTCTGCAGTCCTTAACACCTGACTCCTGCTACGAGTCTGAAAATTAAAGCAGGAAACATAGAATTCCGAAGTGCCAGTATGAACGGAAACAACATCGCTTTTTGGTCATCATGACAGTTCACCAAATACTCCAGAAATGGGTTGGTCTCTCCTGCCGCCAAACCTAAAACGTTTGAGGAAAGCCCCCAGGACATGACCTTGGCCGATTCTTCTACTTCTCAATTGATGTATTATGTATTATATGGCAATTCCGGACGCAGAATTTGGTAGAAATAATGATACCCCAATTCGAAGGCGTATAAGGCAAAATCACAGTCCGACCGAACAAGTGGCTGAAGGAAAATAAGCCATATAGTGCACTGTATGAAGTATCATGATCTCAGAGTCAGATTTTGGTGCCAATAAGGATACCGCGGTTTGAAGATTGTACAGGCAGGCTCACAGTCCGACTGAACGAACGCTGTAAGGCTTGAAGGCTCGAAGGTCAAAGGGAAACGTATACTGTATTTACATTTGTTATGCACATAATGAACACTTAAGAAAGCTGAGATATTTAGATTCTAATACTGCAATATAAACTATTCATTTGACCGAGAGCGAATTTTGGCATGACAATACGTACTTGATATTTTTAGCTCGGAAAGTAGACGTTACCTGAGTCTCAAATGTTGTTCACACTGGTTAAGTATTGCTAGTTCGTTAGGAGGAATGACGGGTGACTGTGTCACCTCTGCGTAGCATCATTGACTTGAATATCACGGAATTTGCTGTCGATTTTGATTTTGATGATATCTCATGATTATTGACTTCGTCACTGTGTCCAACTAATATGCAAGGTTTCAGTCCAATATCAGAAAATATGTTTTAGTGCAAATAAGAATGGAATATTCTTCCCATTCAAGTATTCCGGATTGCCTAGGAAGACTGAATATTTGTATCGTGGTTGGACCCCCAACATCTCATACTAGGAAAGCGTCCAATGCAGTCTCGCATCGATCTTTTCGGCCCTCAAGGGCTGTCTACCAAATTTTGTCGACCCTCTCAATGACAGCGGCAGGTGCCATTCAGGTTCAACGCGTCCAGACATTCAGTTTCAACAGAATCTTCTTCGCGTTGCAGACATCCTCTTCCTCATCACCAACCTACGAGCAACGAAGTCCGTCATCGAATCCCAACCACAAAACAGCAAGTCATATTCAAGGTACAACTGATCAATCTTCGTGAAGACAAACCAAGTAATTAATCATATTCAGACACACTTCATAACCTCCCTTCTACTAACCTCGTCTACTCACGCAAACCCTTTCTTTGCCTTTTACCTACTTTCGACGCCATCTGTAATATCTTCAGCCATGGTTAACAACAAGAAAAAGATGTAAGCAATTCTCCTCTGCCTTCTCCTCCCTATCACGTCCGTCGTCACAAGAGTTTGGAACCTAACGCATTCCCTTTTTCAGGCACAAGAAGTCAGTCAGAAACACCGCCAACACCGCCAACACCATCCCCACCAACGGAGCAGGCACACAGGAGAACACACCTGCAATGCCTACTATCATCGCCACCCCTTCCTTAGGATCAGCTCCGACCATGGCCTCTTCTTCAAGTGCCACTGCGGGCGTCTCTGCTCTCAGTCCCGTTGGCAGCGATAGCGGAAACAAGAACCCTTCCGGTCACGAGGATCAGAAGGGAATGGGGAGCAGTACCCAGGTTATACCAGAGGGAATGGTGACCAATTCGCAGCCTGAAGACCCGGACGTTGGGGACAAAATCGACACTCTGCTTCACAATATCCTCGCTGGGTCCGGAATCAATTACAATGACTTCAAGGCGAAGCAAGTCGAAAACCAGCAGAAGGAACCCATGACTTCATCTGATACCATTTCTAACACTCTGACCTTTGGTGGAGTTGAAGTTCCCGCAGGAGGCTTCAGATTTACCGCGCCGATCTTTGGCGGAGCTCAAGTTCCCGCCGTAGCTTTTCAGTCCACCACTCCGACCTTCAGCGGAGTACAGCTCCCTCATTTGAAAACAAAGCAGACACCCCAATGGCCCAAGCTTCATAACCCATCAGTATTCGAACTTGGCGCTCTAGACGCTGTCAAACCTTCCGCTGGCGGAGTCGATACGCTACCGGAAGGACCACGGTTCAACCAAAACTGGCCGCTGGTAGCCAAACCCTTGCCTCCAGGAGCTCCGCTACCGGGATCAGTGGGCCCGGCGAATCCGGGTCGCATTGCCGAAGACCTGGTGGATGAAGAATTAACAAATCTCACTCAGGCACCGAACAGACCGCCTGCAACGACAGGGCTGAGCCCTAATAGTACTATCACGACTGCGAGTACCAAATCTGAGACACCCAATGAACTACTCCCCTCTGCGGTGCTGTCGATGTCTCATGGGGCACTTACACCTAATCAAAGAGCCCTCATAACTATGATGCTCGAAGAGGAAAATTCCAAGCTGCGCCAATCAAAGGCAGTGACACCATTCGATCACAAGCAAGAACAGCCTCAAGGTATCCCTCCTGTAACTCTAGCCGCAGCACCTAAGGCTGCTGGCACCTGGGCTCAGCCCGCTTCAGTCACTTCATCCTCGACGCTGCTAGCTACCGGTACGCCCATACAGGCGATTAGCTGTGGAGGACAGGTTAATCAGCAAGGACCCCAACCAATTCAACCAAGCGCAGGACCAGTTGCAACACTAAGTATCACTCAGCCAGAAACTCACTTTCTCCCCGCTGGGTCTGTAACCGCACCTCTAGCTCCGCCTGCACCAATCGCCCACAATGCACCTATTTTTCCATCCGCACCACTTGCCCTGTCTGCACAACCTGCTCATTCTGCACCGGCAGCTCGTTCGGCTCCGAAGACTTCAGTCTTATCTACCAAGGCGATCAAGGCGAAAAAATGGAATAAAGGAATTCCATTGAGCAAAGTAGGCGGTGGAACTCCATTCAATCCCTTTGTGAATTTAAAGGTCGATTCCTTCCTTCAACAGCCGCTGCAGTTCAAGCCAGCAGTATCACACGATGTTACCATGGGGGAAATGTCTACGCCGATCAAGCAGTCTGCTAGTGAACAGTCTACTCCTGTGCAAGCGGATACGACTATGCTCGATGCTCCTCCACACTTGGCTGAGTCCGTCGTACAAAGCCCGGCTTCAACCACATCGACTCTTGCATTGCCAGTTGTGGGTGCGGTGTTACCGGGTTACTCTACCCAGACAGCTACCCCAAATAATGCCTTTCAGAATATGCCTGGTAATACTATCACGGCAAGCGCACCATTATCGGCACCGATGAATGGTAGCAACTTCCCCTTTCCGCTCACTCAGCCAAAGCCAACGACACCGAGCCAGATCACCGACGTTCCCTTCGGACAGACCCAGCCTCAGAGTATCGAGCTCTCCAATAAATCAACAGCGATGTTACCATCAGTCAATACCCAATCCGCTCCTCCTACTACAACAATTCCAGCTCAAGTAGCGCTGGCAGTGCCACCAAGAAAGGTTACGAACCTGTCCATCGGATGTGGTCGGCGTCCGCAAGGCCCAGCCACAAGAAAGACAGCAGCGGGAATATCACGAGTCGCACTAAATAAAGGTGCAGTTCAGCAGCCTGTCTTTATTGCTGTGAATAAAAAGGCTAGACAGGGTGATGCTCCAGTCATCACAGCGGCGGCAGCACAAACCGTCATTTCCGGAATGGCACCAGATGCACCAGTTTCAGCACCGTCGGAAGTGGCCCCAGTGATCACCTTCGCTGCAGAAACGTCTACTCCCACTCAGACAGCTCCACCTGCAGCGGTGACGGCGCAAACTATTACTCCTTCACCAGCCATCACTCCTACACCAGCCATCACTCCTGCACTAGCCACCCCTCCGTCACAGCCTCTCACTCAAACTACGGCATCCCTGGCGTCACAGGACAAGTCTGAAGCAGGTAAGTTCCCAGCTTCACAGACAGACATAGATTCATCTGGAAAGCTGACGCAAGGAAATCAAGGTATCCCACCTACAGCGACAGCGGTACAACAGATTAGTGTCGCTCAACCAGTCCAGGCTACAGCTGCTACTACTGTCACATCCACCCCGAAAAATGTATTCGAGGGTATATCTGGTCACATAGCATCATTCGCACCAGTTCAGAGTAACAATGTCGCCATTGCATCTGCTCCTGCAAAGTCAGTGACACCGGCCAAGATCACGGATCTTCCTTTTGGCCCTCTCCAAGGTAATACTGCAGTTATGGCAGCACCGCCGGCACAGACGGTCACCTGGAGACCAGCAGCAGTAGCAATGTCAGAACCAGCAGTGGCTCCAGTGATCAGTGCCAGACCATCCACTGCGCGTCCTACCCCGGCTGTTCTCAATCCATTTGCCAAAGTCAATCCCGCAACCTTGGCCTACAACCCCGCTAATCCCTTTGCCAAACATTCTCCCCAACCTAAACCTGCAGCATCACAAGATGTCACTATGGAAGGGATATCAACGCCGGTTAAGCAGCCCGCCAGTTTCGTGGCTTCACCCTCGCTGGCAGATACGACCATGACGGATGCTCCGACAACAATGGCCCAGTCTGTGTTCTCGCGGAATCCCCCGCCAACTACTTCCCCTTTTGCAAGGCCGGCTGCAGGGGGTTTGCCTTCACAGAAGCCAATCCCAAAGAACGTATTCGAAGGTATGTCTGGTTCATCTTCAGCTTCCCAGAGCAAGAACCTCACTTCGCCAGCAAAGATCACAGATCTTCCTTTTGGCCTGATCCAGGGTAAGTCTGCAGTTATGACAGCGCCGCCAGCACAGACTGTCACTCGGAAACCAGCACCAGTGGCGAAGTCACTACCAGCTGCGGCACCATTGATCACTGCCACGCCAGCCACTGCTTCACCGATTCAGAGAGCTCCTATCAAGCCTTCTGAATTTGACTTGTCTCAAGCTGTGATGGCATATCAAGTACCCTCGGCAAAAACCACAGCTTTTGTATCACCGGTGTCAGAGACTACCAACTCCTCGTCAGCACCTGTGCCTGCTCCGCTTTCAGCGAGACTTACGGATATCGAAGTAGAGGTACAAAAGAGAATTGCCAAGCTGCTCGGTACATCCCCAGCAGCAACAACGGCCAATCCCGCTTCTAATCCTTTACCTAAGCCTTCCCTAGCCTCAGGTCTGAAAAAGAATCTGTTGTTAGGAAAAGGCAATGCTGGTACTGGCGTTGACGGAGAAGGGGATGAAGAGAAAAGGAATAATCATGAAAGCGAGCCCAACAAGGAATGTGACAAACCAAAACCCAAGGTTACTTGGTCCCTTCCATTTACATCTCAAGGCCCTAAAGCCCGTCCTCGTTGCTCAGCAGAAACCAGACAAGAAAGGAAGACCAAGGAAACGTCCTCCAATCTTTCCGGTACAACTGCCAAAGCTACCACTCGAGCATCCGGATCACCACCGAGGGTCAAAATACCAACCACAGCGACTGGGAAGGTTCCCACACCATCACCTCCCGAAGAGCCAAAACTCATCAAGTCGACGTTGTTGGGCAATCAGCAGGTTCTCGCTAATGGTACTCCCGTGATCGATGAAGACAAGGGCAAGGAGAAGGCGAAGGAAAACTTAAGTTTCCAGGCCTACATGGATAAGCAGCGGGCGAAACACGCTGCTAAAGCTGTATGTCAGCCTAATCTTTCATCCCAAGAGGCTAAGAAAGCATCTCCCACGCCGTTGCCGAGTGTTCCAGTGCCACCAGCAAGCCCACTTGAAGCTTGGGAGACTGAGCTTGAAGACTTGATCAAGGATGGCCTGATCTCCAGAGACCTTATTGACAAGATATCGACAGGAGATGAGTGGTTGCATAGAGGTCAGGACTTTGTGCGAACAAGGCCACTAACGCCGAGGGAGATCGAGCTGCGAGAGTATCAGCGAATTAACGATATGTATAAGCATAACGTTGCCAAAGCTGATACGCGGTGGTTGAAGGAGAAGAAGAAGGCCGTGTATGAGAATTTCTTAGCTACTTACAGCTTCGAATACAAGCAGTGGAAGAACGGCCAGAAGAGTGAGCAGTCTCAGAAGGTAAGAATGTTGACTCCACCTGTTTTCCTGGTTATGTACTAATGCTTTGGATAGCTTCTTCCAGCTGCTGTAGGCAAGCCTCAGCAAAATCCCTCTCCAGTCCAAAAGGCAGCAGGTTCTACCGTAACCCAGCAAGCACCAGTGCCAACACCCAGACGAAAGACGCGAAAGAGGGCAAGCGTCGGATCCACCCAAGCCGGCGATTCGTCGTCCACCGACTCTTCGCCAGCTACCGAAGTTCTTGTGCCCACGGAGCCGTTCTGGAAACCCAGCACCGCGGAGCAGAGGGTTATAGAAGTACCCCAGCCGCCTGAGTTCTTACCAAGGAAGGTGATCTCAGATGATCTCAACATCGTGTACAACGGGCTTCGCGACAGAGGATACAGCGTTGATGCGGTTAACAGCGCCATAGAATATGCCAGGAAGGGTCCGAAGGATTGGGATATACCCACCGTGGAGGCAGCTGAAGCGTGGATCCAAGCTGGAATGGTAGTGCCAAAGGGGCCAGAAGACTGGATGTTCAGTGAAAGGACCGTAGCGAAGGCATCTCCTGCACGCGACTATGGTCTAAGAGGAGGTCCTTTGTTGTACGAGGACTTCGAGGAGATCTGGGCGGAAGAAGCAGCCGAGGAAGCTGCGAAGGATAAGGCGGAGGAGGCGAAGAGGGCTGCAGAACACCGCAGTCGCCTACAAGTCGTCGAAAGGCCCAGACGCCCGGTATCCTTCGAGTACAAGCGGCTACCGGATATAGCCCCAGCCCCGATTCACCGACCCACAAATCTCCTAAGGCACTCGGTCGACTATCTGGATGTCCAATATTCAGATCTGACTGATGTTGAGAGAAGTCAGGGTAAGAGAGCGGCTTTGCCTCATCTCGAAACCTTGAAGATCCGGGCACCGAGAGAGGGACGGTCAATGGATCACCCGAAGATTGTCGACGAGTACATCCAGACACTCAGAGAGAAATACGAGAAGATCAGGATGTCCAAGACGCCTGATCCAGTATACTCACAATCACCCGGTGTAAAGATCATGGAGGATAAGTCCCAGGGGCCATATGATCACGGATTCACGAAGGGACTGATTCGTAGCGCGGTGACTGGCGCTGTAAGCGCGGCCGCTACTGCTGGTGTATTTGCGGTTGTTAGTGGCTTGTACCACAGATTCTTGGGCGGGGAAGGAAATATTGAGGGAAAGCTTGCGTAAGCTTGGGGTCTGCGCCACCCGATTGGCCGGAACATAAAAAATATTGTTTGTAATTTTTGTAATCTCGAGTATCAGAATCCAACATTTTATTTTCGGATACCATAAAAACTAGTAATTTGATGTTTACATTTCTCGAGTGATGCAGGTTGTTTTCGGAAAAATTGAGATCATGTATTAATACCAGTCTAGTATTGGCAATGTCTTCAGGAAGAGCGGCTGTCGGAATGGCCTTTACGCCACAGGATTGGCCAGAGTATCTAGCGGCATGCTGTTTTACATTTGTATAGGATGAATACATCGTGAACACTCACTTCATCCTCTATCAGGATGATATGCATATTTGAGATTTGATGTTTTAGAACGTTCCCAACCTTAAGATTATGACGTAAGTCATGTGTGGAGCTGTAGTGAGTAAGCGTATTTGTAATGTTTAATAGGACAAATATATAATGACTGTTCTCCGTGGATGTCTGTGGATAAAAAGAGAATCTATGACGGGGTCCAGAAAGTAGGGATACGCCCTCTGACACAGGATGGACCAGAGTACATAGAATATTTTTTCTATCATTTGTGATAAAACGGATACATGTTATGGATACAAAGCTCGTACCGGTTCGTGCGTTCAAGTCCTGGCTGCAGACCGGATTTCATTTATTGAAAAAATCGCTAATCGAGAGCTAAAAAGCCCATTCAGGAACGTAGGTCATGGTTACCACCGTATTTATTCTGCCCGACCGATATGGAGAGCTGAAACTCCTCATCAACATCGGTAAAGCACTGCAAGTTCCCGGCGATTCTACATCTTAAAGTACAGCTTCATTATTCCGACTAATAGGAGATGTTTGTACGAGCCTTATGGCACCGGTTGTCCAGAATATGAGGAAAAAAGTACCTTTAGTTGACCGTACGGACAATGGATATATCAAGACATTACTTCATTACCTCGATCGGGCGACATGCAAAGTTTAACCGCAAAATTAACATTGATTGAGTCCTGCAAAAGCATGGGCGATGTAAAGTTGACATTTAAGCCCAACGAGTACTGCGGATATGTGAGGAGTATTGGCTAATAGTATCGACGTTCGACCCCCAAAATGCTTCACATGTGTAAGGGTCTACGCGGAGACACCCCGAGCTGTTCGGCCCTTGGATGTCATCTTCACATTTGACATTATCGACCCTCCCAATCAGAGTAGCAGGTGCCATTCAGTCTCAACGCGTCCAAGCTCACGGTAGTCAAGAATTTTCTTCGAGCTGCAGACATCCTCTTCCTTACCACCAACTAACGAACATCGATCAAAAACCAGCCAAATCACACATCATCTTCGGAAGATACTCTGTGATATTTCTTCTATTCGTAGAAACTTTTACTTTGTTACATTTTATTCTACTTTCCACGCAATCAACACTTCAACAACTATTTCAGAAATGGGAAAAAGCAGGAACGCGAAGTAAGTAACCCCGGCATCTCTGATCCTTCCAAGTACATCTATCAGAACGAAAGCCACGAATACTAACCCACCATCTTCTCCAGAGGCAAAAGATGTGCCAGAAACACCCCCAAAGCCACCCCCAACGCCAAACCAAGCAGCCAGTCTAAGCCGGCTGGTATGCCCATCACGACCTCTGCTACATCTTCGGAACCAGCCTTAACCATGGCTCCTCCCACTTCCTCGGCCCCTGCTTCTCCTGTCCGGAAGGAAGCCCCTTGTCCTGTTCAAACCGCAGACCTTTCCAACGACAGCATGCAGGACTCTGATACCAGTGCTGTTGCTATTGACGACGAGCAACGAGACTCCCCCATGAGTCCCGTTGGCAGCGACAGCGGTAACAACGACCCCTTTCAGCACAAGTACGGCGACGAGAACGCGGATGAAGACAAGATGGACATGGAAATTCAGACAGTTGCTGGTTCTGGATCCAGTTCGGATATTCCGTCTTTGGCTGAAGTTAATGTTGCTCCTGTTGGTTCCAATTGCGCTCCCAAGAACTCTGCTGGAATCCCAGCTATGCCTACTGGATCAAATGCCTTCCCCATGGCCTCTGGCGGAGGTCAAGGCTGTACCTTAGGTTCTAAGCCGGCTACCACCCCGATGTTTGCAGGAATAACGCTGCCTTTGAGACCACCAAAGCGGACACCTGTCAATGCAACGACTGAGAAGGCAGGAACCTTCGATTTTGGAGCCCCTGTTACATTCCAATTCCCGCCTGGCAATGCCAGTGCTACAGCCCCCATCCAGGCTGAAGCTCAAGAACCTCTCAGTGGTGCGAAGTCAACCGCTCTGACCACTACCGGAGCTGAAGCTGCCTCTGCAATCTCCAAGGCCACCACTCCGACCTTCCTCGGAGCTCCAGTCCCTTCTGTTGGTCTCAGCTTCACCGTTCCTACGGTCAGCGCAGCCACATCCTCCTTCTCCGCGCCCTCCGCAAGCTCCAAATCCACCACACCAATCTTTAGTGGAATCCAGCTCCCCTTGAGACCACCCAAGCACACACCGGCATATCCCTCCAGCTTCGACTTTGGGGCCCTGGCAGCTGGTATCCCCCCACCTGCTCCGGCAACTACCCCTGAGGGCGGGGAACGCTTCAACAAGAACTGGCCGCTGGTAGCACCACCCCTACCTCCCGGAGCTCCCAGACCCGGATCCGAAGGTCCTGCCGATCCAAGTAAACACTCTGAAGACGAGTCTGATGATGCTGGATTGTCAGAGTCCGATGATGCTGAATTGTCGGAGT
Source organism: Pyronema omphalodes (assembly GCA_024516155.1). Lineage (NCBI taxonomy): Eukaryota > Fungi > Ascomycota > Pezizomycetes > Pezizales > Pyronemataceae > Pyronema > Pyronema omphalodes. The sequence goes on along the minus strand of JAJJXM010000017.1, from coordinate 283,401 downwards.
CTCAATACTGTGCAGAAGAGTCTGACGATGCTGAGTTGTCAGAGTCCGATGATGCTGAATTGTCGCATTCCGAAGAGGCTTTGTTGGCGTCTTCCGGAGACGCAGCTTCTTTATCAGACTCTGAGTCAGAAGCAGAGTCAGAGGAGCATTCCGACGTCGAGTTTAAGGACCCAGAACCGCCCAGAGCTGACTCACCAGTACAGAGTACGGCGGATACTTTAGACGGCCAGAGAAGGTTTAACCCTAACTGGCCGCTGGTAGCTCCACCACTGCCATCAGGAGCCCCAAGACCCGGATCCGAGGGTCCTGTTGATCCCAGTCGTCTCCGAGAGGATGCTGAGAATACTGGGTTTTCGGAGTTCGAGGATGCTTTGTTGGCGTCTTTCGGAGACGCAGCTTCTTCATCGGACTCTGAGTCAGAAGCGGAACTGGACGACCTTCCGGACGTCGAGTATAAGGATCCAGAACCACCAAGAGCAGAATCGCCGATACAGAGCACGGTCGATACTCTACAGGGACAGAAACGGTTCAACCCGAACTGGCCAGTTGTGGCAAAGCCACTTCCGCTTGGTGCTCCCAGACCGGGTTCTCAAGGCCCAAGTGATCCGAGTTTGTTTGCGGAGAATGTGGTCAATATTGCAGGACGTCAGCCCACGAAGATGCCGACTACTGCAGGTATCGAGGCTGTAGCGCATGCGGTGAGCACCGTGGCTACACCTGTAGGGCCAAACCCTAGCATCGAAAGCCTGACGACAGCAAGCACACCCTCAACACCCCCCGCACCCATAAAAGTAACACCCACCAAAAAGCCACTGCCTCCGGCAGCGCCACATATTTTGCATCGAGTTTCGCATCAGAAGGCACATACGGTCAAGATGCAAATGGAGGACAATTCGGGGTTACCTCTGACGCAACCTAAGGACACGTTAGAGAAGAAGGAAGTCCAAGGTAAGGGCAAGGGCAAGGAGAAAGATCTTACTCCAGTAACCCAGGCATATCCGGCGGTAGCGGCGTCGGTACCCTCCGCTGCTACCTCCAGTTGCCAGCGTTTGGAGCCCCCTTCGGGTTTTTCATCTTCATCCGCAGGACAGAAAAAGATGGCTCATACTGCACCTGTTGTCCCGAAGGCACCGAAGGCTCAGCCTGCACCAGTTGCACCAGCTGCGCCAGTTGCACCAATAGCACCGATGGCTCCTTCCGCACCGGTGGCTCGCCCTGCACCGATGCATTTGATTGCATCCACCAAGACGGTCCAAGGGCAACCCTGGAAGCAGAACCTTCCCGCAGTCCTAGGAGAGGTAGGACTATCAAAGCCGCAAGGTCTTTCACCAATCCTAGGAGAGATGCCATCATCGAAAGTGTTGCCCTCCGGAGCTCAGCCTGAACCGGCTGGGCCGACAGTTGCTGCACTCCCCGCTCTCGCTTCAGTACTCGGGAAGATTATTCCTGACATTCAAGGCCAGAAGGACAAACAGCACGTTTCTCCTGCAGCAGTGGTATCCGAACCAGCCGACATCACCATGAGCGACGCTGCCACTCCGTCGACTCCGGCCCCACACAATCCATTCGCAATGGTTAACCCCGCAACTTTCGCCTATAACTCAGCCAATCCCTTCCTCCAACACCTTCCGCAACCCGAACCCACTGTATCGCAAGATATCACCATGGGTGAAATATCTACGCCAGCGACGCCGCCTGCGACATTTGTGGCTTCATCCTCACTAGCTAATACGACTATGATTGATGCACCGACTACGATGGCCCAGTGTGTGTTCTCGAAGAATCCACCGCCGACTACTTCACCCTTCTCACGGCCGGCTGTAGGGGCGCTGGCTACACAGAAGCCAATCCCGAAGAATGCATTCGAGGGTATGCCTGGTCATACCACATCATCTGCACCGGCTCAGAGCAACCTTCTCCCTTTTTCATCTGCTCCTCAAAATCTGCCCTCACCAGCAAATATCACGGATCTTCCCTTCGGCTCTATTCAGGGTAATGCTGCAGCTGTGATAGCGCCTCCGGCACGGGCTGTCACTCGGATACCAGCACCGATGGCAACGTCAAAACCAGCAGCGTCTGCAGTAATTACTGCAACTCCAGCACCTGCTGCTTTTATTCATACACCTCTTGTCAAGCCATCTGAATTTGATTTAGGGAAGGCAGTGGCGTCATTTGACATACCCGCAGCACCAGCCCCAGCTTCATTACCACCGACATCTGGAAATCCTAGCTCTTCTGCAGCAGCTGTTCCTCCTCCTCCATCATCTGGACTTACGGATTTTGAAGTACAACTTCTCAAAAGGATTGCCGAATATCTAGGTATACCGGATTACGAACCTACGACCAATCCCTCTGGAAAGGCTGTTCCTAAGCCTGTACCAGCCGCAGGCTCGAATGAGAAGCAGTTGGACCAGGCTGGTGCTGCTACTGGCGATGGACAGGACATCAAGAAGCCAGAAGAGGATAATCAGAAGATTGGGAAAGGCGAGGAGCTAGAGAAAGCTGCACCTAATATCGATATTGCCCCGCCATCAAAAACCGAGGAACCAAGAAGCCGTTCTCGCCGCGTAGCAGAAACCAGGTCCGAAAGAGAGACAAATAAAACGTCCTTGAATCTTTTCTGTACATCCATCAAATCTGAAAGGCTAGCTTTTGGAGCCTCATCGCCAGCAGGAAGTACGCACCATGAAGCGGAGAAGGTTGCCGCACATTCAGCACCTGAAGATCCACAATCGACCAAGACGACGTTGTTGGGACATCAGAAAATGGCCGAGGCTTTGTCTGCACCAATTGAGAAACCCAAAGGGAATGAGAAGGCGCAGAAACCCCCCAGTTTCCAGGCATACCTGGACAACCAGCGGTTAAAACAAGCCGAGAAGGCTCCTGTGGCAGCCCCTCGAGCGAAATGCACCCAGTCGACGTTGTTGGATAATCAGTTGGTTCCCAAGGATTTGACTACCGTGATCAAGAAAGCTAGTGCAAAGGAGAAGGCAAAAGAAACGTTGAGTTTCCAGGCCCGTATGGATAAGCAGCGGGTCAAAAACGCCTCTCCGGCTGTATTACCGCCCAGCTCTTCTTTCCAGTGTGTCCCGACACCATCAGTGACACCGTTGCCGAGTGTACCAGTAGCAACAGCAGCCCCCCTGGAAACTTGGGAGTCTGAGCTAGAAGGCCTGATCAAGGATGGCCTGATCTCGAAGGCCCTCATTGATAATATATCAAGAGGAGATGAGTGGGTCCATGATGATGAGTATCAAAATGAACTCCAGGACCAGGCCAGAAAAACGCCGCTGACCCCAAGGGAAATCGAGCTCCGGGAATATCAGCGGATCAACGCGATTTATAAAAGTGGCGTTGCGAAAGCCGATACGCGGTGGCTGAAGAATGAGAAAAAGGCGGTGTATGATGATTTCTTGGCAACTTACAGCTTTGAGTACAGCCAGTGGAAGAACATTCAGAAGGTTCAACAGTCCCAGAAGGTAAGAACATCAATTCCATTTGTTTTCGTGATTCATTACTAATGTCATAAATAGCCTCTCCCAGCTGCTATTGGCAAGCCACAGCCAGGTACCTCCGCAAGCCAGCAGACAGCGGGCCCTGCCCTGATCCAGCAGGCACTAGTTCCGGCACCCAGAAGGAAGACGCAGAGGAAGGCAAGCAAAAAACCGAAGCGTGCCAGTGATCCCTCATCCGCAGACGCTTCACCACCACCAACGGTTTCGGCACTGACAGAGCCGGTCTCGAAACCCAACAGCGCAGAACAGAAGGTATCAGAAGTACCTCAGCAGCCTGGGATTTCACCAAGGGAAGTGGTCTCAAATAACGTCAGCACCGTTTATAACGAGCTTTGCGGCAGAGAGTACAGCGTTAATGCGGTGAACAACGCCATCCAGTATGCCAGGAAGGGACCGAAAGATCGGGATATACCCACCGCGGAGGCATGTGAGGCGTGGATCCGAGCCGGAATGGTAGTGTCAAAGGGATCCGACGATTGGATGTTCGGTGAAAAGAGCGTAGCAAAGGTACCTCCTGCACGCGACTATGGCCTAAGGGGTGGTCCTTTGTTGTACGAGGACTTCGAGGAGATCTGGGCGGAAGAAGCAGCCAAGAAAGCCGCCAAAGTTACGGCTGAGGAAGCGAAGAGGGCTAAAGAACACCGCAACTACCCACAAGGCCTGGATGGACCGAAACGGCCGGTTTCCTTCGAGTATAAGCGGCTACCGGATGTAGAGCCAGTCTCCATCCACAGACCGACAAACCTGCTAAAGCACTCGGTCGACCGTCTGGATGTCCAGTATTCGGACCTGACTGATGTGGAGAGAAGCAGGGGCAAGAGAGCGGCTTTGCCTCGTCTCGAAACCCTAAAGATTCTAGCCCCAAGGGAAGGGAGGACAATGGATAGTCCGACGATTGTGGATGAGTACATTCGGGTACTCAGAGAGCAATACGACAGGATCAGGATGTCCAAGACACCTGAGCGTGTATACTTACAACCAGCCGGGATACAGATCATGGCGGAGAAACCCCAGGGGCTATCTTTTACTAAGGAACTGGTTATAAGCGCGATGACAGGGGCGGTAAGCGCGGCAGCTTTTGCAGTTGTCTTTACAGGTGTTACTGGTTTCTGCCAGCAGTACTTCGCCTAGGACAATATGAAAATGATATTGGTAGATGGAGTAAGAGTGAGTGAGTGAGTGTTGTGTTAAGGGACTGGCGAGGGGAAAATAATGAATTTGTTTGTAAATCTTGATGGGATAAATAAACTACGAATATCCACTCTATTCTCTTCGGATGACGTCGAAAAATGTGACTAGAAATTCAATTGGTTGAGGATTGCTGATGTTTTATCGTATAAAGGGAACCGGATGTCCGAGAAGCGCGATCCTGTCTACACCCAGCCAGCGGGTATGAAGAATGTGGGGATACATCCCAAGGTTACTTCGATAAGCTTTCATCAAGAACTTGGTGATAGGCGCGATAACCAGCGCTAACCGCAGTCGCTTTTGCTGGTTTTTATGAGCTTGTTGCTGGCTTGTACTTCAAACAGTCTGCCAGGAGGAGAAAAGGGGCATGTCTGGAGGAAACACAGAGTACTTTTTTAGCATGGAATTTGTGCTGTATGATTGGCCAAAACGCGGATAAACATTTTTTTATAATTTTGTAATTTGTGTTATGCACCGCTTGTGGTTGATTTACACAAGTGTTCGTGAAGCGTCGAGACAAGGACGCAGGCATTTTTTTCTTTTTTCTTTTTCTTTTTTTTTTCACTTTTATTTTTCACTTTTATTTTTCACTTTTATTTTTCACTTTTATTTTTCACTTTTATTTTTTATATCATACACGCATCTAAACGCAAGGCTATGGCGGAAGCTATCTGGTTCCTGTACATTGCTAACTGTTAAATGTTACCTCAACAGCCGCCGGGAACGCTCCGGAGCGCTCTTTCTATTTTCAGGTTGTAGCCCTCCTCTCGTCTTTCATACTACCTTTCAGGACGCAAGCATAATTGGCGTGAGTTTTGAGTTGATCACTCGTTATGAATCGGTGGCAATCAATATAACAAATTTCAGGAAAAAGAGACACCATATCATGCGGATTCCGACTTACTAGATCTGCTAGATTTAAAAGAATGTTCCAATTGTGATCTCATTATATCCTTCAGAGTTAAGCTGATACGACAGCATGCATATATATGACTCCCATTATAACCCTAAATCAACTCAATCATCAATAATGAATAAGGCACATTTATACCTATTAAGCTTATCCCGACTCTCCAAAACAGCGGCCGGACCGGCACAAGAAAGTATCAGCCTTGGTAGCCTTGACAGCCTTGATAACCGCAAGCGTAATTCATCACGGCATTTCCCGAGGCTTCAAAAAGCTTCTCTCACAAAATATTAATCAATGCGTTCCTGACACCGCACTAGTATAGCTAGCCCGACTAATTGATAGATTTCACTCACGGCCGATCTATGATCGTCGTTACATGACAGGGCTTAGCATAGTTGGTGTGCGTAATCATTTTGATAATCTTAGAAGATCGTGGTTTCAGATATCCGTATGCTATGGAACGTATGCAGATTTGTATGAGCTATGTCTGGAATTCGGAATTTCCGACGATTTACAGCAGCGACGATAATTGCGGCTGTGTAGGTACTTTAGTATTTTAATAGACGCGGGAGAGAGCAGGTCGCAATTTAACGGGCGAAGAAGGTTGCGAGGTCCCCTACATATCCCATGTATCGTACGTAGCAGCTCGGATATATATGGAATAGTAGTACATGGGGCCCACGGGGTGACCGTAGTTATTCATATCTGATCAATTCTTGAGAAATATATTAGAATTATCAACTATCCATTATTCATCATGCTGGCCCTACTTTATGTTCTTCATCAAGCGTTTAAAGGTTAAAGTATGAACCCTAAACATCCCTGTCGACCTCCACCCCACACCCCACATCAAGTCCACATCACTCGCCGCATTTCCACCACGGTATCTCCACCAGTTATCTATACTACTACGAAATCCTCCAGAGTATCCCACTGCCTAGACTCCTCATTATCCCCATACGGTACCATCGTCGCATTCTTCCTACCCTCATTTTTATCCGCCCAATCTAACACAATCCACCCACCAGTTTTCTTGACCCTCTTCGCAATCTTCTTATCCTCCTTCATCATATCCTTATCCATTTCAACTTTTGTTGGTTGAACATCCAACCATTCGTTATTCTTTTTCTTCTCCTGTTCCCTTACCCAAGTCGGGACGTAGACCTCTTTCAGACCAGTTGGTTGTTCAGTTAATTCATCGTCCACAACATCTGAACCTGAATCTGAGCCAGGACTTACGATCCATGGCTCTCTATTATGATCATTCACAGTTCCCCAAAATGCGTCCTCGGAATTTTCCAACCGTTTAACCACATCAATCTCAGCCTCGTTTGTGTCTTTGACAGCAGTAAAGCTGTACCTAGACTTCTGGAGTACAACCAATTGCTGCCCAACAGTTCCACATTCAGGACAGCGTTTTCGGGATTTCGGACAGCGCGTCACGTACATATCGGGGCATTTGGTTGTGCAGGTTGCTTCGGAGATTATCATGCAATGTCCGCAGGTTTGGTGGAGGATACGGAGGGCGTGACACATCGTGGGGTGGGTGACAAGGAAGGAAGGAATGCTGATCCCGAGAAGACTTAGAAAGACGAGCTTGGATCGCTCTGGTGCGGTAGTATATGGTTTGGAAGAATCGGATAGTAGAATGGCTAGACGATGGGTGTTGGCCGTGAAGTATTGAGGGTCGGTTGGGGGGACGAGGGTGACGTTGTTAACGGATGAGCTGATGGGTGCTCTAGCTCTAACTTGGAGCTGACGGAGCTTTAAAGCTATGAAGCTATTTTTGAAACTATATAGAGCTATGGTAACGGGGAGTAGAAAGCACGACTTGCCGGTTTCCAGTGTCCGCGGAGCTTGGCAAGAGGCCGGTTAGGATTCTGACTGAAAGATGTACCAGACAAGATTCTCTTGATTCCATTCTTTATGTACCTATAGCCATGGCAGACGAGGGGCGTTTACGGTAGAATTTATGAAATATTCGAATCGAAGTCTATTCAAGGAGAATATTAGAAATGGTCCGAACGTATAGTTTGCGTGTGAACTTCAGACTAGAAGGGAATTCTATGAGGGGGAAATTGAAACTAATACATTAGCGGAGGTATCATATTTGAAAACCCTAATTTGCAAACAGATAAAATGTTGCCAAATATGGTTTATTATTCAAATCGTTTTGAGCTTTACCTTTGTCCTGCCGAATCTGTCGCCTTTAGCAAAGTCTCGGCAAGCTTAGCAGTCGCACTTACATGAAGACAAAATACAAACATTCTGTTGGCCCCTTGTAAAAATTTCCAGGGATGGCGATTTAAACGATGTATTACATGCGTAGCATCCGGTACTGACGGTTGTCGCTAACTTTCGCTGAGCCATGAGCCAAGACGCTGCTTGTGGGAGCTACGTATGAACACTGAAGTTTAGGCGGCGACCTATAAGGCGAGAGCTACAACGCGTTAACCTTCGAGCTCCACCTCCACGATGCCTTTGACAAGTCCCCCGACGACTCTGGAGTAGGAAAGGTATGGTCAGTATCGGCACTTACGTAGTCAAGGAAACACTACGTTTCAGCATTCTTATCCAGCTTGGCTTCTTGAAGATTACAGCGCTAACCGGTGTCCTAGAAGCAAACAGAGCAGTGGAAAGCATCCCGGTTCGCAAAGTTTATTCGGTCTTGGTTACGGATGAGATATCGGTCATTCAATAAGCTCCTTTGAGACAAACTTTCATCAAACGTTTCGAGAACAGCCAAGGATAGCTGGGATAAGATTAAGAACCTACATGGGGACTAGAGCTACAAATATGAAATATTCTGATTTGGCTCCCCGATTTGTGCCTCTCGTGGCTATTGTCCCGCCTATAAACTCGGTAATTGTTGCGCTGAATCTTGAGATAAATCACTCTGCTAATGTGTGCTTAGACGTCGCAATACTTTAAAATGCCCCGTTCAACTGAAAACAGATATCACAACGATGAAAACGAAAATCAGAAGCCGACATTGAAGGAATATTCGACAGGATGGACAGAAACATTTATCGTTCGGTAGATGTGATTCAACCGGGTTTGATTTGGTGAGAGTGATGAAGCTTTTGATTGCTACCACGAGAAATCCAATTGCAGTTTTATTGATTCGATTCCGTCACTCGACGACAATCCCGCTTAACCTGGTTGACCTAGCGTCTTGGGTAATCTAAGCTTTTCCCCCACACGATATCGACATCCCTACAAAGCGTACTAATGATTTAGCCGTCGGTACCGGCCGTGCAGGCTGCGATGCCGAGGCCTTTGTTAACGCACAGGGCTTAGGGCACCCATTCCAGCAGGTACGTATCCAAATCAATGGTACATATGGAGCAGCATAAAGTTATGTGTAACATCCGTCTTGCTCCGCGCTGAAGACTACGTCACTTTCAGCATCTCTACAGGTACTGGTATGTACAAGAAATCTCTTGCGAACTATATATACCATCCCCTAGGGTTGGTCCCCTGGTGATGGGCAGCCCATCACGACCCCGGAAATTCTCAGTAGCGCAGCAATAGAATCTGCAGCCACCCACCTTTTGATAAACTCCGAAAGTTGTGGTGTGCGATTACACACATTCGATGGCTGAATCCCATCCCCTTGCGGAAGTGTATCTCAAGTAAAAAGCCGGACAACACACCCACATCCTACCATGTGAAACGTGAGCAACCAATCTCTACTCAGCCCCACGTCTCTTCATCCTTTTGACCCTGTTTTCACGAATGCGCTCATGAGAGCTTTCACTCGTTAACATTACTCTCCGAAGACAACGTCCGACGTCGCGATGAAGCTGTTAACGCCCTTACTTTCGGTTCTGTCACTCACGGCCGCTATCGACTTGAACATCGATGATAAAGGTTCGCTTACTCCAATCTACCCGATACCCACCCGCACGCGCACTGACATGCGACTCGACAGCTTCCATCAAAGCGGCCGCCTCGCGTATGGCCGCAAAACTACGCGAGCTCTATCCAAGGGGACAACCATGGTTCAACCCAGGAGAATTTGGAATTCTTCCTTCAACAACCGGCAAGAATATCGGTTACTACTGGTGGGAAGGTGGCGCCGCCATGGGCGTAAGTTTTCCATTTTGTGGCCATCGCATGATTATGCGGTTCCTGCATTTTCGCCATGGGAATAGAAAATTGATTATGGAAATCCACAGGCTTGGATTGACTACTGGTATCTCACAAAAGACGACCAATACAACGACATCGTAACAGAAGCCCTGCTTCATCAAGTCGGCCCCGATAATGACTACCAACCTCCGAACCAAACCCTATCTCTCGGAAACGACGATCAGGCATTCTGGGGAATTGCAGTGCTTGCAGCGGCAGAAAAAGGATACCCCGACCCACCACCCGATAAGCCGCAATGGTTGGCGCTTGCACAGGCCGTGTTCAACAGACAAGTAGTACGCTGGGACACACAGTTCTGCGGCGGTGGTCTACGATGGCAGGTGTTTAGGTCCAACCAGGGTTACAACTACAAAAACTCTATTTCAAATGGTCTATTATTTCAGATAGGAGCGCGTCTAGCAAGATATACGGGAAATCAAACTTATGCGGACTTAGCAAAGAGAACTTATGATTGGCAAAAGACTATTGGGCTTACCAATACTACTAATTATTATGTTTATGATGGTGCGCATGTGCCGGATTGTGAGGTTACTTCGAAAGTCCAGTGGAGTTATAATGCGGGGACATTATTAGCCGGTGCAGCGGCTATGTATGACTACTATGTAAGTCCATCACAGTGGCATACCAGGAAGCCGTGAGCTTTTCTCCGAGTGAAATACAAAGATGCCTTTTGAATCCCACTGACATCCCCAGGCCACACTCGGCAATCAGCCCTCCATGGACTTCTGGCAAAACGAAACCATGAACATTCTGCGAGGCATCGACATCCCATTCTTCAACATGAACGACGGATACCCAAATATCATGCGAGAATCTGGCTGCGAGAGCAGCCCCCGGGATAACTTTGCTCGTCCGCCAACCTGTAACATTGACCAACGATCCTTCAAAGCCTACTTATCCCGTTTCATGGGATACACGCACCAACTCTGTCCCTTCACGCGAGACTACATCATGGCACGTTTAAGACCCAGCGCAATAGCGGCTGCAAAAGCATGCACTGGTCCTCCGGGTGGTGATACGTGTGGTCTTTCTTGGCTGATGGGGAAATATGATGGGTCGCCTTATGGTGTGGTTATTGGTGGGGTTGGTGAACATATGGCGACTATGGAATTGTTTCAGAATTTGTTGATTGGTGATGCCGCGCCGTTGAAAACGATGAAAACGGGAACTTCTAAGGGTGATCCCTCGGCGGGAACTGGATCCGGAACAGTGGGCGATTTGAGACAGACAGGTCCCACGACGGTGGGGGATAGAGCGGGAGCGGGCATTTTAACGGTGATTACGGCTGTCGGGATTGTTTCGTTGAGTGTGTGGTTGATCTGGCCATAGAGGATGAGGGGTGGGGGGTGAAGGGCGGGGGGAACCGGAGATCCTCTGCAGAGATATAGCGTGGACTGATGGATTCGGGAGAGCGACGTATCAAGTCATTTTGGAGGCGGCGGGGGGCGGGGAGGGGGGGGAGGGAGGAAGTCATTGTTACGATATTACCACGAAGCCTTTCAAGAATCTCTCTCATGACGAGATTGAGATATTCGCATCATTTTGGATTACTTTCTTAACTACCATTATATTTCACGTCTGGAACCAAATAAAGTTTTTTATTTATCTATTCGAATAATTTCAAGCCGTTCCGGGATTCGAACCTCTTTATATATGAATGTTTCGGTTTGGTTTGGTTTGAAATTTTTAATGGCTTGTAGATCATTGTGGTGATTAATACCCCGGAAACATCAAAAGACTTAGATACAAATATTGCCTATAGCTATAGATAGCAAGAACCCTTGGCTTTGTGATTTTTATTGCGTTTCTTGACCTCTTTGAATATCCCTGGCATTGAAACCCCAGAGTTGAAAACGTCCCTGAATCATAACCCTGTCACCCGTTGCATCCTGTTACTCCCGTACTGTTGCATACCGTTGCATACCGTTTGATAAGGGTATCTACTATAATACTAATACCAATACCCATCAGGTACTGCCGCAAACTCCTCGAAAGAACAAGATTTGTATACATCCGGCATTCGATATTCAAACTAAGCTACCCCCCCCCCCCCCCTGTTTTAAAGTGATACGGTATGAATAAGGTAGATCATATCTGTATGCATATGCTACCGTGGAAGGCTTTGTGGCGGTATGCTTTATCTATTTGATGATTGGGTGGATTTTGTAGACTGGGGACTGAGGACTGAGGACTGAGGACTGAGGACTGAGGCCTGGGGAGTTGTGAGGATGGGTTGGTATGTTAAATGGCTTTGGGAATCGTTGGTATCGTTGGTGTCTCAGAGATAAATAAATAAATAAATAAATAAATAAATAAATAAATAAATAAATAAATAAATAAATAAATAAATAAATAAATAAATAAATAAATAAATAAATAAATAAATAAATAAATAAATAAATAAATAAATAAATAAATAAATAAATAAATAAATAAATAAATAAATAAATAAATAAATAAATAAATAAATAAATAAATAAATAAATAAATAAATAAATAAATAAATAAATAAATAAATAAATAAATAAATAAATAAATAAATAAATAAATAAATAAATAAATAAATAAATAAATAAATAAATAAATAAATAAATAAACAAATAAATGATCGCTGCAGATTTTGGATATTTCGAATCTCATATCAACACAGTGGAATTACTAAACGACATCCGTAAACACAAATTCCCCCAGTCTCTAGATCTGTATGATGCGGTAATCATTTATACCCCGGTGCAATTTTCGTTTTCATATATGATATATGATCTATATACAGCAACTATTATTCGAGAGTCAACCATGTCATGGATCAGGTTACACAACCTGATTGTATGCGGTAGATTATTGGATGAATGTTACGGTGATGGAATATTTTGATTGGTAGTAGGTGTAGTAGGTGTAGTAGATGCCTATACCTACATGTATTTTGTAAACTAAACTCAACTCAACGGAAAAAAGACTATGCTAAGATAAGATGAACTATGCTAAGATAAACTATGCCAAGATAAGATGCACTATGCTAAGCTAAGATATTGTAAATAAAATACAGAAAAACTCGAAACCGTCTGAAAAGTGGAAATCTGGAAACCTGGAAATTATCATGCTAGTCAGAAAGTAAGAAAAGTAAGAAAGTAAGAAAGTATTGTATCAAGAAAAATGGAGAAATATCAACGGAAAAAAGAAGCAAGAAAGAAAGAACAAAAAAACAAAGGAGAAAGGAAAATGGAGAAATTGTAAGTAAGAAATAGTACATAATAAAATATTTATCAAAACAGAACTTTTTCCGCAGCCGACCAAACCCTTTCGTGGTATCGTAACCTATAACCGATGATCGATAACTTGAAGATGCCATGTCATCGATATTACCATTGTTATCGCCTCCTTGTATTTACCCTCATTTCCATATCAATGAGCTGGTTTTGTATTATAACCCAAATCTCCCCTTTTGTAGAGCCATTCCTTTATCGCCTCTGATCCATGAATATCCTTCAAGTACCTATTAACCCCCCCCCCCCCCCCCCCCCCCCCCCCGCCGCCACCCGTCGCTGCTCCCAATTCTCCTTGCCGCATTACCCCGCCTCTCATCTCTTTTAATAACATTCAACCTCCCTCTCCACCACATCCATATCACCCTCCCCGTCCCAATCCCCTTCCTCCTCATAATCAACCCCAGGAATCTCCAACTCAACCCAACTCTCCAACCACTTCTCATTCATCCAATTATTACCCCCTCTTCTATTTTCCGCCAATTCCGCTTCTTCGACCTCCCAATCATCCGCTTCGATGGTCGTATATTGTCTTGGTGTATCTGTAATGTTGCATCCTGAGGAAGTTTTCGAGTATTTGGAGTGAGGAGGCATCGATGGAATATTAGTAGGAGAGGACGATAAAATAGATTTAATCCAGCCACCCCAGCTTTGCGGGTTTCCATCTCCGGTCTTCAACTCTCGTCCCGCTTTCTCACCTCGCCTCCCTTGCTGTTGAAGAACACGTCGCCGTCCCTTCGCCGAAACATCGATTTCATATACCCCTCTCCCTATTTCTTGTTGGCATCCTAGCATTTGCGTATCTCTATTCCCCCGCATCCCGCTACTTCCGCTACTCCAACCCGTTCCTGTCTCAGTTCCACTATACCGTTTTCCTCCCCTGTCCCCGGTGCATCCGGTATAGGCACCAATACCTCGTACCCAACAAGCCCAGTCTCCGCGACTAGATGCTGACGGGGATGATGGGGATATGGGAGAGGATAGACAGGTGGAACATAGATCCCGGGAGGTGAAAAATAGTTCTCGGATGTTGGTGCAACGGTTGGGTTGGCGACAGGTATGTTGTGAGGAGGGTGTGACGTGGAGACAGGATAGGTGGGTTGTGTGTGTTAGAAAACAGGGCATTCTTGTAGTGGTGCTTTGAAGGTTTGATTTTTAAATGTTTTTTTGAATGGTGAAGGATGCGAAGATAGCGAGGAAGTATTGAGGAGGTTTGGTGGGTCGAGTTTGAATCTGCTGGACTTTGTACGCCGCTCGTGTATGTGTGTTGTAGAGATGTCGTCGGAGCTCAAATCGTTGTCTCCAACGGATGGCTGCCGATATTGGATATCCTCTAGTGGGTTTATACTCTCCTACCCCACTATCTATTCCACGCGATGCAAAAATCCCGAAGGTGCTGTTGTAGATAGATGGATAGCTGAGTATCGGTATCTGTATCTCTGTCGGTATCTGTATCCGTATCTGCGTCGTGGAGAAGTGAAGGTATGTTGTCTGCCTTTCTGCCTGCTTGTCTGCTTTCCAGAATGTGTAGAACAGGATTTCGTCGACAAAGCCTAAATAGTGCAAAGTAAAGCAAAGGGACAAGCTGCTATGTCCGTAGAGTTGAGTTCAGTCGACGTAGTGTAGTGTAAGTCGGAGTCGAGGTTAGAAATTTCCGAAAAGAAAAAGTGTGGTTTTTTGTCTTTGCTGGTTCTGGTTTTAGATGCCACCAAAGTTGTGTCGGTTAGAAGCGGTATCGGGTTGAGCTCATGTCATCGTTGTGACCAGCTGCAAGTGGTACGGGAAATAATTGAAGGTAACAAAGTTTCCTGCCGATCTTGAAGCAACGCGGAACAATAGAAAAAAATAAAAATAAAAACGGGGGTTTGAAGATTGGGAAGAGTAAATGATAGATTCCGTGGAAATGTTCAGCTGTAGAAGAAGAAAAGATAACTAATGATTTTAAAACTTCTAAAGAAAGTGAAACTGTCCTCGGTACGGTCGCCAAACTACCCTACACGTCGTCGTTGTTCGGCCCATGAGAAACAGCAACCAAAACAGCCCTATAAAAAAACCAGGTAGCAAATAAAAGTTTTAAAAATATGAAACATGAAACTTAGAATATGTTGGGCATATACTTGGCTCTAGCTCCAGGCTCATGAAAGAAGCTTTCTATCCCTACCTATGTACGAAGCTATCCTTACCTATCGGATATCCCTAAATATCCCTACCCGCCACACCAAACTACGCACGTCGCATACGTACATACTTTGATCGATGCGCATCTACACCCATCAGCAGCAGATCCGTCCAGTTGTCGGCTTATTACACGAACTATGTTACACAATGTGCTGTCTTTAAAACACTGGGCCCACGAAGGAACGCAGGAGTGGATTTAGGAACCTCGAATCGGCTGTGAGATCAGTACGGTATGTATGTAAAGTATACGAGTGTGGTGGGTAGCATCAGCATAAGCATAGCATTAAGCATGGTGCAAGGAAGGGGCGGAGGAAGGAAGCGAGGTAGAGGCAAAGAAAACCGGAAAACGAAGGATATGCAAAGGAATGGCAAAGGAAGTGGTGAAAGAGAAAGTGAGACGGAAGTGGGGGGACGTGGGGGAAAGTGGAGTGAAGTGAAGTGACGGAAAAGAAAGTGGAAGGGAAGGAAAGAGAAGGAACCACAGTGGAGGAAAGGTAAGCACAACGCATTGAAATACCGGGAATTTTATACATATTTACATGTGATTCTGTGTATTTTTATGCATTTTGCTTCATTCTGCATGCGGTTATGCGCTCACAGTAATGCTTACGACCCATCGACCTAACTTGGCTAGGGATAATTGTTTTACAATACGGACGAATCACGTGAGTAAGCATCACGTGATAATCAAGGTCTTACCAGGCCAGAGAAGCTAGTGGAACTGGTCAAGCTATGAGCGAAGTGCATACATACTCGCAGAGTGTCATTAATCAAACCCTATATTTCACACTCCGCAACACAACAACGAAAGTTCCAAAGTTTTTCCACATAATATTGAAAGTTGAACAGCTCTATGATAGCCAATTTTAACCATAAGACTCGGTGGTTGATGGAAGGCAGTCGTCTTAGCTTTCTCGGTTGATGGAGTGCACGTGGTGATACAATACAGAACTGAGTGCTAGACGTACCCTTATTCCAGGTATTAATCGCAGCAAATTACTGTACGTGATGGACAAGATCCCGCGAAATTAGCGAAATTGGCGAAGCTCACGAATTATGTATATGGCGATAGTGACTATACATACCCCAGGTTACGTATCTCCATATTCGCGACTTTGAGTGAGCAGGGGTAGTCCAAGAAACCATCTTGGCACGAGCATCTCCCTTTGTAGCTCACCCCACCAGCTTCCGTCTTAAGAATCTCAAAACGATGATCAACCCCACGTTTTCAACATACCCAATCACATCCGAGTACCCGATAACAACCAGGATCAGCATGGGCGGGGAGTGACGATAATCACAATCCGGGGAGGGGAAAGGGAAAGGGAGTTCCCGCGTGTAGCGAGAATGCCGTATGTACATACATACTTAAGCGATCTTGAATCTTGAATCATCTCATCGCCACATCCATCCGCACCAGCAAGAATAAGCTCCAGATCAAGCTCTGACATCGGCTCCCGAAGCTCCGACTACAGTAAGCTTGAGCTCCAGCTACCTACCTAAAGCTCAGCTACCAACAACAGCTTAAGCTCGACGTCAAGCTCCCAAGCTCCTGCTCCAGCAAGCTCCAGCTCCAATACCAGCTCCAGCAAACCATAGCTCCAACCCAAGCTCCAGCAAACCATAGCTCCAACCCCCAACCCCCAAGCTCCTCCACACCCCGCGAAACAAAGCTCGAAACCCCATATAGCCATACATCCAAAAACCTCTGCGGGGTTTCCAGGTTTCCAGTTACTTGCCGCCGCCAGCATTTACGGAGCTGACGCGACCTACGTAACTCCGACGAAGCTCACGGAGCTCAATACACCCGCCTAGCTACTAATCCACGGAGCTCAACCAACCAACCAACCAACCAACCAACCCGCCCACAATGCCCCGCCCACCGCGCCCCCCGCGTCTCACCCCAACGCACCTCCGCCGAATCTGCACAACCCACCCGACCACCAGCACCATCCTACCCACCCCCTCCTCCAGCAACCCCCCCTCCACAAGAAATCTTCCACCTCCCCTCGGACCTAATCTCCACCCTCCCGCCGCACCTCCCCCCCACACTTCCCACCTTCCTAACGCACCCCGTCACCCGGCCGCCCTGCACCCCCACCCCTCGTCCCTCCCCTCTCCTAGCCCTCGGCGGTACCACCACCAGTAGAAAACTCATAATCTCCAACGCGCTCAAATCACATCTCTACATTTCCGGGAAGCCATTATTTTTCCGGAAAGAAGAGTACAAACCCGAGATATGGAGCGAGATGGTAAGGGTGGTTATTAAGAATCCAGAGAAGGTAGGGGAGGGGATAAATAGAGCGACAGCGGGCGAGGTAGGGGAGGCGCTGGAAAGTATTGCCAGGTGTCAGTGGGGGGTTATGGCGAGGGGTTTTGTGGGTGATGGGGTTAGGATTGGGGGTTTGGAGGTGGAGGTGCAGAGGTTGGTTAGGCTAAAAATGGGATTTCCGGGGTTAAAGAAGGCGGAGGTTAAAAGGTTTGAGAACATGTTGGTGGTGCCGATTCCTTGGAATTGGGAGTTGATTCATCGGATTAATCAAAGGAGGAAATTGTTCAAAGATATGGTGATAAAAGATCAGCCTTGGTGGGGGGATTGTTGTTGGTGGGCAGAGGGTTGAGTATTAATATCCAAAGGTCGAGTAATGTCGCTTTTTTCAGTTTTTGGTACCCAAGTATACCATGTTCTTCATCACGATTAATGAACGGTGCAACACATTTTTGAGTGGAACATTTTGAATTTCCTCCCTGAATAAACAATGTACAATCAAGTAATATGAAACTTGAAACATCTGATAATCCCTTCTCGGCATATCAAAGACATATACTCTACCACACCGCATAGGAACACTTCAGAAATCTCCTAACATCGGAGAACCCTTCAAACCACATCCTTGCGTACAAATATACTCTCAAAAATTCAAAACATTCCTAAATTCTAATCCAGCATTATACCCATCAGAAACCTCAAAAACCTCGTAAGCTGTCAATCATTGCCGATTACAACTGGTTCAAGAAACCGAGAACCCTCTGGTCGGAAACCGGGCACCAGGGACCAGCCTGAGCAAGAAGAGCATCCAACTCCTCTCTACTAATCTCAGCGCCGGGAGGAATTTCACGATCAAACCTAGCAACTCCCTCCTGGTCTCTCAATCCGTTAGCTGGGGCGTTGAGAAGGTTCATGTGCCAAGGCAACTCTTCCTGTGGCTCCACCTCCAAATCCTTGCGGGGAACAGTAGTAAAGTTAACAACCTGGACTCCGTCGGGAAGCTCAGGTTCACGGGTTCCAGCCTCTGCAGCAAGAGTTGCGATCAGGTTGTTGACTCCGATAATAACGGCATCCAAATCGAGACCTCCAGCTGGGCCGGCAGAGACAGCGGGTCCTCCACCAGCGGCAATGTCAATGTCAATATCTCCGGAAGTACCGAGACCGACAGTGGATCCAGAGGAAATGTCATGGATGATGATATACCGACGGATATCCTCAATCAAAATAGTGAGGTTGTCAGTATCATTGATAGCAACGGTAACATCGGGGTCATCAGTTACAGGGGCAACTACAGGGTCCTCGATAATCTCGAGGGTTCCGTCCAAAGCAACAACCTCATCGCCAGGGGAGGGAACAATGATCTCGAAATCGGCCTGGCCTGCGGGGTTATCAACAACAACGGTGGTAGCGGGGGCCGCGGGGGCTGCCTGAAGCTGAGTTCCCGGGGTGATATGGTCAGCAAGAACTGAGGCGGGGACTTCGAAGAAGATAGGCGTGGTGGGTACCGCGGGCACAGTAGCAGGTTGGCGAGCAGGAGGTGCTCCGGGTCCGCCGGTGGCGAAGAATGGATATGGGATATCCTCCTTCTGAGCTTGCTGGTGACGGCAGGGGGAGACGGTGCACGGACCGTAATTGAAGTCCTGCTCAATCGCTTCGTGGTCGGAGATGTAGTAAGGGTCAAACAATCCGTAATTGTGGTAGTCGTACGGATCGTCATACTGACGCTTCTGCAAGTCGTTCAAGGTGTAAGCCTTCTCTTCTTCAGCCACAATTTCCTCCTCGGGCTCATCTGTAACTTCCTCCTTGGTTAAACCAGCAAACTCGAGAAATTCGTCGTCATACTGGATGGGCTGGGGATCCTCGGCTCTCTGGCGGTCCCTGGCAGCACGGTCTCCAAGGGCAGCAGATACCTTGGCCTTGGCTTGCTCAATTTGTTCGGGAGAATACTTAGCTCCAAGAATTCCAGTGAAAGCAAAGAAGCTCTGGGGATCAGCAAACTTCTCGTTTCCTTCACGTCCAGGGGCGGTGGGGGGAAGCTTGCACTGACTAGTGGCAACGTCAGAGGGGTGGAACTGGCGCTTGTCAAGGATGTTCTTCTGATCCTTTTTTCCACCCTTCTTCTCGGCCTTAGGTTGGTCCTTCTCCTTGGGCTTCTCAGATTCCTTGTTCTGAACCTTAGGTTGCTCGTTCTCTGGCCCCTTCTTTTGGTTGGCAATACGATCCTTCTTACGCTTGTCGGCATTCTCAATAAGCTTGTCCATCTTCGGAGAAGACTTGTCAGGCTTAGCTCCGGAACGAGCAGCAAACATCTCACGGAATTCGTCGATTTTGCTTCCACGGTTGGTCCATGGTCCAGTCACTTTACCGTCAGAAAGACCGGTGGAAGTAGTTGAGTTAGAACCAGGCGTGGGGTCCGGAATGGGGGCCGCAAGGGCTGCGCAAAGAAAAGGAAGAAGAGTGAAAAGACGCATTTTGAAGCTCGGTGGAGCTTGGTGGATAATAATGTGGCGTGCAGAGGAGAACGGAGAACGGAGGGAGATGGGGGGTACTTATCATAAGGAAGAGAGCGGCCTCGGCTCGCGTACGCTGGACGGTTTGGAACTCGGTTACAGGTATCTGATACAGGTGTCTAGGCGATGTGGAGCTTGGTTACAGTAATTCGATACAGGTATCCAAACATTGACGTAATAGCGGCGAAATAACGGCGAAATAACGGCGAAGTAATGGCATTCTGCGGACGAAAGTGGATAATGAAGGCTTCAATGTCGTTGTTATCCGGCGTGTGATTGGTCGATATATCGGCCAAATTCCGTTAGTGGATATTCCGTCTTGGTTACCGTCATGTTGCACCGGCTCACATCAACCTCGTATGGACACACATCGCCGTCGTGTTGCATTGACATAACACAACCTCCATCAACCTCGATATCGCGCGCAACAAATATGTCATCGAATAGTAAGTTCCGGTCACCGTCATATTGCAGTTAGATAGATAATTTGGCTACCTTTGGCTTCTAATACACGCGTAACAATCTGCTAATTCTAGCGCTCGACTTCCTACAACTTTACATTGGATAGGTCGCTGCCGTGTTGCGTGAAGATAACACAACTTCCGGCAAGGCTCATGGCGTATGCAAACAATCTGCCATCGTCGGATAATAGGTTTGTTCCTCTCTTATTGTAACGTAATTCTACTTTAAATAGGAGCATTCCCCCCAACGATCTTGATCATCACCATCAATTACAATCGCAACTTTAAAGGTTCGCTCCCACACCCACTTCAACAGGATGCATTTCATGTTCCTTTTCATGGTCGCTATCGGAGCTAGGGCCGCGGTCCTTCCCCGAGACTGGATTGACCTTTCTCCAGAAATCGAGCTGGAGATTTCACCCACTACGGGCGATTTGGGGCCTGCTGTAGTGGATTCATTCGAATACCTGGCTCTCCCACCGTCCTACATCGACTATTCGCCCTCTGAAGTTCCCTCTGTTTCCGATGGATCGGATTTGGCTCAAATTGAGGTTCTTGATCCGACCGAGCCTCTCGAGGTCATTGAGGACTTCTTTGCTGCCTCGCCATCTGATGTCACACCTCCCCCTGCCGTCGACTTGCCTGAACTCCCAGAGTTCAACATTCCCGCAGTATCTGAATCGGACTGTCTGTCCTTAGATGTGGCCCCGCCTGCGGCCGTCGAATTTGTGGAGCCTATCGACTTCTCCATGCCCGTCATCACCCAAGACAACATTCTGGACTTCATCTCCGAATATAACCTTGAGAAGTCCACCACCACCGACCGCTCCTTCGAAGACCTCGGCGACGTGAGTGTGTCCGACTTTTCGGACTACGAGTTCCTGTGCAACAACCCGGAATTCTACGCCTATAGCGCTGCTACCCCGCCACTCACCAACTGGGAAGGCCACAATGTCTTCCACCCCTACAATCCCAACTCTGATCTCGTTCCCGACGGCCCAAATGACATCCATATCCTCGCGGCCAAGCAGGCCGGTAATAAGGCTGTCAAGGATGCAGAAGCCGTTTTGGGCCGTTACAACAGGCTCAAGTTTTGCCACATGTTGAAGCCTATTGTGAACTTGGATCACTGGTTCAAAGTCGAGACGAAACCCGGTGTCGACTACCCCGGCCATGAAGTCTACATCCCTGACATTGATCTCGAGGATGCTGCGGCCATTGTTAGGCTGCTTAAGCCCGAGGCAGAAGGCATCATTGAGAAGTCCCGCACCGACACCCGGACTAACGTGGACCATGTGACCGATGCCACGAGGCAGTTAATGTTGGCCACCTGGACTTTGAGGTTCGCTATGGATGCGGATATCCTCGCCCACACTTTGCCGGAGCCCAAGATTCCCCCTCCTCCAAACACAACCCGGGAATAGTTCTGTTCCATGCTTGTTGGTTTATAGGGATTCCCTTGGTTTCAGTCTTTTTTTTTTCCGATTTTTCTTTTTTGCTTTTTTAATGTTCAACAGGAGTTCGTTGGGTTTGTTTTTGGTATTGGCGTTTGTGAGATTAAAGGGTCTCATGAAGTGTTCTCGACACGAGGACGGGAATTTGGTTTTCCTTTGCATCCTGGCTAGCCTTTTAGGGCTCGTTCAACGTATGATTTATATAAATAAAAAAATTGAAAAAATGATGGCTAGTGGTTAGCACGGTAACCAACCGCGATCTAGCGGATATTATTCAAATAAGGCAACACAAATCATGATGAACATTAAAGATATATAATACATATTTAATACATACTTATATAATGACCATGGTGTTATGTTGTATTATTTTCCTGATCGGTGTTTTATGTGGTGACCTTGCTTATTGCGGAGATGACTAGGTTGATTACCTGATATTCCCGACACATCTCAAGTCATGTCCAAATTTGCACATGTGGGAATCTCGAGAATACAGGCAAGATCTGTTTAGCACGAAAATCCATAAGATTACCGTATGTGAAACGATTTGCCTTTAATATGACTCTCCAATATATATAATCTCATCCCGACTTCAACAAAGCGACCATGTTACGCTATGAAAAAGCTAATATAATGAGTGCGTTTCCCGCGATGCGGTGATAACCACTCCACCCGCTTAAATATGACCCAGCACCCGTAAAATCCTCCTAACTCACATTTCCAATGCCACTACGCCTACCCAACTTTCTATTAGCATACCGATATCATTACCGCTCCTACTCCATGTCCTCTACTTATACCCTTCACCACCCACAACTCGGCAGCATCCTCGGAGCCGTCCAAAAAAACGGCACTACCCAATACCGAGGACTCCCCTACGCACATGTCCCCGGACGATTTCTTCCTCCCATCGGTTTAAACTCGCTCACATATCCGATTTCCTCCGTCCCATTCGACGCAACGAAATGGGGTCCTATCGCACCTCAAGAATCCGGCGCGGAGAAAATGGATTCCAAGATTCTGAATGCACCCATTATTGAAGTTCCTGAGGATCGGAAGATGCAGGATGAGTTTCGGTGTACGAATTTAGTTATCACTGTTCCTGGTGATATTCCAAAGGAGAAGAAGTTACCGGTGATTGTTTGGTTCCATGGTGGAGCATATAAAGTCGGATCAGCAAACTACGGGGCATATGATACCAGTAACCTCGTTGGTCATTCCTCCAAAGTTGGAATGCCGGTGATAATGGTATCTGTTAACCGCCGTTTAAACTCCCTTGGAACCACCGCGTCCACGGAACTAGGTAGAGGAATAGAAACCGGGAACTGGATCTTGAAGGATGAAAGAGAAGCGTTGTTGTGGGTCCAGCGGCATATTTCAGGCTTCGGGGGTGATGAGGGAAATATTACATATTTTGGAGAATCGGCGGGTAGTTGTTCTGGGAGTCTTCATTTATATTCCAAGACAAGACTATTTGATCGTGCGATCCTGCTTAGTGGATTGGCGGGATTGTTACCCCCAAGACCGGTTGAGGATCAGCAGAAGGAGTATTTGGAGGTTTGTAAGAAGCTGGGAATTGAGACTGAGGATCCTGGGGAACGGGCGAGACAGTTCTTAAATGCTTCTGCCAAGGATATTGCAGAACCAGCGTTCGATGTTCAGACTGTACCTACGAGTGATGGGGATTTGATTCCGACGAAGGATTGGGTGCGGTTTGAGAATTTTACGCCGGATCCGGATTGGTGTAAGAGTCTGCTTATCGGGAGTTGTAAAGATGAATGGGCGGTTATGGCACTTGGTGGTGGGATTGAAAAGTACGAGAAGCCTGTGGAGTCACTTAGGAAACGGTTGCTGGAGATTGGAATCGAGGGAAGTGATGTGGATGAGCTTTTTGAAGCATTTGGTGTTAGTGAGGAGCAGAAAAAAGATGTACAGTGTGAAAAACTTTACAGGATGATCTCGGAATATGGATTTAGACTTCCGGCATGGAGGTTTGCGGATTGGAATGCAAAGAAGGGAAGGAACGTTTGGTTGGCGCATATGTATATGGGATCCCCATTCGAAGGTGTTAATCAGGGAAAAGCACATCATGCGATTGATGTTGTTTTTTCCTTTTTAAATTTTTCGGAAAAGTTCCCGAAAGAAGGAGGATACAAAGAATTAGCTGAAAATATGGCATCGGCTTGGATTAGGTATGCGTATGGGCAGGATCCATGGACGAGGTATGAGTCGAAGGGAGAGGGAGATGGATTGGTGAAGGTGTTTGATACCCTTGAGAAGGAAAGGGAGGAACCGCAGAGAATCTTGGATGAAGAGGCTTGGAATAGATGGAAGATTATGCAGCGAATTGGATTGGATAAAGTGTGGAAAGAAGGACAGGCACTGTTGGAAAATACGATTTAAAATCAAGTGTAGATGATTTAGTATATCATGTATAAAGTCAATGGGAATGTTTGAGTTTGAGGGTACTCTGTGATCAAGATACTGCCACAGTATCGCACTGAGTTCACTTCAAATTATCAAATGGTGAAATCATAATCAATGTGTGTTCAGTATGCTAGCTACAGTCAACTCACCACACTATTTTTTATCGTTCGTAGCTGTAGTGTTTCACGGTTTCTCAAGAACGGGACTCCTCGAAGCACCATCAATATCGCCAGGGAAAGCCCAACCCAATAGCTTCTCCACAATATCCTTACCCGCCAGTTCCATCTCTGTATCTCCCAGCCAATCCTCCTTCACAACCTTCGAAGAGTCTTTAGCGGAAACCCACGCTTTCTTATCGCTATTCCAAGTCCATCCATCAAGTGCTTTGCACTTCCATTCTGGGCATACTGTTCTCCGGACTCTGACGCTAACATGCATGAATTCTCCAGTATCCCCTTTTTCTTCGTGGTAACCTTTTGGTGTTCTCCGCGCCATACCCGATAGCTTCATCATGCCCGTCCGAGAATTATAGATCAATCCTTCAGCCCACTCTCTACGATTCCCACCATTCTTATAAATGCATCTCAGATAATTGTAATCCCAATCCAGCAAGTCCTTCGTCCGTTCAATCATCCACGCCAAGGTCATATCGGCAATTTCCTGGTCTGGATAACCGCCTCCGATATTAGTGTGAACACCTGGAAACCAACACTGTCTCAATTCGGTAGTTGTATTATCCGGAGCTTTGTACCACAACGCAGGAGTAAACGGGGCGCGTTTCTCGTCTAATGCCAGAGCATGAAACGCGTGTAAAACCTTCGGAGACAAATCTGTATCATGGAACAGATACTTTTTCGCGTTTACGATACCCGACAACGCGCGACCAAAAAACGGGATTGGAATTGTGGGGATTCCAAGACTTCCAACGGTGTCGAAGCAGCCGATTGTTGTAACTTCCACGTTTGGTATAACTAATGCTCCCTTCTCTCGCGTTTGTAGCTCGTTCAGATATTCTTGATCTCGTAGTTTACCGGACATATATGCTTGGTATATATTGTAGAAGTCGTCCATGCCGCGCTTCGTCAACACACCGAGTCGACATATCAAGCCGCAAATAGAGCGCGCGGTGTATGCGCCCCGAGAAAAGCCGAAAAGGTGGATGGTATCACCGGGGTGATAGTTGTGTGAGATGAAACCGTAACCTTCGCGAACATGTTCGGAGAGACCTTGACCAGTACCGCCTGTGGAGCTCAATAGATAATTATTAGAGTGATGCTCGACGCGAATGTGGAAAGATAATGAACAGGACATACCACCGACTAGACGATCGACTGTACCACCGGTTCCAACACCCGATTGATAGTAGACAATTTGGTGAGTTCCATCGGCGGCTTGCGATTTCAATGCGCGGACGATTCGCGTGATGTTTGTGGGATCTTCGATGACGCCGCCATCGGAATCTTGCCAGGTCCCTGCGTCAACGACTGTTAGCGCCGTTGCATCGAATTGAGGTGAATGGACAAACCGTCGCAACAGAGGATGAGGCGCTTCATTTTTGGTAGCGATATGACAGGTGAAATCTCAAAATCCCAAGATCAATAATCGCAGCTGCAGCTGAAACTCTGGGGAATCTTGCACCTTAATACTCCGCGCAGGCCTCCTCTGGAAAGTCTCGTTGTGTAATCTCTGTACGTACATACGGACGAAGCCATTCCAATAAGCGCTGGCAGGGCTATGTAGGAATTGCATCAGTTACGAGGACGAAACATATTTGATCCAACCAAGATCTTTTTAAACGCTTTAGGAAAGAGCTGACCTCCATGCGATCGGGTTTACAGCCCTATCAGGATGCAGGATTTCTTTCGTCCCAGTCTACATAGAGGATTTCCATAGTACCACTCCTCCCACGCGGTGTAACATCCGCATTAGTTTACGGATTGAGTTGTTGCTAATGTATGTCTCAGTTTGGTGGTCCGAAGAGACGGGGGAGACAAATTTATTGGTATCTGTGGAAACTGAACGACAGTACTAAAGCCGACTTCAACGAGCAAAACGCATCCGCGAATGGTTAATCCTCCGATCAGATGAACTTAAGACGACAGCATCGAGCTTCGCTAGGGAATCTTGGAAAACTCACTAAACATTCTTTTCAGCTGAGAATGTCATGTCTGATGTTTTTGGCTGGAATTGAGGTGGAGAGAAGCAAAAGCTCGAAGATGAGATGAAATATGCTGAGGGTAACCTCATACTACTGACCGTCCTGATAAATACTCAATACAATCAAGATTAAAACCCTACGACCATCTTACTACGTCTCTTATGAGATGATGAAGTAGGCACATGTCCATGATATATGCATGCTATTGAATATATTGGAGTTGTTGTACATAATCTCGACAATCCTATGATGCAAGGCCCATTCCAACACACAAATCAGCAATCCTGTATTGGATTCCGATTTCCCCAAAAATAATGTGAAGCACGCGACCAATTTCAACATTGAATTGCTATATTTCATGTCATACGAAAACAAAACGATGGAGTGGATAATGGTGATTCATTTCTCCTCATACAAAAAATCACAACAAATCTTTTTATATCTTCTAGCCAATCGTGTGGCGCCAATCACTAGCTTCTGCAAGCTCTAACTTCAAATACCCTCCTCTATGCGAAGTATTGGTGGTATAAACCAGTAACACCTGCATAAACAACTGTAAAAGCAGCCGCACTAATCGCCCCCGTCACTGCGCTTATAACCACTTCCTTCGTGGATGCATCATGGCAGAACCCCTGGGATGCATCTCCCGCTATGATCTGTATGCCGGCTGGTTGTGGGTATACTTTGCCAGGTGTCTTGGACATCCTGATCCTGTCGTCTCGCTCTCTGGGTACCTGAATGTACTCATCCACAATTTTTGGACTCTCCATTGTCCTGCCTTCCATTGGGGCTAGAATCCTGAGGGTTTCGAGACGAGGCAAAGCCGCTCTCTTGCCCTGGCTTCTCTCAACACCAGTCAAATCGGAATACTGGACATCCAGACGGTCGACCGAGTGCTTTAGGAGATTTGTAGGACGGTGGATTGGGGCTGGCGCTATATCCGATAGCCGCTTGTACTCGAAGGATACCGGCCGTCTCGGTCCTTCCATGACTTGTAGGCGACTGCGGTGTTCAGCAGCCCTCTTCGCCTCCTCAGCCTTAGCCTTCGCGGCTTTCTCGGCTGCTTCTTCCGCCCAGATCTCCTCAAAGTCCTCGTACAACAGTGGACCTCCTCTTAGACCATAGTCGCGTGCAGGAGGTGCCTTTGCTACTCTCTTTTCATCGAACATCCAATCCTCAGATTCCTTCGGCACTACCATTCCGGCTTGGATCCACGCCTCGCATGCCTCCACAGTGAGTATGTCGCAATCTGTCCGACCCTTCCTGGCATACTGGATAGCGCTGTTCACTGCATCAACGCTGTACCCTCTGTCGCGGAGCCCGTTATACACAATGCTGAAATCCTCTGAGACCACTTTCCTTGGTGAAATCTCAGGCTGCTGGGGTACTTCTATAACCCTCTGCTCCGCACTACTGGGTTTCCAGAACGGCTCTGTCGGTGCAGAAACCGTTGGTGGTGGTGAAGAGTCTGAGGATGAGGAATCACTGGCAGGCTTCGATTGATTGTTTGCCTTCTTCTGCGTCCTCCTTCTGGGTGACGGTACTGGTGCCTGCTGTGTCAGGGCAGGGTTTTCTGCCGGCTGAATAGTGGATGGGCCTGGTTGACGCTTTGACACGGCAGCTGGAAGAAGCTATTCTTCACGTTAATAATGAATCGACAAAATATATGGAATCGATCTTCTTACCTTCTGACTCTGCTTAACATTCTGGACGTTCTTCCAGTGTCTGTATTCGAAGCTGTAAGTGGCCAAGAAATCATCGTACACCGTCTTTTTCTTATTCTTCAGCCACCGCGTATCGGCTTTCGCAACACCACTTTTGTAAATGGCGTTGATCCGCTGATATTCTCGCAGCTCGATTTCCCTTGGGGTTAACGGCGTTCTTCTCGCGTGGTCCTGGAGTTCATTACGATGCTCCTCATCATGGAGCCACTCATCTCCTCTTGATATATTATCAATGAGGTGCTTTGAAATCAAGCCATCCTTAATCAGGCCTTCAAGCTCAAGCTCCCAAGCTTCTGTTAGGCTTGCTGGTGCCACTGTCGCACTCGACAATGGTGTCACTGATGGTTTCTGGACGCTCGGACACGAAGAACTGGGCTGAAATACAGCTTGAGCTGCGTTTCTTGTCCGCTTCTTATCCATATCGGCCTGGAAAGTCAATTTTCCTTTCGCCTTGTCCTTGACCTCGGCTTTTTGCATAAGAGGAGTGCTATCAACCGCTACCTTCTCCTTACTTGGAATCGTCGATTGAGCGTTTTCTGCTTTCCTTTGAGGGGCTGCCACAGAAGCCTTCTCGGCATCTTTTGCCCGCTTGTTGTCCAGGTACGCCTGGAAACTGGGGGGTTGACGCGCCTTCTCCTCCCCCTGGGTTTTCTCAATCATTGTGGACAAATTATCATCAATCTTCTGATTGCCCAACAACGTCGCCTTGATGGGCTGTTCATCCTGAGGTGCTAGGGGTTTGGCAACCTTCTCCGCTTCTTGGTGCGTACTTCCTGCATTCGGTAGGAATTCGGATGCAGGCTTCGCAGATTCGGTAGATGCGCCGAAACTTTCGATGGACGTCTTATATGTCCCTTTTTCTGGTCTTGCTTCTGCTGTACGGCGTGTAGCACGGCTCTTGCGTTCCTGTGGTGGGGATTGCGGGGGGCACGTCACTTTGGGTTGAGGTTCGAGAAGCATATCCTCAGACTTGATTTCCCGGTCATTTTTCTTGCCATTGTTGTCCTCTCGATCAACGTCAGTACCAGCATGATCTTTGTTCAACTGATTCTTATTCGAGTTTGAGGCTGGGGAAGGCTGAGGAATAGCATTTCCAGAGGGATTGCTCGTAGGTTCGAAATCCGGTATACCTAGATATTCGGCAATCCTTTTTAGAAGTTGTACTTCAGCATCCGTAAGTCCAGAAGATGGCGAAGGAGGCACAGCTGCTGCAGACGAGGAAGTATTTCCTGATGTCGGCGGTGCTAAAGCTGGGGTTGGTGCAGCGGGTATGTCAAATGACGCCACTGCTTTCACTAAGTCGAATTCAGACGGCGTGATAAGAGGTTTCTGAATAAAAGCAGCAGGGGCTGGACTTGCAGTAATTACTGGAGATGCTGCTGGTTTTGATGTTGCCACCGGTGCTGGTAGCCGAGTGACAGTCCGTGCCGGAGGCGCTATCACAGCTGGAGCATTACCCTGAATAGGGCCGAAGGGAAGATCCGTGATTTGGGCTGGTGAGTGTAGGTTTTGAGGGCCAGATGCAAAGGGAAGTTTCTTATTCTGGGCCGCTGAAGATGAACCAGGCATAACCTCGAATACGTTCTTCGGGATTTTCTTCTGTGGAGCCAAACCCCCTACAGCCGGCCTTGAGAAGGGTGAAGTAGTTGGCGGGGGATTTTTCGAGAACACACACTGACTCATCGGGGTCGGTGCATCCATCATGGTAGTATCAGCCAGCGAGGGTGAAGCGACAAAATTCGCGGACTGCTTCACAGGCGTAAATATTTCACCCACGGTGAAATCAGGAGAAACAGTGGGTTTAGGTTGAGGAGGATGTTGTAGGAAGGGATTGGCAGGGTTATAGACCAAGGTTGCGGGGTTAACCATGGCGAATGGATTGTGTGGGGCTGGAGTCGACGGGCTGGCAACCTCGCCCATGGTGATGTCGGCTGGTTCAGATACCACCGCTCTGGGAGAAAAGCTCTGTGCGTTTTGCTGGCCTTGGGAATCAGGAAAGATCTTCCCAGGGGCTAAACCGAAAGTTGGGGGTGCAGCAACTG
Source organism: Pyronema omphalodes (assembly GCA_024516155.1). Taxonomy (NCBI): domain Eukaryota; kingdom Fungi; phylum Ascomycota; class Pezizomycetes; order Pezizales; family Pyronemataceae; genus Pyronema; species Pyronema omphalodes. Next base: position 253,147 of record JAJJXM010000017.1, on the reverse strand, counting down.
TCGGCCCAGCTGGTTCAGCCTGAGCTCCTGAGGGCATCACTTTTGATGATAGCATCCCTCCTAGGATGGGTGAAAGGCCTTGCGGCTTAGATGATACTACTTCTCCTAGGACTGCAGGAAGGTTGTGATTCCAGGCTTGCCCTTGGACCGTCTTGGTGGATGTCATTGAAGGCATCAGTGCAGGGCGAGCCACTGGTGCGGAAGGAGCCATCGGTGCTATCGGTGCAACTGGTGCAACTGGTGCAGGATGAGCCATCGTTGGCTGTCCTGCGGATGAAGATGAACCACACGAAGGAGGCTCAAAACGCTGAGAAGTGGAGGCAGCAGCGGAGGATACCGACGCCGCTCCCTCCGGATATGCCTGGGTTACCGGAGTAACATCTTTCTCCTTGCCCTTTCCCTTGTCTTGCTTCTTCTCTAACGTGTCCCCAGGTTGCGTCAGAGGTAACCCTGAATTGTCCTCCATTTGCATCTTGACCGTATGAGCCTTCTGATGTGGAACTCGATTAAAAATGGCCGGCACTGCTGGGGGAAGTAGCTTTTTGGTTGGTGTTTTCTTTATGTCCGCGTGGGGTGCTGAGGGTGTGCTCGCGGTGGTCGGGGTTTGAATGCTAGGGTTTGGCCCTACTGGTGTAGGCGCGGTGATTACGGCATCCGCTACAGCCTCGATACTTGCAGTAGTCGGCATCTTCGTGGGCTCTCGTCCTGCAATATTGACCACATTCTCCGCAAACAAACTCGGATCACTTGGACCTTGAGAACCCGGTCTGGGAGCACCAAGCGGAAGTGGCTTTGCCACAACTGGCCAGTTCGGATTGAACCGTTTCTGTCCCTGTAGAGTATCCACCGTGCTCTGTATCGGTGATTCTGCTCTTGGTGGTTCTGGATCCTTGTACTCGACGTCCGGAAGGTCTTCTGACTCTGCTTCTGACTCAGAGTCTGATGAAGATGCAGCATCACCAAAAGATGCTAGTAATGCATCCTCGAACTTTGATAACCCAGTATTCTCAGCATCCTCATTGTGACGACTAGGATCAACAGGACCCTCGGAACCGGGCCTTGGGGCTCCTGATGGCAGTGGTGGAGCTACCAGCGGCCAGTTCGGGTTAAACCGTCTCTGGCCCTGTAAAGTATCCGCCGTACTCTGTACCGGTGATTCAGCTCTTGGCGGTTCTGGGTCCTTAAACTCGACGTCGGAATGCTCCTCTGACTCTGCTTCTGACTCAGAGTCTGACAAAGAAGCTGCGTCTCCGGAAGACGCCAAGAAAGCCTCTTCGAAATGCGACAATTCAGCATCATCGGACTCTGATAACTCAGCATCGTCAGACTCTTCTGCACAGTATTGAGACTCCGACAATTCAGCATAATCAGACTCTGACAATTCAGCATCATCGGACTCTGAAAATCCAGCATCGTCAGACTCTTGTGCAGAGTATTGACCTGGATCGGCGGGACCTTGGGATCCCGGTCTGGGGGCTCCGGGAGGTAGGGGTGGTGCTACAAGTGGCCAGCTCTTGTTGAAGCGTTCCCCGCCCTCAGGGGTAGTTGCAGGAGCAGGTGGGGGGATACCAGCTGCTAGGGCCCCGAAGTCGAAGCTGGAGGGATATGTAGGTGTTTGTTTGGGTGGTCTCAAGGGGAGCTGGATTCCGCTGAAGATTGGTGTGGTTGACTTGGAGCTTGCGGAGGGGGCGGAGGATGACGCTGTGGCTCCACTGACGGTAGGAACGGTGAAGCTGAAACCACCAGACGGGACAGGAGCTCCGAGGAAGGTCGAAGTGGTGGCCTTGGAGGTTGCGGGGGCAGCTTCAGCTCCGGTAGTGGTTGGATCGGTGGACGACGTCGCACCACCGAGGGGTTCTTGAGCTCCAGTGAGGATCGGTGTGGTAGCACTGGAATTTCCTGGGGAGAATTGGAAAGTAACTGGGGTACCGAAGTCGAAGGTTCCCGCCTTCTCGGTCGTGGCATCAACAGGTGTCCGCTTTGGTGGTCTCAAAGGCAGCGTTATTCCGGCAAATATCCGGATTGTCGCTGGCTTAGAATCTATGATAGTGCCTTGAGCTTTGCTGAAGGCCATAGTGGAGGGATTGTATCCACTGGGCATAGCTGGGACTCCAGTAGAGATGTTAGTAGGCGAACTGGAACAACCAGGTGCAGCTTCAACTCCAGGAAAAGCCGGAAGATTCGAACTCGATCCAGAACCAGCAACTGTCTGGGTTTCCATATCCATTGCATCGCCATCCTGATCATCAACGTCGTGCCCATACTCGTGGTCAAAGGGGCCATTATTCCCGCTATCGCTGCCAACGGGGCTCAAGGGTGAGTCACGTTGCTCCTCGTCAAGAGTAACAGCACTGGTATCGGAGTCCTGCATTGTGTCGTCGGACATTCCTGCGGTGTCAACAGAAAAAGAAGATTTCCCAATGACGGTAGAAGCAGAGGCTGAGAGACTGGGTGGAGGCGTAATCGTAGCTGGTACCACAGAGGTAGTGGGGGTTGCCATAGGCATGCCAGGCGGTTTAGACTGGTTGCTTGTTTTCGTGTTGCGTGAGGCTTTGGCAGAGCTTCTGGCAGATCTTTTGCCTCTGGAGAAGGTGAAGGGTTAGTCTTTGTGGATTTTGTTATGATGGATGTAGTGGAAACGATGAGAGATGCGTGGGGTTGCTTACTTTGCGTTCTTGCCTTTTCCCATTTCTAAAATAGTTGTTGAAGTGTTGATTGCGTGGAAAGTAGAATAAGATGTAACGAAGTGAAGATTTCTACGAACAGAAGGAATATCACAGAGTATCTTTTGAAGATGATGTGTGATTTGGTTGGTTTTTGATCGATGTTCGTCAGTTGGTGGTAAGAAAGAGGATGTCTGCAGCTCGAAGAGAATGCTTGACTACTGTGAGTTTGGACGCGTTCAGACTGAATGGCACCTACTACTCTGATTGAGAGGGTTGAGAATGTCAACTGTGAAGATAAAATCTGAGGGCTGAACAGCTAGGGGTGACTCTGCGTAGACCTTTAGCCATGTGAAGCATTTGGGGGGTCGAACCGTGAACATCGATACTAATAGCCATCACTCCTCATATATCCGCAGTACTAGTTGGAGCTGATTGTCAACTTTGCATCGCTCATACTTCGGCAGTACTCAGTTAAGGTAAATCTTGCAGTTAAACAATGCATATCACCCGATCGAGGTAAGGACGTGATGTCTTGATATATCCATTCTTCGTCCAGTCAACTACAGATGCCTTTTTACTCATATTCTGGATAACTGTCGCCATAAGACTGATACAAACGACTGCTATTGTTTAGAATCAAAAAGGCAGTACGTGGTGATTTAGAATTGCCAGACACTTGCAGTGCTTTACTGGTGTAAATAACGAATTTCAGCTCTCTATGTCCGGCGGATAGTATAAATACTTAGATGACCATGACATATATTCCTGCGTGGGCCTTTTAGACCTCGGTCAGCATATTTTTCAATAAAGAAATATCCATAACATGTATTCGTCCTATCATAAAGAATGGAAAAAGAAACGTTTCCATGTACTCTGGTCAATCCTGTGGTACAGAGCGTATCCCAACACAATAGTCCTCCTTATTGATTCTCCTTATAATCGACAGACATTTACGTAGAACAATTAACTATTACAGACAGAGTTACGCATTGCAGCTCTGCAACGGACCTACGTCATCTTCTTAAGGTCAGGAACATTCAAAAAAATTAAACCTCAAATATGCATATCATCCAGATAGAGGATGAAGTGATTATTCACAATATTTATGCTATTAAACATGACAAATACGCTTACGCACTACAGCTCCACACATGACTTACGTCATAATCTTAAGCTTGGGAACGTTCAAAAACATCAAACCTGAAATATGCATATCATCCTGATGGAGGATGAAGTGAGTGTTCACGATGTATTCATCCTATACAAATGTAAAACAGCATGTTTCTAGATACTCTAGCCAGTCTTATGGACAAAGGTCATTCAAACAGCCGATATTCGGAAGACATTGGCTGTACTTCACAGGTGCAAATACATGATCTCAGTTTTACCGAAAACATCCTGCATGACTCGGGAATGTAAATATCAAATTACTACTTTTTATGGTATCCGAAAATAAAATGATGGATTCTGATACTCGATATTACAAAAAATTACAAACAATATTTTCAATGTTCCGGCCGATCGGGTGGCGGAGATTCCAAGCTTACGCAAGCTTCCCCTCAATATTTCCTTCCCCGCCCAAGAATCTGTGGTACAAGCCACTAACAACAGCAAATACACCAGCAGTAGCGGCCGCGCTTACAGCGCCAGTCACCGCGCTACGAATCAGTCCCTTCGTGAATCCGTGATCATATGGCCCCTGGGACTTATCCTCCATGATCTTTACACCGGGTGATTGTGAGTATACTGGATCAGGCGTCTTGGACATCCTGATCTTCTCGTATTTCTCTCTGAGTGTCTGGATGTACTCGTCGACAATCTTTGGGTGATCCATTGACCGTCCCTCTCTCGGTGCCCGGATCTTCAAGGTTTCGAGATGAGGCAAAGCCGCTCTCTTACCCTGACTTCTCTCAACATCAGTCAGATCTGAATATTGGACATCCAGATAGTCAACCGAGTGCCTTAGAAGATTTGTGGGCCGGTGAATCGGGGCTGGGGCTATATCCGGTAGCCGCTTGTACTCGAAGGATACCGGGCGTCTGGGCCTTTCGACGACTTGTAGGCGACTGCGGTTTTCTGCAGCCCTCTTCGCCTCCTCGGCCTTAGCCTTCGCAGCTTTCTCAGCTGCTTCTTCCGCCCAGATCTCCTCGAAGTCCTCGTACAACAAAGGGCCTCCTCTTAGACCATAGTCACGTGCAGGAGGTGCCTTCGCTACAGTCTTTTCACCGAACATCCAGTCTTCTGGTCCCTTTGGCACTACCATTCCAGCTTGTATCCACGCTTCAGCTGCCTCCACGGTGGGTATATCCCAATCCTTCGGACCCTTCCTAGCATATTCTATGGCGCTGTTAACCGCATCAACGCTGTATCCTCTGTCGCGAAGCCCGTTGTACACGATGTTGAGATCATCTGAGATCACCTTCCTTGGTAAGATCTCAGGCTTCTGGGGTACTTCTATAACCCTCTGCTCCGCGGTGCTGGGTTTCCAGAATGGCTCCGTGGGTACAAGAACCTCGGTAGCTGGTGAAGGGTCGGTGGACGACGAATCGCCGGCTTGCGTGGATCCAACGCTTGCCCTCTTCTGCGTTTTTCGTCTGGGTGTTGGCACTGGTGGTTCCTTGGTTACGGCAGAACTTGCTGCCTTTTGGACTGGAGAGTGTTTTTGCTGAGGCTTGCCTACAGCAGCTGGAAGAAGCTATCCAAAGCATTAGTACATAACCAAAAAAGGATGTGGAGTCAGCATTCTTACCTTCTGGGACTGCTTAACCTTCTGGCCGCTCTTCCACTGCTTGTACTCGAAGCTGTAAGTGGCTAAGAAATTCTCATACACGGCCTTTTTCTTCTCCTTCAACCACCGCGTATCAGCCTTGGCAACGCTATGCTTATACATATCGTTAATCCGCTGATACTCTCGGAACTCGATCTCCCTCGGCGTTAGTGGCCTTGTTCGCACAAAGTCCTGACCTCTATGCAACCACTCATCTCCTGTCGATATCTTGTCAACAAGGTCTCTGGAGATCAGGCCATCCTTCATCAAGCCTTCAAGCTCAGTCTCCCAAGCTTCGAGCAGGATTGGTGGTGCCAGTGGAACACTCGTCAACGGCGTCGGTGATGGTTTCTCAGCATCTCGGGATGAAAGATTAGGCTGACATACAGCTTCAGCAGCGTGTTTCGCCCGCTGCTTATCCATGTACTCCTGGAAGCTCACGCTTTCTTTCGCCTTCTCCTTTCCCTTAGCATTATCGATCACCGGAGTACCATTAGCGGGAACCTGCTCAATGTTCAACAACGTTGACTTGATGAGTTTCGGCTCCCCTGGGGATGATGGTGTGGGGACCTTCCCAGCTTCTTTGAGTGGCATTGTTGCCCGCGGTGAAGATCCGGATGCTGGAGCGGTAGCTTTGGCAGTTGTACCGGAAAGACTGAAGGACGTTTTGCTTGTCTTCCTTTCTGGTTTCGTATCTGCTGAGCGGCGAGGACGGGCTTTGGGGCCTTCAGATGTGGATGGCAGGGACCAAGTAACCTTGGGTTTTGGTTTGACAAATCCTTTTTCTGCCCCGCCTTCATGATTATTCTTCTCCGCTTTATCACCTTCTCCGTTGCCGCGAGTACCAGCATCGCCTTTTCCTGAAAACAAATTCTTATCCAAGCCTGGGGCTAGGGAAGGCTGAGGAAAAGCATTTGAAGAGAGATCGGCTGTTGTTGCTGGTTGGGATGTACCGAGCAGTTTGGCGATTCTCTTTTGTACTTCTACTTCGATATCCGTGAGTCTAGCAGATAGCGGAGGAGGCACCGCTACTGACAACGAGTTGGAAGTTCCCGATGCCGGTGATACTACAGCTGGGGTTGTTGCCGAGGGTACTTGATATGCCATCACAGCTTGGGCCAAGTTAAATTCAGACGGCTTGGTAGGAGCTGTCTGAATCGATGAAGCAGTGACTGGCGTGGCAGTGATCAATGGCGCCGCAGCTGGTAGTGACTTCGCCACTGGTCCTGGTTTCCGAGTGACAGTATGTGCTGGCGGCGCTGTCATAACTGCAGACTTACCCTGGATCAGGCCAAAAGGAAGATCTGTGATCTTTGCTGGCGAGGTGAGATTTTTGCTCTGGGAAGCTGAAGATGAACCAGGCATACCCCCGAATACATTCTTGGGGATTGGCTTCTGTGAAGCCATAACCCCTACACCCGGCCTTGCAAAAGGGGAAGTAGTTGGCGGGGGATTCTGCGAGAATACAGACTGAGTCGTCGGTGACAATGCATCCACCATAGTCGTATCTGCCAGCGAGGGTGAAGCCACGAAACTGACAGGCTGCTTAACCGGCGTTGATATCCCTTCCATAGTGACATCTTGCGATGCTGCAGGTTTAGGGTGAGGAGGATGTTTGGCGAAAGGATTAGCGGGATTGTACGCCAAGGTTGCGGGATTGACTTTGGCAAATGGATTGAGAACAGCCGGAGTAGGACGAGCAGTGGATGCTGTGGCAGTGATCACTGGAGCCACTGCTGGTTCTGACGTTGCTACTGGTGCTGGTGTCCAGGTGACTGTCTGTACCGGCGGCGCTGTAATAACTGCAGTATTACCTTGAAGAGGGCCAAAAGGAAGATCCGTGATCTTGGCCGGTGTCACTGACTTTGCAGGAGCAGATGCAATGGCGACATTGTTGCTCTGAACTGGTACGAATGATGCTATGTGACCAGATATACCCTCGAATGCATTTTTGGGGGTGGATGTGACAGTAGTAGCAGCTGTAACCTGGACTGGTTGAGCGACACTAATTTGTTGTACCGCTGCCGCTGTAGGTGGGATACCTGGATTTCCTTCCGTCAGCTTTCTAGATGAATCAATGTCTGTCTGTGGTACTGGAGACTTACCTGCTTCAGACTTGTCCTGTGAAGCCAGGGATGCCGTAGTTTGAGTGAGAGGCTGTGTCGGAGTGGTGGGTAGTGCAGGAGTGATGGATGGTGAAGGAGTGAGAGTTCGTGCCGCCACCACTGCAGGTGGAGCTGTCTCAGTGGGAGTAAACGTTTCTGCAGTGAAGGTGATCACTGGGGCCACTGCCGACGGTGCTGATACTGGTGCATCTGGTGCCATTCCTGAAATGACGGTTTGTGCTGCCGCCGCTGTGATGACTGGAGCATCACCCTGTCTGGCCTTTTTATTCACAGCAATAAAGACCGGCTGCTGAACTGCACTTTTCTTTGGTGCGACTCGTGATATTCCTGCTGCTGCCTTTCTTGTGGCTGGACCTTGCGGACGCCGACCACATCCGATGGACAGGTTTGTAACCCTTCTTGGTGGCACTGCTAGCGCCACTTGAGCTGGAATTGCTGTAGTAGGAGGACCGGATTGGGCATTAACTGATGGTAGCATCGCTGTTGCTTTATTGGAGAGCTCGATACTCTGAGGCTGGGTCTGTCCGAAGGAAACGTCGGTGATCTGGCTCGGTGTCGTTGGCTTTGGCTGAGTGGGCGGAAAGGGGAAGTTGCTACCATTCATCGGTGCCGATAATGGTGCGCTTGCCGTAATAGTATTACCAGGCATATTCTGAAAGGCATTATTTGGGGTAGCTGTCTGGGTGGAGTAACCCGGTAACACCGCACCTACAACTGGCAATGCAAGAGTCGATGTGGTTGAAGCCGGGCTTTTTACGATGAACTCAGCAAAGTGTGAGGGAGCATCGAGCATAGTCGTATCCGCTTGCACAGGAGTAGACTGTTGACTCGCAGACTGCTTGATCGGCGTAGACATTTCCCCCATGGTAATATCGTGTGATACTGCTGGCTTGAACTGCATCGGCTGTTGAAGGAAGGAATCGACCTTTACATTCACAAAGGGATTGAATGTAGTTCCACCGCCTACTTTGCTCAATGGCATTCCTTTGTTCCATTTTTTCCCCTTGATCGCCTTGGTAGATAAGACTGAAGTCTTCGGAGCAGAACGAGCTGCTGGTACAGGAGGAGCAGGCAGTGCAGACAGGGCAAGTGGTGCAGATGGGAAAATAGGTGCATTATGGCCGGTTGGTGCAGGCGGAGCTGAAGGTGCGGTTACAGACCCGGTTGGTGGAAACTGAGTTCCTGGACCTTGAGGCTGTTTTTGCTTGTGATCGAATGGTGTCACTGCCTTTGATTGGCGTAGCTTGGAATTTTCCTCCTCGAGCATCATGGTTATGAGAGCTCTTTGATTAGGAGTAAGTGCCCCATGAGACATCGACAGCACCGCAGAGGGGAGTAGTTCATTGGGTGTCTCAGATTTTGTACTCGCGGTCGTGGTAGTACTACTAGGGTTTAGCCCTGTCGTTGCAGGCGGTATGTTTGGTGCCTGAGTTAGATTTGTTGATTCTTCATCCACCAGGTCTTCGGCAATGCGACCCGGATTCGCCGGGCCCACTGATCCCGGTAGCGGTGCTCCCGGGGCCAAGGGTTTGGCGACCAGCGGCCAGTTTTGGTTGAACCGTGGTCCTTCTGGCAACGTATCGACTCTGCCAGCGGCAGGCTTGACAGCGTCCAGAGCGCCAAGTTCGAAAACTGATGGGTTATGAAGTTTGGGCCATTGGGGTGTCTGCTTTACTTTCAAAGAAGGGAGCTGTACTCCGCTGAAGGTCGGAGTGCAGGACTTGGAAGCTACGGCTGGAACTTGAGCTCCGCCCAAGATTGGAGCGGTAAAACCGAAGCCTCCTGTGGGGACTTCAACTCCGCCAAAGGTCAGAGTGTTCTGAATAGTATCAGATGAAGTCATGGGTTGATTCTGCTGGTTTTCGACCTGCTTCGCCTTAAAGTCATTGTAATTGATTCCGGACCCAGCGAGGATATTGTGAAGCAGAGTGTCGATTTTGTCCCCAACACCCGGGACGTCAGGCTGTGAATTGGTCACGATTTCCTCTGGGATAACCTGGGTACTGCTTCCCATTCCATTCTGATCCTCGTGACCGGAAGGGTTGTTGTTTCCGTTCTCGCTGCCAACGGGATTGGGAGGAGAGTCACCCGCAGTGATACCGGAAGAAGAGGCCATGGTCGGAGCTGATCCTAAGGAAGGAGTGGCGATGATAGTAGGCATTGCAGGTGTGTTCTTCTGTGTGCCTGCTCTGTTGGTGGGGATGGTGTTGGCGGTATTGGCGGTGTTTCCGACAGACTTCTTGTGCCTGAAAAAGGGAATGCATTAGGTTCAAAACTCTTGTGGCGACCGACGTGATAGGGAGGAGAAGAGAGAAGAAAATTCCTTACATCTTTTTCTTGTTGTTTACCATGGCTGAAGATATTACAGATGGCGTCGGAAATAGGTAAAAGGCAAAGAAAGGGTTTGCGTGAGTAGATGAGGGTAGTAGAAGGGAAGTTATGAAGTGTGTCTGATGATTAATTACTTGGTTTGTCTTCACGAAGATTGATCAGTGGTACCTTGAATATGACTTGCTGTTTTGTGGTTGGGATTCGATGACGAACTTCGTTGCTCGTAGGTTGGTGGTGAGGAAGAGGATGTCTGCAACGCGAAGATTCTGTAGAAACTGAATGTCTGGACGCGTTGAACCTGAATGGCACCTGCCACTGTCATCAAGAGGGCCGAGAAAATTTGGTAGAAGACCCTTGAGGGACGAACAGCTCGATACGAGGCTGCGTTAAACGTTTTCACAGGTATGAGATGTTGAGGGTCGAACCATGATACCAGTAGTCAGTCTTCCTAAGAAATATAGGATACTTGAATGGGATAAATATTCAATTCATATTTGCGCTAAAACCTATTTCCACTCAATTGATTCTTATATTGCACTGAAACTTTGCATATTAGTCGAACACAGTGACGAAGCTAATAATCATGATATATCATCCTAACTAATTAAAATCAACAGCAAATTTCGTGATATTCAAGTCAATCATGCTACGCAGAGCTTATACGGTCGCCCGCCATTCTTCCTAATAAACCAGCAATACTTGACTGAGAATAACATTCGAGACACTGGTAACATGTACTTTCCGAGCTAAAATTATTAAGCACGTATTGTCATGCCAAAATTCACTCTTGGTTAAATGCCTAGTTTATATCGCGGTATTAGAATTTAAATATCCCAGCTTTCTTCAGTATTCATTAAGTGCATAACGAATGTAAATACAGTACACGTATTCCTTTGACCTTCGAGCCTTCAAGCCTTCAAGCCTTCAAGCCTTCAAGCCTTCAAGCCTTCAAGCCTTCAAGCGTTCGTTCAGCCGGACTGTGATTCTACCTGTTCAGTCTTCTAACCGTGGTATCCTTATTGGTATCAGAATTTGACTCTGAAATCATGATACTTAATAAAGTGCACTATGTGGTTTACTTCCTTCGAGCGTTTCTTCAGTCGGACTGTGATTCTGCCTGATATGCCGTGTAATTGGGGTATCATTATTTCTCCCCAATTCCGGTTCCGAAATTACAATACTTGATACATAATACAGCAAATAAGAAGTAGAAGAGCCAGCAAGACTATGTTCTAGGGACCTTCCTCAAGAATTTTAGGTTTGACTGCGGGAGAGACCAACCAAATTCTGGAGGATTGGTAAATTGTCATGGTGACCAAAGAATGATGTTGTCGCCGTTCATACTGGTGCTCTGGAATCTCATTTTGCCTGCTTTAACTTTCAGACCCGTAACGAGGACTGTAGGATGTTGGGAGTTAGGATTTTGATGAGTCTTGAGTGAATACGGTTTGCCTAGAAGGCGTAAGTGGGTATGCGTGCCATGGTTGAGACTAGTTTGAGACCGTGGGGAATTTTGCTATAGAATGCCACTGTGAGTATTCTATTATTCCCTACTTGGCCTTTGTATTTAGTGTCGGCAAGCTCGCTAGTGTGATGTGTGATCCTTAGCGAATTCCGTTTTGATATGTACCCACTACCATCTCTATACAGCAGGGGGAAACCCGGGCAATCATAGAACCCCCCCTAAAAAAAAAAAAAAAAAAAACCCCTCGGAGTGGCCAGAAGAGCACGGCCAAAACTACAGAGATTGATGTCTCTGGTCCAGCGCCGCAAAATACCATCCCTGTGGTACAAAAAAAAGGTGTTTAATCAAACCACACTTTAAACCACAAAAGGTGTTTAATTCAAACACCCACAAAATTCATTTACTAAACACCTCTTTAAACACCTACTAAACACCTTTAAACACCTACTAAACACCTCTTTAAACACCTACTAAGCACCTTTAAACACCTACTAAACACCTCTTTAAACACCTACTAAACACCTTTAAACACCTACTAAACACCTTTAAACACCGATTTAAACACCTTTAAACACCGATTTAAACACCTTTAAACACCTTTAAACACCTTTAAACACCTACTAAACACCTTTAAACACCGATTTAAACACCGATTCAAACACCTTTAAACACCTTTAAACACCTTTAAACACCTTTAAACACCGATCTAAACACCTTTAAACACCGATTTAAACACCTACTAAACACCTTGAAACACCGATTTAAACACCTACTAAACACCTTGCACAATAGTGGTTTGATTAAGCACCTCTGATATTTTTTAAATGTTTTAAATTAATTACTAAACCACTCGCTCATTATATAACATGTCTCTAGCTATTGCCAGGTCCTCTATCTATACATACAGGAACCTCCCACCTCCCTCCTCACCCCTCCTACTCCTGCTCCTCCTCTCTGTGTTGTACCATTCGCTTTGTGCCTGTTTTAATTGACCCTTACATATGCTGGAATCATGGATCGCTTCAATAAATAGACTTAGGTTTTCTGAGCATCCTGTTTGTCTGGTTAGCATTGTAGATATTTGTGGGGTTGGTTTGCAGTACTTGACTCAGCGAGTATCTAGAAGTTCATATCCCCCCCCCCCCCCCCCCCCAACCCCTCTCTCCCTTTTGTCCCTCCGGTGGCGTATGGTGTATGAACAAGCAAATTCTGTAGAGGGATAAACATTTGACATGAGGAAAAACTTACAGTCAAACAAGACGGAAAGATGGAGGTGGAGAAACAAGTGAATGAAATGGATGAAGAACGAGGAACAACAACGGCAGAACGAACAGAACATAAGGAAGGGATGCGCACTAAGGCAATATCCACTTCCATCAACAAACATAAGCAGAACACAGCTCTACAGTTTAAAACTGAATGTTCAGTAGAACACTGCAGGGTGATTTATATGAACCATGGAAAAGCCATCCCTAGGAAGTGGACTGTGGATGTTTATTTGAACATCAGAGGACAGTTCAAATAAACCCCGAAGAATAAGCGAAGAAGAAGGTGTTTATTTGAACACCCCTAGGGTGTTTAAATAAACACCAAAGAATAAGCGAAAAAGAATGTGTTTATTTAAACATCCTTAAACATCCTTAAACACCCCTAGGGTGTTTATCTAAACACCGAAGAATAAGCAAAAAAGAAGGTGTTTATTTAAACATCCTTAAACACCCCTAGGATGTTTAAATAAACACCGAAGAATAAGCGAAAAAGAAGGTGTTTATTTAAACACCCCTAGGGTGTTTAAATAAACCCCTCAAAGAAAAAAAATCAAGGTAGTTGTTTAACTAAACAACGCTGGGTAGTTTAGCTAAACACCGTAAATCACACTAAACAACTTCGGTGTTTAGGGGTGTTTAACTAAACACCTTTAAACAACGATGGGTGGTTTAGCTAAACACCTTAAATCAGACTAAACAACTTTGGTGTTTAGGGTGTTTAACTAAACACTTTCGGTGTTTAGCTAAACCACGAAGGTGTTTGAACTAAACCACTCTCACTCGTTTTCTTGTACCATAGGGCCATGCAGCTGGTTAAAATGTCGAGGCAAATTGGATAAGGCCCTTCTCTCTGGATTAGTTAAATCAGTGATTTGGAACATAATCCATTGAACATGGAACATTGAAGAGAAACATACGCTAGAGACAGCGTTCGCCATCTTTAAGGAAAAGGGTTTTATCTGTCGATGGCTATATACAGAGCTCGAGAAGTGAGATAAACCCGGCTGTCATGGCTATGATAGCGAATCTTGCATCTAGGCATCAATGTTGATTTTGGTATGGCGAAGTAACGTTTGGCGTAGGTACGAAAAGCCTCTATGTAGATTAAATAACTTTATTTTCGGAATTTACTCAACCTGACAAATATCCAGATTAGCCATTCCGACTAATCGAGGTATGGAACGGAGAGTGAACCTACTTAGTCTTGTTTGTCTTCAACCTAAGCAAGTCATCTCTATGGCATCAATTCGTACTTCACTAGGATCCTTAAATACCGGTTCTGTGGGTACATTATCTCGCTGAATGGCGGCACGCAAAGAGATCCTTATCTCAAGGGTCTTCAATAGACAGTAATGAAAGTGCATATCACGACTCTATTCGTATTGCTGTTGTTCTCAGCTCTGCTCTAATGAAGATGCTGAGGGTGGTCTTTCTGAGCTATGCGCGTCACGTCAGTCGCGTCATTAGTCGTGGTTTGAAGTACAGGGAACCTAGATGTACTTACTGCTGTAACGTGTGATTAAAATTTTTGTTTTTTATGGTTGATTCGGCGATGTCACGATGACAACCCTACTCCATGTTGAGACTCGGGTGAGTTGATAGCTGATGTGTAGAAAGGATGAAGGGGGGAAGGATAGAAAGTGTGGGGAAGTAAACAAATGAAATAGAGGATAACAGCTTCTGATTGATGAACAAGCACTAAACGGTGTGAGATTTCTGTAGCGATCTCAACGAGGAAGTGCGATTATCCATAGGCAATCACTCGAGGTGATGAAAGTAACGGGGCATTTAATTCCAGATGATCTACTTATTCTTAATTCAAGGAGCGGATTTGGCTGGTTTTAGTTAAATTCTGGCTACATTCTGGGTTGTGTTTCTTCCCGGAAGCTCATTTAGACGTCAAAATGAGACCAGCGCCACGCGGGAGGCCACAGATAGTCATACGGCATCACTCGTTAGAAACACATCAACCAGCATTGAATATTACCAAACGTCTCGGGGAGCCTCACTAGATGGCTTTAGTCAGGAGGAATGATTAAGGTGAACGGTGTATAATAAAACGAACAAACAACCAACGAATAAGCAAACCAATACCGAAAGTCTCGATTTTCCAAAACGGTGCAATTAATTACTGTATTAATCAATAACACTCTCAATCGTCATAAGCATATCTACAGTTAATAAATATAGCATTCCTAACTTCAAAACGTTTGCTGGGGCCTGCAATATAGTTAGTTTAGTTCTTCCTCCCTGCACAAACCTTCCCGTAGCCTCCAGAGGTGCAATTTTCACGCACCTTCACGCATACGAGGCGTTTATGACCGGCGCTGTTCTTCAACTATCATTCCCGGCTGCAGCCTACCCCGAAGTTTGATTGACGCCATGCTTATGTCCGTAATACATACGCCACTGCGTTAACATCATTGAATGTAAGAATTGCCTATGTAAGCTTTAATACACCTTTTCAACGCCTTCAAAACGCCTTTCGCAAACATCCACGGCTTCGGAAGAAAAAGTGTAAAACCGAAAGGATCAGGACTTATCGATAACGAAGACTGTAACATAATAAATAATCTCACCCATCCTTCACTTTCAGAATTGTCAATTTGTCAATAAACTCCTGCAGATTACTTTATCATCTCCCAACACTGCTTGTCATTAACCATCGGCGCACTCACTCACCAACCAACTTTCTCCGATCAGAAACTACGATGCAGTTCACTCCCACCCCCATCCTTCTTTTCGCCATCTTCCCCGCCATCTTTGCGCAAAGATATGATAGATGTTCCTTCAAAAACCAAGACGGTTCGATAATCAAAGGCAAAACCGGATGCTGCACCGAATACAACTACGATAAATGTTTCCGAGTTGACCCCAAGAACCCCACACGTAAGTCATGCATCCCACAAAATTTTCCACAAACTTCCCAACTCCTCCTTACACCCCCTACCAAAATCCCACTCAAAGAAAAATAAAAACCACAAACCCACAACTCCACAACTCCACAACTCCACAACTCCACAACTCCACAACTCCACAACTCCACAACTCCACAGCTCCACAACTCCACAACTCCCCAAAAGAACTTCGACTAATCATAATCCACATAGACTGCTATGAATACTTCACCTGGAACAGAGTCTGTTGTCCAGATACAGAATTAAGTACAACGCTCCGGAATAATGCGATTTGGAACTATATACCATTAAATAATGGAACGGCATGTAGGACTTGGAAACAGGGGTTTAGTATTGATGGATTACCGGATGGTGCGAAGGCTTTTGAAGCTCCGATGAGGAAGATAAGGTAGAGGGAGACTGGAGCCTAGAGCCTAGGGTCTAGGGTCTAGAGTGGTGGGCTCTGTATATAGTCTGTCCGGAACTGGGTGAAAAAAAACAAAAAATAGTTTATGAAGGACATACATAGTTGAGTCCAGCCATAGGAGGAAATCAACTTCAGCTGACTGCGGACGGGGGGGAGGGGGGGTTAAGTGTCGAGATTCGGTTCGGGGTCAAGAATATCTAAGCGTTGTTTTTACATTCTACATATCTACCCTTCTACTCCTACAAAATAAACAGCCCGTCAACCATAAAGTTTCCATATCTCCGAATTATTTTCTCTATGGATACGAATTAAGGAGATGATGGCTAAACATCCAGGGATAGCTCGAGGCGTTTCATGGCGTTAATGTTATGTAGTTTGCTGGTCTCACTGTGCATATATATGCATAGCTATTTTTTTGTTGGCGCAGCCTCGCAAGTATGTTTGTGTGTTATGTAAGTGCAGTAAGTGCAAGGAGTATTAAGCAGCCCTGTGAACACCTGTCGGCATCCGTGACGGATTCATGACAGGTGCACATTTAGAAGCAAGGAGCTATGGGGCGGCGGGCGGCGGGAAGAAACCCGGGTGATGACTCATGTACATGTATGTATGGAAGCACTGGCAGGTGTATTTATGTATGTATTAACCCGACTGAGTACAGCTGTACATCTGTACGGCAATATTTGGTGGGTTAAAATGTTTTGTTTTTGTTTTTGTTTACTGTAAGTGCGTATCTCATCGATCTTATCCTCTGCTGGTGATCTCGTCAGTTATCCTCTGCTTGACATAAGTGTATCAATTTGGTAGGACTCGTTCATCAAGGCGATTTAGAATTAAGCCGCACTGAGCTGAGGAAACAGCGTGGGAAAGTTGAGCTTAGCTTAGCTTGAATTAGAATAGCTTAGATTAACTTAACTTAGGGTTAAAACCTGCATACGATAATCTTATAGCCCAAAGACTTGTCTTGCTGTGAAAGTAATCCGACTCCTATCATACGTCGATTCTGTTCGCTGTTGGATCTGATAAATTAGTTTGTTGTAGATTATCATTATTTAGCTCGGTAGTCAGCATAATGTTCAATACGATAGTCAGTATAATATTTCCATCCCCCACCAATAAAACCCGCATACCCTCACCACGTTCCCATATATCCCATCCCATTAGCTGTATCGAACAAAACTCCATCACACAACCACACCCCACCCCAGCTCCACCGCAATCGCAATCGCAAAAGTTAAAAACAAAAACTCAAAAACTCAAAAACTCAAAAACTCAAAAATAAAACTTTAAAAGCAAAAGCAAAAGCAAAAGGTAAAAACCATACCTAAGTCTAAGTGTCACCTAACATATCAATTATCAATTACCGGTCACGATATGTAACCCCGGCGAGCACTACCCCGTAATCCGTAATCGGAACTTAGAACTGAAAAGGCGTGTCGAATTATGGGTATTTGAATCAGAATGATAAGCGCATTCCATTCCATTCCATAAGCAAATCACATTCCATAATGCATAAACACATCGCATCACATAATCCAAGCCAAACCAAGCCAAGCCAAGCAAGGACCTATGGATTGAATTTCATATAATTAATTTTTATTTTTCATTCTTCATTCTTCATTCCGGAAAAGAAATTTACTCAATACCAAGTCTTCAATCACAATCACAAGAAACTCATACCAAAGTAACAATAACACTCAACACAAAGTATTTCCCGACTCAATCAATTAATCAATCAATCAATCAAAGTCAACAACAATATTTTTCCAATTGCACCCAAACAAAACTCAAACCAAACTCAAACAAAAGACAATGCCGCTCCAACTAGCTACAAAACATAAGAACAAGTAAATGAAAGAATATATCCGCCGTCCACCGGCAAAATAAAAGCATATAACCCATCCAAGTCCTACACCGTCCGTAAATATCACGACCACAATTCCTCATAAAATTCAAAACAAAAGCTCATCATCATCTCCATAATATACAACCCTCACCCTCGCTGCTATAGTACCTTCAATATGAAGCATCTTAAGCAACCAACTTAACCTTCTCCGACAGTCCTTTCTCAAGCTTCTCCAATTCCTCCTTTGTATAAATCCCCAAATCCAACATATCGCCCCAAAACAGCAGTGCGCGTTCCTGGGCATAAAGCAAATAATCGAATTCCCCCTCCTCAATCTCCTCCGATTTTGCCTGTACGATACCCCAAGCAGCCCACATGGCGCTCGAAGCCGCTCTCCACACTTTCGTTTCCTGCAACAATTTCTCCACCTCTTTCTTTATCTCTTCCTTCCTTTCTTTTTCACCCTTAAGAGGATCCTGAGCGGGGGTTCTAGCATCCAGATCAAAAGCCACAGGCGGAGGAGCCCGTAGACTATGTTCAACATAAGAAGTCAAAAAGTTCCTCATTTCTCCATCAGTTGGGTAGCGTCTTTCCCGCATTTTCCAGGGCACATCTTCATCATGATAATCCGCCATCCACTCACAGAAATGGTTTGCGAATTCGAAACCTGGGGTGTTGGCGGATGCATATTCAAAGTCGATAACGATGAGTTGACGATGTTCATTCATTGGTAGAAGCAAGGGGCTTTTTCCCTCTGCTTGTAGTCTTAAGATGTTTCCGTATTGTGTGTCATTGTGTGCGAATACCAATTTCTCTTTGAGCTGTGTTTCGCCGCCGTAGTAGTTGATGAGCCAGTCTCTGTATCTTTCTACAGCGGAAACGAAGATGGGCCAGGTGGTACCGACAACCTTGTGTCGCTGCTCTACTGTCTCCATGACAGAGCTGCAACGAGGAAGCCATTTAGCCCAGTTCTTCCAAACTATGGGTCCTTGGATACGTTCAGTATCGAGGAGATCTATTCCTTCGTGTAACTCCTTCAAGCGCTTAGCGATGTGACGGGAGGTGGAGGGATCTCTGATATCGGATTTTGTGAGGGTTCGGGCGACAAAGAATTCCTCAAAGCGGCCGTTCAAGAAGGTACCAAGGAGGCGAGGTCCTATTTTCTGCCTAGCTAGGCGGCGTAAAATGTGGAGTTCCGTGGCGCGGTCGATGAGGTGGGAGACTTGCGGTCCATAGATGCGCAGCAACAATTTCGCGGGGGGTTTAAGAGGGCGGTTGGTGTGTAGAGAGGGGGGTAAGGTGGAGGGAGGAGTAACCATGTAAACCTGTCATGACATCAGCTATGCGCGCACTTCGGGGAAGCCATGCACCGGCGGGGAAACTCACAGCATTAGTCAATGCCCCGCTAATCCTCTCAACTCCCACCTCATTGTATCTCTCCAACTTTACCCTTCTCCATCCCTTGCAACGCAGGGTATGTGTCAACTTCAACACCTCGAGCTTAAAGTTCTCCCATCCAATCTCCTCGGGAATCTTTAACCATTCCGCACACTCTGGCACCATCGCATCACCACCGGATTCATACTCTGTATCGGAGCTTGGCTGAAGAGACTTCTTACGACTGTTGCTTCTCCGGAGGGTAGTACGACGCGGCGGGGTAGTCGACGGTAAAGCCTGTAGGGACGGCATTGAAGACCGCTGGTGAAGGATGGATTCAAGCATATTGAGAGATTCGTCGTCGGAGGTCTGTTCTGTAGTACCGGCTGCTTCTTTCTTCTTTTGCTTTCTTTGTCTTTCGTTCTCTAGCCAGACAGCAACTTTGTCTATCAAGGCCTGTTCTCTTTGTTCTTGTAGGACAAGGTCTTCGGTAGAAGCCTGTTGCGCAGCTTGCTGGGAGGTCTTTGAGAGTGGTGAGGTGGTTGTAACAAGACGTTTGGAGGATAAACTCTTCCTAAGTAGATGAGAGGGACGGATAGGTGTTGCGGAAGTAGCAGAGGGGGGTAATGATATCTCTTGGGGGATTTCTAGTATGCTAACAGCTGTTGGGAAAGACAATTTCTCGTTAGTCTTTTGCACGTGTCAAGAAAATTTATGGTGGGAATGGCTATGACATCGTGACGCACCTTTGGTACTAGGAGATGCAGAGGCGGAGGGGGATTCGGAATCCTTAGGACCAGTCATGGCGATGGTGGGGGAGGGGGAGTATTTATGAGGCAAAGATCAATCAATCCTTCGTATCAGGAGGATCGGAATAACGAATAGTACCGAGCTTGCTGGGAGTCGGGTGCTTTGCTGTTGGGGTTGTGATGTCGTATGTCGTGGGGGGATGAAGGAGGGGTCCGCGTATCCTATCCCGTATGCGAAAACGGAAAAGAAACTCTTCGAATTAACAGACGAGCGAGGGAGGGGGCACCTCTAGCTGGAGTGAGTACAGACAGCTGCGAGATCGTTGGCTATCGTGGCTTTTCTCGCAGAAAAGCACACCGCAGCAGGTGGGGAAAATGCGATGTGGGAGTATCTTTTAGTGTAACTCCATCCAGGCTACTCAACCTAGCAGGTTTACAGCCCATTTTCGCTTCGCTCAACGTCGGGAGCAACCCAGTTGGATCCGTTTTACAGGCATTAATTTTCGGGTGGCCTAGCAAGGATGTGGGAAACAAAATCGTGATTGCTGCTCATGTGCTTTCAGAAAAAAACATCGCCGATAAAAAGAATTGTAACCAACGGAAGGAAGATATGTGGAGTGAGTGTCTTGTGTTTCTTACATCATAACAAACGGAAGGTGTATTTTTTGTGTTTCCTGAATCGCAGTGAACGGAAGATATGCAAATGGTGTGTGGTGTTTCCTTGCATCGTAACTCGAACGGAAAGTATGTCTCGTGCTTCCTGCATCGTAACTAACGGAAGGTG
The DNA here is from genome assembly GCA_024516155.1 of Pyronema omphalodes. NCBI lineage: Eukaryota > Fungi > Ascomycota > Pezizomycetes > Pezizales > Pyronemataceae > Pyronema > Pyronema omphalodes. The sequence continues at coordinate 232,447 of JAJJXM010000017.1, read as the reverse complement.
TGTGTCACTGTGTCTTGTGCTTCCTACATCTCACCGAAACAAAAAACCCTAACTGTTTCAAGCAACAACACGCACGACATTTTTGCGGTGAGGGGCGACAAAGAAACAAATACACCCTATGTAGAAACAAAATTCACATACGTCGGTATGTATCCCCGCGTGGGAAACAATTTCTTCCTGTATGCATGTAACTTTGAAACAACTAAAGACCCGCAAATCACCAAAGGCCCTAAACTGCATAAAGAAATCCAACGCACGACACCTCACAGATCAACTTCACCGCTTCAAAATTTCCTTCCTGTGTACACCGAAAGCTCCGCTGCAAAAAACCCCCAATCCATCTATCTACCTAACCAAACATCGTAACATAACACACAAGACTTGAATCTTACGGTATGTATTAACAGCACCCCCGCATCCGGAAAATAAACTCCACAACCTCTATGTATCTATCTATCTAGCAGTAACTTTACGCTATGGTGCTCATACATAAAGCCATACTTCAACTCCATCGTGAAATAATCCAGCCCTACAGCACTACTATGAATCTCCTGATCTCCTGACGTTTACCCCGGACCCTGGTTTATGTTTTTATCATCGATGATAACCACCATCCCATACCACCTTCCCTGAAATTTCCGATGCGTGGTACAGGTGCTCTAGGGTGTGTGGGGTAGGGGGGGGTAGGGGGATATGGCGGGGAGGATGGGGGTGTGTGGATGTGTGGATGAGAGGGGGGGGGGGAAGGGGGGGTAAAAGATGTGTGCTATGATTTACATACATACATACATACATACAGCTCCTACATGGACTTCATGGACTTCCTAGCTGAGCTGGATAAAGTAACATAATGCACGACATCTATTATGTACATACATCTGTACCCTGGAGGGTTTCACGGGAGTATATATCCGGGTGAAGTATAGCTAGCTAGCTACATAGTTGCAGGGTATGGAATTGGAGATTTGGTAGATAGATATATGTATATGGTGAATGGTGAATGGTGAATGGTGAATGGTGAATGGTGAATGGTGAATGGTGAATGGTGAATGGTGAATGGTGAATGGTGAATGGTGAATGGTGAATGGTGAATGGTGAATGGTGAATGGTGAATGGTGAATGGTGCTGGTGAATGGTACATGAAATTGAGGGAACATTTGCTTCGGTTATAAAGTCGAAGACTACGTTGAAGAAAGCTTATCAAGGTCTTAAGGTCTCAAGATTATCAGTTGGAACGACCACCACCACCACCACCACCACCACCACCATCATCATCATCATCATCATCATAGACGATAGATCCATAGATTCGTTAACCATCACAGATGATCTGCCGTAGTAATCTCCTTCTTTTCGTATGATCTAGCCATAGTACCAGAGCACCATATCACCATACCACCATACCACCCTCCTGGGTCCTATCCATTCGAAAATCGTCAAGCCCTCAACCCCTCAAACCCGTTATAACGTATAACATCCGGAATCAAGGTAATATACATATACATATACATACTTAGGTACCGTATATGTATCATACCAGCACACCAGCATACCAGCATACCAGCATCGATCCAGAATCTAAACCCACATTTACCTTCAATCATCACTTCATCACTTCACCAATGCTTCATCGATCATCACTAATACCTCAAGAACAACACGAATAAAAAAAAAGAGCCATATCCTATATCCAGATTCTACTCTTCACCTCATTCTTCCCTTCCTTCTTCTCTTCACCAATTTTTATCATGACATATTCAGGGTTAATAAAACCCGAAAAGCGAAAAGCGAAAAGCGAAACAACGCAACGCAACGCAAAAAGCACAGTGTAGTCAACCGACAACCGTCAATGTCAACAGTACACAGTACACAAGAACAAGACCAAAAACAACAAACAAACACAAAAACGAAAGCCAAAGTCAACATCAGATAAGATAAGCCTACATACATGATACACCCACTCCATTGACCATCTATCCTTATACCTTGTTATGCAACGTACCAGAAACCAAAAAGCGAAAAAAAGAGAAGACGCTTCAAAAAAAAAAATGATGATGATACAAATCATATCCTTCAAGATTCATAAAAAAAGAAAGACAGTAATAACAAAAAAGCAAAATACATGGGGAAACAAAAAGCAAATGTATAGATGTATATGTAATGACATCCAGCGCTACCATTAACATTTCCTGCTACTTCCTGCGTACCGTTGATGAGGGTGATGAGGTTGATGATATAGATACATCCGCTATAGCCATCTGACATTGCCACATTGTCGTCATTGTCTTTTAGAAAGCCATTTCCATCGCCACCGCACCAACGTTATTGGATTATGCAGAAAATCGTTATCTGGTGCGCTATCTAGCGCTATGGTTTCAACGCCATCTGTCCACCATCACCATCCCTACACGCCACTATTTGCCCTTACACAGCTTACACAGCCCAATGCACCACCTCGATAGCAGTGATAACCAGGATTAGAGTACTTGGCAAAATAACCACGACGTAACTCCAGAACAAAACCCTAGTGATAACATCTTCATAAACCCTATTCTGCTGACAAATCTGTGACAACTGCAAGGCACTTGGTGCACCTGCGAGCAAGAAACAGACAATCAAGAAGATGGGGTCATCCAAAATTGTAATATTAACGTACTTGGCCGCCAAAGCCAAAATCGGTCCAGTAAAAACGAATGGTAAAAGCATACGAGATACCATTGATGCGATTAGGATCTTGGATTCTTCTTTACTGGCGTTACCAGTTTCACCCTTGGTGGAGTTGGCAAGGTTGGCTCCGAGGACAACAAGGATTAACGGCACTGCTACACCACCAGATTGGCTGACGGCACGTGTGACAGAAGCGTTTACAAAGGTACCCTTAGTAAAGAAGAGCTTTTGTAAGGCGGGGATGGAGGCAACGGTAATGGCTGCTAGCATGGCCCAAAGGGGAGGGTTCATGATGTCTAGGAAGCCAGTGACAATGCGACGGGTGTAATGGCAGAAGGCGGCGAAGAATCGAGAGCAAGAAGATTTCGGTGCAGGCGATGTTTCGGTAGTTGGTAGGAGACTGACGTCATCGCGCTCGGGGGAGGGGGAGCGGTCGCCGACTAAGGTCGAGGTACTAGGAAAGCCGCGAATGGGCGTACGAGATCCGGAAGGAACAGTCGAGTCAAAGGCAGAGTCATGCGTTCCAGAAGTTAGGCTTCTACGGTGGTTGCGTGTTGCAGAGAGGAAAGGTTGCTGCTCTTCCTGGGTCTTTGCAACGTCGGTGAAACGGTCAACTTGCACGGCGGTAAGGTCGTCGTCGTCATCTGACATGTCGGCGTCGTCACGGTATCTTCTGATAGAGCTTGCTGGCTTATCGGGGGCCAATAAGACATTGTAACCCCATGTCCAACGAAGAAGCTGGCCGAGTTGCTGAAAGATAAGAAGGTAAAGGATACCTCTTGCGGCGACTTCGGAATCGTTATCACTGGGGATACGGTCCCAGTGTAGGCCGCTGATCGTGTGCGCCAGGGATAATACCAGGGAGATTGGTAGAGAGTTAGAGTTACCAAACACGCCCTAACTCATATATGTACCACAATCAGTACGCCATCATTTCGCTGGGAGAGGAGGAGATATAACTGACCATTGCGATCACAAAGTTTCTTGCCTTCTTTTCGAAACCAAACAATTTGGAGACACCGAGAGCACAAAAGTAAGAGATGGCGGTCATAATAACGAAAAGAACCGGAATAACACCAAGCTCAGCAATTTTCGATAGAGTAAGCTGACTTGCGAGCTTGATAAAAACTACAGTTTATGTTAATACCACTTTCTCAAAATTATGGTGATATCTGATGACTTACTTAGACAGGGCGTGAAAAGCGACATGTTAAGGTTGGAAACGAATTTTTGATTCTCAACACTGAAAGCTCCCATTCTCGCAAGAATGTAACCAGGTAATGCCACGCAAACTACCTCCATTACTGCCTCGAAAACCAATAATGATAAATGTAACAACGAAGGGTGATCTCCACCCGTCGATTCGCGTGCTTCTATTGTGCTCCATGCGTACATTGTGTCGTTCGTAGGCACCGCGGGGTACATCATCGGTGATTGTAATCCATTGAGACGGAAGGATGTAGGTGAGCTAAATAAACTCATCACAGAGTTTATGGTTTCGTTATAACAGGATAGGTAATAAGTAGGTGCAAAAGCGATTGCTGAGACGATTGTGTCGATGAACAGTGAATAAAGCGTGGGTAACGACGGCAGGACAGTCGGAGAAGGGAGAAAGCAGTGAACTGTGGGAAGCGACGTTTGCTGGATGTCGTGTGTGTCGGACAAGAAGGACGTCTTGTGTGCAAAAAGAATGGTCTTGCGGTGGCAGAAACGCGTGAAAATCGACTTCGACTTGCTGAGTGTGGAGGCTATGTAATTGTTAGTGCTAAGAAGCCGGTATCTTGTATCTATTCCGCCTATCTACCTGATCGGGAGTAGTGCTACTTGGCTTCAGTAAGCCGGTGAGTTCTTGATGCCGGTGAATTCTTGATACTTGCGCTCAGGCCGATATGTAGGATGTGGATGTACAGACTGTAGTATGTTGTTGGAGTAAGGTATGAGGTTTACAGGATCTGGAGGGTTGATGTATGACGAGCTGCTGTTCACTGCCTCTTTTGTCGTCTCAAAACAGGAGTTTGTCTCGCATACGCAGTAACCGCAGTTGATCCGGGGTATGTATGACCTGCAAAGGGGGTTCAGATCAGAAAAAAAAAATCAGTGCAGTCGACTGTATTTGAGACGATTCGTTTGTTGGTTCCCGTGATTTTCTCTTCACCGGACTCACTTGCACAATTCTATACACGCGGCTCTCAAACACTGGTCCAATTGTTTGTGCACGAGCACGAAACAGCATAGCGCTTCACCTTTGTTTGGAATCCGATGTCTGCCACGGGTAACTCACGCCATCGCTGCCCAAGCGCTCGAAATATCTCGACTTTTCCAGAATCGATTACTCTGCCCAGCTTGACCCTGATGACTTTCCCAGAATCGACTACTTCGCCCAGCTTGATCATGATGACTTTCCCAGAATCGATTGCTCCGCCCAGCTCGCCCAGAGCTCTGGCGTTGTTTGCCATACTCCACTTGAGCCCAGCCTATCGCCGCAAACTCTGGTGGCTTGCGTCACCACCTTCAAAAAGCTTTCATGACGCGAAGAAAAAGATGACTTCCAGGCACACTGCACCGTTCCTGGTTTTTCCAGCCGCAGCGTGACACAGCAGAGAACATCCCTCAAGTTGCACACGCTGCCAGTTCCAGCGATCTCGTTGGGCAAGCGAAGATCTCCGAAGCCACAGGGAACGCACGGGAACCACAATTCCTACATAGAGCAGATACACAAAACCGGCTACAAAAGCAGATAAAAAATCGACTTGTCAACGGGTAAATTATTAATAAAGCCACATATTCCACCAATCCGAAACGCAGGTCGCCGAGGTTGAATTGTATGTGTGCGACTCTAGATGTACGTTGAATTATTATCCAGATTAACTTGCACACACCATATACATACTCTTTCTCAGGATCGGGATCATCAAGTCTCGTCACTGTACAGTTAGCTGCGGTCATATTACCGCCCGCCCTGCATCACCAAAGTCTATCTGGATCCGGAACATGGAATCGGGGGTTGGAATACCTGCTTCCAGAAGCTCGCTATCTATATCCTGATGCACAACAACGAGATGAAGATCTTTAACTTGGCAAGGCCGACGAGGCGGCGAGGATATGTATATCGAACATTCAAAGCCGAGAAGAGGTCCCTAGTACCTACATGTGCATCGCGATCCGAAATCAAATCACCGACACGGGAAGTCTAAGCACGTTATGAAGCTTGAAGCTTAAAGCTTCGTGCTTCGGGCTTCAGCCGCTTCACCATTTAGGCGCCATCATCGTGGGCGCTGGACGGCGGAGTTTACCCCAAAGTCTAGAGTCTAGGCGAAACCATCTCTTGGCAAAAGACATTGGCACGAGGTCTGGTGATGTCTCGATGTCCCGATTGTCTCGCCTAACTGCCGCTTGTCTTCCCAACGACACAGCCCCTCGGGTTGTAACTTGTCAGCCTCTTTCTGCGTCTCGGGTTGTCAGCCTATCGACGTATCTAGATCATAGGGCCCTTGTGTCAACTCAGCCTGCCCTGCCGAGCTTCATTTGCTATGTACACATACATAATGAGAACCGCAGTTATATGTAACTCTCTACATAGTTCGCTCCGATGTTGACACCTAACTACGGCTCATTCACTGGAGAACTTCCCGCAAGGCTATTGACATGCTATAGCAACAATTTTTCTATTGAATTTCACAGCAGAATGATAACGTAAATTGTTACGAATTCGCTTATCACGATTGATCGCGTCTCTGACCCCAATGCCTTTGTGATTTCAGAGCTACAACTTTTGGTTGGTTGGAGGGCATTGTGTATTGTTGGAAAATGTAATAGAAAAAGCGTTGCTATAGCCTTACGGGAAGCTCTCCACTATAAACCCCCTCCGCCAACACCCGGTATCGATATATGTAAATAAATCTAGATAATTCTCTTAATCCCAGCCACGGCAGTCCTATCATTCGGAATACACGGTGTGCCGTAGCACCGGATCAGCTGGGCTGTGCTTCTGTGCCTCTGTGTATGCTGTGTAGGTTATATATTTCATGCTATGTATGCTGTATGCTATATGCTGCGTCCTGTGTCCTGTGTCCAGAATTTACTTCCCGGGGTGTTTCCATCGTTTTCATCGTTTCCATCGTTTCCATTATTTGCATCGTTTCCATTATTTGCATCGTAAATTATCCCCCTCTAACCTTCCGCTTATCCTTCAATGATAATAGAAATCGAGATCATTATCATTATCATGATCAGTTTCATCACCTTCGTGCAGTGCATCCCCAACCGCAAGTCCGACAGTCCGACAGTCCGGCAGTCCGACAGTCCGAAATTCCGAAATTCCGCAGGCCTGCAAAAGCCAAAGCCAAAAGCCAAAGATGAATCGAAGTAACAGCAGTGCCATGCCATTATAGAACATTCTGTAGGCATAGTAAATCATAGTACCTGTAGGAATATCGTTTTCTATTATCTATTTATTTTTTCATTTTTTCATTTTTTCATTTTTTCATTTTTTCATTTTTTCATTTTTTCATTTTTTCATTTTTTCATTTTTTCATTTTTTCATTTTTTCATTTTTTCATTTTTTCATTTTTTCATTTTTTCATTTTTTCTTATTCCGCTTCTTTTTTTCATTCTTTCATTTTTTCATTTTTTCATTTTTTCATTTTTTCATTTTTTCATTTTTTCATTTTTTAATTTTTTAATTTTTCATTTTTTCATTTTTCATTTTTTCATTTTTTCATTTTTTCATTTTTTCATTTTTTCATTTTTTCATTTTTTCATTTTTTCATTTTTTCATTTTTTCATTTTTTCATTTTTTCATTTTTTCATTTTTTCATTTTTTCATTTTTTCATTTTTTCATTTTTTCATTTTTTCATTTCCCATAAATCACGTTCTATGTAGTGGGTAGTGGTAACCGCACTACAAGCACTACAAGCCCCGGTGGGTTTTTACATGCAAGATCCAAGCTCCAAGATCCGGGATTTTCAGGATTTTCAGGTACCGTACATGTATACCGGAATGATCATTGATTACATACCATCGGCACTGTAGGAACCGTAGGCACCAGGGAACCAGGGAAATTACACTCAATTCATTGATTACTTATGACCTTGCACTTTTTGACATTTATGACACTTCTGTATTTATGACATTTTTGACATTTATGACATGTGGATATGTGTATACACAGTGTCGATTTTTCGGGTTTGGGTTCGGGTTCGGGTAGGAATGGATGTGATTAGTAATACGGATTCTCCGGGGTAGGCTGTATATGGAGGAAGATATGGATATGGAGTATGTTTGTGGTGATGTTTTTTATCTTAGATGGTAGGCTGGGAATTGGGGTTATGGTTTGGGGTTTTGGGGTTTACGGGGTCATGGGTGGGTACAAAGCTCGTATTGATATTGACTATGAAAGTTCTCAGTATCAGACATAGGATAAGCTAGCACTTATGAGGAGAAAGAGAAAAAGGAAGAAGAAGATGGAGACGGAGACGGAAACCTTTGTGAGCACTGAGTGATATTGGATATTGGATAACAAGCGAAGATAGTATGACAGAACAAACATAACGAGGGGACGGCGATAAGGCAACATCCACCTCCACAGACAGTCACGGCATGGAGCGCGGCTTGATAGGTATTCTTTAATATTGATGTTGGTGTTGATGCTGGTGTTGATGCAGGTGTTGATGCTGGTGTTGATGCTGGTGTTGATGCAGGTGTTGATGCTGGTGTTGATGCTGGTGTTGATGCTGGTGTTGATGCTGGTGTTGATATTGATATTGATATCTGCATGCGTAAAAACTAAGTTAATACATCTGGATTATATAACTCTGTAAATAAACTATCCAGCTTCCAGTATATAATCTAATATGAATTGATGATACAAGCTGTAACTTTTTATATATAATACCAATAAACTTTGGTTCTTTAAGCAGTAACTTCAAAAGGCATGTAAACAGCGGAAATAACATCCCTGACCTTGGCATGTGCATTCCTTCAACACTGCACCCCCTCCCCCCCCGCCCGTTGGCAGGTGATAGGCAACCTCTTAATTTATCATATTCCCTGAGCCTACTCCAACTCCATCGTTCATTCTTCACCTTCACCGCTCATACCTAATAACTCCCAAGAAGCCATAAGTCCAAAGTCAAGTGAATGAGACACCGACATCCACCCCCAAAACACCACAACTACAAACCTCAATCCCAAGCTCCCACTTTCCCCTGGTCTTCACATCACCCATCACCATCACCAGCACCCATAAACCAACCCATAAACCAACCCATAAACCAACCCATAAACCAACCCATAAACCAACCCATAAACCAACCCATACCAGCACCATAACTACCTCCCGAACATTCCCGTAGACCAGTCCAGTACCAATCATCCATATTTCCTACATAATCAACACTCAATACCCAGAATCCTGTAATACCATATCGCCATTTTCATTTGTAAGGGATTAAAATTGTTTAACCCCCTCCCCCCCCCCCCCCCCCCCACGCCACCCCCTCTCCACGCCAAATTTCATAGGCTGCAGTGGGAAATGTTTTCTATATATAAGAAAGAATTCTCCATGGATTGGTTAGTTAGCTGGTAATTTTTATCAATTGGCTTTGTATGGGGTTTTTTTTTGTTGCAGATGGTGAATTTGGATGGGATGAGGAATGTGATGTTACTGGAGATTGGGAATAGGGATTGGGGATTGGGGATTGGGGATTGGGGATTGGGGATTGGGGATTGGGGATTGGGGATTGGGGATTGGGGATTGGGGATTGGGGATTGGGGATTGGGGATTGGGGATTGGGGATTGGGGATTGGGGATTGGGGATTGGGGATTGGGGATTGGGGATTGGGGATTGGGGATTGGGGATTGGGGATTGGGGATTGGGGATTGGGGATTGGGGATTGGGGATTGGGGATTGGGGATTGGGGATATATAATGTATGTACATATGTATACAAAAAGGCGACGTCGGCTTGCAGCTGGTGAAGTTTAAACTCACGGGAGGGGGGGGGGGGAGGGGGTGGGTGATAGTGATGTTAATGTTAATGTCATTGATAAATAACAGCATCAACTCCTTCCATAGGGTATTTTTATGAATTGAAGCTTGCGTTAAGAGCTGGAGGTGGTATGCTAGCAACAGGTCGATGGATGTGAAGGATTACTGATGCTTGTGGAATAAGTAATATCCACGTATCTTATCCTCAACAGATCGATATATATCCCATCTAGACTTTGTTTTGTTTCATAATAAGGGGTGTGTTTGATGTATTTGGGATTTAGATTGTGTTACATGAAGAAGTTTTTATTGGGGTGATTGGTTATTAGTAATTAGTAATTAGTGATTTCTGGTTAGTGGTTAGTGATATGTAATATTCAATACGTACTCATTACAGGCTGGATATGGTGATCAGAATATAAGTACAAAATGCGACGTCGCTTAGGTTATTGGTAAAATGAAGTCAACATCCAGCCGGGATTGATGGGGGGGGGGGGGGGGGGGGGCGTGATAACTTATAAATCTTAATCCTATAAAGGAGTAATCTTAATCACATATTAACCCCATGGGCCATAATCCACTTCATCCTCCCTTTTGCCTGCTCTCTTCCTCTTTTCATTTACCATTACTATCACAATCACAATCACAATCACAATCACAATCACAATCACAATCACAATCACAAGCACAAGCACAATCACAATCACAATCACAAGCACAATCACAAGCACAATCACAATCACAATCACAATCACAATCACAATCACAATCACAATCACAATCACAATCACAATCACAATCACAATCACAATCACAATCACAATCACAATCACAATCACAATCACAATCACAATCACAATCACAATCACAATCACAATCACAATCACAATCACAATCACAATCACAATCACAATCACAATCACAATCACAATCTCTACCAAGGTCCAAAGTTAACTTCTCTAATCTTAAATTAACATATATATCACTAGAGCTTGACTGGTAGGATAGCAAGATACCTCCCAAACTTGTGCAATGGTGCTTATGGCGTAAACTATAGCGTAAACTAACTATCATATCATATCACTCGATATAAAAGGTATGAGGTTTGTGGGTTTGTGGTTTTGTGGTTTTGTGGTTTTGTGGGTTTGGTATATTTATGATGGATGGATAGATAGATACAAGAAAAAGCAAGCATCATCAAAAAACGACAGAACAAAATCAATCAATCAATCAATCCATCCATATCAATCCCATTTCTTTCTCAATCCATATCAATTCCACATTCCCTACAGCATCACAAACATCACCAATAAAAATCACCAACTCAAATCACCAAACCGCAACTTAACCCCCCTCAACTCAATTCAAAAAGCAATAATAAAAAAAAATAGAATTTCCAACGCCATCCAAGTGCTTTGTGCATGAAGCATACCAACACCACCCCACACACACCAACCCACACCAACCCACATAAACATACCAACAACACAACATACCAAAATACAACAACACAAGAAACAAACAAACAACAAACAACACAACACAACAAACAAATAACAAAAGAAATATATAAGTAATAGTATATATCCAAAGAAATGACGGCCGTTACATGATGATGATGATGATGATGATGATGATGATGATGGTGGTGGTGTGGTCAGGGACCAGGGTATATCTTGTTGCATAAGATAAGATAAGATAAGTCAAAGTCAAAAAGAAAAAAAAAGAAAAAAAAAAACAGGAACAAGGACAAGGACAAGAAAAAAAGATGGTAGAAAAAAGATGGCAGAAAGGAAGGTTAAATGTTACTAAAAACGAAATAAGAAAACAGAAAACAGAAAAAAAAAGAATAGAAAATATAAAAGCTGGTTACCAAGTTACCCTGTTACCAAGTTCCCAAGTTACCCTGTTACCAAGAAAAAATAAGTTGTCATACAATACTGTATACTTAATTCACCACGCCTTAAAATGACCGCTAAACAACCATATCTCAACCAGATCCTCCCAAGCACTATACCCCATCATTATCTCGCACACACACAAAAAAAAAATACATATGCATCAACAAACACCTCCGTTCCACTCTCAACTCTTCATCTCCGATATTCCAATCCCTAATGTTTCTTTCTCAACCCGGAACTCCTAATGCGTAGCTCTCCTTGCTCCTAGTCTCAATGTAAATATCCTCTTCAAGCTTCCAACAAAGCCTTCATTCTTATCCTCCTGTGCCTGATGATCCTGTGCCTGCTGATCCTTCCCAACCTTCGACTCCTCAACTTTCTCAGTTCCCGTTACCATCTCTGGCTGGGAAGCTTCCCCGTTTCCTTGGACCGGGGTTGGACTTGTTATTTTCACTATTGGTGGTATTGTTCCATTTACTTGTGTATTCTGCGGATCCTGTGCATTCTCCGGCTTCTGATTCTCTGAACCCTGAGAGTTCTGAGGATTCTGATGGTTCAAAGAGTTCAGCGAAGGCGCATCTGGCAAAAGCGGCGTAGCAACAGCCAGACTCTGGTTCGTAGTTGGAACCTTAGCTGGGGCAGTAGATCTTCGCCAGAAGATTTTACGGTCCTGACAGGAATTTGGAGTAGCGGAGGTTGAAGCGGAGGAGAGGGATAAGAAGAAGCTTCTTGATCTGAGTGGGGAGGTTAGTGGATATTATTCTTTCAGGGGGATTGGATTGTTCCGTTGTTATATATATATTAGTGACAGGATTTACGGGGACATACTTTTCAAGGAATCCTTTTTCTAAACCAAGTCTTCTACGTTCTTCTTTCGCAGCTTTCTTTTCCGCTTTTTCCCGGATCTTCATGTTTCGTTCCATTTCCCGGATTTCATCTTTTGGCATGGCGCGGTTGATTACTCCCCCTGGTGCCCCTGGGTTATCGTTGACTTCTGGGAATACATCCTGGAGGAAGGTGTTGAGAGAGTCGACTCTTGCTACTGGGCTGGGATCCTGCTCTGCTTGGGTTGTGTAGTATTGCATAGGTGGGCTTTGGGCATAGTTTGATGGCGAGGATTTGGAGCCATCGGATGGAGTATGCGCTCCGTAGGCACCGCCTGGACCTTGAGGGTAGAGAGTAAAGTCGGGACGTTGGTTGCCGTGGTAGTACGATGCGGCTTCACCTTGGACTGGGGAGTGAGGGATTGTGCTGCCAGGACGGAAGGGAGGGGTGGGGTGAAGCGCGGAGATGTAGCCATAGGGAGGAGAGGGATGGGAGGTTGCAACAAGGCTGGGATGCTGGGGGGAGCTGGTGACGTAGTAGGGAATAGGGTTCAAGCCATTGATAGGCATAGGGTTCATCCCCGCGCCGTTGGGAACGTTGTTAGGGTAGGTTAAGCGAGTGGGGGAAGGTTGACGGCTAGGTTCCGAGCTCTCGGAGTCTGGTATGTTGTCAGATGTGTATACGGGATGTTGGATATCGTAGGACATACCATCGGCATGACCATTGATGGACTCGGCATCTGATTTCTTGCCGAATAAAATGGTACGCATTTGCCCGACTTTGATACCCATTCTTGCCAATTGCTCATGCTTAATTCTATCCTCTTCTGTAACAGGCGAATACTTTTTTCGGTTCGCGGGCTCGCACTTGTGGGATTGTAACCGACGCTCCTCGGCGGTACGGTAGCCACACTTTTCACAGTAGTGAGGAAGAGTGTGGGTTTTGATATGGCGACGAAGTTCGGAAACTCGCTTGTAGTTTTTTTCTTTACAGTGAAAGTATTGTTCTGGGTCTTCTTCGTAGTAAAGACAACGCCATCTACCTTGGGATGAGGCAGGGGCTTCTTCATCGCCTGATTCGCAATCATCATCGACTCGAGTTTTTTTGTTGTCTGGTGAGTTTTCGTGACTCGACAATGGATCTTCGTCATCATTGCGACGCTTGTTAGTCGGCACTTGTACACCACATTGCATGTAGAATCCCTCTTTCAGTTTTCGTAACTCCTTTAATAGGTCGTCTTTGAAAGAATCAAAGTATGTCTCAATAGTTGTTTGCTTCGCAAAAGGTCCTTGATCGGGATTTGATTGCACATGCTGGAGTAATCTTTGCGTAAAGTCATAGTACGGGATCGGGTTTATGAAATTAGGTATCAATGGTTCGTTCAACTGGAATGCGTCGTAGCCTGGTGACATCTCGTGTCCAGCCGAGTTTGGCGACGGGAAGAAATTCTGTTGCGGCTGTTGGTACTGGTACTGCTGGTACTGATCATTCTGGAATTGGGTATGCGCTTGTTGGTGCGGTAGCGATAGAGGAGCAGCGGTGGTAGCCATGGAATTTCGAACGGTGTGGACTGTGGTCATTGCTTTCCTCACAGACCACTGGATAGGAATTGGCTCGCGCCTTAGATAAGCTTAAAAAAAGGGAGCTTGTTGATGATGGGCGTCTTTTGTCTTTTCGGGTGGGTTTCGTTTTCGGAAACACTGGTGATCGATTAAACAATGTTGTTACTGCGCAACCATTCTCCGATTTTCGTGGGCTGGCCGAGGAGTTGGCGGTGTTCTGTGTTGTCTTAGAGCTGCGACGTGCGTTGCGCAGCGATGGAGAAGATTACTGTTAGCGTGGTGTTGCAGACCGCAGAGGGAAGGCAGCTTTGGTGGTGGTGGTCGGTCAGAGGATTCTAGTGTCGGACCAGCCCTGGCATAAGCTGTCACTCGATGATGCGTTGCACGATGGAAGTGGAGGGGGGGGGGTGGTGGACGATTGGATGGGAGGCCGGGGGGGGGGGGGGGGGTTCGCCAATGATCCGACGCTACATCAGTCGTTTAATACATACAAGACTTTTTTTTTTTTCGGCGTTGGCGACGCCAGCGGAGACGAGAAAAAAAAGTAGTATGTGTAGGAAGGGGGATTGCGAAGTTTTAGAGGTTTGAACACAGCAGATTCACGGAGTTCACCAGGCTCATTAAGCGCCGACCATATATTTTTCAGAGATGTCGCTCGGAAGCCGACATGGGCGATATGAGGAATGCATACAGCAAACACGGCGGATGAAGAAACCATGCGGGTGTGCCATCTCTGGGGAAACACAAGCTCAAGCCTAAATGCACGCCAAATCGTACCAGTCTGGAGAAACCCGGACGACAAAGCTGATTCAGCGATACGGATAATGTTGCACGTGACCGTCTCCAACCAGCTGTCAGAATGGGGTTCCGATAGCCAGAGTGGTGGCATCCTTTGCCATCTTATGCGAGCGAAGCTGCACGAATTTATTGGATTTGCCATCGAGAAATTGAAGCTTGGAAGTGCAGCCCGCATACACCAACCACATTGCCGGTGATGCTCACCGAAAGAAGAGGGAGATTTTAGGAGCTGGAAAAGAGAATCCTAAGAGGCCAACCGGCTGTTTTTGAGGGCAAAAATAGCAGCGAAACGAATTTAGTGTGGTGGTTATTTGGATAAAACATGCGATGAATCTGACATGGCCGTCGTTTGGATAAAACATGCGATGAATCTAGTGAGACGGTCGTCTGGATAAAAACATACAATAGACAACATTAGCAGTGATCGCAGAAAACCGCAGAGCACCCCAACAAAATAAATAAAAAACATCCGGAAGGTGAACTCTTCCTGCAATCTAGCAAAATGAGATCTGACTGTTCTATCGGCTTCTAGATGCGGTACTACTCGGTTGATCGTGGTACGTACGCAATCGCGCCCACGTCTAGCTGAGCAATTCCAACGACACACCAAAACTCCGTCAAATGGGTGAGAAGCCATGACTTTACAATACTTGAACGAGTACTTGAACTCAAACTCTTTATCCCTTCTCAACTCCTTGCAGTTACGCCGCAACGTCACTGTCGAAACAGGCGCCGAAGTGTAGTGCCACTGGGTGCACTACTCCACAAATTGATGCCCACATGTGCAGCAGGCTTCACTGACAATTTAGTAATAAAGACTTGCACTTCCTTTTTGGTGGCCGAAGATGCTTAACTGCCATGGAAACACATTTCGCGTCAGAAGTTGATGAATATTCCATTCCACAGGATTATGTAGAATATCGAACAGTGCAACTCTAGAAGGTTTTGCCCTTTGTAACATGCTTTCGGATACATGCATCGAGAAGCTATATTTTTAGATGTTCTGAAACCTAAGCATAAGTCAGCTTCCGTTCCATCAACAGCAGACGCCGAGATTTATGCCGGGAAATGGCGATCTTCAGGCGGGTCCGAAAAGTCGAACAATGTCTGGATGTAGATCTGTGGAGACGGAGACGGGATGTAACGGACTTGTCTTTGTATCGGCATGTCGCTACTTTCTCTTCGGAGGTTGCGAGCGTCTCATCCATACATACCTCCAGCCAGTAAATACCTTTTCATCACGTGCTCACTTGTAACCCTACGGACCCTCGGTTGTGCCTGAGGCCCTGAGCTTGTGAGCTGAGCTCTTAGCTACAATTAGCACGGTCTTGCCGCTCGTCATAAACGCGACTCCGGCCAAGAGGAAATGCAACAGATCTAACGAGATCACAGTGACTAGATATTCTTCCGGGTATCCTTGACATGGTTTTACTCGAATTTTATTCGCTTCTGTGGCGTTGCTGGAGAATTAAAGGTACAAGTGAAGCAATTTCTCCTCAAACCCATCCAACACACAGTGCGACATTCGGTCAGATATCAGAAATCACCGTCCCCGATAGAGAAGGAGTTGTCCGTTGCCGCTGCCCCCCGCTGGAAGAAACCAAGGCTAGTCAGCTGACGGGCAAACTTTACGAAGACGAGCACGAACAGACAAAAAGAACAGACTCATACGAACAGTCGAGGGCTGAGAGAGAGAAAGAGGGGGAGAGAGAGAGACATCATCAACCACCTTCTCTTGCGTGCAAATAATTATTCTAACAATCAGCTATTTCTCCAAAATCAACATAGCTAAACTTCAGAACTTGATCATCGAGTTCTTACTTCTCCAGCTGTTCTCCCCTTCCTCACACTGTTACTCAACTTCTGCCCAACTCCTTCTCCTGTCCTCTTTGTGCCATTTTTGTCCTGTGTTGCATGCCTAGCAAAGCCCTCTTCCTCGCCCCCCTCCCCCCCCCCCACCAACTCCAGTCCACTCCCCACCCCCCGCCCTCCTTCTACTCCCCCTCCTCCTCCCTCGGGCTCATCCCGCCCCCATTTTCTGACTGGCCACTCGCAAACCGTCACGCTGCAACGAACCTTCAGCACAAAAAAAGTACCTGTCACGTACCGAGCTTGAACGTTTAGAGACCGCTGCTATTATTAAATTCTCAGTTAGAGAAAAAGAGTGCCAGCAGCAGCTCACGGACTACACAAGCTCGTTGCCAAAACATCCCCCCAGCGATGCCCTTCCAATCCCTCTTTCAGAAACCTGCAAGCCGTTCTTCCACTCCGTTGTCTCCCCCGCCCAACCCCACTTCACGCCCAAGCATCTCCGCTCCGATCCCGACTGAGGGCTCCGCGCAGTACGGACGACCGACCATATCAACTCAGAATCCAAGAACAACCATCACTTTAGTACCCTCAGAACCGCGATCAGCAGTACCATCGCCATTGACGCCGTCTCCAGCTTCGAGAGGGAGTGAGTTTGCGGCTGAGCAACCCCGGAGTTTTCAACACCAACATCACGACAGCACGGACTCGAACAATATTCCAAACTACACTCCTTCAGCTCTATCCACCGCATCATCTTCTTCTGCGCGTCACGGCAGCGAAGTCAGTAACCAGCCGCAACAGCAACAGCAACAGTCTGGGAAAAGACCCGCGGGGCTGAACTTTTTCTCCTCTCATCGGGATAAAGATCGTTCTGTGAACGGCCCTACATCTCCACCATTAACTGGTCTCTCTCGCAAGCTTTCTACTAGATATCAAAAACAACCTCAGTCGCCGCCACCGCTACCAGACACATATCAACACCTTTCTCAGCAGCACTCCGCCCATTCTGCGGAGGACCTTGATCCTTATCTCCATCAGCAAGGGCAACATCAGCAAGGTACCAGCGTACGTTCCGTCAGACCGCATTCAGTTCTTCCAAGCACGCGCGAAACCGAAGCCATTGATTACGCTTTAAATAGAGGAGGGGAATATAATCCTAGTTCTATCCAACGGCACGATAGCTTCAGCCAAGCTAGCTTAGACTCCCAGCACCAACGGCAACCAAACCAATACTACGAAGCTCAAGGAAACGAATATCAAAACGTGGAACACAACCATCAAAAGCATATTCAGCAACAGCAACAAGAACTTGAAGATCACAATATGCCTGCTCCTAGACCGTCCGGAGATATAATGAGACCTGCTCCATCTCGTGATGCTTCTAATGCGAGCCAATTGCAGCCGCAGCAGCAGCAATATAACCCGCAAAGGACCAATACCAACGACTCATATCAACAGCATCAGCAGCAGCAGCAACAACATCAGCAACAACAACAGCAGCAGCAGCAGCAAGGTCTTCAAAACCAAAGCTATGATCCTTCTAAATTTGAAGACCCTGACCGGATGACTCCTGAAGCTCAATCTCAATCACGAATTGGAGATACAGCCAACTTGGACTTGGAGTTCCAACAGTGTCTCCAGGAGCTAGAAACCCTACGTATGAGACACTTAGAACTCTCCCCAGTAATCGTCCACTGATTTACCTCCTGAGAATATAGAACTCAAATATCGCCGTGTCAAAACTAAATACTTCGAGCGCGGCGCCGAAATTGAAAAGCTTCAAAACCAATTGGCTCACCAGCGTTTGGCGCAATCCCGTACCTCCCTCGATGACAACGAGTATACCTCTCGCTTCGAGCGCCTCGATGGCGCTATCAAAAACGTCGCCTTTGAAATTCGTCAAAGCTGGAAGACCATTCCCCCATGGCTCACTTCCAGTATCAATATTGGCGCCGCAAGTAAGGGAGGGCGCGAGATGACTGTTGTTGGCCGCGCCGCCATCTCCCGCTGGGTCGTAGACGAAATCATCGAGACCTTCTTTCACCCTGCTTTGGAGCCTAGCTTGTCGTCGAAGCTCAAAGACATCGAACGCAACATTCGTCTAATGGCCGGAAAATCCGATGACGACGATGCCTTGAGCGCCCGTATCTGCAACTGGCGCCTGACTACCTTGGATGCACTCCATAACGAAATTAACTCTCCCGCCGGTCACGAAATGCGAACCCGTCTTGCCGGAGACCTCGTAGACCGTCTAGTGTCACATTTGAAGGAATACCTCCACGACCCCGCACCTATCGGTCTCCTCGGCGGTGTTCAAATGGTCGTCGATATCTCCGTCGGTCTTATCTCAAACCTGCCAATCGAGTCTCGAGAAATCAAAGTCTGGTACCCACAGCCAGGCACCACTTTTAACCCCAAATTAATGAAAAGCGAGGGTGGTCTTCCACCTCTCGGAAACGGCGACAGTGATAAACAAGTCGTAGAACCAGGCCAAGGTCCCGGTAACAACAACCCATCCGATGATCAGGAGAATTCTGGAAAACATACACAACACAGTGGACCCGCTGATAGAGCTGGAGTCGCAGGATTACCCCAGGGTCAGCAACAACAGCAGGGTAAACAGGATACGAAGAAACCAAGCGGTTTCTCGGGAAGAGTTAAGAAGGCGTTACATGGAGCGCAAAGTCAGGTTACGGGACAGACAACGAGCCAGCAACAACCTCCCCCGAGTCCTGGTGCACAGGGTCCGAAAAGTTTACCGCAGAAGGAGGAGGTTGAGAAAATTCGTATGGCGGGCTTCTTTGCGGTTGAGGTTAGGGGAAGGAGTATTCTGGTTAAGGCGCCGGTTTGGTTGTAGGGTGTTTGCTAGTTTTATGGACATTGAGAGTGTTAAGCATTGTGAACATTATGAGTATTGCGGGTATGGGTATTGCGGGTATCGCGGGTATTACACGCATTGCAAGCTTCCGGAGGTGGGAAGATATTTTGTAAGCAGAAATGGAAGAAGATGTAGCCAAGGAAATGGTGTTTTGTTATTCAAGATACCCATATGGAAAATTTAAGGGAGAGAGGATGATTAATGTGTTTTTTTTATGTTATGTGTTTATGATATCAATTGAGAGTTTATGGTGTTTTTTTCTTTTCTGTTTTTTTCTTTTTTTGAACTTTGCTTTGATTTGCTTTGCGGTTTGATCTTTGCTTTGCGTTTTGAGAACTTGAGACCTTGAGAACTTGAGAACTTGATGGTATTGTTTTTTACGAATAGCGGATGGATCATGGATTTAACAAAACTGCGGTGGAGTTTTTTACGTTTACGTTTACGTTTACGTTTATGTTTTTTTTACGTTTGCTGTTTTTTTGTAGGGCATATTTGAGATGTTGGATATGTGGGATATGTGTTGGATATTTGAGATGTGAATACCATATTAAAATTTTATTACCTTTTATCTTTTATCATTATCATTACCTTTTACCTTTATCATTATCATTATCATTATCATTATCATTATCATTATCATTATCATTATCATTATCATTATCATTACCTCTTATCATTACCTTTTACCTTTTACCTCTTACCTCTTATCATTACCTCTTATCATTATCATTATCTTTATCTTACCTTTTCTTTCAAGGTACGTTTGGTACGTTTGGTACGTTTGGTGCGTTTGGTGCATTTGGTACGTTTGCTTCGACTGGGACCGAAAACCCTGGTTTTCGCTTGGAACTTGGAAATAAATGCACCGTTATATAAATGCACCGTTATCTTATCGGAATGTAATAGAGAGTATGAGCATCAGGATGAGGATGAGCATGAGTATGAGGATGAGGAATATTTGATGAGGCGGAGAGGGTATGTGTACTACGGATATTGAAGGGATAGTGAGGTATTGGGGGATGACGGGTATGGGGGATGAGGGATGAGGGATGAGGGATGAGGGATGGGGGATATGGGGGATGAGGGGGATGGGTGATATGGGGATTGGGGTATGGGGATTGGGAGATATGGGGTATTGGGAGATTGGGGGATTGGGGGATGAGGGATATGGGAGATGAAGAGATTGAAGATATTGAAGATATGATTGTGCTTATGCTTGTATATCATTGTGCTACGTATGCACCTACTTAGATGTATGACATTGTTGACATTATTGATATTGTTGATATTGTTGACATTGTTGACATTGTTGACATTGTTGACATTGTTAACATGTGATCGGTCCTACATACTCTGTATCTGTGTTTTCTTAAATTCTTAAATTCTTCCTTAGTATGGTTGGTTTCGAGGTTTCGAGGTTTCGAGGTTTCGAGGTTTCGAGGTTTCGAGGTTTCGAGGTTTTGCGGTTTTGCGGTTTAGGGGTTTCGAGGTTTCGCGGTTTTGAGGTTTAGGGGGCGGTTTAGGGGTCTTTATAAGTTTCCGTATTAATATTTACTTCTTCTCCTACTTGTTTACTTGGTTACTTGTTTACTTGTTTATGATATAAACCCAAATACGGGTTCAAAATTTATATATTGTGTTTTTTTTTATTGTTTTCTCGAGGGTTTTGGAGTTTTTTTTATTGGGGTTTTGGGGTTTTGGGGTTTTGGGGTTTGGGGGTTCTTGGGGTTTTGGAGTTTGGGGTTTTTATGTGGGGTTTGGGGTTCTTAGGGGGTTGCTGTTGATACATCATACGCTGCTGTTGATACATCATACGCTACTGTTCCGCTGTTGCGTTGCTGGGGTGCGTTGCTGCTGTTGCGTTGCTTTACTGCGCGTATTACGCGTTGCTGCCAAGTCGCTGCCTAGAGCAGGGTAGCCGTGCGGTAGGTAGGTAGCTGACAGAAAGATGGTAGCTGAAACATGTCAGTCAGCTCTGCATACGAAAAAACGAAAACTTCTGATGCTTGCTGATACGAAAATCTCTGATGCTGATACGAAAATCTCTGATACTGATACGAAAACCTCTGATGCTAATGCTGATGCTGATGTTTAAACAATGGGAATATGTACATATCATAGCTGAGTGAGGATTTTTGGATCTTGAGTAAACTGGTCGACTGGTCGACTGGCTGAGGTTTGGGAGGATGGAGGTTTGGGAGGATGTGGTTAATGGTGGTGGTTTGTGGCGACTATGTATCGCCATTATTGTTGGTATGGTTAGTGTGGTTAGTGTGGTTAGTGGGATTGGAACTACTGTCACTGTCACTGTCACTGTCACTGTCACTGTCACTGTCACTGTCACTGTCACTGTCACTACTGTCACTACTATCACTACTGTCACTACTGTCACTGTCACTACTGTCACTACTATCACTACTCCTACCTCCTCCAAAACCATCACACATAACAAACACGCTGTAATGATCTGTATCTTGTGGCTACATCTGTGGTTTTAGATTTGTGGATTTGTAGCTTATATACCATCCCGCCCCCCCGCTGAGGTATCTATATCTATATCTATATCCTAACCAATCCCACATCATCTAGTATCCCACATCATCTAGTATCATCTAGTATCCCATATCATCTAGCATCATTCTAAATTATCCGTAGCCCAGCAGTGGCTCAGTGGCTGGGTTGATTGCGGCTTAAATACTGCTGCCTAACTCCCCAGCTCCCCAGCTCCCCAGCTCCCCAGCTCCCCAGCTCCTCACCTCAGCGATGCCTAGATATGTACATACCGCTGTACATACCGCCAGCTACATACAAAGAGATGCATAGCCGTCGATGAACCCTTGTTATCCACATGATCGGTGCAGCGGGTGTTGGTATTGTGGAGGGGAGGGGGGTGGGGTTGGTTGGTTGGTTGGCCGGCTGATGGTTACATAGGTGCAGTGAAGCGGGGCGATAGGCTGGAGATTGGGAATTGGGATTGTAGATTCAGCCTTATGGTTATCATTTATGCATGTAGCATGGGAATGTAGAAGGGAGGAGAATAGAGGGAGAGGGGATGGTTAAAGGAAAGGAAGGGGGAGAAGTGAAGGAAGAAGGAGAATGGAAAGAGAGGAGAGAAGGAAGAAGAGAGGGATAAGATACAAGATACAAGATATATAGGAGGAAGAAAATAAAATATAAAGCACTTACTAACTAACTAACTAACTAACTAAATAACTAAAATAATCACAGATACTTATGCAATGCAATTATTCCAATTTCCGTCTGTATATTACTTCTTAAATACGATATCGGAATAGTATATGTATCAATAACTTCCGCTTTTTCCAAACCAGAATCTATTAATCATCAATAGCAGCAGCTAGCTAACTCCTGAAAACTCGGTATTTAGTATTACATTTATTTTAAATTCCTACAGTAATTACAATTTATATATGTCTACCTACCTAGGTACCTACTAAACTATCCATCCACCTATTTCCCAGAACCACGATATCATCATCATCATCATCATCATCACCATCATCATCACCATCACCATCATCATCATCATCATCATCATCATCATCATCATCACCACCATCATCATCACCATCACCCTCATAATCAACAACAACAAAAAAAAAATAACAATAACAAAATAACAATACCCAAACCCAAACCCCCAATAAATAAAAATCCGAATAAAAACACGGAACTAAAAGCTTAGAAAACGGTTTGGTTCCTGATATATTTCCTCCATAACCTTCATATAATTCCGGTCGATTGATAATGGGCCGATGAAACTAAATTCTTGAGGTAGAGGTTGTAAAAGTTGATGATTATATTCTATAGAAAATTTAGCTCACTGTTTTAGCCCGCTGTTTTATTTTGGCATTTATTTTGGCATTTGTCTACTTTTATTCATTTGTGTCCTTTTGATTATCTGTCTGCTTTTATTTACTTATTTACTTATCTATCTGTCAACTTTTATATTTTTATCCCCATACCCTTCGATTCCCCATTCTGATTCAAAATCACAACCATAGTTCCCGACACCGGTCGTGTGTGGTGGGGTGGGGTGGGTGGTGGAGCCGGATCTAAGTCAAGGTGTGTCGAGTATTTCTTCTACACATGAGATTACATACACTGTCACCACCATATCCATATCATTTCGCAGTCTTAAAAAAACCAGAACCAAAACAAAAAATAGATAGGGGGAGGGGGGGTTGCCGTAGATTGGGTTTATATAACGGTTAACCACCCAGCCAGCCAGCCAGCTAAATAATGTATGATAGAGATAAGATAGATGAGGGAGATGAGGGAGATGAGAGACGGTGTAGGAGTAATCTTGAATCTTTAATCTTAGAATCTGGTAATCTTTGATCTGGTAATTTGCCTATCGATATGATACCGTACCAATAACCTTGCCCAGTGGTTAGTTCCCCTGCGAGGTTTGAAGTTGCGACATCATCGGTGTTCGGTGTGTAGTGTGCTGGGTTCAGAGTTCAGAGTTTAGTGTTCGGGGTTCAGAGTTCGGAAATTGAAGTTTTTGATTTTTGATTTTTGATTTTGATGGAACATATGGAGGCGAATGAGTGAGTGAGGGAGTTCTTCGACCGCGTTTCATTCTGACTCTTGGGTCGGTTTTGTTTTAGGTATGTGGTATGTGGTATGTGGTATGTGGGGATGTGGTATCTGGTATGTATTTACTATTTTATTTATCGTGATGGAATGTTGACTGAGTTTTTCTTTCTTTCTTTATTTCTTTCTTTTTTTTTGGCTTCGTTGGGTCTTTGGGAAAATGTAAATAATTTGGGGATTATTGATTTTCGGATACAGCCGATGTCTAGGACGCTGGTTTCTTGGTTCTAATGGTATGTCGTATTGTTCGCTAAGTTTGCTATGCTTTGCTTTTACAGGCTTTGCTTTGGTTTGCTTTTGTATCCGTGACACCGTGTAACATAACCCATAGCTATGCGGCTATGCCATCGTTCATGAGCACAGATAAAAAAAGCACCGGCCAACTATGCTGCCCATATGCTGCATCAAAACTCAGCCCGGACATATATAGTCTTGCTTAATTGGATGTTCCATATTAGCATTTAGCCTTCTTCGTCAGATCAGACTTTTTTTTGTCTGACCTTGTCAGCGTTAAGCTGAATGAGCATACAAAAGTGCAGAGTGATGCATATGTATATCGACGATAGCAAAAAACAACCTTGTACCTTGGGGAAAGAGTGTTTATGCATTAGATTTGCCGTCCTCGAGTCAGTCGAAAATTGATGTGGTTTTTGAAAATACAGATAAACTTTCCTATGATAAACTCTTGTATAAGGAAATATCTAATTTTTGGAGACATCTCTCATACGATTGCATCGCTCAGGTCAAGGTCTGTCTGGGGAAAAGACACATAATTTGACTGGGTGGCCAGGATCCTTTCGCGTACTACACCCACTTAGTACGAGGTCATTGCTGGTCACTCGTGCCAAGCCGCACTCGACAACAGCATTCCAGCCTATAAGCAATGGTCGCCTCGGATCCGAGCCTTGCTTGTCACATCTAAAATCGCCAATTGCCCAATCCCCCCCCCCCCCCTCCCCCCCCTCGTAATCGCCCAATCGCTCAATCCACCCTCACCCCCTCCCCCCCAAATCGTCAGCGCCTGCTCATTATGTACCTGTGTGACCCTCCCCCCACAAACCCCGACAGCTGCTCTGCCAGTCTGCCAGAGAGGTTCCTGTCTTCCTGATCCCCCGGGGTTGCGCTGTGTTCCTCGAGCTCGAGTAATGGATCCTCTTTGGTCCCTCTTTGATCCTGTCGCTCGCTCGTTTTGTCGCTCCGCTCTCCTCTCTCGCTCCTCCACCACTCGCTTCGCTAGCCATCACCGCAGCTCCGAGCAGCCTTCTCGCTCACCGAGCATCAGCAGCGTAGACCTAGTTCAGAGTCAGTCCATACATCTAGTTTTAGTGCCCGCCCCCTCCCCCCCCCTCCCCCCCCCCTCCCTCCCCCCCCCATTCCCCACCCCAAAAATCCAAATCCTCATTTATCATCACCTAAACCGAATAATCCAACCAACCAAAATCCCAATTTATGATGAATTAAAATTGTGTGAGAAAGCTAGCTAACTGGGGGTCCCCAAAGTCCATCTTTATTCAGCCTCGCAACAACAACCTTTTACTCCGCCCGACAGGTCGTGTCTTGTTCGCTGTCGGTTGTCAAAGTAACTAACTACAGTCGACTGTACCTATTGTACACCCCCCCCCCCAACTTCCATCCAACCACCGGCATCCCAACCCTTACACCGATCGATCTAAATCCATCCATTTTACGCTGCCTGCCTCCGCCTCGAAGGAAGTAAGCAGAGCAGCAGACAGGAGCTGCAAGTTTGCTAACCGCCCACTCCACGAACATCGAACCTACCTTTGAACAACTACCTCTGATCGAAACCTCACTCACTCACTCACACCCACCCCGCCTTCTTCACCCCTCTTCGACCCTTCTTCCCTCCCTTCAAAATGTCGGGCCCAGGATTCAGCGGTCGTCTCAGAATGGGCTTTGGCCGTAAACAAGAAAAACAGCAACAGACTCCTTCACCTCCTCCAGTAAATACCGTTGGCGCTCCTGTTACTCAACAGCGCCCACCCTCATACCCTCCTCCTTACGCTGGTCCCGCTACTTCCGCTCCACATCTTCAGCAAGTTCGCCCTCAATCTCCTATGCCTCCACACGGTCAGCAAGGTCATCTTCCTTACGGCCCCACTCAAATTGGTGGAATTCCCCCATCTATGCCGATAGGACAGATGGGACAATCATACGGACAGCCACCTGGATATCCTCCTCCGATGCAGCACAGGGCCAGTACTGGAAGCCAACAAGGAATGATGGGACGTCCTTCGGTTTCGGAGGTCGAGGGAAACAATAGAGGAAAGGCGCAGCTTATCGTAGGAATTGATTTTGTGAGCGAGCTTCCTGGGAATAGAATCATGCGCAAAAAATGGCTAATGGAAATAGGGTACTACGTTTTCTGGTGTTGCTTTTGCGTTTGCGACGGATCAAGAGGCCAAGGAGGATATTATCACCGAGTGGCCAGGTGCTGGTAATATGACCAAAAATAAGGTAGGTTGTGGTTATTGTCTGCTTGATTTATCGCGTTGATGAAGCTTGGTTATTCTGACGTATTTAGATTCCTACTGTGCTTTACTACGACCAGTACCAGAAAGTCGTAGGATGGGGACCTGACATCGCCGATGCATTAGCGCCTACGGGCTATCCCAAGCCTGGAGTTCAAAAGGTGCGGTTATCGATAGCTATTTTGATGCGACGGGAACTAACCGTGATGAATAACAGGTCGAGTGGTTCAAGCTTCAGCTTATGCTTTCTGGAAATACCTATATCGACCCTATTAACCTTCCCCCCCTTCCTCCTGGAAAGTCGGAGATTGATGTTGCGGCCGACTACCTCTTCAAGCTTAGACAAGCTATGCGAGCTCAGCTACAGAAGACTTTGGGAGAGGTATTTAACCGTGAGGAACGTAATATTAGATACTTCCTTACTGTTCCTGCTATCTGGAATGATGCCGGAAAGGCTGCAACACGTGCTGCTGCTATCCAGGCTGGTTTCTTGAGAGACGAAAACGATAACCGTCTAACCTTGATCACCGAGCCCGAAGCCGCCGCTATGTTCTGTTCCAAGACCGGATTGCTTAACCTCAAGATTCATGATGCCGTCTTGATTGTCGACTGTGGAGGAGGAACCGTCGACTTGATCGCCTATGAAGTTGAAGAGGAAGTCCCATTCACTGTCGCCGAGTGTACTGCTGGATCTGGAGACTCTTGTGGATCCACGGCTCTTAACCGCAACTTTTCCAACATTCTCCGTGCCAAGATTCGCAAGATGAAACTTCCTGATGGTTCCAAGACTGCTGGAAAGGTCTACGCCAAGTGTATCATGGACTTTGAGAACCGTATCAAGGCCGACTTCAGAAACAATGGACAGAAATGGGCCGTTGATGTTGGTATTGAGGCGGAATATCCAGAGGCTGGTATCGAGGAGGGTTACATGTCCTTTACCAACGAGGAGATTCTACAGTGTTTCGAGCCTGTTGTTAACAGGATTTTGGAGCTCGTCAGGAACCAGATTATCGCTATTCAGGCCCAGAACCGTCAGCTACAGAACGTATTAGTTGTCGGAGGTTTCGGTGCTTCAGAATACTTGTTCCAGCAGATTAAGCTTCACGTCCCCCCACAGTTCCAGTCAAAGGTTGTTCGTCCTATGGATTCCGTCGCTGCTATCGTCAAGGGTGCTGTTACAGCTGGTATTACGGAACGTGTAGTCACTTCTCGTGTCGCTCGTCGTCATTACTTGATGGCCACTCTACAACCGTTCAAGGAGGGTCATCATCCAGAACAGTACAGAGTCCCCAGTTTGGATGGAAAGGATAGATGCAAATATACAAGACAGATCTTCGTTACTAAAGGACAGAGAGTCAAGATTGGTGAACCGGTCAAGGTCTCATTTTTCAGACAAGTTGCTCCAGGAGCTACTTTGATGTATGAGGATATTTTGTATGCTTGTGATGACGATGTTTGTCCAGAGTATACCAAAGATCCCAGTAAGCCCTCCATAGCTCTTCGGGGTATCTAATGAAGTGGTCAATGAAGTATGCTAACTCAATAACCAATAGGGATCAAGGAAGTCGTTACCCTCACCTCAGACTTGTCAAGAAAAAACCTTGAGAAGGACTTTGAGAGAATGGACACACCGCAAGGAACTTTTTACCGTGTTTATTTCGATATTTACCTTACGCTTGATGGTTCGGAATTTAATGCCGAATTGGTTTGTCAGGGTGAAGTAATGGGACGGTATGTTACCCCTCATTTATCGCTCCTATATATCATCCCCGGAAGAATGCTCAAGTATAG
The DNA here is from genome assembly GCA_024516155.1 of Pyronema omphalodes. Classification (NCBI taxonomy): domain Eukaryota; kingdom Fungi; phylum Ascomycota; class Pezizomycetes; order Pezizales; family Pyronemataceae; genus Pyronema; species Pyronema omphalodes. Next base: position 204,115 of record JAJJXM010000017.1, on the reverse strand, counting down.
GTTACTAATGAATGAAAATAGATGTGTTGCAAAGTTTAGATGAACGCCTTTGAAAACAGAGTAAACTAAAATAAGTCAAGTCAAGTCAAATGAGGAACAGGAAATAGCAATGCGAATGAGGAACTGGAGAAGGCGTCAAGGGATATGAAAACGCTGCTTAAGAAGAAAGAGAAAGAGAGAAAGAGAAATGGGGAAAGCGATTTGTGGTTATTGTTGGGTTGCATTGAGTTTTTTTTTTTTTTTTCTTCTTTTTTTTGTTTGTTTGTTATTCTCTTGTCTTTTTTTTTTTTTTGTTTTCTTTCTTTCTTTTTGAATAAGAGCGTTGGTTTTTGTATGTGTTTTTGTATGTGTTTTTTTTTTTTACTTGTTACTTGTTACTTGTTACTTTGTTATTTGTTGTTGGCCAGGCAAGATATATTGTAGGCAATGAAGATACCCCCCACCCACCTATCATGAATGAAGATTTAAAGCGATTTATGACTTGGTGTGATTGTGATTGGTGATTGGTGATTGGTGTGATTGGTGGAGTGCTTTTTTATGAATTGTTATGTTTGAATTTGTTGAATTTTTTAGCGTGTTTTTTGTGTTCAATGATGGTGTTTATGTTGGTGTTTTTTGTGTTCAATGGTGGTGTGTGCATGTGTTGCGTTTTATGGTGTTTTGAAGATTGGGGGGGGGGGGGGGGGGGCTGTGGGTTGTAGGTTGTGGGTTGTAGGTTGAAGATTGGGATTATGGTTAAGGACTGAGGACTGAGGACTGAGAACCGGGGACTAGGAATTCCGGATGATGCTTCAAGAAGGGAATGAAGAAATCAAAAAGGGATCAAAAACGGTTCAAGAAGGGTTCAAGATGGGATTAGGAAGGGAATGAAGAAATCAAAAACGGATCAAAAAGAGATCAAAAACGGACCAAAAAGGGATTAAGAAGGGATTAAGAAGGGATTGTGGGTCAAAAACGGATTAGGAAGGGAATGAAGGGATTAGGAAGGGATTAAGAAGGGATTAAGAAGGGATTAGGAAGGGATATATCATATATGAATGTAATACATTTTTTTTTTCTTTTTTATATTATCGTTGATTATCTCCGGGCTTTTTCTTTTTTATATTATCGTTGCTTATCTCGGTTTTTTGATGATGAGTTTTTCGATGATGATTTTTTGATGATGACTTTGGGTGATGACTTTGGTGATGACTTTGGGTGATGACTTTGGGTGATGACTTTGGGTGATGACTTTGGGTAATGACTTTGGGTGATGAGTTTGATGAGTTTGGGCAAATAATCTTCACGGAACAGATAGATAGAAAGATAGATAGATAGATAGATGGTATTAAGCTATAGATATCGTCGGTGATATTGAAGTTTATGGGTGTTATGGTGTGATGTGATGTGATATGATATGATATGATATGATATGATGGGTGGTGATGGGGATGGGGATGGGGATGCTGGTGATGGGGATGGGGATTGATTGATTGATTGATTGAATGATTTTGTTCTGTCGTTTGTTTTGTCGTTTGTTTTGTCGTTTGTTTTGTCGTTTGTTTTGTCGTTTGTTTTGTCGTTTGTTTTGTCGTTTGTTTTGTCGTTTGTTTTGTCGTTTGTTTTGTCGTTTGTTTTGTCGTTTGTTTTGTCGTTTGTTTTATCATTTTTGATGCTTGCTTGCTTGTTTTGTCGTTTGCTGTTTTTCTCTTTTTTTGTTTTTCCTCTTTTTTTTCCCTGTGCCCAAGTTGCAGATAAATTACATCTAGTAGAAAACCATAGACTGATGCATCCAAGAAACCAGGGAAGGAATCAACTCAGCGGTTAGCGGTCAGCAGAGGAATGTAGAGACTTAGGAACTACATAAGTACATAAGTACATATTCAAGACTCAAGGGCTACTGATGTAAATTTTGTTTACCGTTTTTTACTTTTTGCATCATGGGGAGCAATTAGTAATCAGTAACCAGTAATTATCAGTAACCATCAGTAACCATCAGTAATCAGTAACCATCATCAACCATCAACCATCAACCATCAACCATCAACCATCAACCATCAGTCATCAGAAGCAAACAAACAGAATAAGCAGTACATAGCCAAACCAGCACCCACAATATCCACAGTACCCACAGTACCCACAGTACCCACAATATCCGCAGCACCCGCAGTATCAGTATCAGTATCAATCCCCCCCAGCCCAATTCACAAACCAAGAAACAAAAACAACCTCGTCCAGGCTTCAGCGGGAAACGAGTAAGTATTAACTTTAGCTTTAGCTTGGATATGATGAGTATAAACTTGGACTTGGAGTTTATTCTGTTATAATCAGGCGGGGTGGGTGGGTGGGTGGGTATATCTTAAAGCGGAGTCGGGATCTCATGATACATCACTCATCACTCGTTATTCGAAGTTTCAGATGATGGTAGGTGTCGCTTGGGTAACTTGATTTGGTTTCATGGTTCCCGATTAGTGGGTATTCTGAGGATGATGATAGTCGTGATTCCTATGATTAAAATGTAAAATGTAAATGTAAAGGTAACTTGATTTGATTTCATGGTTCCCTGTTGGTGGTTATGCTGAGGATTATGATAGTCCTGGATTCTATGCTTAGTGATATGTCATATGTGCGGCTGCTGGCAATGGAGATGGCCTGTGGGTTTCTGGGTGGTGAATTGGGGGGGGGGGGGGGGTGTATTGTGGCAGTTATCGGTGCAGGGTTTTAGGGATTCTTGTTTTTTTGTCTTTCCTATCTTCCCGTCTTCATCCTCCCCTTCCTCTTTCCGGGATTAAATACCCCAAACATTCCCATCGAAATCATCAAATCGAAATCATTACATACCCAGGTAAATACCTGTAATGCCATGGATCATGAAAATAATCTTAAGCCTTAACATGCTCTATCGATTTTCTACATAATCTGATCTTAGATCCAGATCATTCGAGTCATCATTCGAGACTACCCTAGAGCTTATTCATACCTTCCAGTCTTTCAATCTTTAGCCTGATTTGATTGTGATTTTAATTTTCGAATCATAAGCTTTTTTTTCTAGCGGCTAGCCTTAAGCCAGGGATTAGTTAATATAGTTTCCGGAACCCCTTCTACGAGAGACTTCCACTTCTACTTCCACTTCCAATCCACTTCCAATCCACTTCCTATGATTCTGAGATTCTAAGATTCTCATGGAATTATCTCCTACATATGTTCTCTTACCCTATATATAATTTCCCACCCATGATTTGTTGTTTGTTGTCTTTTAAAGTTTTTATCACCCTTAAGAAACGTAATTATATTGATCTTGGCGTATAATAATTTCCAGGGTTTATCGTCGATTTCTAACACTACTATGTAAATATATTGCGCTGTGATGGGTACATGTGTTGAATTCCGGGAAGTCTGGGGCTGGTTGGGGTGTGGTTATGTAGGTTGGGGTATGATTATGTAAAGACTATCATTAAGAAGTCGGCGCTGAGAAGTGGGGATTCGGGATGAGTGATATCTTATGCGGAGTGGGAGTTCGGATGATGAGGCGGATGAGGCGGATTCGGTATTCGTGTTACGGTGTTACAGTGTTGCTTGGTATTATTGAGTTGCAGAGTGGAAAATGATAAGACAATATAGATACTATGATCCAGAGTTTAAGGCTTCGGGATGTAAATGATAATTATTAGTAGTTTAGTACTTACAGATGATGGGGTTAGCTACGTTGACTTCCGCAGCGTAAACTTTACTCTTTATTGCAATTTGCAATGAATTTCATGGGACTTTTTTGCGAGATTGGAAGGAGATAATAGACCTACCTAGGGGCTGCTGGGCCAGGTGGTGATGTAACTTATGTTGGAGATTGGTTGTGGATAGTGGGGTTTGAATTTGTATGGTATTGGTATTGGTATTGGTATTGGTATTGGTATTGGTATTGGTATTGGTATTGGTATTGGTATTGGTATTGGTATTGGTATTGGTATTGGTATTGGTATTGGTATTGGTATTGGTATTGGTATTGGTATTGGTATTGGTATTGGTATTGGTATTGGTATTGGTATTGGTATTGGTATTGGTATTGGTATTGGTATTGGTATTGGTATTGGTATTGGTATTGGTATTGGTATTGGTATTGGTATTGGTATTGGTATTGGTATTGGTATTTGTGTTGGCATTAACTTCTAGCAGAAAACAACAACAAAAAAAAAATAAACAGTCCACCTGTTTCAAAAAGGGCTTAGCTGGCTCGAAGTTTAAACGATTTTTCGCAGTTTAAACTCTACCCAGTTCATAGTTCATACTACATAAGACAAACTAGTTTAGGTCCCTTTGAAGTTCTCATACCCCAACAGTCCCTAGAATCCATTTTTGCCATCATATTGAATGGGTTTGTGACGACCAGAAGGTCTACATTCTATCATCCCTCATCCTTCTTCAAATTTCAGATCCAAACGAAATCAAACACAGACATTCCATCACTTCCATGGGATTGAACACCTTTACCGCAACCATATGATGCGGTATATCGTTGTAGGTTGACTTTTTTGATGCTGGAAGAGTAATCTTCACCAGTATTTCCGCCCCACGATCCACGATCTACCAATCCATCAATCCACCAATACCGTAATTCCAATCACAGCATAGTATATATCACCCCATATCTTCGAGAAGAACCTCTATACCAGTCATATATATATAATCTCAATCTCAATCTCAATCTCAATTCCAATCAATTCTAAAATAAAACAATAGACCAGAAACCTGAAACCTATATCTAAAAACCTCCCCCATCTGTCTTCGTTATGCATATCTACATCCGAAGACCTCAGATGAAAGAAACATGCAACATGATGATATAAAACAAAACAAAAACAAAAAAACAAAGGAAAATATCCGCAGTGAGGGTAGCGGTTGTGGTAAAGAAATAGAAACAGGAAGAAACATGCAAAAGACAAGCAGAAAAGCAGAAAAGCAGACAAGAAGTAGAAACATGCAAGAAATAAGGAAGAAATAGAAACATGCAATAAATCAAAATCAAAAACACCGTATTCCATATCGCCTTGTTATAGATAACGCCTGTGAAAAAAAACAATGTCGTAAAAAAATCGATGGGTGGTGTGAGGTGTGATGTCTGATGATGTAGATGGCTACATATCATCCTATCCCCATCCCATGGGTTGTCATATCTGTCGTTTATCTTTGTTATATCGTAAAAAGAGAACAAAAAAAGTCGTTAAAAAAAAAGAACTACCCATGCAAGAAAGCGAACCATCATAATCATAATCATCATAACCCAGCCGTTGGGCCATTGGTTCATTGGTTCATCAAGCCATCATACCTACCAGTCGCCAGTACCAGTACCAGTTGCTATCCGTGAGCTGTAAGCTGTAACCACCGACTACCACATCGGCAAAGCCCAAGCAACCACAACAACAATCCATCCCCAAGTCGTCCAAGGAGGCTGCATCTTTTGTCCATCGGAACAAATATAACCCTGCGATCTCCAATAATCACAACCCTTTCCACCCTGTCCATCACTTACAGCCGGACCTCCAGCTGCACTTCCGCCGCCTCCATAAAGTCCCGCACCTCCAGCTCCTCCAGCTCCACCAGTTGCTCCGGTTCCTCCAGTTCCTCCGGCTCCTGAAGTTCCGCCAGTACCTAAAACAAAAACAAAATATGGTTAGCCAATGACCAAGAGAATATATACTATATAATTCCAAGCTCTTGACAAAAATTCAAAAAATAGGGATCCCCAATCCAGATCTGTATAGAAAATACCTGAACTTATAAAAGGGGGTGAATATTTCCCGGCATCACCTGATCCACCGGTGCCAACCGGTGGGGGGGCATCAGCACCCGATGGGGGTGCGGGAGCGGGAGCCGGGGCCGGGGCCGCATCAGCAGCAGGGGGAGAAGGTGGTGGTGGTGGCGGCGGGGGAGGAGCCGCAGCCCCTCCGTCAGCAGCAGCAGGAGGTGAAGCTGGTGCAGCCGCAGGTGGGTTATCAACAGGCGCTGGAGCAGTAGTAGTAGTCTCACCTCCACCCAAACTTCCTGATCCTACAGGTCCTCCTCCTTTATAGTTTCCGGCTGCACAGGAACCGCCGGGTGGTGCCCGCTTCGATGGGTCCCCTGCGTATTGGATCTCTTGACCTGCGTCGGGGAATACGACGTCGGTTCCCGCGGCGGTTGTGCACCCGTTGCCGACGTTGGCTACGAAGACTTGTGGCCCGGAAAGGGCCCGCTTGGGCTTGTTTTTGCGACGGCCGCCGGTGATGGTTACAACGGCGCAGTTCATGTACATCTCTCGGTTACCGACTTGGTTGAACCATGTCCTGTGGGTGATATTAGTATCTGGTAGATATGGGGAAGGCTAGATGAAGCAAGGGGATCTCGTCCGACGTTGGTTGATTAGGGCTAGGGCAAACAACTACAAAACCTACCATCCAAAAATTGCCTTTCCAGCAGGAGTTCCATTAGGAATAGTGAACTGGAAGTTCTGGTCACTTCCGGAAGCGTGAGGACAGTCTCCGATCCATGATTTGATGACGGTCCAGGAATTTCCTCCGTCGTAGGAAAGGGAGGCTTGACATGAGCCTCCGTTGTGTGCGGCGGATCCCTCGATTTTGAGAGGGTAGGTACCGCCGGGTGCGTAGTCTCGGACGGAACCTCCTTCGGGCCCGTTGAGATCTTTGAGGTGCCCTTTACAGGGGTAATTGCTGCCAGAGGGAGACAATGGTGCTGTGTAGTCAAAGTCGGCTTTGGCGGGGTTGAAGAAGGGGTTGGTTTTGTAGTTGATTGGAGGGGGCTCTGTGGTATGTTAATAATGGTACTGATACATCAATTGGAAAAAAGAATCATTTCAACAAAATGAATTAAAGTAAGAGTAATATCCACTTACCAGACATAACCATGTGAGCAGAAGTCAAAGCAATAAAACATTGCAAGAAAAATAAGATTGTGGCGCATGCCCGGAAGAAACTGAACTGAGACATGATGATTCCTAGTTCCTAGTTCCCAGGTCGTGATATCCAATCGATAGGGCTGAGTGTAACGGCGGACGGGTATGCTGAAAAGCGGACGGAAGCACAAGCGGGAGGGCTTATAAAAACCAAGAACCAAGCAATGGAAGAGTAATCTTGACCGGTTACTCTAGAAGAATTCAGAATAGGGGATGTCGACGTGTATAGCAAATGCAAGCAAAACTCAAGATGATTTGCACAACCCACCCACACACTTGCTTCTTCGTTCCACTCTGGGGAAGCGGCGGCGGACCGACGATCCTTCTTTCGACAAGACGACGGATTCCAACAAACGTGGGAGGTGGTGAGTAGCTGGATGCAGTTTATTGCCGCAGTTAAACACGCAATGGGATATAGTTTCAAAAAGTAAGAAAGAACTTCTGTGGTCAACACAGTGCAGGAAGAGTTGGGATTGTTAGAGATGAAGATCTTGGAACGATTCTACCATTCGTTGGCGATAGGTTTTATACACTAGATGAGTTTTCCATTTTCTATGTAACAACCCCTCAATTGTTCTGTTCTATTCCCCTATCCATTCTCTGTGCAGATCCAGATGGCCAACCGGGGAGCAAAGGAATGCATCTCTTCCGTCTGCCGTGTGCATGAGGCACAATCAATTGCATGTTGAGGCGTTCGACAAATGTTCCCTCCCCACAAAACATATCGGACATCACGGCTCAGGTACTTAGCATGAGGCGACATCTCCACGACCTGTTGCAGTGGCAATGCTCTAGACTAGAGGAGATAGCATTCACAGAGCAGGAATTTGGGAATTAGGGACCAATGAAAAGACCAGAAACCACCTCACCTTGATGGGCTGATCCAAGCCTGGGGGGGGGGGGGGGCTTTCTAAACGCTGTCCATCGTCCAGCGAATATCGTGATGAAGACAGTACATAGTAGTCTCAGACGGGCCAGATCCAGTACATGCATAATGCAACCTGCGTGTTCAATTCGCGTGGAATATGCCGGGGAAAAAATTGGGTGAAACGGATTTGGCTCAGTTCCTGTCAATCCCTTTCGCTGGAAAAGGTTTGTGATGCCAGGAACGACGTGTACGTTGTAACATGGACCCTGCATACTTAGGCTATTCGGACAGTATCACTCGAAGCCAAGCTGAGCACGTGAGAGTCCGAGGCGCGAGGCGAGGAGGCGAGGAGGTTGTGAGGGTCGGTTAGAAAACCGCTGTTCAACCAATGCATCTGCAGAAGCAACATTATCGCAACTTTGCCGCCGCCGCTGCTGCTGCTATCACCACTACTACTGGAATAAAGGTTAAAAAGATAAAGAAAAATAAGAATAATCCATCAATTATTCCAGCGGTTCCACGTTGACCTGTAATGAGGCGTAAACTAGGAACGGACGGACTGACAGACTTTGTGGCATTCGGTTTGGCTCGATATGGGTCATCGCAGAATGTTTTGGCCATCCGACCGGACAACACTTGCAGCGGACTAATACGCGCTCGCGATACCGGGGCCGAGTTTGTTTCTCTCTATACATCTTTTTTTTTGCATTTGCATTCGTTTTAGTAGGCAGTTGATGGATCTATGCTTCTTTGAGTTCATTTTAGTAGGAACGATGAGTGACGACGGAACAACTATGTACAGTAGAACCATAGTAGGACTCTAATTCCTTCGCAACCATTCCCTGTAAAAAGGGGATATTCACTGTGATTGGTTCGTATCCAAGAACTGACGTCTTCCGTACGCTTGCTTGTCGACGTGTCAACGAGAGAAGCGTCGAACAAATCATCCTTATAGGCGCTTCTCGGGAAGACATGCATCCCTATTTGTCCAAGGAGAGATGATCCCAACATAGCGACATGCGAATAGACTCATCAGTCGGAACCGAATGAGTAATGCAAAAATCCAACAGCATCAAATGAATATGAGCAATTGAGAGACATCAATGGTCAGAAATATGACCACCTCAGTCGGCTGCTGATAGCTCGAGAACGAACAAACGGGGCGCTTGAAAAGGTGTACATTTTCATGCAAACTCGTAAGTTGCAAACAGAAGAGAGTTAGTATGTATAAGGGAGACACGATACATGCTAACCAGCTGAGTGGAGTCTGTTCCAACTGTTGTATTTTACTTTAGTCCACAGAAGAAAGGAGGACGCATGCTGTGACGGTGACGTAGAACATCCGGATACTGTATCTGAGTCCGCGGAACTGCCCTTCAGGCCTATATCGTTCATGGTATCATGCACCTCGCTGTCTAAATGGTCTACCATCATAAGGATGTAAAAGCACTGCAGATCAAAATAAGTACATATTGACGAGCTCAACAGAAAAGCTTGTATTTCCATCCAGTGCCGTCCGTCCGTTAATACATATTTTCCAGCTGTCATTTTGCATAAATTCACCGCCAGCAAACATGTTCTCAGTATGCTAATATATCCAAAAGTATTTCCTCGGCATGTACAGAATCATATGCAGGACCCTTTATCTTGTGTACTTGATAACCTTAGGAACCTTGGTCATAACCCAAAATTCTCCCTCATACACCCACTTTAGCATACTATCCTCGCCAGCCCCAATGTACTCCCCCTTTTGACCCTTCTCTCTGTGTTCCAGTTTGAATCCCAAGGCCTCTGCCACCTTCACCACCTCATCAGCAGTCAATTCCATTCCCTGGGCCTCCTCTCCGGCAAGTTTCAAGTCCGCCTCACGGTTCTCCCAATGCCAAAGAAGAGGTCCATAATTTATCCAAACTCCTCCATCACACAAACATTTCCAAATAGTCTCCAAATAAGAGAAAATATTCACTGCAGTATCAATAAAGAAAACCGTAGCCACGACATTAAAAGTCCCCGCAGTTTCCGCTCCACTATACGAGTCCACAAAGTCTCCAGCCGCCATAGAAAACCGGTCACCATGAGCTGCATCTGCCAATGGTGTGCTAGGGTGAACATCTGGAATCTTTACGCCTCGCATTTGATTCTCTCTTTTGCGGTGGTTAGAAAACGAGTTGATGAAAGGATACAAGGTGTGCTGTTCCTTCTTAGTGGTATAGTTCAGAATATAGTTTGAGGCCATAAGTTGATGATACGAGTTTTCGTTTCCCTGTGCGGAGTATCCAGCTACTGCGATATCGAACGCAAGGCGACCTAGTCCAGCGCCTGGAACCAGAACTTGAATTTTCGCCTTATCTTTAGCAGAAAGATTACCGAATCGTTTTTCCAGTTCCTCCATTACAGGAGTGTAACAAACCGCACGTTCCGCGGCACCTTCGGCACTCCAATCACGGTAGAATTGCTTAAGAGTACTACGGACCTTATCGTGATCCTCGGTGGTAACGGAATCTAACCATTCCTTCTCGGCTAACGCAGACGTATCGATTCCGAATGTCTCGATAGAATGATAGAATATCTTCTCGGCGATTTCAGCATTGGATTCGATGGCGAGGTCTAGGCCGTTTAATGTCTTGTAGACAAATTCGATACCTTCCCCGTGGAGAATCGATTGCTGATATAAGGGCATATTACAGAATGCTACTCGTCGGCGGTGGGTAAGGTTATTATGAGTTCGCCGCCTGTAAAGACTAGATAACTCAAGCTCCAGATTGAGCGAATCGTTAGCATATACCAGCACTAGTGAAGGTAGGGTTAACGGTAAGCGAGTCCACCGGACATCCTAGAGATGGGTGGGGCGAAATTGAGGCGGGGGTGCAGGGCGGAGGAGGAGGGAGGGGGGGGGGGGGGGGGGGGGGGGGCGAAAGTAAGGTGGGGGTGCGGGGTGGAGGAGAGGGGGGGGGGAGGTAATGGACGAAAGAGAGAGATCAAACTGACTAATAACTCCCCAACGTCGACAACATAGAATCCTGTTCATCCTTCTCAACATTTCCCAACGAACCATCCTCACAAGCACCCTCCCCATCTCCATGTCCAAGACTCATACCCTCCATCTCCTTCACAAGCCCTGCATCATCCGATACCTCATTCTTTGCTGCCGAAAATGAAGCCGTCGTTATCTCCTCCCCGGGCTCGATGTGTGCGCCCATTACGCAGTGGAAGTCTTTGGACATTTTGTATGAGATGATCCGATTTCTGGGTGGTTTGAAGCGGAGAGTAGCGAAACGTAGTGAAGCAAAGCAAGGCGAAGTCAAGCAAAGCAAGGCGAAGCGAGACGTAGGAAAGTGAAGCGAACTGAAGGGAAGTAAAGCGAAGTTGATTGTATCCTTACGCCGACGCAGTTACGGGAACCGTATGAAGCAATCCAAGCCCCCAGTGTAACAAACCGTGTAACGAACCGTGTGATGACCGAGTGAGTGAGTGAGGGGAAGCCGGGCGTGTAGATCGCGTGCGAAGTGAAGTGAAGTGAAGTAAAGTAAGCGAAATAAGCGAAGTAAAGAGATACTTGTATCTGGGTGCGTATTGCGTATAAACCGAAGCTGTACTACAATATTTTCCAAATCCCGCTTAACAATAGCCCATCTCACCAAAATAAAACAAAAAACAGAATTGAAACGAAACAGTAATTTTGAAACCGCGGGTACGGGATGACGCAAGAGATTCCGAAGGAAGAGCGATTAACCTTTTTACCTTTTAGTCCACAGTCCGTCCGCGATAAGCCGATTATCGATACGTACCACGCTATGGAGATAAAGTTTTGGTTCTAGAGATGTTCTGGGTTTAGCTTGGGTTATAACTGTGCACATGCTATCGTGGTGAGGCTGAAAAATACTGGGCTGAATGCTATGTATGTACGAGCCCAGGGAGCCCGAGCTACATTCATTCATAAATCCATACATCACCTGAAACAAAACACCAACAGATCCCCCAGCACTGTATACACAAACCCCCAACTTCCCATCATGATCATCTACAAACATATCCTATCTTATCTTCATACATACATACATACTCCTCGGAAATTACACCTTCCACCATATCACTCGCCGGTTGGCAGTATATGACCATATTTACCGTTACCTAATGTTGGTAAATAGTAGGGCAGGGCATTGGCAATACAGTATCACAGAGTAAATGCGGGGTAAGGCTGAATTGAAACATAGACTGTAATTACGGGTAGATACCTACAGCTTGATATAATACTACAAGAGATTGTGTGCTTTGTGGCCGGCCTTCGGCCGGCCTCCACAGTTACAATCTGTCGCCATTGTTGTCGCTTGGACTAGGTGTAAAGTGCTGATTAGTACCGAACCCGTTTCTGTTACAACCTTTATAATGCAGGCGCATCGCATGCACAGAAGAGCCTGTCAAATGTTCCTAGTGAAATGACAAAAAAAAAATGATTAAGTATGGCGCTGCAGAGGGAAGTTATGGCAGCTTGAAGTAACCTGGGATTTAGATATATAATCTATAGAATAAAAATTCATTCGCTAAGCAGAAGCGGTCTTTGATAACTAATATTTCCAGTGGTAAAATCAGCATTATCCTCTAAAACTACCAACCGTGCGTGTTGCTTCCGACAGACACGAGAAATGCTTGTGTAATTTTGAGATGATGAATGGTGATGCAATCCAACGTGAGTTCTTCACGGCTGTTAAAAGTTGTGAAATTGGCTGCGTGAATGGGAATCTAAATTGACTCGACAATTTATAGCGCGAACGGTGGTTGAAAGGCAAAATTTATTTTGGGTAGGCAAAATAATGTTTCTGCTCGTAATGAATCGCTTTTTAAATCTCTAGTTCAGCCATGATCATGAATAGTCTCTTACACTGGTGCCTAAAGATGGTGGCGCTAGCGCGCCACCATCTTTAGGCACGAGTATGTAGGTCAGTTCATGAGTTCACATGTCGACCAGTGTCTTCTTGACAGAGAAAGACTCTGATAGAGACTACAGGTAGTTCCGACGTTGAGGCGAAAAATATTATCTAGTATACATAGTTCTCATAAACTTCAGTACTCCATGAGTGCATCGGATCACGGTGCTACGTATTTTGTTTGTCTTCATTGATGCATTCATAAGAAAAGGTATATTTCTAACCAACTTTAGCAATTTTTTCTCATTTTCATTTTCTATGGTCTTTCAAAAAAACCCTCGCCTCCAGTAATATTGTACGGAAATATCCTTGAATTTATCTAAGGATCTCTCGAGTGTGCTCAGGAACGATCATTAAGTAGCCGAACCTAGAATCGACAAAGTTTCCGACAGGAAGAGATATTGTCCAAAGATTCGACTTAATGCTGTAGAACTTAGAGTGAAACCTTGTGTTGGTAGCCCTCTCCGATGCAAGCAATCCAACCTGAGTATACATGATTAGCCCTACGTTACGTTTTTCTGGTGTGTGTAGTGTCTGTGCCGCGAGAACGTAGTGTACATTGAAGGACATAGTGACCTCCCCACCATAGCGTTGCACCATGGTTTGCTTGCTACGACGACGTGGGATTCAGTCAACAGACCAGCGGCATCGTGGGTATCATGCATTGGAAAGGTGATACACATATCTGTGGTCTCGGTAATATTCAGACACCTCAAACACATGCACTGATGGGCAAGCAATCTTCAACACACCTCAACACCATGACAATCTACCTGATATTTGCCTTTCACGAAGTTTTGTGAACTACAAACAAAAGATCCCGAATACACAAGACTGTCAAAAATAAAAGAAAAAACCTGTCTTCTCCCTCTTTTCGTATACCAATAACAGAAATAAAAAGTTTAACCAATTGACAAAATTAATTAAATCAATAAATCATGGAAGAAATAAGATGCACAAAGGAAAAGCATTCATGGTGTCAACAAAAATCTGGCATCAATAGCACTGTCAAGGCTAAAAACATTCCACATCCAAGCTAGTATGCCCTAGTGTTTTTCCCGCAATGTTCCTATGACGTTGAGTTTTTGGCTCAAGCTCCCAACTGCCCTCTGAATGTCCTTTCCGCGTTCCTTCTCTGCGCTCTCCCACCCCGATAAGCTCAGCTCTCCGGGCAAACCTCCAGTGCTCCCCCATTGCACATCTATGAGACAGCGTTTTTTCTGGTTTGACCTCTGACCCAGAATCTACAGCGCTCCGTTGTCACTTCTCCTGGCAGTTAACCAGCGTTTCCCTGCTCTATTGCCGCCAGGCAGCTTTGTCTCTGCACTGACCCTCGATGCAGCATTAGCAGCTCGCCATTCGCGAATCCCATGCTTCCCCATTGCAGTCCCACAATTCTTGTAAGTATCTATTTCCCCCTAGTGTGATTGTAAGAAGATAACTCTGCTACAGGAAGGGATGAATCTTTGATGACGATAATGCAATCGTCGTTCAGCTTCATCTTCGGACTTTCATGTTCCATTCACTGTCAAGGAATAAGGTATTGTATCTAGGAATGTAGGTACTTCATATAAGTAATCGACACTCACAAGAAGCCTCAACAGAGGTTGTTTTCTTACATTGGCTTATTTTCAGTGGAGGTTCGCTAGTGGGTTGCAGAATCGGGTGTGAGCTGATTTGTAGGAGTGCATGACATTAGTGTCAATAATAGAATTCACAAATATTGAATTATTTTAAAAGGAGCAAAGGTCTACAATGCCCGTCTCTTGGGGCATCGTGTTTCTAAATGCCCAACCGGTCTACAATGCTCGTCACCCCCTCACAAAAAGTGGATGACTAAGTCTCACTTGTGGCTCAAGAACACGCGCGAATGAATAACACACGCGAATAGGGACAGAAAATCTCGGTACTTGAAATAATCATGGCAACGCATCTGTACATGGAGGGACAAAAAACCTTTGCAGTTTTAATTAGCTTTTCATTTTTCGCTTTTCATTTGTTGCAACGCAACAGTGCAACAGAGGAAGAGTGCCCACCTACCAAAATAAATTGTCGCCACAATGACACAGCCACACCGCTGACTAAAACACTGACAGAGGCGCATCACAGAACCGTAAGTGCTTCACTTGTATGTAACATGATCCTTTGTTTTTGTCTTTGCTAGCATATGCTACTGATATAACCTTGATCAGCCTCACAGATTGATAAGATAAAAGGATGATAAGATCAACCAGATCGTCCCGAGCGGTCAGCCTGTGGGATTTATGTCCACCCACTGTTGCTTTGTGTGGAGTTTTAGATAGCTCTCTCTTGCCCTAGTAATCTCTTATGGTTCTTGTAGCTCTTTTGGTGCTCTTAGCCCTTTTGATGACTTTTTTGATATATCTTGCTACCGTTCCAAATTGGAAAGTTATATCAACTTATTCTTAACTTATCATCAACACCAACATGGACACAAATATGTACTGGCATCAGCAGTGACAGTAGAAACCTAGATAGTTCAGGTATGTCATTACAGATAATTTTTATGCATTCTATGTATAATTTCAGTAGTTTCCATAGTTCCTATCGTTTCCATCACTCTCAGAGTCTATCCCTTCTAGGCAACGATAGCAAGTTGTGATTTGATTTGATTTGATTTTCTTGAACGTTCCCAACCTTAAGGTTATGACGTATGCCACAGTCTAATTACATTTCAAGGCTCCAGCTGTTACCTTGGAGTCTCGCTGGGATCCGCCCCAGAGCGTACTTCATTTCTTGGGCCTGTTGCCACCTCTCTTCCTCCTGCTGGTTTTCATTCTCGCCGTTACATTTTGGAGCCCTGTTTGCTCTTTTCCCTCCCGGCACTCGCACTCTACACTCTCACTTCGTTATTCATACCCTGTCGTTGCTCTCTTCTGCTCTCCTCTGCTCTCCTATGCTCTCCTTAACTCTCCTTAACCCTCCTTAACTCTCCTCTTCTCTCGTCGCCTCTCTACTTCAATCCTCTCTGCTCCTCTCCTCTCTTCTCCTCTCTACTCTGCTCCATTACACTGGTCTTCGCTCCTCTTCTCTGCTCCAGAGCTCCCCACGGTCCGTCCAGGACTGCGGACTGGACTGGACTACATGGTGTAGTCCAGTCCAGTCCAATGTTTTCGAGGACTGCAACCATGTAGTCCGGTCCAGGTTTCGAAAACAAAAAGACTGGACCGGACTGCAGGTGACTGCAGGACCGCGGGTTTCTCGCTTATCCCTAAGCACTAGTGGGTTGGGAGTAGCACCCGCCGCTAACAGCGAGCTGACCACCAGAAAGGCCGCTTGCCGGTCAACAAAGGTGGAGCTAGAATCCTCCGGTGCAAATTTTTTATCTCGACGCGTGTTTGCCTCCACCACTGGGTAGTCCTGATGATTCTCTTGGTACTCCATATGTAAAGAGTCTTCCAAATAAATCGTGTCGTGACCACCCCTCGCCCCCCCCTTTCCCATCGCAGTGAAGCTTTTCCCATCTAAGCCTGCCAGTAATTGTCCTTTCCCATCCACCGCATCTGTTTCTTTCTTGTTCGCGAGACCAATGAACCTCAATTGTTTACAATTTTCCTGTTCTTTGTCAGGAAATTTGGGAAAATGGGGAAACATTAGCAAAAGTAATCATGAAACCTTTGGCAATTCATTGGGATTACTTAGGTCCGCTCTGAAATCGTAGTGATCAATTCTTGTAGCAAAAGATATAATAAGAATCACTGTTGAAATTTCTGCGCGCTCAAAAACTAAAACTGCAGTCACCCACGGTCACCCATGGTCACCTGCGAGTGATTTTGTGTGACCTTATGGTCACCTACGGTCACCCACAGGCGGTCCAGTCCACCGTGTAAAAATGACTGCCAGTCCCAGTCCAAGCACCGGACCGGACCGTGATATGTGGTCCAGTCCGGTCCGTAGCCAGGACTGGACCGGACGGACCGTGGGGAGCTCTGCTCTGCTCTTTGATATCACTTCACTCCGCCTCTTTCCTTTCGCCCCTCGACTTTTCCCCCTTCTTTTTAGACCTCTCCTTTCACCTCTCTCTTCAGCTTTTGTCTCATCCTGTCCTCTTCTTCCTCTCACTTCCTCTCTTTTGCCTTTCTCGCGCGCTACCCTTTCTCACTCTTGCTGTTCTTCGGCTCTCTATGTACATAATTATGTATCTGTCTTCAGGTTTCTTTTTTTTTTTTTTACAGCATTATTCGTCTTATTCGCTCCGAACCCCTTCGTGCTCGTTCTCAGATTCGATCAGTGTTCCCCAGCCTATTCTCCTTCCTTCCGGGTCATCTTCCATAGCGGGAGCATTACTTACCTGTACCTGTATCCACTCTGCGGTGGCAATCTTGTTAGTAGAGATCATAGTGGTAAGGGCCTTGGTTCCAGCAGGAGAGTGGAGTATCACTTGGAGTGGTACAGGGTGGTTCCTGTGAAGTTTCAGTTCGCGGCGGAGTTTATTCCTCTGTACTTGGTATTTTGGGCAGCCTAGGATGAGATGTTTGGGTGTTTGTGGGGGTTGCATTGGACAGGTGCATCTGGGTGAAGGATATTTTTCGGAGTTCGTCTTTGATAGGTGATCCAAAAAATATCCATGACCGGTTCGCAGGCCTAGGATGGCTGATGAGATTTTGCGGGTGGTATTTGTGTATGCAATGTCTAGCTGTTTTAAATGAAGTGATTTGTATGTTTTTGGCTGTTTTTGTTGTTCATACCATTCCTTCCACTCCTTCAGTTTTTGGCCTCGGGTTTGTCTTTTGAGCCAGGAGATGGATACCACAGGTGTGCGGTCCGGTTTCTGAGAGGTTGCAGCTTTGGCGAGGTCATCTGCCATCTCATTTCCTCGGATTTATGTGTGTTCCGGTACCCATGAGATTGTTATTTCAGTGTTGAATTTCATCAGGGTTTTTGTAATTTCATGGATGCATCGAGCAATATATTGGCCGGGTCCCCTTTGGAGGTGTCTTATGTTACGGATTGCTGACTGGTTGTCACTAAAGATGTAGGGTCCCCATTAAAATCAGTCGCCTTCACCATTAACACTTGTAACAGTTGATCTAAACATTGAATCGCAGCTTAATTAGCCACAGGGAATTACTCCCAAGCAATGGGCTTGGCTTCCCGAAGCAAATGAGCTCTTCGTGGTCGTGGCCAGATGAAAAAGAAAATGAGAAAGAAAATAAAAATGCGAAAGAAAAAAGCGAAAGAAAAAAGCGAAAGAAAAAAGCAAAAGAAAAAGCAAAAGAAAAAAGCAAAAGAAAAAAGAGAAAGAAAAAAGCGAAAGAAAAAAGCGAAAGAAAAAAGAGAAAGAAAAAAGAGAAAGAAAAAAGAGAAAGAAAAAAGAGAAAGAAAAAAGAGAAAGAAAAAAGCGAAAGAAAGAAGAGAAAGAAAAAACAGAAAAAAAAAGAGAAAGAAAGGAAGAAAGAAAAAGAGAAAGAAAAAGAATAAAGAGAAAAAGAAGTATGTACCGCTGGTAAGTTCTCCATAAGTATAAGTACAACAAACGTAAAGAACCTAAAACTTCATATCTCTGAATCACCGTAGTTGTTTTCAATGTTTACCTGATCATAGCAAAAGAACTTTCAAAACATATCCAATATGAGATTTTTTCAAGATATATGATATATCGGACATTATGAATATGCTTTATACGATTTGAGAATTGATTTATTAAATAAATATATGTACATTTTGAAAAGCGGAAAAGGAACAATAGCAAAACACAAACCCTCGGAGAAGGTTTCCTTCAAGAGATCCCCTCAATTCCTTACCCGCAAGGCTCACGGCCTCAAATGTTAGATACAATTGTGGCGGTAAGAGAACCCCTAAGTCGTCCGAGTTAGAAATAACATTATAGATCGAGTTGGATATTTTTTGAGGATTTGGAGAATTGAAGCTTACCAATTGATATCGTTAAAAGAGATTTACTGGGGCAAGTATGTTATTATGGGTAGCACCCACCTTTCTTACCTATTACTGGTCGCAGTTGCGCCTGCTTCTGCTCGTCAGTTCACTGTTTTTCAGAAGAAGCATTGGGGAAAGTATGGTAACGTGGGTAACTCACCTTGTCCACCTGTAACCGGTCTGGTGCTTCAATTGCGCCTGCCTCTTCTCGTCAGTTCATTGTTTTTTGGAAGAAGTATCGGGGAAAGTATGTCAACGTGGGTAAAACTCACCTTTTTCACCTGTAACCGGTCCGGCGTGTTAATTGTCAATTGTCAATTGTCAATTGTCAACTGTCAGTTAGCATTTTGTTGTGCTGCAGCAGTCGCATCAAGCAGTGATTACAAAATTCGAAATGGACGGTGGAATTGTCTTATTTTATAGATGCCAACTGCAGCGCGAACGCCCTGCTACTTTCCCAAGCAGAATTGCGATGTCTGTGAGTGCCAGAAACATTTGGAATGCCATCGACCTCAAAAACCGGTTTTCGGCCACCGCTCAGTTCCCACCTCGCTTCGTTGTAACGCCTATTGGTTACTGCACGATCCGGGTAACCTGGTGTGGTTGCGAAGGTTGCCGAGATGCATCAGAGGTGCTTCGCTAGTGCCAGGTTTTCGTTCGCGGTACAAAACCACCATTGGCCATCACACCCTGGTTCGCTGATCTTTTCCATTACAGGTTGTTACACAGAACTGGAGATTATAATTATTTAGAAATACTACTGTACACCATACTTACCTGCCAGTGCTGCCAGTGCTGCCACAATATGATACAACATGACATAACATAACACAACATAACTTAAACCCCCTCCCGCCTGTAATTACGGAAGCAAAACAAGAAACCCCAACCGCAAAACCTCAACCACGAAATCAAGCGCCACGAAACTAAACCCGCAAAAGATTAATAAACCTTATTTTCATTGCTACATTAACATATTTCGGTTATGTATTGATCACGTATGTAGCTTCAAGATTTCTTTAGTAATCTCCGGACGGGTTGTACTTTTCTTTTTTGTCTCTAGGATGAAATGTTACGGGTTCACAGGCTTATAGGTTTACAGCGGATGGATTCACTATATAAATGAACTTTATGAATGAACTTTATGTATAGACCCGATGTCTATGTATTCCTGTTCCTTACTTCATGTCACCTCTATCACATCACCCCCATCACCCCTATCACTGCTGTCACCCCTATCCCACTATCCCACTACCCCACCATCACATCACATCACATCACATCACATCACATCACATCACAGCACCTTCACTCACTAATCACCTTCCCAGGATTCCAGCATCTAAAACAACAAAGGCTTTTAAATTCCGATAACCCTATGCTACAGCCTACAAAAAAAACCAAACAAAAAAAAAATAAAAAACAACAAAACACAAAAAAACCCCAACACAACCTAACCTAACCTCAAATCCATATCAAATCCATATCATATCAAATTCATTTAGCAGCCCCAATCCAAGCTCACCCAATCCAACCCCATCTCATCCAAATCCATCCCACCCCGAAATATTTTCAAAATTATAAAAAAAGAAAAAGAAAAAAAAAAAAAAAGAAAACAAAACCTCCAACAATTTTTTGATTCCCTTTTCAGTATGATTTTTAATTTTAATTTTTCTTGTTTTACAAGTTCATGTTCTCGGCAGCCTGTTCCAATCCGTTGATGGCGACTTTAACAGTGTTGGCGTTGATAGGGTTTGCAGTTGGGGCTAATCCATTTTCATTCTTTGTAGCGATAGGAAGGGGAGTTCCAGGGCGGGAGTTGACGACCTATACAATATCAACATTAGCTACCAAATCTTTCAAAAGAAAGGAAAAGAAAAGTCTTCGAGGAAGTATCAAAACAACATACCCTACTAGCGGCCGACAGAATAGCAATCAAAGAAGCCTGAGCAGCATCCTCATGAATTCCAACACCCCACACAGTCTGTGGTTTTCCAGAGCTAGCACCTCCAACGATACACTCGATGAATGTAGCGGCCTTTGCATCTTTTCCGTCACGTCCCCGTCCAACCGCGTGTTCCTTGTAGTCCTTGACCTCCAACTCAACTCCAATACACTTCAAGGCGTTTGCCAAAGATGAGATAGGACCGTTACCGACACCACGGATAGAGTGTTCTCTTCCATCCATAGAGACGATACCGACGAAAGTTCTTCTAGGGTTTGCAGAGGCCTTTCCGAGGGCGGGGGCAGGGGAGGTGGAACGGTCGGTAGAGAATTCGTAGTCTACCAAGTTAATTCTAGAAGGTTTGTTAAGGAAGTATTCATCCTCGAACAAAGCCTGAATTTCCCTCGGCTTAAGCTCACGTCCCAAGGTCTCAGTCTGCTTCTGGACAACGCGAGAGAAAGCAATCTGGAGACCACGAGGCATGTCAAGCTCCAAAGATCGCTGGATAACCCATGCAACTCCTCCCTTTCCGGACTGGGAGTTGACTCGGATAATGGCCTCGTAGGTACGTCCGATATCCGCAGGGTCCAAGGGGAGGTAGGGCATGGCCCAGTTCTCGTCCTCGGGGATTCCCTGCTTCTCGCGGAGGGCGAATCCCTTCTTGATGGCATCCTGGTGGGATCCGGAGAAAGCGCATACAACCAATTGTCCTCCGTAAGGGGCACGAGCGTGGACGGGGATCTTGGTGCAGTCCTCGACGAGGTCGATAACCTTGGGAAGGTCGGAGAAGTCAATGTTGGGGTGGATTCCCTGGGTGTAAAGGTTCAAGGCCAAGGTAACAAGATCGACGTTTCCAGTACGCTCTCCGTTTCCGAATAAACATCCCTCAACACGGTCTGCTCCTCCCATCTGTGCGAGCTCGGCAGCAGCAGTGGCACATCCACGGTCGTTGTGAGGGTGGAGGGAAACGCAGACCTTCTCACGCTCGGTGATGTTGCGGCAGAAGTACTCGATCTGGTCGGCGTAGACGTTGGGGGTGGACATCTCGACGGTGGCGGGGAGGTTGAAGATAATAGGGTTCTCCTCGGTGGGTCCCCATGCTTCCTTAACGGCCTCACAGATCTGGACGGCGAAGTCGAGACGAGTGTCGGAGAAGGTCTCGGGGGAGAACTCGTAGGCCCACTCGGTGTCCTGGGCGTCGGGACAGTCCTTGGTCAAGCTGCGGACGAGCTTGGTGCACTTGACTGCAAGAGCCAAAGACTCCTCCTCGCTCATACCAAAGATGACCTCACGGAAACATGCTGAGGTAGCAAGGTACAAGTGAACAATAGCCTTCTTTGCTCCCTTGAGGGACTCGATGGTGCGCTTAATGAATTCCTCTCTGCAAGGCGACAAAACCTGTAGCCAGACGTCATCTGGAGTAGCACCGGGGGTCTCGATCAAACGGCGGGTGAAGTCAAAGTCGACTTGAGATGCTGAAGGGAAGGAAACCTCAATCTCCTTGTATCCGAGCTCCACCAACATCTGGAAGTATCTCCATTTCTGGTCTCCATCCTATATGGTTATTAGTTACCGTGCATAACACCCCCGGAGCCGCGCATTGAGTTGCATACCATAGGATCGACCAAACTCTGGTTTCCGTCGCGCAAGTCGGTAGACAGCCATCGTGGAGCCTTGGTAATCTGCTTAGACGGCCATTGTCTGTCTGGTAGGTTTACCGGCGGGAAAGCCTTGTATTTCTGAGCGGGATTTTTGAGCCTATTATTTCAAATTGCGTCATCTGTCAGCAAGAGCTTAAGAATCAAGCAATTCTGTTTTTCTTTTTTCTTTTTTAGGTCGCAAAGCATCAATATTGTCTGTAGATTTCTTTGACTTTGTGCCTGAATGAAGCTCGGTGGTGTTGGGGGGCAACGTACATCGGCATTGCGACTTGGGTTTGCTGCTGTAGCGTTTGGAGGGGTGGTGGGGTTGGGTTGTGGATGGGTTCGTGGGTTGAAGTTGGGAAGGGTTTCTGTGGAAACAAGAAGATGCCGGTTGTAGTGGGTGTTGTCTTTGACTTCGATGGGCTGTTGCGATGTCCCCTCCCCCCGTTCTTCTTCGCTTATTTATTTGCACGCGCGAATTAATTAAAAAATTGAGTCAACGGCTCTTTTCGAATCGTATGGATCAGGCTGGAGTCACGGTCCGTTGAATATGTAAGGTTTACCACTCCGACGCTGCTTGCCCAAGACGAGGTGGGATTTGCGGGGGATCGAAGATTTTTGTTGTTAGTGTCACTCGTCCTGCACACCACCCCACCGAGGCAGTGCCGAGAGCCGCAATCGTCAGACAAATGGGGAACCACTCATCCCCGCACAATTACTCCGGCAGAAGGCAAGTGGGGAGTTACATTCGGCCCTGAACAGTCGGATCCGAATAGTCTGGATAGTCAGGGCCCTAGGGCTGCACAGGGACACTCCGACGGGCCTTTGTTTAGCCGTCGTTTATGGCGGTTGGCTGTATGTATAGTCATGGAAGATGTTGCGATGACAAGCGAGTGATGGGCATCTCATCCCATTCCACAACATCTATGTATATGTACATAATCCTTTTTTCACAGTTTCTAATCATCTTTTTGATTTGTAATGGACATTTCATTTCATTCCTCTACCACTATGTAGATTAATACCTTCTTCTTTTATCATTCCCAAACGCCATTTTCATTCCATAAATCACCCTCCAAAATCAAGAAATCTAGGTATTTTACTCCAAGTCCTGTCCGGTGAACTCTCCAAACTTCTCAACAATCTTCTCCCAGGGCTCTCCGTTACCCTCAACCTGGGCCTTAACAACAGCAACAATGTCCTCAATGGAGGCACGGATCTGCTTCATTCCATCACGCTCTCTCAAGGTGATAGTTCCATCCTTAACAGTCTGGAAGTCAACGGTCACACCGAAAGGAGTTCCAAGCTCGTCGTTACGGGCGTATCTCTTTCCAATAGACGCGCTAGAGTCATCAACACGGTTGGAAATACCAGCCTTACGCATAGTGCGAGTAATCTTCTCAATCCAGGGAACAAACTCGGCGTTTCCAGAGAGGGGAACAATGAGGACCTTGGTAGGGGCAATCTTGGGAGGGAAAGCAAGGACACCACGAGTGGCATCGTCAGGGCGAGTGTAGTAAATGTGCTCAATAAGAGAGTACAAGATACGACCGATACCGAAAGAGGGCTCGATAACGTTAGGAGTGTACTCGCGGATGTACTGCTGCTTCTGACGCTTGACAATCTCAACCTTCTCGAGCTCGACCTCTCCGAGTCCCTCAACGGTGATCATAACCTTCTCTCCATTAGCCTTCTTGGCAGCGAGAATCTCGCGGTCAGCCTGAGAGATGGCCTCAATGGCCTCCTCGACCTTCTTGGCGTCCTTGCGGAAGCGAGGTCCCATCCACTTCTTGTCGACATCGACATCCCACTCCTCCCAGACAACAGGGTTCTCCAAGTTCTCACGGACAATGAGGGGCTGGCCAGTCTTCTTGCTGTGGACAGTCAAGTCGTAAGCAGAACGGTCGGCACATCCAACACACTCAACCCATCCGTAGGAAGTCAACAACTCGGCGTCCCAACAGTCAGCGGCGTAGTGAGCCATCTCGTTGGCCATGTGCTGACGGAAACGGAGCTTCTCGGGGTCAACACCGAGCTCGGTCAAGAAGAGGAAGATACGAGCAAGGAAGTATCCAAGAGTCTCGTTGTCAACGGTACCCTCCTTAACGGCATCTCCAATCTTCTTGGTAGTAAGAGTAGTCTTTCCAGAGAGCTGGACGTGCTTGTCCAACAAGCGGAGCTCAATGTCCTTGACCTCAGCGAAGCGGGGGTGGTCCTTCTTCTGAGGGTCGACAAAGTGCTCAATCTCGGCCATCAAGAACTCACGGACACGAAGGAGTCCAGACTTGGGGGAGATCTCGTTACGGAAAGACTTTCCAATGGAAGCAGAAGCAAAAGGCATCTTGGCGTTGTTGAACTCCAAAAGCTTGGAGAAGGTCAAGAACTGACCCTGTGCAGTCTCAGGACGAAGGTATCCGGGCAAGTTGGCGGAGGGACCGATAGAGGTAGAGAACATGAGGTTGAAGGACACGGGGGGTTCGAGAGCACCTCCGGTAGCAGGGTTGGTAATGTTGTGCTTAACGATAAGCTCTCCGAGCTCCTTTCCGTCGTAGTTATCAATCTACCAGCATAACTTGTCAGCAGCAATCGCAATTGACAACGGCGCTCAGCAGATGCCCATGCGCCAGATTGTGCGCTACCTTGGCAAGAATCTCCTCGTATTCAGTTCTGACTTCATCGTCCAACTTGATAGCCTTAATATCCTTGACCTTCTTCTTCTTCTTCTTCTTGTCGTCCTCATCCTCCTTCTCCTCCTCCTCCTTGATACCACGGGCCTGCTTGTCTCCCTTCAATCTAGCCTCCAAAACCTCCTCAACCAAGTGATCAGCTCTGAAGATCTCTCCAGTCTTGGAGTCCTTGCACATCCAGTCGGCGAACTTGTCGACGTGGCCAGAGGTCTTGAGGACCTCGGCAGGAGTCAACATGGTACAGTCAACCTCCATCATGTCCTCCTCGAGAACGAAGTGCTTGCGCCAGGTGTCAACAATGTTGGCCTGGAGAGCACATCCTGGAGGACCATAGTCGTAGAGTCCAGAGACACCTCCGTAGATTTCGAAAGAAGGAGTGTAGAAGAGACGACGGCGCAAAAGAATGTCGAGGGTACCGCGATCGAGCGGCTGACCAGTCTTTGTGGTAGCCATATGTAACTGTGGAGGGGGTTTCGAAGATTTTCCGTTAAACTTTTCCGAAGCTGAAAACTCGCGCTTTAATCCAATGGAAGAAAGCAATGACCTTCCAACAGTGTTGTGTTGCCAAAGTCTGAGGTTAGCTGTCAGAGGTTGGCGGGGCGTGAGTAACAAGCGGAAGCGGGGGTGCATCTTGTCACACTCCTAGATTATTCATTTGAGGCTCTATTTCATTTTCCATGCGTGTTTTTTAGTCCAGGTAAGCCAGGTAAGCCAGGAGGGGTGTGGAGCCATGGAGGGGTTCCCCAGCAAGCAAGAGACACGAGCCACGATTATGTATGCATATGCACCATATCCACACGCTGTCTAACCTCAACAAGCATGAATCAATCATAACCGGCACCTGGGGGCCCTGGGGCCCTGGGCGCAAAGTGGAGTCTCCGCTGTCATTCCCGCTGCTCCGTTCAATGTCACCACCTCACGAGAGCATACAAATGCTTCAGATATCAACACCACGATTATTACAACCATGAGCATAGCATTCCGACCGCTTGTTCGGCGGCTAGTTACCCAGACAAGATCCCACTCGACACAGGCCCGTCCTCTCACCGGCTTCTATCTCGAAATCCTCAATAACCCTCTCCATGCCGCGAATCCCGCACCTCCCAGTGTTCGTCTCGCCGCCGAAAATGCCGCTGCTGCTGTAAAGCCCGCAAAGCCCACAAATCCCGCAAATCCCACCGTCACCATATCCCCCTCCCCAGCAGCCACCACCGACTCAGAACCCAAACGTGAGCTCACCGCCGAAGAGCGAGCAGCCATAATCTTCGGCTCACCCCTAACGGGTCCCACAGAAGCCAAAGAGCGGCACGAAGCCTCCAAACGAGAGCGTGGAGCTATGATAGCCGGAATCTGGGTTCCTCCTAAACCTATTGAGCCTGACAACTGCTGCATGAGTGGGTGTGTGAATTGTGTACTGTCGCAGTTTGTTGAGGATTTGGATGAGTGGAAGGCTTGTAAGAGGAAGGCGGAGGCGGCGTTGAAGAGACAGCAGGAGGGTTTGGCGGCGGCGAATAGTATGGATGATGATGGTGGGGGAAGTGAGGGCTTGTGGGATGGGTTTGAGGATATTCCGGTTGGCTTGAGAGTGTTTATGGAGACGGAGAAGAGACTGAATAGTGCCCCGAAGGAGGCTACAGCCGAGACGAAGTAGAGACGAAGTAGAGACGAAGTAGAGACGAAGCAGAGACAAAGTAGAGGCAAAGAAGAGAGACATGACAACTGGAGGGCATGAAGTAGAGGAATCATTTTCCAGGGATTATTTTGGAGTTAGGAATCTTGGGATCAACCGTTTAGAGGAGTTTCGAGTTTCGAATTTCGAGTTACATATTTATATTTATATTTAGAGCTATTGATACCCCATCTCACTATCTCTACGACATTTCAGTTCTTTTCGTACACTTCAAAAATGAATTTAGGATTTTGGTATATAATCTCCAGCTCAAGCTACCATAACCTCACCTCACCTCACCCATCACCTTACCTTACCTCACCTCACCCAGAACATCACCTCAAAAAAGTGAAAAGTCGGAGATATATAAATATAGAAAAACCCTAATATATTTTAAGTAATCAAAGTTGAAACAACAATATTTGATTCCTGATAGATAGAACCTAGATAGATAGAACCTGAAACCCTGACTCCATGATCCATGATCCAACGACAAAAAGGAAAAAGAGGATACCAGGGAAACTAAGTAGAGAAAAAAAAAAAGATACAACTTCTAGATTATACCATAAGTTTTAAGCAGACTAAACCACAGCCCACTATTCCTCATCATCTTCCTCATCCTCATCCTCCTCCTCATCCCCAAGTGATTCCACAACCAGGTTTCCACTTGGCCATAACACCTCACCCACTGTTCCCACCTCTGGTTCATAAACCTTCCTCGGCATCATGGAGCAAAGTCTAAACGCATACTCATGGGTATAATCTCTTGGTTCCTCTGTCTCCTCTGTCCCCTGGGTCTCAACTCCCAAACATTCCACAAACGCATAAACCTCCTCCAACCTTGCCTCCTTGGGGAATTTCCTAACGATTCTTTCCCCCTCAGCAGTTCTGATACTAACCCTAGCACCCTCATTCGGTTCCTCCAAAATCCTTCCAGCTCTCCATTTCCTCCATTGTTGCCGTTTCGCTTCCTTGATCTCTTTTTCAATTCTTGCTTTTTCCGCCTCCTCGGCTTTTCTTCTCTCTGCTTCTTCTGCTGCTCTACGTTCTTGTGCTCGTTGTCTATCTAGTGCCAATGATTGTTCATAGGCATTTTCTTGTTCCTCCCTCATTCGTCGATCGAAATCTCTGGCTGCTCTTTCCCCGCGGATTCTTTCCAGTGCTGGACGGTATCTTTCTACCGCCGTTTGCATTTTCTGGACAAAACCCTGGGCTGTTGTCACCCCCGCCATTCTCGCAACAACGGACATACCCTGGGAGCTAGTTCCCGGCGGGGTATTAGGAGCATGAGTGATCAACGCCGCAAATGGGAACTTGGTACAACCCAAAGCTGTAGAGACCTGATATGCCTCTGATTCTTGAACCGAGCCACCCCAAAGGATAATATCATTCTGTTGAAGAAATCCAGATACCTCCCCGCTAAGTAATATGTTCTTGTTAAATGCTGCTGTGTCGTCGTGTTCGTCGCTTTGTAAAACTACTAATAGGAATCGTAAGGAACTTTTGGAAAGGTCTAAGGCGGATGCATAGCTTCCTTCATGCCAGGGTAACTTCACGGCTTCGGTACCGGCTTCTTCTTCGAAGGTGCGGATGAAACGGGCTGCGGTGTCCCGCGGGTCATGACTCCTCTTAGGAACCGGACGGAAACGGGGGAGGAAAGGGAAGAGGAGATGAAGGAGCGACCAGGTTCCGGAGGTTAGACGGTATAGGAGACTGAAAGGGAAGAGGAGGATGGAGATTAGTAGGGGAGGACGTCGGGCGAGGGAGTTTGGTTGCGGGACGATGCGTGGGGCTGGGCTAATGGTGGGTCGTCGCGGGAGTCCGAAACCGGAGGCGGAGGCGGGGATGGATGCGGTGGGACCTGGGGGTCGTGCGGCGGGGGCGGCGGCTGGCGGGGCTCCTGCGGCAAGGGCGTATTCTTCGGCTTGGAGAGCTTCGGCGGTAATGGCGGAGGTTTCGCCGTCGAAGAAACGGGTTATTGCGAGCTATGGGGTGGGTTAGAGATGGTGGATGGCTATAGGGGAGGAAAGGCGTACTTCAACGTTCCATTGTGATCGCGTGAGTATTGGGATTGCAGCGGATTCGGTTTGTGAGGTGATGGCGGTGAATTGAGCGAGAGCTTCACGTTGGGAGTCTGTTAGGTGGTCTGTTGAGCTGGAGGTAGACATTGGAGCTTCCTGTCGTGTTGTGACCGAGCTTGAGGTGGTTTGTTTCCTTATTCGATGGTTTTCTGGTTTTGTTCTTGTGCCAGTTGTACCGGTTGCCTTGGTGTCTTTGTCCGGTTGATTGCTGTCGTGAGCACTGTTTCTTAGGTTTTCGTTCTAGTCGGTTGATTCGCTGCGATCAGCTGCCGCGACGTTATGACACGGTGGAGCTGTGTAACAGCCGCCCGAAATGTAGCGAATGGGTAAGGAAGATGATGAATACATAACGCCAGTTCCACAATTATCCTTGGGAAGATTGGATTTTTAGATTTCCAAATTTTGAGATTTCAGATTCTAAATTTCAAATTCCAAATTCTAAATTTTAGATTACAATTTCCACACTCGGCTCTCGGGATCTCATATACACTCGGCATGCTTATCCACAAGTCCAAGCCAGCTTAAACCGGCCGGCTCACTCCCGAGCCGCAGACGTCATGCGTTTCACTGGTTCCCTATCCACACGTGGGGGGCAGGCGAATGAACAGAGTTTGGTCTATTTCCATGAGCGCCAGCTACTGTGCTGCTATATGTTCTCCACCTCCTCCAATCCAAGGAAAAAAAAAAAACATGACCACTCGCTCCTGCCCTGTCTGCCGGCAAGGTCACCCGTTGATCATATCGTGATCGGAGGCGAATAGTCTCAACATATATTTCCCCCCTCCCCCCGCTTCCCGGGACACTTTCAGAGTTTCAAACATTTTTTATTATTTCCTACTTTCCAGCGCAAATTATATATCACCATGCCTGCGCTGGCTAGGAAAATCCTCATCATTGCCGCTATAGACGGTCTAATCCTCTCTCCGATAACCCACACCCGTTCGCGATCCCCACCCTCGAAACCAACTCCCGGAAGTGTAAAGCTCGACTACCAAACGAAGACTATTACTCCATATCTCCAAGGAGATGTAAAGAAACATTCCGACACTGGCGAGCACTCGCAAATCGAAGCTCAGGGAATCGCTGGTAAGTTCCAAGCTCGTGAAATCAACTAACGATGTAACATGAGCTCTAACATGACCTAGGTCTGCTACACGTCTCACCAACTAATTCCTTCCTCGTCGCTATTACGGATAGCAAGCAGGTTGCGCTTATTAAGGGACAACACCCGGTCTACGTCATCACCAATATTGCGCTTATTCCCTTGTCCTCGAAAAAGGATGCAGAGCGCTCTATCGACCGTGCCAACGCCGGCCGAAAACCCGCCATAACCGATGGAAACGCCTCAGATACAGAGACCGAGATTGATAGTGAGGAGGATCCCATTACCCCTGTTACTAGCATTACAGACGATGTTCGGGGCAAGATTGATGAGGCTGGAAAAGCGGCGGATATGACCCGCAGTACCTCAATTGGCGAGGACGTCATTGGGAAGAAGGGCGCTTATGGGAGGTTTACGGAAAAGTGGTTTTCGAAGCGAGGGTGGACGGTGGATAGACGGAGAGCTTCGGGAATGAGTACCGTCAGTGCGGATGACGACAAGAAGCCTGATGACAACCTCCAGCAGAAGCCTGAAAACCAGCCCGCACCACCGACTACAGAGGGAGACATTGTCCAAGGCGAAAGGGCTGAAGATGCCGTGAATGATTCCGATAAGGGACCCGCGGAGCAGAAATCTGAAGAAGTAGCAGAGGCTGTCAAGGAGACTGTCACTCACAGCTTAACTCCTAAACTCCTCCACACAACCAAGCTTCTTCTCGCCCAAAGTCGTAGCTTTTACTTCAGTTACGACTGGGATATTACCCGTTCCTGGGCACAACAGATGTCTCAGACCGAGGAGGAAAAAGCCGCATCTGCATCTATCCCTCTTCACAAGAAGGTCGATCCATTGGTAAGTTGAGCTAAACTGAAACCCTTACCATAATATACAAATCACAGCCTCTGACTCGTTCTTATAGTACTTCTGGAACAAACACCTCCAGAAACCCTTTATCGACTCTGATTCTCACGGCTTCGTTTTACCGCTGATGCAAGGTTTCGTAGCTCAAACCACATTTTCCGCTACCACATCTCCAGTATCCGCAGCAGAGAGCAAGGACTCGGACACAGTTCCTGCCATTTCTGCCGTAGGAGACGCCGCTGCCGCCGCTGCACCCTCTGAGGGTACCGAAGCCAACGTCACCACCGAATCAGCATCCGAACCCCCTGCCCGCACCTCCACTGACTCTGTCGCCTCCACCCCGGAAAAGCAAGATCTAATACTCACCCTAATCTCCCGACGCTCTACTCAACGTGCCGGTCTTCGGTACCTCCGCCGTGGTACCAACGATTCTGGACATGTCGCCAATTGTGTCGAAACCGAGCAATTGCTCTCCACTTCATCCTGGGATCGTTGTTTCTCCTACCTCCAGATCCGTGGTTCCATTCCATTGTTCTTCTCCCAATCTCCTTATTCCCTCCGTCCCCGGCCTGTGTTGTTGTTAAGTGATGAACACAACGCTGCTGCTATGAGCCAGCATTTTGCCAACCTTCATGAAAGATATGGAAAGGTTCATATAGTAAACCTCGTAGAAGACCACGGAAGCGAGGCTGTGGTAGGAAACAAATACCGAGACTTTGTATCCTCCTACAACGACAGTGTTGGGGCCGATAATAAGGTTGGATGGACATGGTTTGATTTCCACCGAGAATGTCGCGGAATGCGTTTCGAGAACGTATCCCGACTATTTTCTACAATTGGACCAGAACTTGACCAAATTGCCTTTACATCAACACTTGGAACCGAAAATCCAGAGATAAAAGAAAAACAAACAGGTATCCTAAGAACAAACTGTATGGACTGTCTCGACCGTACCAACGTCGTCCAATCCGGCTCCGCTCGTCGAGCTCTGGAATCTCAGCTAAAGCTTCTCAACGTCTCTCTTCCCCCCGGAGGAACAAGTTTCTTCAACCTCCTCTGGGCCGACAACGGCGACGCAATCTCCAAGCAATACGCCAGCACCGCAGCTCTCAAAGGCGATTTCACCCGCACCAACAAACGCAATCTCCAAGGCGCCCTCACCGACTTCAGCCTAACAGTAACCCGATATTTCACCAACATAATCAGCGACTTCTTCACACAAGCCGCCATTGACTTCCTCCTCGGCAACGTAACCAGCCAAGTCTTTGTGGACTTCGAGGCAGAAATGAGAACCACAGACCCCTCCGTATCTCTCCGTCGAGTCCGAGAAAACGCCATCGATATCAGCCGTAAAATCGTCGTCGCCGATGAAAATGAAAAATTACTAGGCGGATGGACATATCTCTCCCCGCTTGAACCCGGCGAAATTAAAGGCCAGATGACAGAGAAAGTCCTCCTCGTTACAGAAAACGCTCTGTATATGTGTGCCTTCGACTTTTCTCTCGAAAAAGTCATCGCCTTTGAAAGAGTCGCCACCGATGCGGTAAGGTATATTAAATCCGGAGCTTACATCACGGAAACTTTCGCACAGGTTCAGTTGGATGAACAGAGAAATTGTGGGATTGTGATAGGATATGAAAAGAAGGAAGAGGAAAGGGTTAATACTAGAAGCCTTGCTACGCAGGTTAGACAGGATGATGACTCGGGCAAGGAATCGGGGAAAATGGAACGGAGATGGGCGTTTAAGGCTATGCCCGCGGGAAATGGCGTCGAGAAGGGAATGCCGGAGTTGCAGGTCGTGCAGGAAACTGTTAATGTGCTAAAAGAGGTCTGTCAGAGAGCGGAGGTTAAGGAGGAGGATGTTGTCAGCGCGGATGAGGCGAAGAGGGAAACGGGGTTGGTGCAGAGGTGGGGGTATGCGGTTAAGAGATTGGTTTGGGCTTAGATGGAGAGGGAGGGGGTGGGGGGGGGGGGGGGGGGGGGGGGGTGGGGGTAGAGAGGATAAGGCAGTAGAGAGGATAAAGGGAATATAGCGAAAGTAAACTAACAAGAAGAGAAGGGATATAATAATCGTCCGACGGGGCATGGCAGGTTATAACCGCCGTGTTTATGGATTGTTTTCGGACAGTTTTTGTTTTTGTTTATGAGATTATGATTATGAGAAACTTTTTGGAGCGGTTTGTTTGTTTGTGTTTTCTTTGGGGAGGAGCAGAATTGTAAAGTAGTTTTTCATTTTTTATTTTTTTTATTTTTTATTTTTTTATATATATTATCTATCCCTCTATTCATCTATCCTTCTATCCCTCTATTCATCGATATTGATATGTGTAAGCAACCAACTCTTCATAAAATGCATACAGAAACATACCATAACCATAAACATAACCATAAACCTTCACCAAGCAACAAACAACAAGCAACAAACAACAAGCTACACCCACCAGCACCGACACCAGGTCGAGTATCAAGTAGAGAGATGAATAAGTTCATACATGACTTGATGCTGAGTTATAATGGATGTAGGGTATATGGGTGTAGGGTATATATATTTTTTCCCTCGGTGTTCATCATGAGATCTTTATATTGTACTACTGGGTGGCTGGGTGGTTAATAAAGCAAAACATGGAAGCTGGAAATACAAACCGTACAAACAAACAAAATGAAAACAAAATGGAAACAAACAAAAAACAAAAAACAAAAAACTAAAAACTAATATATCAATATATCAATCCCATAAATCCAGTGAATCCAGTTTAATCAAGGTATCATATATCATACGTATATCATATCATATCACAAACCCCTTAAATCCGCAAACCCATCAAGCCCCCCAAATCACTACCTTTTCCAAGTTCCAAATTCCAACGCCAAAAATAAAAAGTCAATCAAAAAAGTCAACTAAACAAAAACACAAATCAACACAGTTACAAAACCAAAATTCTTCATAAACACAACCATCATCGTTGGATAAGGTTATTCATCGTGCTCATATTGTTTCAACCCCTCTCTCCCTCTGCCCCTCCCTCTTCCCCGGCCTATATCTGTTCCTAATTCCTAGTTCCTAATTCCTAGTTCCTAATTCCGCTGATTCGGCGCCTATATCAATTTCCCACATCAGCACATATCCAAACCCACTCTTCTCCACCATCCTCTCCAACCCCCCCCCCCCCCCCGCCCCGCCCAACCCCCCCACCACCCCCGGATGTAATCAAGAACTTACAACAGGACCAACCGGACTCTCCAGTCTCTCCAGTCTCTCTTCCCCCGGTGCCAAAGCCGCATGCATAGTAACCGGACCCGCAGTTTCAGCGGGCATATAAGGAGCCTGATAATTTGTGGTTGTATCGATTAGTTTCCCATCTTGTTGCTGTTGGGGTACGTGGTTTTGTTGGGAGGCTACCCAGGCTGCTACGTGGGATGGGGGTTCGCTGGAGTTGTAGGGTGTTGATGGGCCTGCTGCTCCTGATGGACCTGGTACTCCTAACCCGGATGCTCCTCCAGACCCCGACCCAGATCCAGACGGTCCAGGCGCCCCGGGAATTCCCCAGGATACACCTGCTCCTGAACCACTGGTAGTTACACCTAGCCCAGTTTCTCCGAAAGAACCAACCGGATCAGCGAAAGGATCATTCTGATTTTGAGCCGTCAGATTCCTTGCTTTCTGTACAGCCTCTTTCAGGCTCTGTAAACTCATTGACAGATGCTCGTTTGTTTCTATCAGTGTAGTAAGAGTTTCTACATCCGTTGGAGGATCGGCTTGGATATAACCCTGGATTGATCTCTGGGCTAGTTTACAGCGGTCTTTGAATTCTTGGATTAATTCATGGGTTGTGACTTCCGAAACTGGCGTGGATTGGACAAGTTGTTGTAATAGTTTTGCGCTGGTGTTGGCTTCGGAGATTCTGGCGGCTAGTTCATGAGGAGAGGGAAGAGCGGGGGGTGCTTGGTGTTCAGGTATCGTCATGGAGGGTGGCATTACGAGGGGTTGGATGGGCATTTGTTGCTGGTTTTGCTGTTGTCCTCCATGGCCTCTGCTTCCTTTCTCCTTCGCCCAGAGTTCTCTCAACCCATTTAAGCTCTCGTCTGCAATACGCTCCGGTTCAATGGCGAAGTTTTCTAGTGTTTCACAGAGGATTTGGTGTACAGATGGATCCCTTCCCTGCCGTAGAAGCTCTTTGACAGTGGTAACCCATTTCTGTTCTCCGAGGTTTCTGGTAAATATAGGACCGGGGTTTTGGGATAGGATACGGATAAGCATTATGCTGTTGTATTGTACGTGAGGACGGGAGATGTTTTTAACGTCTAGATTCCGCCGGATTGCTGTGGCGGCTAAGGCGCACATTGTAGGGGTAGACTCGGCGAGGTCGACGATCGCGGGGAGGTGGAGGAATTCTTCGCCGGCATTTGGATTGCTAGGGCTGCTGGTTTCGCAGAAGGCTTGCTGAGGGGTATTAGCAATGGGAATGAAGTAAGTCTGAGAGGAGGGGAGAGGGTTACAATTTCATATAATAGGGTCCCTTCTGAAGAACCATCATTAGGAGTTATTCCGTTGATATTGTAACTGGCTGTGTGCTGGTCGTTGCTCTTGCTTCCGCTGTGACGGTGGGAGCTTCCGACTGTAAAGAGGAGTTAGCTAGAGCTCCTCAAGCTAAGCCGGAGAATCGGAGTATGTCTTACCATTCTCGACGCGAGACTTCACAGACGTGAAGACTTTCTTAAATCGTTTTTCCATTATGCCGGTGGTTATGTGAGAGTGTAGATTCTTGTCGTACAAGAAAGAGATGAAGGATGAGAGGAGGGAAATGCGAATAGTTATGTCAGTCTGACAGGTTGAGTAACCAGGATATATATGCTCGTGTTTCTTGGCGCTAGTTGACACTGCCCCTCCGATGCTCATCTACGTTGCGAGTTATGAGTACAACTAGTTTTCAGTGGCCTATGGACGCGCGGCGGCTATGTGGTGTGCGCAAGCAGTGGCGGTCTTGTGATGTGGATATGATGAAGTTCAACAAAGCCCAACAAAGTCAAAAAAATCAACGAAAGGAAACAATTCAATTACGGAGGCTATGAATAAAGGGATGAAGTATGTTCGTGAAGATTATGGAGTTTATTTTTGGCCACCGAATTGGCAAGAACCTGCTAATTATGCAACTCCCTGGTCCTGCAGACATATTTTGTCGGAATGCGGGCGTTGCGGAGGATCCGTAGAGGCGGGGCGTTTCGAATTAATAAACCATAGTAGTAGGAAGGTACTTACTTAGGGCTTTGGCCTAGGTCACTCGCTTGCATCGTATTCGCCGTCTACCGGGCTACAAACCCTGATCATCAGATAGGTGACTCTCCACATGGAGGACCATTGAAAGGTATCCATATTGAAAGATATATTTCATCTGAACGCATAGAATCCATATTCAATATAAACTATCTTCGATCAAGGCACCAGGTAACATCGGTCTGGCAATTTATTAAAGGTTTTAGGCTGAGTAAATACCAAACGCCTGACCTTGGCGCGTTGTTATGACGCTAGAAGAATAGTAGTTTCTGTCTTCCATGACCCGTGAAGAGGAGCCATTGGCACTTGGAACAGTTGGTTCTTTCTTGAATGTCTAGTCTAGGTACACGAAGAAAGTTTACATTCACTATCACTCGGCCTCCGACTTCGAGCCAATACATGGAGTACCAGTTTTTGTTGCATTAATTCGTAACCATGTGGAGCTAATCGAATTTCCTTTTGAAATTGCATTTAAACATTGATATCATGTCTTCTTAACGCCTTTAATCCATTTAATCCTTCTCAGCAATAGCCTGTAGACGCTCATCAATCTCCTCCTCAGTGAGTTTTCTGAATGCTGGGTTTCCATCGATACCAACAACACCAACCTCAACCTCTCCCTTCTTGAAATCTACACTCAATACTGAGCTTAATGCGGAAATACCAGTTTCGACAACCTCCTTCCAGTCTCCAGCTGCGTACTCCTTGTTCTTCAACTTCTTCTCCATGTAGTTCATAGCCTCCTGCTGCTTGGGACCTGATGCTGTTGCCTTAGAACCGACGTAGTATCCTGCGGGATCGGTCTTGTAGAGCTGGGGGCCGAACTCGTCATCGACCGAAATCAACGTCATCGACACACCGTATGGGCGCATGTAAGCCTGATTTCCATTAGCATCATGACGTACTCCAACTTGCTAGTTCGATGTGTATCCTCGCTACCACTCTGGCCGCGCTCTAACTAACACACCCCAGCAAGCTCCAACGCGCAAAACTCACCCTCTGTGTGTAAACCTGGTTGATGTTTGCCAGCCTCTTCGCAAGAACATCACACGGCATCTCGTATCCGTACTTGTATCTGAACTCGGCAGCCTCAGCACGGGCTCTGTTAACAGCCGCGCGGGCGTCTGCGATGCTTCCGGTCATGACACATCCGACTGAGGGGGAGATGGAGAAGATGTAGGTAACGGAGGCGGGGTCGAGAAGCTTGTCCTATTTATTATTAATATCTTCAAATTCAGATCGCAGATTCGTCCAGGTAAACGAACAGGAACTTTCTTCTGAGAAATTACGACGGCACAGTCCTTTCCGCGGACACCGATGGAGGTGATGTTGGCTGCTGTGATTGCCTTGAAAGCATATTCTGTTCCCCTCGCTTAGCCTCCTGCCGATCCCATACAGCTCAAGGAAACAAACCAACTTGGTACAATCGTCCCTGGTCAGAGAAGATGGTGATGTGTCTGTCGAAACCGGCGCTTCCTGTGAGGTAGGTTAGCTATGGCCGGGGGTGCGTTTCACGCTGTTTTCGACGAACCCGACATGGTGATTTGCTGGCGGAAGCTTTATTTGGGATTGAGAGGGATGGCTTCGACCGTGATGGAGTTGATGATGGAGGATGATGGAAGCGGGTTTCGTGACGGGATTGTTGGTTGGCTGGTGGTGGATTGCAGGTTCAATGGTCGAAGTTGCGGCTCAATAGCAATAGAGAGCACAAGCTTTAGCGCGCAATGGAGGGGAGGTCCGATAGCGCAACGCAACGCCGTGCCAGGGTCAAAAGCTATCACTCACCCCGCACTGCAGCCCCTCAGCCCCGCGATGTCCCGTTTACAATTTGGAAATAGCAACCACCAATTTGACACACGCGAATCACTTGTTTACGGCACAATTATTCTAGCTTTACCATGCATCGCACAGTTTAATTATGTGCATTAACCCGACATTCTGGGGCTAATGCAGAGGAGGGCATAATGTTGAAGATGTTCCAGAACACGACACCACAATAGAGTACAGAGGAGGGGTCAAATGGTACAGAAGGTGAGGGAAATACATTAGGGTACATTTTGGGGCATCACATACATAGACGTCGTGCAATATAATAGGGTAATAACATCCCGGTGTATGTGCGAGTCTCTTTGTTATAACATGAACCAGTGTAAGTGATACGCAACTATCAGGAAGAGGGTATGGGGAATTGGGGAGGGGATTTTATGGGACAGCGGGTGATGTGATGGGGCAAAGAGGGTGCCAGGGATGATGCAGACAAACAAACAGGAATAGGGACACTAACTCCTCCCTATAGAGCAATCGGGGAAAAATAAAAAGACTCGTGCCGTCAACAAAAACAAACGACAAAAAACCATTGCAAAGCAAAGGATACCAGAAAAAAAAAACACAAGCACTAGGCAACCAAACCCCAACCAACCGATATAGGACAATGAAATAGAATCCACACAAAAGACATTCAACATCTGCCAGAGCGCCTTCTAAAAAGTTTTTATTTCGCCTTCCCAATCTAAGCAGCGTGCTGCTGCTGGCGCTTGACCAACTCACGTGCCCATCTTGCGGTGTCAATGGTGCGGCCAGAGTATTCACGGTTAGTGCGGACTTCCCGGATCATGGACATGATCCAGTCGGCACGGAAGTACTGAGCGATGTCGCCGTTGGGGAATGCGTCGGCCAAGTCACTAAAAACTGTTAGACAGGTTTTCATCTCGAATAGGTAGTAACATACCCAATGACTCCCATGGCGGATCTCATCAAGGGCTCAGTCTTGTTGTGGTCGGAGTTGATGACGGACAAGAATCCGAAAATGTGCTGGATGTGAGGAGCCAAGACATTGGCTAATCAACAATTAGTATAGCCATAAACAGATGAACATCGAGTTTTCTTACCCTTGTTACCGCTGCGCATAGCAATGATGATTCCTCCGTAGGCATCCATAATACCTTCACGGAGGGCAATAACGTACTCCAACATCTCGTAGTTGGTCTCAGAGTTAACGGTGATACCGGAAGCCTGCTGGAGAACACCCATGACAACATCGAGGTACTTCTCGAAGTGGCCGCAGATTGCCTGAGCAATATCTCCGAAGCACTGAAGGATGGCGGGCTTGAACTGCTGGCTAAGAGTGTTACTCTGCAAGTTGTTCAAGAGGTGGTTCATCAAGTGGTCGCAGAAAGGAGCGATGTTCTCGCCGATGCTACGGGCAATGTCACTGGTTAATCCAATGGCCATGTGGCAGAGCTGCTGCTCCTCCTGGTTGGCGAGAGCAGCGTAGATGAAGGGGACGAAAGCCTCCATGTACTTGGCGAAGTCCTCCTCGAGGGCGTTTCCAAGAGCACCAACGGTTCCGAAAATAGCGTCGGGAACGGATGAGTTAGGGGGAAGGTTGTTCAAGATGTGGAGAGACACCTGCATGATACGGTCCGCCTGGGGCTTGATCTCCTTGTCGAGACGGTGGGTGATGGTAGCCATGACAACAGCCAAACTAGTCTGCATTTCCTCCAAAGTGTTGCGGTCGTCAGCGCTGACGATCTGTGTACGGAGCTCGATGGTCTTCTCAAGGCGCTCCAAGATGACGTTGCACAACTGGGCAACAGAGGACATCTCATCATCTCCAACGTTGGAGACAAAAGAGCTCAACACCTCGTAGGAAGCGGTACGAAGCTGGTTGTCGGCATCGGCACTAGTCGAAATTATTAGTCATTGTAATAACAATATTAGGGTAAAGCTTACCGCTCAGTGGTCTGCAAAAGAGCGCTGACACTGTCCTTGAAGTACTTGGACAAAGCGTTCTCCTCTCCGATATCAGTAGCATCACGTCCGAAACGGTCCGCCAAGTTCATCAGGGCCCAACAGCAGGAGCTGGCCATTCTGGGACTGTCCTTGAGTCCAGAGAAGAGGGCCTGAATTAAGCTAGGAAGGTGAAGCTGAGGGTCAATTGCAGATCCACACTGCTCGCAGATCTTTCCGAGAGTGTAGGCGGCGGAATCCTTAACCATCAAGACCTGGTCATCCATCATAGTGATCAAAACGGGTAGTGCCTGCTTGACAAGAGGGTCAAGGACCTTAAGCTCGGGTCCCTCCATAATGGCACCGAAGGCAGAGACGGCGGCATCACGCTTGTGCCAGTCCTCGCTGCGGATGTTGCTCTCGACGAACTGCAAAACATCGTTGATCAACATTCCACCGACACATAGAGCGTACAAAGACAGACACTGGTATGCGGCACGAGCAGTGTTGTACTCGTCATCTGCAGCATCCTCGTCCTGTTTGGTGAGGAGCTCGAGAAGAACAGGAACGACCTCGCGGGTGGCAATACCAGCAAAGTTGAAGAATGGTCGCAACTCGGTCACACCCTCCGCTACCATCTACAGAATAGTCAGTAACTACGATTTTCAAACTGAAGATCGGGGGTATAATACCGACTCGTTCTCCTCAGCAATGCTGATTTCCTCCTCACAAACAGTACACCAGAACTCAATTGCAAGCTTAGCGACCTCATCTTCCTCACGGCCCATACCCACTATGGTAAGTCCGAAGAGTGCCTTCTCCATGTAGAACTTCATCTTGTCGTAGTACAAGCTCATAATTCTGTTCAAGCAACCGAAAGCAGCTGCCTGTATCCTGGAGTCAGGGCTCTGTGTAGCCTCGCAAATAACCTGCATAATGTAGTTCCGCTCTCCGTCGTTCTCGAAGTTTGTCCGAACAAACTCAAGAGAGTCACCAAGGGCAACCATAGCTGAGTGTCGCACATCGTTGTTGGTCTCCTCCTTGCGAGCACCTTGGACGACGGCAGTAAGAATTGCGTTAGAGTGCTGGCTCAAGCTCTCTCTGAGATCTGGATCCTCCGATTCCGCAATGTAACCAATGGTCGTTAGAGATGACTGCTTGAGAGAATCTGAACCCTCTCCAACGTTTCGCACCAATGCCGGCATAAGCTCTGGCCACTCGTTTCTAGGTAGCTCAATGGTAGCCAAAGCGGCGATGAACTGAGCGGCCGAAGTTCCGGCACGAACATTTTCTGCTTGGAGGGTCTGCAAAGCGTTTGCCTTGATTTGTACTTTGATGGCGGGATCAACTGTGGTGAGCCACTTGGTTTGTAGCTCAGTCAATCGAGTTCGGTCTCTCACGGAAACCGCGTTCTTCAAGGCAAGACCGGCAGCAATACGAATTTGCTGAGGAGCATCTGCCTTGGCCATTTCCGCAGACAACATGTGCAAGTAATCTTGCTGTAAGATGTTAACGTTTAGTTCGAGTTGCCCCGCGGGGCAGAGATATCGGAATCCTTACGAAATGCGTCTCCGAGGCCGTCGATAGCTGCTTCTCAGCAGCATCACGAACGGCGGCATCTACAGACAAAAACAGTCAGTACATTTCCCACCAGGACGATGGCTATGCCATTATAAGCAAAGACCACGGGAGTCTCACCGGGAGAGAGAGTATTTGCGAGAACTTCGGACACGTTCATGATGGAAGTCTAATATAAAAGATGATGGAAGTCGGGATTTTCTATAACTGCTCTCACTGGTGAAGGGCTAGTTGAGGGTTCGGTGGAGATGAACGGCTGAAGCGGACGTTGAAGAGTACCGACAAGGCTGGCTGGCTGGTGTGTTGATAGTCGGAGG
Organism: Pyronema omphalodes; assembly: GCA_024516155.1. Taxonomy (NCBI): domain Eukaryota; kingdom Fungi; phylum Ascomycota; class Pezizomycetes; order Pezizales; family Pyronemataceae; genus Pyronema; species Pyronema omphalodes. The sequence goes on along the minus strand of JAJJXM010000017.1, from coordinate 162,621 downwards.
TTTGATTTTGACGCGGGAGTCCCCTGTAACAGTGACGTTACACTGTTCCCTTAGGTCCTGGATGATGGAAAAGTGATCAACACAAGTAGAAAACCAGAGTTATAACGCGAGCGGCGAAGCGGTAGTAGATTGGATGTTGTTTCGCAGTTAGACCGCACGGGTGGTGGTTGGAGGGATGAGGGATGGGTGGGGAGGTGGTGGTGGGGGAAAGTGATTGTCGGGGGGGGGGGGGGGGGCTGCGACTAACGAACCTGCGATTTGCGTACGGCGGAGAACGCGAGAATGTTGATGCCAAGACTTCTGGCGGCAGATATCCTCGATGAACGACGATTGCTGCAAGAGAAGAAAAATTGCTACAGACAGAAAGCCCCAATTTTGGAGATGACAGTGGTTCTTGAGCGCGGGCTATCACTTCTGGGTGGATGGTTGGTGGGGGGGTGAAGGCGGGGGTGTGATGGTGGCGGCAGTGATGGTGTTGCAAAGGATGACGCTTAAGGGGTCTCAGTGGGGTTGAGAATGTTTTTGCAGGACGATAGAAAACAAAGACGAAATCTCAAGTGAGGCTCTCTCTGAGTTTAGACTCTGGCTCTAGAAACCGCAGCGGGTGCCTGAAGACGGAGTTTGTCTTTGCGAGTCATGAGGCAAGCAGCCAATAGAGTGACCAGCAGCGGTGGCCTAGTCACCCCCTCGAAAGTGGGGGAAGACAAAAGAAAGCCCACGGCATCGTGAGAACCATCGACAAAGGAAAAAAGGAAATACCTTCATGGTGCACCATACCAGGAGGAATTTCCAAAAGCAGGGTAGCTAAAGCGATAAATATTGCTCTAGCTGGCTTGTTCTATCGCTTCAGCACTCTCTCTGCCCTATGTTCAGCCCAGTGAGCAACTGAACCCCAGCCTAGAGTGAACCACTCTATCCTTCTTTGTGATGGAACGCCTACAGAAGCTCCGAGTATTCCCCGTACATATTCTCATCCTGCAGTTAACCATAACTTATCCAGGGTAAACTAGCAGATGTGCAGTGGTTCATGAGCGCGAATCGTCAGAATTAAGACTGTCTCACTCTGTGTGTCCGTTTCCTGGTACTGAGATCGGGATTAACGGGATTGAATATGTAATGCATGCTATGACTCTGTACAGAACCATCGTTTCCCTGTATGTACAGATTTGTTTCTTTTCATTTTGAATCCATAATGTTGTTTTCAGACTTTATTTTCATCTTGCATCCATCATGTGTTTTCAGAGAGAGCTCTTTGTTTTGGGGATAAAAGTCATGTCGTCCAACGGTACCTGGTGATGACTTTCATCGGTGATTCTTCTAGTAAAATCCAGCTGTCAATACTGGGCCGTGATTACTTTCTCCAACGATTGAACCAACGCAGCATGGTGCCCTCCCATCAAAAAGGCACACGATATCCACGTTGACTCTATTGCTGCACGTTGTTCCTGATGACAAGTATTTTCTTGCATAATATTTTCTCCGTATGGATGTCATGCTGAAATCTACAGTTTGTGTCAACTAATCTCAGCCACACACATCACAGTTTGTCCGAGTCCACAGGCGTGACCTACTGTTATGAGGCCTGGACTTCTCTGCCAAGCCTTCTCTGCGACGACGTCCTTCGTACTCGCACAGTTTGTCAATCGTTTGTGCTCCAAAGTGATGAACTGGCACATCCTCAGTATTATCGATCACGTAATATCAACACCAGTGAAAATAAATAGCCCGTTGTATTTTATATGCCACCCATGGTATCATAACGCCTATCGCTATGCAGATACAAGAATAAAAAAAGAATAAAAACATACTCATACGAACATTGCCGCAAACATAAGCTAATGGTTAACCATTACTATTGATGATCCATCTCCGTTATTCCCTCTTCCTCGATATCAACATCACCCTCTTCTTCTGCCCCCTCTTCTTCATATTCATCATGGTCCAGGTCGAAGACAGTGTAATTCATCTTGTCAGTTGCGATAACACATCCAATCCGGCGGCGTTCACTACCGTTTACTACCACCTGAGATGGCGTCCACTTATTTCCTTCATATGATCTCAAAGCAATTTGGGGCATTTCTTGCATCTTGAGGTTTTTGGCGTATGAGGTTAAGCTCTCCGTTGTTTTGTAGGGGATGAAACCATCATCAAACTCAAGTTTGATATAATCAGCCGACATTAGTTCACCGAATTTGTTCTCTGCAATAGTTAGCGAGGGCATCGATAAGAAAGGTTCTGATGGGTTATTACGCTTGTCGTAGAGAACCATGATTAGCGAGTTATCATCGATGAATCTAACGTCCTGAAGGTCTTGATCTCTAGGAATAGCAACTTTTGCACAGCTTATTTTGGATGCTGAGCTGAGGCCGCCAAAATTTTTAATCTCGGTGCGTACCACAAGAGCTGCATGCATTATGTTAGGCTTTTGCTTAATCTCAAAGCAGGAGTCATGTATGTAATACGTACCATACTTTTCCCTCTCCTGGTTTCCAGGATATAAGAACATGTATGCCAGGGCAGCATTTTTCCCGTTATCAACCATCCATATCTCTTTATGGAGAATTTCCTCCTCGCTAAACAATATCGGCTTACTAAGCCGGACCTGTTGCCGCATGGATTGTTGTGGTTTGGCAAACACTGCCTTACAGAGGTCTTCGAGGTACTCATTCAGATCTGTGAGACCTGGAAGATCTTTTGCTTTGTTCTTGGAGTACAGATCGCCAATGTTTTCTCCCCTTTCTTTGTAATAGTTCAAACCTGGTTCTGTTCCTCGCTTCATGAAGGGAAGCAGCGATGATTGTGCAACATATTTCTCACAATACTCCATGACTTTAAGGGTATCGACTTGTGGGTCCTCGGCCGGCTTGTCGTCTATATTGATAATAGTTGCTAACTGGTCTAGTGCATGTCGCAACCAGTTCATAAACGCTTTATAGTGGTCAAGCTCCCTGTTAATAGCCATAAGGAATTCATGTGCAAAGAAAGTGATAGCTGAAACCACTTCCAGACAACGAGTAAAATCGTCTGCCTCTAATCCCAGGGGACTACCACTCTCTTTCCTAATTATCTATTAGTGCTGTTATAACAATGTTCGAAGTAGACGAACCATCTTGCAAGTCCCCGGAGTCTGGAAAAACATAAGGACAATCTCTCGCAGGTTGGCAAAAGATTCTCGTGAACCAATTTACGCAAAGTCTCATATCCAGTTATGGAGCTCTTCTCCCATCGTTTTTGGCCCTATAAATAGTTAACACTAGCCCATTATCTTATGACGTGCGTAGTCCTACTCTTTCTCCTAGCGTATCCATCAACCATTCTTTGAAGTGTGGACTAGGCCCGGCTGTGACCAAGAATTCAAAGAACTCCAAGCTAACATTGCTACCTGCTTTTTCAGCATCTTCGGCAATAATGTTGATGTATCTTTGTTGCAGGTCGTTCATGGTTTTAAACTCAGTCTCAATGGAGGCCATGGTTTCACGCATGTATTTGATCAAAGACTGGGCTCGAGTGGACGTTGATGCCAACTGGAATAAATATCTACCAAATTGCTGTATGAAAAGGATATCCATGGTAGAAAATAACAGGTTTCCTGTGCCAGAGTCGCTAAGAAGTAGAGCTTGGGTTGTGAGGTCTCGAGTTGCCGCTTGGCGAATTAGCTACTAAATGTTAGAGCAGCTCACGGTTCAAATACACACTACTTTTGCACACCAAAAAGGGTTTGTTCCCAGTTCTCATTTCTTAGGCCTGGCTTCGGCGAGTCAACAGGGTCTAGCGCGTCCTGACTTGCTGCCCCAACCACAGCACAGAATGATACTGATTGAGCTGACAGCCCTTTGATTATTGCTGCATCTTCGATAACCAACCTTCTCTTTCATGCCAAGACTGAGAAATGGGACAATTCCATTCCGGTGTGCAAAAGTGTCTGATGGAATCTTACCTTCGATCCAGGCGTTAATTGATGGCACAGTGAAGAGAGGCTCATTGTGCCAATCAAAAAAGATTCGAATATACTGCGGCCGGTCAGTTGGAAATTTAATCACCCCACGGGAAGTCCAGACGCACTTGATAATGATATTTCCGTTCTCATCGGCAATCACTAAGATATCTAAAACGTTACCTTCTTTAGACTTAGAGATGTTATTGATCAAAGAGTCTAGGGTAGCCTTTGAGCTGAAGGTGCTCTCCCTATATTCACAATATCTGAGCTTCAGTAGAGGTTAACTGGAAAAGGATTTCCTACGGGCCTGCCGAAGATCCTAATGCACTAAGCCGAGGAAGCATTGCAGCAATGTCCAGGTCAAACAGGGAATCCATAGAACATTCATCCGAAGAGCCCTGGGGGACCATAAGTCGGCGGATAGCAGCCATTCCTTCACGGTTGTCGAACCATCCTAGGCACGAAACTTGGCCAAACCCGGGGGTTTCAGAGACGATACAGTGGATTGGCTTGCCGTTGTTTACGTCGTGTATCCGTGTGGAACCGTCGCTGTATGCAATGGCGAGCATCTTGCCTGCACACAAAGTCAGCTAGATACACTCATAATTACATCCAGACAAGAGATTGGCTTGCCGTCAGGACGCCAGCAGAATTGCTGAACTTGGACATCGTTTCCCAGCCTGTGCGAAACGGCCCAAACACGTTGTCCGTTAATTCTATAGAGATGTACATTGTCGTGGGTTGTAGCAACGACAATAAGATCAAGCATAGGACTCCAAGCTGCGAGCCCTGGCCGTACTGATCCTAGGAACTTATTGGTATGTAGAGGATGGAATCCACGAGTTTGAGCATGGCCGGACTCGGCTGCAGAGTTGTTTGCCGTCATTTCTGTCGGCCGATTATGATTTCCGCAGCCAGGTCAATGGCTATCTCCGTCGGGTATCGCGAGTTCGGCGTGGTCGTGGTCGGGATTGTGCTTCGGGTGCTCGTGACGGGTGACAATCCCAAAGAGCGACGCGATCTAGGTGGGGCACCACGTGACGTAATATCTAGCCTGGGGTCCAAGGAAGTACGTTCCGCCCGAACAGTGGCCCAGTAGGAACTGGATAAGGACCTGGACTCTACCCTCCCTATTCTGCACACTTGCTCCACACTAAGGTCCACTCACGTTGGTGCCTCCATTGCTTATTACTGCTCCGCTACGAGGTCTAATTATACCTCACCACGACCAACAACACATCGGCAAGAGGCGCCTCATCCTCTGTTTTTCTGGTTTTTGGGACGCGAGACGACCGCATCTCGTTGAGGCCGAATCCACATCGTCCATTCTTACTCTCACGAATCGTAGCCCCGCCACATACCCCGCCATTTTCGAAACAGCCTCCGAACCGCTCGTTCTCGTTGCCGCGTTTTGAATCACCTCCGGCGTGCTACATCTCAACAGGGCTCGGTCCGCAGGTCTCATAAACAAAGAGACCTGGAAAATACTCAGAACCACTCGACCTGCACCTACCTTTGCGGCGAGCGGCTGCTGTATATTACCCAGCGTCAGAATCATAGTCTGCTGTATGCCAAATACTGCTGCTATCCTTGTTCTGCATTTTCCGTACCTTCAACGCGCAGGATAGATTGTGATGGCAGAGCGCCCTTCAACGGCGTCGGGAGATCGTATGTCTACCTCCGGAGCACCAATTACGGAAGCTTGTGCAGTGCAGTTTTACCAATACTGGCGGAACAGGTGCCAGAACCCCCCCTCCCAGTGATAGACGACTCGGCGCACACGCATCATCCCCACGGCCAAGAACCAAAGGTACGGCGGTATATTCAGTGGAGCAACAGTGCTGTTTTTGACTATCAGCAGATTCCAATAATACTGTGTGTAGAAACCTGACCATCTACGGGTACTGTCGTTATGATGGCAAAGGTACGCGACTTGTTCTTGAGTGCTGAATATCGGTCTGATAATAACTGTAGGCTGTGCATTCAATCATGATCCACAATCTCAGAAGACCGGCTTAAACGGAGGCAATAGGTGTTATTCTAGTTACCCTGTATTCCTTGGTGGACGGGAGTTCTAACTGCGGTGGCACCTTACAGCTTAGGACGAGGGAAGTTTAATGTAGATTCGCCTTCGTTTACCCCGTCTACTCCTCCGAAGAACATCATATCGCCAAAAGCTGTTGATGCGGCACCGTTTACACCGCGCGCCGGGACTGGTACGTTATCAGCCATGGAATTCGCGACCCACATTGCTCATTTACATCCAGCTCCTCCGCCTATGATAGGAGCTCTCACCCCTACGCCGGTCCAGCCCCAGTTCCAGGATACGACAAAGTAAGATCACCTGATATGGTTGCCCTTCCTTTCTGTACTCTGCATCCTCCACTTTGACTACCTTGTTTCCACCACATCGCCTCCATCTCCACTTTTCTTCTCCGCAACCCCCCGTCAAGGCCGCAACTGTGCTTCCTATTATTTCCCCGTGCCTTGTTGTGACCAAATTTGAGTCTCATTATGGAAAATGCATATGGTTACCCTTACTCACCATACTTTTTTAGTTTTCTGATGCCACAGTCCATGGATCAACAACAGTCATATCATTCAGGGTTACAACATGGGTTTGACAATATGGGTCACGGAGACAATGTATTCTCGCCTACCAAATCACCGCTCCGTACTAACGCAATGAAGAATGCCGCAGCCATGGCTTCGTATGAGTACACTGGTCAGGTCAATCCATACGCACAGGGACAGGACATCTTTTATCAGCCTACGCAAAGCACGTATACTATTCCGGTCTGTTTTCAATATCATTCGCATTTTCATATTGCATACTAACGAATAGTAGCTTAACTATCTTAACTATGCACCCATAGCCCCGTATACACAGAAGCTACTCACTTTTCAGAAGAATATTCATAGCTTTTTTTTGTCGGACAATCTCCGAGAAGAATTGCAAAGGAAGTCCGAGGCCGCACGGCAAGTTCTGCATAGTAAGCTTTCTACATCCCGGCAGCTAGTATTATTGGTAATTGTATTAATATTTTAGGCTCTTTACCTTCATCGCTCAACGAATATCATTCCTTAGTGCCATTAGATATGTCTCCTCAGAAAAGCACACAAACTTTCGGTTACTCTAGCTGGGTATACAAAGCTTTCTCTACTGAAGATGCCCACATTTATGCGTTACGGCGTATTGAGGGTTTCCGGCTCTCCAACGAGAACGATATTCGCGTAGTTCAAAGGTGGAAGAAAGTGACTAGTGCCAACATTGTTACCATCCATAATGCCTGGACCACCACGAAGTTTGGGGATAGCTGTAAGTGTTCTTTCTTGAATTTCCAGGTGCCTATATTAACCCTCTGAAGCTATTGTCTTTGTATACGATTATCATCCTCTATCCAAAACACTCATGGAGGCCCACTTCGGACCCAACCCTATCTTTGCGGGCTCCCGTCATGTTCCTGAGAACGTCATCTGGAGCTACATCGTGCAGTTAGCCTCTGCTTTGAAGACTATTCATGGCACAGGTCTTGCCGCACGAGTTTTAGATCTATCCAAAGTTCTCCTCACTAGCAAGATGCGTATTCGACTGAATTGTGTTGGAATCCTTGACGTTATTGCCTCCGACCCTGCGAAGAATCTGACCGATAATCAATTGGAAGACTTTCGTAAGCTCGGAGAGATGATGCTAGCGATTGCATGCAACTCACCTCTTGCTGTTACCCCGCAAAACTTTACCAAGAGCATGGACTATGTCGGAAAACAATACTCATCGGCACTGCGCGAAGTAATACAGAATCTTTACCAGGGCCATGTTAAGAATATCGACGAGTTTTCAAAAGTTATTGCACCGCACATTCTGCAAAACTTCAACGCATCTTTACACTCGGAAGATGCGTTGGAGTCTGAGCTCCACAAGGAGCTGGAGAATGGTAGACTCTTCCGATTGGTGGTAAAGCTTGGTTTCATCAACGAACGCCCGGAGTTTGACCACGATCCCAGGTGGAGCGAGACTGGAGATAGGTATCTCATAAAGCTATTTAGGGATTTCATCTTTCACTCCGTGGACGAAAACGGCCACCCCATAGTCGATATGGCACATGTCGTGACATGTTTGAATAAGTTGGATGCCGGCATTGATGAGAAGATCATGTTAGTAAGTAGGGATAGTTTGAATTGTTTTGTCACTTCGTATAAGGACGTAAGTTTATATGGTTTTCTGAGTACCCCATAAAGAAGGCTAACTTTCCTATAGATGAAGCGTAACATCGAAAACGCGTTTCAGGAACTACTGAAAAGCGGACGTCGATAGTGTGGTCGATATATGCGTACTCTAATGGGTAATTTTTGGACCACAGTTTTTGGTAGCATTAGTGTGGAATATGACAAGTGTCATAATTGTTATTGGAGTAGGACAAGTATTATGATTGTTGTCGGAGTAGCGAACAAGGAGGGAAAGATGGTTACAACATATACCCTGTGATTTGGTCTTCTTTGATAGACATTTATGATACAATGTGGTATTGTATTGAGCGATCTATTGGTTAATTTAACGGATTACACCTTATTTATCTTCTCGTAACGTGTTCATTTGAAAGGATGTGAGCGTTGTAAATTATTTTCGCCCATTGACGCTCTCAGCACGAGAAAGCCGTAGGAACTCGGTGCTGAACTTTCTGCTATGATATTTATGTAGACTAGCGCCCTTGCTCCATACAGGCAATAAAGGGCCCCCTTCCAGAAATCTGCATCCTCCATATGCTGTTTGGACTGTCTACTTAGTATGAATCAGGATTGTTGAGATCTGATGAAACAACGGAATGTCAGTCTAGGTTTTAGAAAATCATTGTTTCCAAAAATAATAGCAATATATTATATGCAAATCGGCTAAATATGTAGTAGAATAGAATCTAAAATCTCAATGCTAAAACAATACGTTACAAAAGAAAAAACAAAAAATAAAAAATAAATCAGTATCATCAATTTACATATATCCCAAACGTCTATGGTAGACTTCATGACAACTACTCAAACTCCGGAAATAAACTGTACAGCATGCTTCCAAAAACCAAACCCAAGATATCCAAAATCCATCCATAATTACATCCCATGATGCTCCAAAACCAAAGCCCCAAAATCATTCACAGCTCATCATCATACATCATTACCTTTACTAAAAATGTCTTTCTGCTTCCCTTTCGGCGATCTCCTCATCTTCCTTCTCCTTGATCTTCCATGCTTCTCTAATAATCTTCAGCATTTCCTCACCCTTAGGAGTGTTAGTGAGATTCTCATTCCCGTTTCTAGTAACCAAAATATCATCTTCAATTCTGACTCCTCCAACAGCCCAATATTTCTCCAGTACCTCTCTATCAATCACATTTCCATGGATTGGGGATTTCAAATAAGGTTCGATAATGAATCGCTGGAAGTAAATACCCGGCTCGATAGTTACCACCATTCCAGGTTCCAAGCCTCTTGGGGCAACACGATTAATTCGTCTTGGTGCCTCAATACCAGATTCACAACGCTTCGCTGGAAGCTGTTTAGAAATCGCAGAAGCACCGGTAAGGTTCCGGGCTTTCAAAGAGGCAGAATCAACATCGTGAACATCAAGTCCTACCATGTGTCCAAGTCCATGAGGAAAAAATGCCTTGCTGGTTCCTAACCGGAAAAGAGTTTCCAGATCCCCCTTTAGGATTCCTAGCTGGATTAAACCCTCTGTGGCAATGTGATGTGCAAGATCATATAGTCCCCGGAAATCAGTACCGGAAACACAACGCTTGATACATTCATCCTGCATCTTCTCTACGAGATCGTGGATTTGTTTCTGTTCTTTTGTCCAGTAACCAGTGATGGGGAAAGTACGAGTGACATCAGCTGCGTAGCCCTCCCATTCTGCACCTGCATCAACAAGAAGTAAATTATTCTTGTTTATAGGTGAGTTATTCTTAGTATAATGCAAAACCGCCGCATTAGTTCCGCAACCGACGATTGGTTCATATGCCTGATTCTTAGCAAAGTTCTTGATACACTCTGCGATATAAACCCCCTCAAGATCCGCTTCATTTTTTGCCCATGGAAGGTTTTTAAGGATTTTGATATGTGCTGCTGTGGTAACCTCATTGGCTTTACGGATCAATGCGATTTCTTGCGGGGTTTTGATTACTCGACATGCGCTGACTGCAGCGGGTAGACAGGTGGTGTCGACGTTGTCGAAGGGGAGGACATCGGGCCAGGAATAGATTGTTGCGTTGCAGCGCCATTCTTCACGGCGCCAGGAGTCGAGGAATTCTAGCTCGTCGAAGGTTGTGAGGACGCGGTCGACGTCGTATTTCTTCTTCGCCTCATCGGGACTCATGGGAAGGCCGCTCCAGAGAACGGTTTTGGGGTCCAAAGGTGGGATAAAGAGGATAAGTAGGTCGGTTTGGACATCGTATGCGACAGAGCAATCGGGAAGAGAACAGCCGGTGAGATATTGGAAGTCACGGCGCTGGCGGAAGGGTCGGGCTTGGTCTGAGTTTTCGTAGTTACTGGATACGGCAGATGGGAGGTAAATCAAAGCTGAGCTATGTCTAGGAAGAAGAGAGGCGACAAGGCGACAGTTGTGTTTAGCTGAGACGCGAGGTTAGTCATTGTTTCGCACTTTTGAGGATAGGCAGAAGAAGAAGCAAATACCTGGGTATTTTTGTGTTCCGGTTTGTAGCGCAAGGTTGATATTCATTGAAACCGCGCCGCGGTACAACTGTGAAGTGGGTTCGTGGGTACGGATTACAGTCATGTTGAACTGTTGTGAAGTGAGCTGTTGATCTCTAGAAGCTGGAGCTGGAGCTCGCGACCGTAAGAGGTCAGCAGTGGCTAGTATTTACTATCCTCATATCGACTAGCAGTGGAGACTCATCATCAACCCATCTGCCGCCGGTCGCGCGCGGATGCTGATGAAGCGAAAGGGAAATAGCGTATCTGCGTGGCATCCGCGTGGCCGTCTGCAACCATTTCAATAGTTGCACAACAGCGTCATCACACATATTCATATCTTTCAACTGTACTCCCGATAAATATTGTGGTTACTTTTACACCCGGTATTGATTCAGTGGATAGATTATCACTCGATTTCAAGTCACCATTGAACCCCCAAAACTTCTTTGACAGCATTTTGAATCAAATAACAGTACTCTCTGAACAGAATTACCATAATCTCCCTACATTAAGCATCCATTTGAAATAATAACGTTTTAAGCCTCCTCCTGCTTGCCAGCCGGCATCATAAACCGATACCCTCTTCAGTGACTCATCAATCTTCTTTCCAATCAATTTCTCCATGATAAGTCACAATACTTCCATGTTGAACCCTTTGCATACAACCTTACAAAAAACTCAACATTTTCAAAAGCAAATTATTTCCACTCTTTTAATCCCAAAATTACAAGCAAAGTTCCAAAAACCTACGCCTGAAAATTTATTCCGCCGTGCATTAGTGAACAAAAACTTGATAGAAAAAAGAACACATCTACCACCTGAATGATTCTCCAAAAAGGAACAAAGAAGAATCAAAAAGAAAAAAAAAATAACAAAATAAATTTTACTATCAACCCTACAAAGCAGGTCGACATGTAATCCCCTCCGATGCCTCAGGAACAATAAAACCGATTTCCCACCTTCCATACAATATCGGTTATTACATTTTAATCGCAACATCACCCAGAGCATAACCCTTCAATCTATGCTATCCAAACCCCCCAGTATACCGTGATAAAAAGAAAAGAATAGGAATTGAAACCGATATCAGAATATATATGTATTACTCGAAGCCGGTAGCAATAGTCCTAGACATAGAAGATAAGAGATATTCGTGATCAATAACAGTGGCAGTGGCATAGAATTGTTGGGGCTATTAACCTGTAACCACTTCGGGGGGGGGGGGGGGGGTGCAGGAAGTATGATGGAAATACTCCACGTTAGACTTACCACAATAACTCCGATGAATTGTTATTTCTTACGGAGCTTTCTTGAAGGGGTATTATGTTACCGAAGCTGGTAATAAATCCCTGTCTCCCAGAGTAAGTAAGTACCACTACAATTTCCCTATATTGAAAAAAGTCCTAATATAAATATCACATTACTTGAAGTCAATACAGCTACATATATACTCAAGCTTCATGCGTTGAATATGTCTCCATCAGGAATTTATGGATAAGCTCGTAGTTGTAGTTGTAGTTGTAGTTGTAGTTGTAGTTGTAGTTGTAGTTGTAGTTGTAGTTGTAGTTGTAGTTGTAGTTGTAGTTGTAGTTGTAGTTGTAGTTGTAGTTGTAGTTGTAGTTGTAGTTGTAGTTGTAGTTGTAGTTGTAGTTGTAGTTGTAGTTGTAGTTGTAGTTGTAGTTGTATTTCTATATATCTCTATTTTTGGTGCGTTGTGTAGAGGTGTGTGTATACCTGCACTAACTGCTTGTTTTTATTTTCGGAATTCAATAGCAAGGAGGATGTATTTATACTGGAGTTATTTATGGTTTTGGGGGCGAAGCGAAGAGAAGTGAAGAGAAGTGAAGAGAACCGATTTGATTTTATTTGGATGTGATATTCCGATTTTACTATTGATAGAGAAATTGTATATAGTAATAAGTTCCTGAAGGAGATATTGAAAGAAACAACGAAAGAATGGAGTTGATAGATCTAGACATAGCTTTGGTGGAATATGGTGTTCGAGGGTTGAGTTTGGTTGGTTGTGTTGGTTATATTGGCTATGTAATCTTATCATTATACCGTGCATGATTTCATAGTAAATTCCGGTGGTATTTATGGTAAATCAGTGATAGGTGCGTTTATATATTTGTGATTTGTGTATTGATAGAGATAGTTTATGATCGAGTGAAGATTGGATGGGGAATATGATGTTTTGAAGAGGGGTTATGTTTTCAAAGGATGAGGAATTATGTATGAGATCAGTAAGGTAAAGCAAACTGTCCACAAAACAACTATTTATTCCATTAATTCCACAAAATTCCCCAATGAAAAAATTTCTATAAACCATGAAACATACCAAATCCCATCCACAATAATTTTTCCAAAAAAAAAAAACTCATAAAACCCCACCTTCATTCCCAGCACCACTCCCAAAGCCCAGGTTATCCCAGAAGCTCCAAACCGCACCCCACCTCGCTTAGCTCCTCCACCTGGCACCCGCCGATCGCGTTCTCACGCGCACACTAGCAGCACGCACCACCATCACTTCGCAGGGCACCGAGACCATTCCACTACCTTCATAATCGACGACTCCAACGAAACATCATATCATGGACAGCCGAGCATCACACGCCAGCCAAAACAACGGGGGTAACCAACGAGGCGGAGGACACGGAGGAAGAGGAGGAGGAGGAGGAAGAGGCCAAGGAAACGCGAGAGGTGGAAGAGGTGGGGCTCAGGGTGCTCCTACGGAACGGAAGGCAAGAGAGGCCATTCTCGATTTGGCAAAGTGGCAGGATAAGGCTATTACGGTGAAATTTAATGGTGGACGTGAGGGTGAGTTTTTTTTTTCTGCTACTGCTGTGGTGTGGGACGGGGAAAAGGCGGGGAAGATTGAAGACGGAAGAGCTGGGAGCTGGATTGTTAGATACCATGGGTACGGAAGCTATGGAGATGGGCATAAGAATAGCTGGATTGGGATGGAGTTATCATGATTGTCAATGGCTTGAAGCTAATGGGTGATTGCAGTTGAGGGAATCCTAAAGGGCTACGACCAGCTTATGAACTTGGTGTTGGATAACGTGAAGGAGACTTTGCGGGGTATGCGCTCTACTCTACCCTCCTTCTATTCATCTATACTCTCTACCTTTGCATTCCGAAACTAATACCACCCTACAGACGAAGATGGAAACGAGTCAATCCGCGAGCTTGGACTAGTCGTTGCCCGTGGTCCCATGTTGACATTGATCTCCCCCGTTGACGGAAGCGAGCGCATCGAGAACCCGTTTTTGCAGCAGGAGACCATCTAATTTTATTTCATTTACACCAAAAAAAAAAGAATCGAGGATGCGTTTATGAATACCCACGAATTGATGTCTATGAATCATATAGATCTACGGGCCACTTGTGCGGACAGGAACGAGTGAGAGAAATAAAAGAATACGGTTTTATATCGGTTTTATCAGAACGGTACTCAAAGCGAGGAAATGCAATTATGCCGTATTACCACGGACCTTCGAGTGTAAGCCAGTGTCTTTAAAAGTACAGATTAGACTATGTACCAACACTTGTTGCTACCTAATTACGTACTCAACAAAAAAGAAGCCATATATACAGCGCCCAGCCTGGAGACCAGCCCAACCCACAAACCCACGAAGCCAACCCTAAGTTAGAAAGAAAATTGTAGCTATGACCTTTAGAAAGAAAGTAAGAGATTGTAAGGAAAAAAACATCATATACGACAATGTGATTAGTATCAACCTGTAGTATAAAAACGCTATTTTTCCATTTTCCCCATCCTTTAATTCTCCCATCGATCGCCGCAATATTTCATCCAAAGAAAATTCGTAAACAAACAGCTTTAAAAAAGAATTCTTGTTTAAAAAAAGCACAAATAAAGGAAAAACCTAACCCAATTGTTGATTATGACCCAGGTCACCTCCGATGACCGTCATCACTATCTGTATCGGTGTCTGTTGTGGACGTTAAATCCCGCAGCCCAACTGCTGCCTCTTCGTCCTCACGGCCCAATAACCGTGCTCCAACACTGCTTCTCCGTCCTCCGTTGATGCTACCGCGGACAAAGGTGTCGCTGCGGCGCATCTGCATACTCCGCCGGCTCGTAACCCCCGACAATCCATCAGTGGGAATACCGTCGTCGACGATATCCTTTCCAAGGCCGTGAGGGTCGGTACGAGAGAGGTTGAGGAGGTAGACACCGGTGAAAATAATGAGAAAACCGCAAAGGAGGGAGATGGTGTTGACGGGGTCATTGGTGTTGAATCCGCGGAAGAGGACGAATGACGCAATAAGAGTAGCGGTAGTGAAAGTGACGTAGTAAATAGGATTGACACTAGATTCAAATTAGTTTTTATTTTGAGTTAAGAATGGCCGGAACGTACATTGAACTGGAGTACTGGCTCAGTGCTTTGTTGAAGTAGTTCATCTGAGTCAAAATACAAACTACGACAACAATCATGAAGACGTAGGTACTCGGGTAGACGAATTGGTTCATTCCCGCAAATGTCAACTTCAATGCAATTCCGAAGGCCTTGCAACTGAGGACAGTCAAGGATCCAACGGTAGAGCAGATAGAAATGTAAACCAGTGGGTTCTTCTTTCCATAGACAGGAGAGATTTTGTATATCATGATGAACGAAAAGGCTATAACGAAGGAGACGTAGAGTAAGAATCCTAGTAGCTTGTTAATACGACCAAATCTTTATCTCAGGCTCCAGGCAGACATACCAGGCTGTATAGCATAGTTCAACATTTCGTCAATTCGGTCAATTTGTTCGTCCGCCGGAGCGTGCAATACGATGATGACACTACCAATCAAGCAGATTGCACATCCAAGCTTGCCCAATGAACCCAATTTTTCCCCCAGAAAGTAAGCACCTAATACCGCTCTGCAACCTGTCAGTACCTCCGCCGCTGCTAAAATGAGAACCCAAAGCTTGCATACCCGACCAGAACACTTAGAGCACCCAACGGCGTCACCAGGATCGCCGGTGCGAATGCATATGCCGCAAAATTGGAAATTTCACCTAATCCCACTGTTCCCGATGTTAGCCGTCCATTGGTAACGTGCTGAGCATGTGTAACCTACTCGTGATCATTCCAGCCCACCAGATGGGGGTCTTGAAGTACGAATATCCATCTCCCTCGAAACCTGTTCGATTCGCTGTATCTATAAGTCCCTATAACCGGCGAACACATTAGTCCATCTGCTCGGCATTGCATCGAGTAGGCACGAGGTCGCATACCCGCTTTGTCAAGATAAAACTTGTTCCTGATCACACAATTAGCATCCGAGCTTTGCAGCGAGAAGGTAGTAAAGACAGGCGGAAGAGATCATACCTATGGCTATACTTGAGGTAATGGCTAACCCCAATCCTATATATCTTTAAACCGCGCGCACAAAAGTATCAGCAACCTCTCCTCAGATCTTCCCCCCGCCTTCCGAGAATGGTGATGATAAACGCACTTGTCCTCCACCACCATTTTGCCAATCTAATTAATAACTCTTTCCGCTGCTGCGTTGTAACTCTTCCTCCGCCTCCACACACGCCTCTAAGCTAGCTGTGGGGTAATTCGCCGCGCCGGGATCTCCCTCTCCGCCGCGAGGGTAGTAACGCGTTCTATCGGTAGCCGTCGTTGGACGCCGTGGTTATCGTGGTGGTGGTTGGCGGTTGGTGGCCGATTGTTCCGTGGCACGAGTGAACCGACGGGAGCGCCGAGTGGAGTTCGATAGACGGGGGTATGTAGGTTCGTGACGAGGGTGGTACTCGTAGCGAGAGTTGCAGAAGCGATGCAACCAGGTGATAAACGGTAACGACTTTGAACTCGACACTGATTTCTGCAATGTGTCAAGAGCAAGAGTTTGCTCCGATGCGGCAATTGTTATGGGTCAAGGTGGGATGGCGAGGTGAGTGGTCGCGGAGGGGGGGCGGTGTTTCTGTTTGTCGGTTGCAGTGGTAGAAGTTTAGAGTGGGTGGAGCGTGGGAGCAATTGAGGTTGTTGACCAGTGGCACCGTAAGCTGGCTGACTTGACTGCTGTGTGAGTGCAAACCTTAAAAGGTGGACACCTATGCAGAATGGGAATTTTTTGGGCCCGCGGAATGAGCTGAATGAGCGAATGGATGCGTAAGTGCAAGTGCAAGTGGTACTGCTCAGTACAGTTACGTTTCGGTTGCAGGCAGAGCGGCGAAGTGTTTGTAGCGGAGTGTACTTTGTTTGGCGTGCGCGGAGAAGTGAATAAGAGAAGAAGAGAAACCCTCTGATGCAGCAGTTTACCACAATCGGTTCGGTGTTGACTTGCGCAATGTTACTTTTTTTTTTCTTCGTTTGGCTTTGGTGAGCAGACTCCGCGGTAGTCTGTTACTCTAAGGGACCTCGCTATCTGAACAGACGCCTACTCAGGCAGAGGCACAGACGGACACAGACGGACGGACAAGACAAGACGACGACAGCACCGAGACAAACGAACCGACTCAGACAAAGTGGTGCAGGCTCCGCTAGCGGAGGGAGGGTGAGGCTTGAAGCGTAAGAAACAGAGCGTGAAGAGGACGAAACAGAATCGAAGGGGAGGGAACGAGTGAGAGAATGACAGAACAAAGAACAATAAGAATGAGAACGGAAACAGAGACTTGCAGAACAAAACGGAAGCGAAACCGAGCAGACGGAAAAGAGCACAAGACTGAGCCAAGGCCGCGTGGCTTGGAGTGGGGAGGCTTCGGTAAGAAAAAAAAGAAAGGGCAAGGAAGTTACAGGGCAGACGCGGAAGGGTTGGAGGTTAGGGAATGCATAGGACGAGATGGATGGAGATGGGTGGAGTCGTTGTTGTGGTGGTGGTTGATGACGCTCGTGGTAAGCCTACAGACGCCGATGCCCCAAAGCTCAAACGAGTGTACTACAGTTGCTTCACGGGGGATGTTTCTGTCGTGAAGAGATCTGCTGTAGATGGATAATCCATACTGCTTTCTGTTGTTGCTTCTTCTAATTTTGCCGCTTCTGCAACAGCTATTTACAGTACATACTTCCGCCACAGCTGCTTCTGCTATGCTATGTACCCTCGCATCATCATTCTTATATTTTCTGCCGCCCATATCCCTTCTTCTGCACCGACAGACTCCAAACGGAGATCGACACCAAACCTAGACACGCTCGCATCTAAAGAAACCCGACGAGCTGAAACCAGAAGCAGCTGGCAAGCATGGTGGTGCCTGAGCGAGCTTGAAATTCTGCTAAAGTCAACTGTGCCTGATTCCCGGAGCCACCATGCCACGCCGTACAGCAGAGCACGCACAGCAGAAGCACAGGACCAGAGCTCTACAAGTAGCCCGCTCGTCAAGCGCTCCAGGCCGTACAGCTGTCGAATGACGGGTATGCAAAACAACATCTGGTACCGAAGGGGGAGCGATGGTAGTGCTGCTTGCAGCCATCATTCGTCTACCTACTCTATGTACGGTTAACGATGGCGATGTGTTCTCTTTGCGGTTTCTCTTCCATTGCCAGATATCCGATCATCGACTCCTCATCACTTCCAACACGCATACCGTAAAGTGTAGATGTATTTTTGGAAGCTGTCACATCCGCATCCGCATGGCGCTGATGACGAGGCGATGGATTTCTCATCAACTCCGTAAAAACCTATCAATTGTCCACGCACTTCCCTTATTACCAAAATGTTTTATCACCTTCTCGATGCTGGTAAACATCAAATCCGCTGCCGACAAGCCCATCCGACCACTACCCGCATGACCCCCCCTCTACACCGGCAGGCGTCTTAGCACCTGACACATGCGCTTCTCTAACCAGTCTTTTGTCTCCTGTCCACGCTCGTGTTCCACAATCCATCTCCCAATCGATTTAGCCAGCGGTTGTCTTCGCGGTTGCAAAAAAATGCCAGAAGGGGTTCTGCGTTGAGCTAAAGGGTGTCTAACGGAGGCGCAGGCTTCAGTTTTCAAGTCGGAAGTTTCACCATCGCCTCAACAAACCGAAAAGGCTCTTTCCTGTCCTACGAGCGGTTCGAATCAATGTTTTGCCAAGGCGGTTGCTGTCCAAATATTCGGCGAAATTTTTGAAAAAGCCCCAGAAGCGGTGGGCTTCGTGTACACAAAATCCGATAAAGTCTAGAGTAGTTCTAGCCGTACTAGGCAGAGCATCCAGCCACGGATCTCCGAGAAGAAAAGCGCGACCAGGAGATTCTGAGATTAGCGAGAGGCCTCGATGTCTTAAACCGTACAAGCCGGTACAAAATAATATATCCGAGAAGAACCCTGAACGTGGAGTTGAAGCTTGCAAAGCAGTAAAACGGACCGAAATAAAGATTGAGTCTGGTGCAAAACCAACTGGAACCAAGAGGTGCCGAAAATCAGACGGTGCATGCAGGTACCAACGTAGCTACGTGTGCCTGACAGGAGTTCCTCCCACACGGCATCAAGTCTGCAGCGTCCATCATCGAGGATGTTGCATGATATAACGTAGCATACTGGATCGCCGAGGTTGTGTTGCATCGAGGTGTATTGTTTGTTTATGAAGATCCGAAATTCAGCAACAAGAGGTGCAGTATGGAGACCCCATAAGCTCATGCCATAGATCTAACCCAATTTTCAAGTCCGAGCATCACATTCAGGGTCCACACCATTCATTATAGGGCCGTGGGGTTATGGTTATTACACTAGCTCTCCTGTCAGTCAAAGCAATACCCGGAATATCATTCAAAATAAAGTAATTACGCTGTGGTTAAAACAAGCTCTCTCCGGGCCGAAGGCTGGCTGAAGTCGAAAAACGTGGACGGAAAAAAAGCATGCTCCATCCTTGGTCCACAATATCGGGAACTCATCAAGATCCGGAAGATCCTCTTTGTTGTTATGAAATTATCACATTACATAGCGGTGGCCATGGCTTGAAGGTTTGCACGGTCTGCACGGTTTGCACGGTCCTCGGCTTCTAGAAGGTGTTATGGAAGTTGTGCTGAGGGTACATAACGGTAGATCTTCTAGAATGGCTCTAGTTTCTGTATATGATGTCAAATAGCCGCAATGATATGTTCAACTGAGGAGGCCGTAAACGGTGGACTTGTAGAGCTATGCCGCAGCATCATGCCGCCACTGCCACTGCCCTATCAGTTGCGTAATGTGAAGACTGTGAAGAGCAATAATTAGCGTGATGAGGTTTCAAAGGAGATCGAGTATGCTCATGCGAAGTTCTTAGACCAACCGAACTCGACCATAACGTTGCTCGAGTAATCCGATCTGCCAAGAGACGATTATGGATTTCGGATCCGCAAAAGGGGCGTAAATTTGAATTGGCGAAACCGAGCGTATCACTGTTTTGGTATGCAGACGAAGCGTGATTGACAGAGTGGAGAAGTGGAGGATGGAGTTAACAAGAGTAAGGATCACGTTGAGATATGCAAGGTACAGTTCTACGTTAACGTAGGGAGGGTATTTGCATTCACTAGCGACATCATCGAGACATCATGCAATGGAATGGAGAGCCACATTTCACCTTAAAAACACCAATCGTTAAACGGAAAAAGACCCAAAGAGATCCTTACGAACTACTTAATTCAATTCCTAACAAATCCTAACTAAGCTATCAATACCAAAACCCACATGTCTAACTAACTATTCGCAAAATTCCAAACAACCCGAAAGATCACAGATATCAGACTTTTCACCCACCGATCAGAGCACATTCCATCAAGGAAAGAGCTGATTTGAGAATCTCCTGTCACCTTCTTCACTCCACCAGCTTCTGTTCTTCATAGTAACTTCATGCCAACTCTCAATACCAACGAGGGAATAACGATGAGGGGAATACATGGTACGCTAAAGAAATAGCGGAATGACGCTGAAAGAAATACGTGGAAAAATCATCAAGCAAAAACAGGAAGGAAAACGCAAAACGCGGGGGTATTTCAGTGAATTACGTGGGGTATCACCAAGTGTAACGAGGTTTTTGTGCAAAGTAATACTGGACGGGGGCGCAAAGAAAAACAAAGTCCAAGAGAAGAAGGAGAGGGGGAGGAAAGGAGAGAGGGAGAAAGGGAGAAAGGGAGAAGAGCATTAGTACTGTTAGTTATCACTTACTGAGGAGGTCCTCCTCCTAGACCATGCATCCGCATACTCGACGCTGCCAAAGCCTCAAACGCCAACCAAACTATCATATCCAAGCAGTCTGCACCATCTTAACACAAAAAGGCAGACCCAACAGAAACCGAACAACACCCAACGCCAGGAACATTATTGACAAAAGATCGTATCGCAAACCGAAAGGACAAGATGCTGCCGCACTACACGCATGGCTGCACATTCTCAAAAGTAGCAATTTGTTCCACAAGCTTTGAAAATGTGTAGCCAGGTCAAGATGGAGGATGGGGCCCTAAAGAACTGGCAACTATTCCGCACGAGCGCGTTTAGATGCTGGGAAAATATCGTCATTAGTGACAGTCCAATCACCAGAGTGCCGCCATGACCAACCTTGGTTCTCATCGAGCTCTTCCTCATCATCTTGATCGTCGGATTCCTCCCTAAATCGCTTATGCGAAGTAGGTGACATATCACTGGTGGCCTTAGGCACTTGTACCGATGGTTGCTCTTCGTCCTCGTAGTCGATGAGCTCTTCCTCACTGGTGCTGCAAGTAGGAGAACGAGCGGCGATGGCGGCCATGGCAGCGGTGGCAGAAGGATCAGCCAATCCTTCAGCTTCGCCTTCTCCCTCGATTTCTACAGCCTCAATGGGAGCATCGTCAAATTCTTCAAGGCCGAACTCTGTAATCTCTGCCTCAACTTCTGCCTGGAGATATTCGGTATCTTCTTGCTCAATGTATTCTTCATCTTCGTCGTAGTATTCACCGTATGCTTCAAGCTCGGGGTGATCACCTTCAACGTACTCGTTGTCTTCAGCAACAAAGCTTTCGTCTTCGTAAGACCCTTCTGGGTATTCTTCGCCTGCCGCGTCTTGTTGCTCGAAGTCATAACCATTATTCGAGTAAGCTCCCTCAGCTTCATTCCCAGAGTTCTCCTGGGATTCTTCTTCCTGTTGGTATCCATATGCCGCCGTATCATCTTCATGATTCTCATACTCTCCTTCGGTTTCGCCTCCAAATACTGGAATTGCCGATGTATTGTTACTGCTTTCGTCATTTTTGTTAGAAGTCTCTTGATGCTGGGCATATTCTGTGGCAGCAAGAGCTACGCTTGCTTGTTCCGCTGGGGATTCTTGAAATTCCACAGGAATATCTAACGGCGCAACATTAGTATGCAATAAATGCTTCGGGTGTCAGGAAAACATACCAGTGGGGTTAGAGACAATTGTCTCCGACTCCGGTAGCAAATCGTCGTCCGCGGCAGCATCAACAGCGGCGCCGACGTTTTCGGTATGGCTAGATTCGTGCTGTTCTGTTTGTGCTTGATTATTATCATTGTCATCGTCCTCGTACTCCAATAGCTCTTCTTCATCGCTAATGTTACTCTGTGCAATAGAACCTTTCCGACTCGCCTCGCCGTCAATAGGATTCACAGATTTGCTAACTGAAACAGGTTCGGTCGCAATTATCAAAGTTCTTCCGGACTCAACGGAAGCCTGAGGCAGATTGGCTGGGACTTGCATACTGACACCTCCACCGACAGTTTCTACAGAAGCGTTATCGGTAGTTTCGTCCCGCAAGTCCTCAATACCTTCTGCTTCTTCTGCTTCTTCTGCTTCTCCAGCTTCTCCAACTTCTCCAGCTTCCCCTGTTTCCCCTGCTTCACCTGTTTCCCCTGCTTCTGCAGCTTCTGCAGCTTCTCCAGCCTCTTCTGCTTCTCCTGCTTCTTCTACTTCTTTATCTTCGTCCGGGACTTGTGCAGAGTCTTCCCAGACCAACGGCGTATGCGCAGTGTTTTGCGTTTCTGTGTCAGCTATATCTGCTACATTGCTTGCAAGGTCGACTTCGTTTGCTGAAGGCCCAAGATACTCTCGAATACCTTTACGTTCGCGAATAGCATTGCTGATCTCTTCCAAATAGTAGTGAAGTCTTGGGATACTGTACAGCGATATTGAGACGGGCAGGGGGATCTGATAACCATCATTCTGGCAAAGTTGATTGTGTAAATCAAGGATATGACGCAATGTGACAGATTGATTAGCCGGGTTATCCTAGAAATTATCAGTACAATCGCAAGAGTGTAGAAAAGTGGATTGTGGGACTCACTTCGTTTAGTTTCAGTCCTAGAAGTTTGATTTCCAGAATCAATTCTGAATCAGCATCTACAGCCTGGTCAAGGACGTTTCTAAGATTCAAGAACAGCTCCTTCAAAGGCTTATCACATGTTGATTCGTCTTGCAATAGATAACGAGACGGGATATTGTGATAAACTTCAGCAAACATAGGGTTTTCTGTCCAATCAGACATAGATGGAAACAGGGTGAGTTCGTTCTGCTCATATTCAACAATGATTGGATACTGATATTGCGAATCATACGTATCCTGCTCAGTAGGTGGGTCATAATCTGCTGGGCGAGGGTATTCGTCGCTGGTCTGGGGCTCCTGCTCCAAAGTCTCTTCGTGATAATTGGCAGAATCCACTTCATCGGGAGCCGGGGTTCCATGAGTGAGCGTAGCCGTGGAAAAGCTCCTACTATCGTCAAGTTCTTGGGCGGGCTCATGTGTGTTATCAACCAGTGCCGTTTGCTCATCGGCAGCAGGCTCTCCTGGTTCCGGCTGCGTAGCAACGGCTTCATTACTTCTAACCTGATCAGGTTGCGAATGGGCGACGCTTATGTCGTCTAAAACAGTAGTGGGCTCAGTCTGCTCAGACACCACTGTTACTTGAGAAGTAGCCTCGTACACCTGTTGGGAAACCTCTTCGTGTACTTGTTGGTCAATCTGTACTGGCTCAGAAACGGAGAACGCTTCGGCCTGAGTAGCATCCTGAATAGGGTTCCTGTCCTCATGTTGTGTCGCACCTATAAATGTTGCGTCCAACGTTTCCTGAAAATCATTTGCAGCTTTCTCTTGAGTGTATTCTATTGGTTCATCATCTAGCATGATGTCGTCGTCGATCTCCTGCTCAATCTCCTCGTATGTAATAGGATCTTCGTCCATGGTCATCGTGACCTCAGCGGCAGATAAATCACCAGACACGGAATAAATGTCGTTATCCAAGTCGATATCAAAGTCTTCGTCTCTCCGCGGGTCACTATCGGAATCTAACATCTCATCATCGGTGGACATCATCATAGCGTCCGTAATAGGGGCGACGAGGTGAGAGGGGTCGTTTTGCATGTTGGGTTTCACGGTGGATGGATCTTGGTACGAATATGCCGTATTAGGAGTGTCGGGATTGTCGTAAAATTCCTCAGTCAGTGGGTGTACGAGAGACGTACGACCAGTGGGTACAGTCAAGGTCATGAATATGTGTTATTCTTGAGTGCGACCGATGGCAAGCGTAGCGGATCGGATCAAGTTTGAGTTTGTGAGAGATGGCAGTATATGTTTGGTTATCTGTATGTTAGTATTTTTCGTATGTTGTCGAAGGTGTTTGTGTTGGGCGTTTGGTTGTGGTAAGGTACTCGGAGTGTGTAGAGTGGGGAAAGCAGATTGGTTCTAGAAGTAGGGTAGAAAGGTCGAAGAAGAGCTTGTTTGGGGTATGCCCTTCTGGAGGAAGACCGCTAGAGAAATGTATCGAATATTGGTGATATTTTACGTCATACGGATAAGATCCCGTCGTCAAG
The DNA here is from genome assembly GCA_024516155.1 of Pyronema omphalodes. Taxonomy (NCBI): domain Eukaryota; kingdom Fungi; phylum Ascomycota; class Pezizomycetes; order Pezizales; family Pyronemataceae; genus Pyronema; species Pyronema omphalodes. The sequence continues at coordinate 138,275 of JAJJXM010000017.1, read as the reverse complement.
TTACGAGGGTTTGTTGTGGTGGATGAGGAGGATGGTGAGGGGGAGGTGAAGGATTTGTGGCCGTCTACCGCTTGATGATGGCCCTGGTCGCGTCGTGCGCCTGGCAGCTCAAAAGCTTTTCTGGCTTGGCGTTACCCGGGACACAAGACAAAGAGTGATTTTTCACTGGCTGGCTGTACAGCACAACGCCAATAATAGATGTCACTCAGTAAGTTGAGGAATAATATGGATCAATCAGTCACTATATGAATAAAATACCATCATTCTAAAGTTTACTTTTCATAATAATTCTAGATATTCTATTCACAGTGAATATCACGGTGGTCAGTGTGTTTTCCGAAGACAGGGCTCTGTGCACTAGAAGGCTAGAACCCGATGCCAGTATTCTAGAGTGGTTTACAAATCGCATTGGCCACAACCCTAAAACGCGTTGTTACACAAGAGCTACATAGAGTTTGTTCGTTGCGAACGTCATTTCTGGGCAGCGAGAGATACGCGGTAGAGCTATCGATGTCAGATTTCGATGAGCAGAAAATAGAGGTATACAAAGATCAAAAGCTGCAATACCAGTGGATTCATCAACTAATTGGCCAAAGGAAGCAAAACGGGTGATTCCCAAGTTTGGAAGCTTTAGGCCCTCCGTCACGGCAATCGCGACGACCACAGCTTCTGAAGCTTCAAACTCCACGAAAGACAGCTCCAAGCGCTCGAAAGAATCACATTCAGAAAAGCGTCACAGTCGTCGTGAACGAGACCACCGATCGAGATCGAGAAGCCGTCATCACGGCTCGGGTCGAGAGCGTCAACACGAACGTGAACGCGACCGAAAACGTGACGACGGGAGACGCGAGCATAGGCATAGACAAGGACGGGATCACAGCAGAGACACGAAAGATCGAAGGAAGAGGCACCATGAAAGAAGTTCACCTGACCGGTCACATCGTCGTGGAGATGCACGCGAAACAAACGAATACCATCGATCAAGCAAAAGGCCGGAGTCGCCTGTGAAAGCTGCACTACCGATAGTTCATATTAATTCCAGGCTATCACCATCACCACCCTCCTCAGATCCACACTATGAAAAACTTCAGAACTACATAATTGATACAAAAGGCGATGAAAAAAATCTTGTATATGGTACAATATACAAGTATTCCATCCCATCTTACCACCGTTTTGGTGCTGGTCGTATCCTGGGCCTTCCCAAAAATTTGGTCATCGACCGAGAAAAGAGCGATGATAAATCAGTAGCTTTGAAGGCAATAGGTGAAGGACAATCGGCCAGGAGTATGCGCCAGTCTTTTGCCAGTTTGCACACCGCAGCCGCAAAAAGACTACGAGTTAAAAAGTCTGAACCTGGATTGGAAGAAGCATTTGCTCGTAACTTGGAGTTTGTGCCCTTTAATATCAAATCAAAGAAAAGGAAGGCTCAAGAAGATGAGAACTCCGATCAGTCAGCAGATGATGGGAGGGACCACTACCGGAGTCTCGAGGGTATGAAAAGAAAGCTAGACAGACCAGAAGACCCCGACCTTGACTACGCCTCGGACTCTGATGAGGAGGGTGATTATATTGCCGTCGAAGATATGGAAGATCGTGGACGGAGGGTTGAATTAGCCCGTAAAGTCGATGCCGAACCAGACAATATTGACGCATGGATGGCATATGTTGACTACCATGACTCACCCATTGGAGCTACTGGAAGACGAAAAACCGCTGCGGAAAAGAGGAGCTCTGCGGAGATAAAACTCGATATCCTCCAGAAAGCTTTAGCAAAGAATCCTGGTAATGAAAAGCTCTTACTAAAGCACATGGACGTTGCAGAAGAGCTATGGGACTCTCAGAAATTATTATCAAAATGGATACGCCTTCTTGAAGAAAATCCTTCGATGCTTTCACTGTGGACCAAATACATCAATTTCAGACAGACTGATTTTTTATCATTTACCTATCCTGAATGTCTGAAATGCTTTAGTGAATGCCTTAGTGTCTTGAGTAAGGCTACTTTCAAGAAACCCATCGGCAGTTCTGAACGAGAAGCATTGGATAGGGTGATTTTGTATGTTTTTCTTCGTTTCGTCTTGCTCATGCAGGATTCTGGATACAAAGAAAACGCTATAGCCACAATCCAGGCAATGCTAGAGCTGAATCTGTTTTGTCCACCAACGGTTACGGCACCAATGGCGATACGCGAGCACGAGGCTTTATTAGAAAGCTTTGAGAGATTTTGGAATAGCGAGGTTCCCCGAATCGGAGAAAACGATGCTCAGGGATGGGCGGCTTTTGTTGCAGCAGGAGAAAACGGTTATGCGCCAGAGAGAGTCGAAGACATTTATCAGATACCGCAAATCGACGCTCATGACCCCTTCGGTTCATGGACTGATGCTGAAATCAAATGGTCTCAACGACTTGGAATGCCAGCAAGAACGACGGATGAGGTTGAGGATGAGGATCCATTACGGGTTGTCCTATTCTCAGATTTCTCAGATTTCCTATTCTATTTCGCAACGGAGAGCGTTCGCAAAGAACTAGTCAAAGTTTTCCTCATCTTCAGAGCCCTACCTTTGCTTGAGTCACAATGTTCGAACAACGATATTACTAAAGACATCTTCCTGCACAACACATTATCACAACTTAACTTCAACGTATTGGATCCTTGGTTTTGGCCAAGGAAACGCACCGAAGGTGGACCTCTAGCGATAGTGTGGGAGGGTATGGAGCCAGAAATGAAGCCCGGGATCGGTGATAGTCCTTTCGAATTCAAGATCGACAATTGCCCTCTTGGCAGAGAGAGTACATTCAGTAAATCAACACCGTGGTTTAATGCAATCAATCGCCTACATACAGACAACCCCGAAGAGGCCAAATTAATCCGTAATACCCTCAAAATGCTCTTGAACAAGCTCAACGACGAGTCATTAGCTCTGTATTATTTGGCCTGGGAGTGGGGAAATGCACCAAAGGGGTTAGTCATCTTGTACTAATAAATAAAGAAGTTGAAGCTTACAAAATCTAGAATCAAAAAAGTTGCAAAAGCGCTAATCAAGATGTTCAAAACAAGCTTGCAGTTATGGAGTGCATATGCTCAAATCGAATGGCACGATACTGGCAGAGAAGCTGGTAGAAAAGTTTTCTCTATGGCACTGGGAATGAGCAAGGAATTCTCTACGGACGCTCGCCAAGATGCGGTACTACTGTGGCATGCATGGGTATGGCAGGAGCTTTACGCAAAGGACACTGGGAAGGCTCTATCTTTGATACTCTCCATTGAGGATGGAATGCCTACCCAGGGACCCAGTAATTTAGACCCTTGCGTTCCAATCTCAAAGTCATCGCTGCTGAGAACACGGAGGGTAAGTGTATCATATCATACACTGGAAATTGCTGACAATACATCTAGTATCTGGAAGATCAACAGCATACGATGTTATCTCTTCACTTTCATGAGTACGCTGCAGTTTACAACGACCTGTACGCTCTACTCGAATACCTAGCCCATGGAAGCAAAATCAATATCGATCCCGCACTGGCTGTGTACGACGAGTTCATGCAGGAACTTGAGCGACGTTCTTTGACGGGACCTAACTCCCGTGTCTATGAGATCTGCCTTCTGCGGAAGTCACGACTTATTTACTGGCATTCTATCACAGCAAAGCCATTCAAACCGGCCACCTTACGATCTACTTTAGAAACTGCCTTGGAAAATTTCCCCTTCAATACCGTTTTCTTGGGTCTTTACTCTTGGAACGAGAGCAGAACGAGAATCGCAAACAACCTTCGAACAGTCATCAGAAATCGTGTATTAAAAGAAGGCAGGGAAACCGTTATAGGTTGGCTATTTGCTATTTGGGCAGAGCTGCGATCTGGGGAACACTTCAGTGTACATGCGGTCAGAGCCCTCTTTGAAGAAGCAACCGGTTCTATACGGACACAATCAAATATACAGCTGTGGATTGCATATGTGCACTTCGAACTTCGGTACGGCAGCCATAAAAGAGCGAAAGATGTACTTTACCGGGGGATCGCGCATTGTCCCTGGTCTAAAGGTTAGTAACTCATTCATTCGTTTGAGGATATGGCTAACTAGAGACAAAAATAGATCTTATCATGATTGCCTTTACCGAACTGCGCGACGTCATGGGGCTTGAGGATTTGCAGAAGTTATTATCGATAATGGCATCGGAGAAGGAGTTGAGAGTTCATGATGTGGAGGAGCTCGAGGATTTGGTGGATGAGATGTTCAGTAAAAGGCCCATATTCGAGCAGAGGCGCGGCGCGGGGCTTATTGATCTACCTGATGATGCCTCAACTGACGAAGAAATGGACGACTAAGATAGAGTTATCTGATTATGTTTGTGTGGCTATTTTTGGAAATAGTAGCGTAAATACCCCATATAAGATACCTACCTTGTGAATTGAATTCGGGCTGTTGTGCATGTCAGTGGTCCTTTTACTAGTGAATTTTTGCTCCAGACTTCTGTAATTTTTGCAATAGTGACATATGTGCTCCATACTGGTACACGTGCGTTATGACACTGAGTTTTGTATACTATGCAGCAACCGAAACTTAAACCCTTACTCGATCCCTAATTTAAATCAGGGTTGAACCCGCTAAAATATATTCTACGATAGCCGCTTCAACGCGGTAGTGTCGGTTATCGAAGAAGACCGTACTTTACGTTATATGCGACCTCTATTGAATACAGTTTTACTGTTGGCTAACGAACAAAAGAGGGTGATACCATAGCTTTGTTGTTGTGAAACATGTGTGTAACATGTTTCATTATTACACTGAAGCTCTGGCCGCTATCTGACTCTTTGTCGACCATATAAAAACGAATTGCCCTCTCTTTTGTGACAGCCTTCTGACTCGATAGTTTATGTAAACTAATCCCATATTGTTAGCTAAAAACGGCGAAATTCAGACAGGCTTTGACAACACGAACTGGTGGGCTCTCAAATTGTATTCACATTGTTTACTTGTTCGTACCTTACTTTATAAACACCAATGGTTCGTTCCATCCAGAAAACACTGGTCCAACTCGAATAGAAAGATTTTGGCACTGTCAAAGGCACTTAAACGTCGAAGATTTTTCATACATTCAGTCTCTACCGCATACTACTTTCTATTTACATACCTCAACAAACCAGCGCTCCGTCTACACTTTGCCTCACGCTAAAATCTTCATGATGTCTTCATCATCCAACACAGATTTTGATCATCTGTTCGAGGAACAACCCCAAAACCAAGCATCTTACAGTAACGCAATGGTAAATCAAAAACATCTTGGATTTTATAACGAATACTAACTACTACAGGATATCGATACTGAATACAATCCTCCATCCAAACTTCAACAGCAGCTGCAGTTGTGCCTTCCTACAAGATCAGTACAACCAGTTCAAAACAATGGATATGAAACACCATACCAAGAATTGCACCTTTTCGATGCCACAACCCCTGTTTCCTCTAGTGCACCTTCAGAATACGCAGAAAGTATGTATTCCGAACCAACAACCAAAAGTTCCCAGGAAACAAAGACACGAGGGAGACCCAAGACAGCTGCAACATTCATTACACCATCTGGACACAAACGAGGTCCTCTTAATGGTGGTTGTCATTTCAAATCAACCAGACCTGATCCAGTGATCATCCATGACTTTCGGTTAGAAGTCTACGGCGGTGCTCCGGCAACAATAATCGGCCAAGAAAAAACCCTTAACTCTGTTGGAAGAGTTGTTGTTTACAATGTTTATAACTCAATTGCGGATCAGTTTCCTGGCTTTGTGTCTAATATGGGACCTGGTTTTGCATATGATCGTCGTGGCCGGTTAAGGGAGAATGTGCTTTTTGACAAAGACAGTTTCGCAGCATTCATTAAAAATCACCCGCTTGGAAGAAGTCTATGGTTCCGAATTGAGAAGTTCCCAGCGAACTGTAAGGGATTTAATCAGTTCACCCAAGACCATGACGATTACAACAGATGCCGAGCGAAGGATTGTTTTGGGAAAAAATCTAAGCGCAGTTTCCATGATGGGACGATTCGAATCGCTATTGAGGAGGTTCTTGGTCGCCTGCCAAAGTCACAGCGGTTTAAGAATAACCCGTACTTTTGTGCAGGTTATATGCATATTGAGTGTTTTGAGCGGATGATTGATATTGGACAGCTTATCCGGACGGGAATGTTGAGGCCAAGACCCAGAGAATACCATCCTTTTGATCCGAACACTAGCAAAACGGAACCAATGTTGCTTTGTCCACCGGCAAAAATGGTTACTTGTCTAGAGGAAATGGCGAAGCGAGTTATTCAATTCAGATGGGAGGGATATCGGTACAACCAGGCGGATTATTTGCAGACTTACATTTGGCTGAGTGTGCACAAGAAGGGAAAGCCGTCTTTCCACGACACTCCTTCAGATATGTCAAAGGAAGATGCGGAGGAGCTAATAAGAAGACGACCTGTTGATCCTAATTGGGGAGGAGGACGTCATCCTCGAGTACCAGTCAAGGAGGTTCGAAAGGTAGAGGCGGCAGGCAAGAGAGATTTTCTTGTTGGACCTGGAACTGGAAGGGATTCTGTAAAGGCGAAGCAAATGGCAGAAAAGATCCAGGAGATAGTCGGGATTCCCAGCGACGATAGTATGTTTGAAGCTGGCGAGGAATGGTTACGGGATTGCTACACCATTCCCCTCGCGAATCCAGAGCTATATCAGGACAATATTTACAACCGGCGCGAAAACACAGTTCGGGAAGAAATCATGGAATCGACCCCAAACAGAAAGCGTAAAGCTAGTCTCCCGGCAGAGATTTCCAATTTACAGTTGGACAATCCTTTTGCGAATAACTATCAAGACCTCTCCATAAAGCTTGATATGAACCAGATTGACCTTTCCCCACGTCCACAAAAGGCTCATAGGGTCGAGCCATCCTACACTGGTCTCGCAAAGAATACAGATTACTACAACGTACCGATAAATCCAACAGAATACCCTTTCCTACCCAGTTTTAATTCTTCGACAACATTGAATCCGAGCATGGATTCATGGGCAAATTTCGACTTTACATCCTCCCAGGAGATAGGGATCCCAGAATTTCCTGTCGATAATATGTGGCCTGAGCAGGCCATGCGGTACGCGAATTATAAATCTCTAAACGTGGCGCCTACCCAAGAAGCCAAGAAAGATGACAGAAACTTTTGGGATGGCAGCGAACAGACCCTTATGGACTCAATTGACCCCAGGATTCTGATGATGTCAAGCTCACCAGAAGATTCGTTATAGATATGGGTATCATTACATGGCGTTTAAGGGGATGATTGTTTTTTTCTTTTTTTTTTTTCTTTTTTTCTTTTGTTTGTTTATCTTTTGGGTTTGCATAGTTAATGGCGCGATAAGGGGATTGTTTCATGGGATAGAAAAAGGTAGATAGTTGCATTTTCTTTGGTTAAATCTGGCATGTCTCGACACATTCACTTGACTGTTTTTCCTTTGTATTTCCTAAACATATACGAATCTCTTGTTTGGAGAGATCTACTGCACTTGATACCAATAGATTGAACAGCACCTTTGACAAAGAACTCACTGATGGCATTTGTGGGTATTAGAATATGTACAATCCTCCGGAAACGTAGTCAAAAAAAAACCTTGCCCCCTTCAACCTCTGGAAAATCTCCACGGAGGACTTTGTATAATGAATGAAACGCAAAAAGTATAAACTTCCTCATTCTCAACCCCACCGGTGATAGTCCGTACAAAGTTTTACTGTTTCATCAAATCCAGGGAGTGAGGCACGGTATTTTTCTAACGTCACCTCCGGTACCAGGTGTGCCGTTGTCGTTGTGGATCATCTTGATTACGACGGCATCATCATGCCTGGAAGCTGTGTCCAGAGACCTTGATTTTGAAAGCTGTAGATGCAGCGGCCTGTGCGGTTGAGATCATGGAGGGAGATTTTAAGGTAGTTATGAAGGTAGTAGCGTAGTATCGTGGTACAAGACAGGTTTATATACACTGCCGAAGCAAGCTGTAATACAAATACCATAAGGGTGAGGACGAATGAGAAAGCCATTTTGAATGAAACTCTCAGTCTCTCTATCTAAATATAATAAGAATATCTCGGAACTTTCTAATGAGATTTTGTTTCACCAGATTGACATTAAACGTTTGTTACTTCGGATAGATGGATGTAAAATATCCCGAAAGTCTATTTTCACGGCAGATAGTACCGTTCGCTTACATAGGGATATATATCCGGCTGTGTGTTCTAGGGGAATTATTGCCGCCGAGTTTATAATGTTGACGGATACCCACAAACGCCGCTCTATTAGAACATCCCAACTTATGTCATTCAAAATACAAGAACCGCCCAGCGTGAATATTAAAATCATAAACATTCCGCACACCCTGCACATTCCATCACCCATTACGCAGCAAGTTTATCCGCAACCTCAAGCACCTCATCCTCATCCGACACATCAAAAGTTTTGATGACTCCAGTAGCCTTGGCAACATGCTGTGTGGCGCCAGCATATTGCATCTTAAGGGCGGGACTCGTTCCTTCTGGCGACCAGAATAGCATAACGTATGGCGACGACAAGCTTCCATCATGACGTTTAACAGGATAGCTCAAAAGAACATATCTTGGCGCGCCTTCGGGTAGTTCATCAGCGACATCGCTTAAGCTATTGTAGACCTCATCTTCCGCGATGACTTCGAAGGTTTGTCTGTCGATGCTAAGAATTATAGCTTGCGGCTCATTCTTGCGGGATGTAGAAAGACGAAACTTTCGGAGCTTTGCGTTGGTCTCGTCGGAGAATTTGTAGACTGAGGATGTCGTGCTTTCCTGTAGGTGTCAGTTTGTACGACCCGGGAAGCGCGTTGAGTTGATACCATTTTTGCTGCTGTTGAGATGATGCCAGATCAGATGGAGCTATGGTGAAGCTCGAGATGTGGGGCTCCTTGGTCTGGTGTAACGTAATGGTAATTAGCGCTTAGCCGCATATGCACTTTTGATCACTCGATAGCTGTATCCCTAGATCCGTCTTAAGAATTGTTTCAACGTCTGATATATATTATGTCAGATCAAACTGCAGAAAAAAAGAATGTGCTTTTCCAGCCTGAAAAGTAAAACTTCACGATTATTGCGTGGGACTCAAATATTGCACAAGATGGCTTATTTTAGAGGCGCGAAGCATGGCTTTATACACCCTGTCATCCGAAATATCACACTTTCATGGTTTTTTGAGCAAACAGACGTGTTATCGATATCCTGCATCGTATAATTTCTCACTAAAGTACATAATTCCAGCCAATACTCAGCACAAAAACTGTGCATAATCAGTACATACAAAGCTCAAAACCTGCATATTCAACAATCCGCTGAACCGAAAATCAATTCAAGTCCCGTGATCCTCCATTAAACACTTCTACTTTTACAAAAGAAATCCCCCTTCAATAACCATAAACCTCATAATTAAACTCTAAACTATCAAACAAAACATTTAAATTACTCTTACAAAAAAGCAATAATAGTCGCCACGAAGACGGTCAATCCAGGCAAAGCCAAACTTGATCCAGCTCCAGTGAGAACAGAAGGAATAACGTTCACACTGGAAGATGGCTGCTGGTATGGCTTAGAAGGCGAAGTGTAGTTAGCGGAAGAATTGCCGGGCACTGGTGGCATACCACTAGAAACTGGGGCGGTGTGTAATGGGTAACCGGTAGGTATTACAGCGGTGGGATGGTATACCGCGGGGGCAGTGGTGTGGTGCATAGGAGGATTAGTGTGGGCTATGTGAGGAGCAGTATGATGCATGGAAGGGGCTTCGTGCATGGGAGAGGTGTGGTTCATGGGAGGAGCTTGGTGCATAGGTGAAGTGTAGTTCATGGCAGGAGTGTGGTGCACAGGAGAAGGAGTGTGCTGCATGGGAGGAGCAGATTCATGCATGGGAGGAGAAGAGTGGTGCACTGGAGAAGGAGCGTGCTGCATGGGAGGAGCAGATTCATGCATGGGAGGAGAAGAGTGGTGCACTGGAGAAGGAGCGTGCTGCATGGGAGGAGCAGATTCATGCATGGGAGGAGAAGAGTGGTGCACTGGAGAAGGAGTGTGCTGCATGGGAGGAGCAGATTCATGCATGGGAGGAGAAGAGTGGTGCACTGGAGAAGGAGTGTGCTGCATAGGAGGAGAAGAGTGGTGCATGGGAGGAGAGGGCTCGTGCATGGGAGGAGTCTGATGCATGGAGGGAGTCTGGTGAGCAGGAAGACTGTGGCTCACGGGAGACTCGTGTGTTGGGGTCTTGGTGTGCCAAACGGGAGCGGGGTAAATGGTCTCATGGCTGGTGCTGACAATGTACTGAGTTGAGATTGTAGCCGTGACGAAAATCGTGGAGTTGTGACTGTAGGTAACTGGGTAGGTACTGCATGAGGTGAGGGTTTTGGTGTAAGTCTGAGTGATGGCAGGAGCAGAAAGGTAAACAGTGGTTGGGTGCTCCATTGAGTGGCCTGGATAACCGGTAGACATCAAGTGATTGGTTGGAGTAGGATGGGGGGAATCCGGCTCGCAAGAAGTGGCAGTCATAGTCTTAGTGATTGTAGAGGTTTTCGTGTAAGTGGTACCATTTGTAACGCCGTTAATTGTGGAAGTGAGGTAAGTTTCATATGTCTTTGCGCAAGGGTGGAGAGAAGTGCTGTTGCGATACATCGGAGGAGTATCGGTAGGATGATGGGCCAGAGGAGCACCTGAAGGATGTTCCATTGGAGGCATGCTCATGTGGGGAGAAGGAATACTCGCAGGAGCACTCGAATGATGGTCCACAGGAGGCTCACTGACGTGGTGGGAGGGAACAGTCGGGGGAGCACTCGAATGATGTTCGACTCGAGGCTCGCTCACGGGAGAAGGAATGGTCGCAGGAACACTCGAGTGATGTTCCACTGGTGGCTCACTCATGTGGTGAGAAGGAATACTCGCAGGAACACTCGAGTGATGTTCCACTGGAGGCATGCTCATAGTGGGAGCAGGAACACTCGGAGGAGCACTTGAATGATGTTCCACTGAGGGTATGCTCATAGTGGGAGCAGGAACACTCAGAGGAGCACTCGAGTGATGTTCCATTGGAGGCATGCTCATCGAAGGAGCAGGAACAGTTGAAGGAGCACTCGAATGATGTTCCATTGGGGGCATGCTCATAGAGGGAGCAGGAACGGTCGGAGAAGCACTTGGATGATGTTCGACTCGAGGCTCGCTCACGGGAGAAGGAATACTCACAGGAGCACTCGAATGATGTTCCATTGGAGGCATACTCATAGAGGGAGCAGGAACAGCCGGCGGAGAGCTTGAAGGATGTTCCATTGGAGGCTGACTCATAGAGGGAGAAGGAACACTTGAGGGAGCATTGGAAGGATGTTCCATTGGAGGATCGCTCATGGAGGGGGAGGGAACAGCCGGAGGAGCACTTGAATGATTATCCACCCGAGGCTCGCTCACGGGAGAAGGATAGTCCACAGGAGGCTCGCTCATGGGAGGATTATTAACCGGGGGAGGAGCCTGAGCAACAGGCGTAGAGTATTCTGTAGGTTGGTCCATAGGAGGAGCGGGTGGAGCCATGTAATTAGAAGGAGGAGGAGGGGCAGCGTAGGACTGCTCCTGCTCTGCCTGTGGCGGATTCTGGGCCGAGTAATCGGGGGTTTCCGGCTGATCTTGTGTTTTGGGGGCGGGAGGTTCCCCATAAGATGACATTGATGAGTCCGGCATCCCGTAATCACCTTGGGACATAACCCCCAAGGCGAGTGACAGGAGGATGATAAAGTTTGCCTTCATTTTTTATCTAGAGATACCGAGTTTAGTAAAGTTCATTGATAAAATTGAGCATGACAAACCTCAAAGCGAGTGTATGGATTTATAACGAGTGAAAATCCTTGAGCTGTTGAAAACTGGTGAGGTAGAGGAGGGTGCCCTTTATATCAAAACCTCGGATCGACGTCGTGACTTTTCACTCACAAGCCGACGGCTTCCGTCACTCGGAATTTGTCAAACCGCCGGGTCATGCAAAACTACACCCGCCACACCCCTTCCAAATCTAAGTCAGCTAATTGAGTTGAGCTCACGTCACACGTCGAATAAGTCAGTGGTACGGAGGCTAGACCGTCAGATAAACCCTTCAGTTATGCACTTCCGAACCCTTGTAATAGGGCGGATAATGCTGATATGAACCAAGTATACGGAGAGCATTCCTCGATGCCTTCTTTTCTTCTAATATGATTTACGCCAGCTGCAATGATTGTCTTTCGAAATTGATTTCTGATATCACTTCGTGTACGCACTCGGAGTCGGCCAGCAAAGCGATATAGGCGGGCTTGAACCACTATGGGTCAATGGAGTATGGTTGAGAAAAAAAAAACAAGTTTAAGCAAGTACATACTTACATTTGGGCGTAAATGCTGCACGATGTCTTGCTCCTTAATGAAAATCTATGTACAGTGCATCAATCATCGTCGTCATCCGAATCGCTGTTCCATCCATGCTGATATCCATCCACAATTTCGCCCAAGTCGTTGAGAAGTGCTTCCCTTTCATCAACACCCACTCGAAACGATACCACGTCCTTAATAGCCTTGACACGCTCAATGACAGCAGTACTAGTAATCAGCCTGGTATTAATAGCAGCGTATTCAGTGCCGTTTGAGTTGCGTTCGCCAATCGTCGGGAAAATGTGCGGGAAGCTGTCAACAACCGGGAAAGCAGTCGAGTTTGTCAACCTGCAGTGGCTCAAGTCAGTCCATGTATGATTCTGCAAGGTACGACATATCAAAGTGCAACTGTAGAGGTTGGCGGAGTGATAATCTCGTCAAACTAGCACCCGAATAATTTGAAGAATAGGAACGCCCCGCATAAATCGTGAAAAATGGCCGGGAACCTCACCTGCTAATAATAGGTTGTTCTTCATAAGAATCTTCGGCTCTATCCGGATCTTCCTCCTCTTCTTCGGCTTCATCAAATCCTCGAGATACGTTCGCTTCCGCAAAGACATGTTCCTTTTTCCTATACCTCCATGGTTTTGCAGCGTTATTGTCCCAGGAGCATTCTATTCTCGTCTCATCGGTAATTGCACTAAGCTTCGGTAACCTTGCATGCTCGTCATCATCATCGTTAGTGCTTTTTTCAGGTCCACTAATAACAGACATGGAAAGCATCGCGATCTTCTGGTGTCCGCTGACGTTTAGAAGAGATGCCATTTCACTAATTCTTCCCATTCCACCCGCACGTGCATGCAGACGGGTTGGAAGGGTAGCAGTTTCAATTGCAGCTGCAAGAAGAGCACTGTTGTGCCATTGATAGGCGGTATCAATGGTGAGATAACCGGGCAGTACTGCTGGCGGGATTCGAAGAGGAGTAAAGATGTCGGAGGCGGATGCAATAGTCGATAGTGCCGTAGCTAGAGTAATAGTTCTACCAATTTGTTTATCCTGCGACCATGTCAGAAATTGCCTCTGGATGCCGAGAATAATTACTTATTCTCGGTTACTTACTCTCGGAACCTTGCTTGAACGGATGGCAACGGAATCACCAACTATCCTGATAGCCGGTTTTCGGAGAGTCGTAGAACAGAAAGAATAAAACGAGTGAGGACTCAAATGAAATATCACTTACTCTGGCAACCCGCTCACCCCTTTCCAAACCCCAAGTACAGATTCCAACCTTTCCATACTCATCACGGAGCTCCGAAATGTACTGACCAGCAAAACCAGCCCACGCATCATCAGTTGATGTGAAAATCTGAATACCCTGCATAGCATCACATTCCTCAGCAAACAACCGGAAGTCACGATCCAAAATATCGTGCTCCCGGTTCATATCTTTAAAAAGCTCCTGTCCCAAGCCGTAACCTTCAAACGGTTGAATTCCAGAGTTCAGTTCATATTCGTCAATCTGAACCGAGGATCTCGGGTGATAGTATATACGGTTGTAATCACTCCAGTATCGAATTTCGGAAGCTGTGAGCGGCGTAGGCGGAAAGACTCCCTGTAATAGGATTCGTTAGTATCTAACCCTACACATGCCAGGGAGGCTGCTTCTTACAGCTTCCAGATCCTTTTGATACTGGATGGCTTCAATGGCTTTCTGACGCTGCGTGACTACTCCGTTATCCCTTATATATGCATTCAGTAACCATATCCATACACACTCCAAGTGTAATAGTTGATGAGGGAATTTACCATAGACCCTGAGAAGCGGGATCCTCCTCTTCCATCGCTTCATAAAGAGCATTGATCTTCCTCAAAGTTCCAAATCCTCCTGTATTCAGGAACCGCCGACTATCAGTCCTTCCGTTTATATCATCTGTATCTGGCTAGAGGGCTCAACCCTTTAAGTCGTATAAAAGTGCGCGGGGTGTAAACGTTTCCGTTCCGTCAGCTCCGATTCCGGGACGGAAATGGACATTATGATCAATATCACTCCGTTCTTCATCTCCGTAGGTAAAGTAAGATTCCTAAATATTCGATAGGAGTATGTAATCAGCTTCAGATTCTGGACCTCTAACCGGCATGAAACATTACCGCCTCCAAAGCGGATGAACATTACGTACCTGTGCGTTCCAGAAATGAGTTCCGACGTAGTTCGCCTGGTGCCCAAGCTGCAGAGTAACAATCTCGTGCATGGTAGGTAGATCGTATACGATTTACCAATAGATAAGGTTAAGTCCCGTCTTGCTGTATTGTAGAGGGTTGTTTCTGAAAGATCTGTCGTTACGTCCGAGAGCCGTCGATACGCGTGCAGAGCTCAGCTCTTTGCCCCGCGCATTCGTAAATTCTTAGCGTGGTGGGGCAGCATCTTGGCGTGAGGAGCTGGGGTTAGCTTACAGCCGTCCTTTGATCAGCCTTATGCATGGATAATCACTCATGTCATTTATCGAATTTCTTGAAAGGCGTATTGTGAGCTTTTAATCCCATATATCTGAATCAAGAACGGTAGAGAATGTACAGAAGTAGGAAGATATCGTGTTGTTTGCCTCCATCGGTTTCTGAGAGTAATAACTGTCTTGAACCAAAACTCATTCGCTACCGAACTCTGAAGACAGGCACTATTTGTCTGAACAGTGAACTCAAACTGTTGAAGATTTGAGACAGAAATTGCCTAATTTTTAATCTTAGGCTCATAGGCGGGCAGATATGTCGTAGCTCAGTCAGAAGCCATGCAAGCTACACAGGAACAGCAGCGGGCAATTACGGTTAAAGTACCCGAAGTGTCTTCCAAATTCTTTTAAGATTCGTCTGATGTTATAAGGTTAACTTGGGACAAACAAAACCGAAAATATTACCTTTCCCACTTGAATCAATCCGAGTTGTGTAATGACACTGTCTCGAAAGCGAGATCGGATGATACCTAAAGTACCGAATAATTCTTGAACCAAAACCACGCCATAGTCCGATGGGTTGGTTCTAGAGTAGTGAGGATAAACTACCGAGAAACTGTGGTGCATACGAAATACAGCGGAGAATTATGGCTCTGATCCCGGGTTTCCCGTTGTCGCACTTCACACCGGACTGCCGTGCCAACTCCCTTTGTAGATCCTGAAATAAGGCCATACAAGGGCGACGATAGGTCATTTTATGCCAAATTCGGGATTGATACAAAATAGGCAAGGCTCCTGACTGGTCTGGAATGTTGTCAAGTCAAAAAATCTTCGTTCATGCGATGTCGAACCATTTCTCACCGAGTGATGAGTAATGAATGGCTGTTCGGCTACAGCTGTGGGCCGTACCCTCGGTATTGACGCTGCAGTCAGAGAGTGAAATGGTTTCAGAGGATTTTTGGCTGAATTTGTGCGACGGTCAATATGTAATATGAAAGTTTTGTTGCTGTAGAAATGACTCAGTAATCGTAGCAAGCTATCGAAGTCGATGTTGCCTCCCGACAAATAAACAAAATTCCAGAACTGTCAATGTCCAAACTATCAATTGATGCCCATCATCGGCAGACCCTGACAGTTTTAACGTCTTAACTCCGGCTCTACTGCATTCCCCGTACCGTACCCGCGTAGCGTGGGGAAACCGAATGCACAATCCTGGTAATTCAGCTACTTTGCGGGGAGGTCGAGCTCGGTTGCCTCGGCTGCCCCAGCTTTCCCGTGATGTTGCAACGTCTCAGTTTGTACAAAACGATGTCTTTCCTCGTCTCCACCTACTTCCAGAGCATACACACTCTCTTAATCACCAAATTTATACCCAATACCGAAGTGTTATCCGATAATAATGTCGTCTGAGATTCCTGCCCTCGTTGCCGACAAGATCTCCCCGAGAGCAAAGGAGCTGTTGGCGAAGGTACGTGACGATAACTCAGAGCTCGATGGCGCGAAACCATAGCTAAGCTACAATTTATAGGTTACCAAATTCGTCGAGGAAGAATGTAATTGCCACTACCCGAGGAATTTCTCGAGTTGCCGTTAACAATTGCTCTAGGCCAGCCTGCTGAAGTTATTCTCGAGTCGCAAATTCCTAGCGACCCCTCGAAGCGCTTCCTCAACTCGTACCCCGCGATCATCGACACCCTTAAGGCGAAGGCAAAGAAGCTCGGACTCTGGAACCTCTTCCTTTCCAACATCCACTACCGTGAAGGAGTCGCTCTTAGCAACCTCGAATATGCGCTTATCGCCGAGCAACTCGGACGGTGCCCCGTCGCCTCTGAGGCCATGAACTGCTCCGCACCTGATACTGGAAACATGGAGACTATTGCAAAGTATGGAAACGAGGCACAGAAGAAGCAGTGGCTTACTCCTTTACTTAATGGAGATATCCGCTCTGCTTTCGTCATGACTGAGCGCTTTGTTGCATCATCCGATGCCCGCAACATCAACCTCGACATTAAACGCGATGGAAACGAATACGTCCTCAACGGTACCAAATGGTGGTCATCTGGAGCTGGAGACCCACGATGCAAGATTTACCTTGTGATGGGTAAGACAGATGCCGCAAACCCAAACCCCTACAAGCAGCAGTCTGTTATTTTGGTTCCCCACAACACCCCTGGTATCACTGTTGAGCGTGCATTGAGCGTGTTTGGATACGATGATGCACCCCATGGACACTGTGAAGTCAGCTTCAAGAACGTCCGTGTTCCTGTCTCCAACATTCTTCTTGGAGAGGGCCGCGGATTCGAGATTATCCAGGGTCGTCTCGGTCCTGGACGTATCCACCACTGCATGAGATCCATCGGAGCAGCCTCGGTTGCGTTGGAGTTAATGCTTCTCCGTGTCAACGACCCCAACCGTCATACCTTCGGAAAACCATTGGCCCAGCATGGAACCATCTTGGAGTGGATCGCAAAGTCTAGACTTGAGATTGATGCAGGAAGATTGTTGGTTCTTAATGCGGCGGATCAGATTGATCGCTCAGATGCGAAGGGAGCTTTGAAGAATATTGCTATGGCTAAGATTTATGTTCCAAGCATGGCACTTACGGTTATTGATAGAGCTATTCAGGCTCATGGTGCTGCGGGTATCTGTCAAGATTTCCCTCTTGCACGGATGTGGGCTTCTATGAGAACTCTTAGACTTGCTGATGGACCTGATGAGGTTCATATGAACCAACTTGGAAGACTTGAGAGCAAGAAGGTTAAGGAGCTGTAAGTATCCCCCTACACCAGGGATGATTTGGATAATAGCTGACTGAATTACAATAGTGCCGAGACTTACAAGAAGAGGGTGGCAAGGACAGAGCAGCTTCTTAAGCAGATGGGAATTACGCTTAAGGATCATTTGGAGTTGAAGGCCAAGTTTTAAGAATGTGCGTCATGATTGGTGCGTAACGTTGTTGATGAACGTTTATGTTTTTGGATACCGTTTGTTTTTTTATAGCAATTGAATTTTTGGACATCATGTGTGCATTCTTGCAACCCTTTGAGAGGTGAAGCTTAATACAGTGACAATTCTCTCGGGCGAAACCCACTTGCACTGACTGGTATAATCTACCAAGATGACCGAAACAAGACTGTACAACTCACCCGCCCCCCCCCCCCCCCCCCCTCGCTATCTCCACGTGATTACCGTTCGACCTAACGTCATGGTTGAGCTTTCGAACCTCCGTCTACCGAACCCACCTTCCCTCCCCCCCATTGCAAGTTGTAACCGAACATCCTTACTACCTTCATTTTTTTCTCTACCTGAAAACCTCCAAGCTTCACCACCCAACCATCCTCCACCATCATGGCACCCAAACCCACTCCACGCAAGCGGCAAAACATCGTCGCCACCGACCAGGCGCCAATAACCAGCTTCTTCAAGCCCGCCGAAAAACTCCGTCCTGAACTCCCCGAAGCTATTCAATCCGGTCTAATCTCCGTCGGCATGAGAGTCCGAAAATCAGTTCCGGAGGGTTACAAATCTGGATCTTATGCTTATAATAAACACCTTCCCGCTGTTGGTGGAGCTCCCCTTGCTCCGCTTACTCCGCCTTCATCTCAGTCTGAGATGTGCCTTTCCCAGGAAAGTAATGCAACGGGCATCTCTAATGTCACCGAGAGCAAAAAGAGAACTCTGGATTATGAGGATGAAAAGGTCGCTATTGATACTATTAGACCAGTCCAGCATCCTCCCGCTAGTATTAATCAGTGGGCGCGTACTGTCAAGGCCGCAACCAAGGGAGCATTGGGAGGGAAGAAGAATCGTGGGTTTTATCAGGCGGTGCCGAGGAGGAATATTCAGACTACGAGAGCGGAGGATTTCGAGGAGGCGGATTTTTTGAGGCCGGTTGATGCGATGGAGTAATTGCTCTTGTATGGTGCAGATGTTGTTTTGGCGTCGCTTCGTCGGGGAGCTAGCTACGGTACCTGCGGCTTCCTCCTACAGACATACAGCAACAGGGAATTATATCATCACGACTATTTTATCGACAACGGTTACGGCGACTAAAGCACGGAGGAAGCACAGCAAACTTGATCAGTCAAAGACGACAGGAAGTGTGTGTATAACCGTTTTGTGTTTTGCGCTTGGGGTTTTGTTTTATTTTTTATTTTTTCTTTTGAGTTTTGGGTTATGTTGTTGGGTTACGTTACAGCTGCAGCCCGCCATGTGCGTTTGTTTATTTAGGTCTGGTCTGGGTCGGCGTTTTTTTTGAGGGTTTTGTGTGATGCAAATATAAATAATCATTTTTTCTGCGTGAGAACAGCACTTTTTTTTTCGCAACGAAACAATTTTATAAAACTCAATAGTCAGTCTTCTCGACCAAGATATTTCCCAACGCGCGTCATAATCATCAAAATACCGGATCATATCGGTCAACCTTTAAAACCCCTCATCACGTGCCAACCCCCCGTAAACTCGGCTACAACTGTCTGAGGGTAAATGCTGGGTTGCTAGAGCAAGCAAGTTACATACATAGGCACGGAACAGCTCTGCAATTGCTCCAATCACGATATCAAGAGCCATCTGCATGAAGACGACCTTACCGAAGCTCTCTCGGTCCAGCAAATCCTTCCAACTCCATATCTACTAGCACATAGCTTGACATTCCACCCGACCGGAACGGGGCCCCAAAACGACAGACAGACAGACAGCCAGTGCCAGAGCCAGTCAGCCAGCCAGCAGAGGAAGAGCGTGAGTGAGCCGTCTGTCAACTTGCGACTCAACTTGTAACTGTAGAAACCCGACGAGCTGACAGTGGAACCCCAGCGTGACTGTAGAAACACCCACGCAGCAGTTACCAGCAGCAGCGACAGCAGACATCAAGACAACAAGCAAGCAAGCAAAGATATGGGGCCTCGAAAACCTTCTCTGCACCTGGACCTTGGCGCCGTCGCCGGAGCTCACGAAGAACTTCCTCCTGTCGCCGCCCTGTTTCTAATTCATTTCGATACAAAGAAAGGCTACAATATCGCCTGGTCGCGAACAGCCAATGGTGGTACGTGATGGATGGGGGGGGGGGGGGGGAACCCGGAATTTTTTGTCTACCATATGGTGCCATAGCATAGCATAGCTAACCACTAAATCATAACAGTCGATCTGGACGGCGTCGAATTCAAAAGCTTACCCTCCGGTCTACACAACCTCAAGGAAGATCTCGTATATTTCGTTCACGGCCCATATGCAGGAACAAGCGCTTTCTTAAATGTTGCAGCCGGCGCAGAAGAACGTGGAGCATTGATGGTCAGCGCCGGTGTATTGGTACCACTGAGTTATGGACGATTAGGACGATGTTGGCGACACGCCGATGGGCTGAAGAAGCTTGCTCAGTGCGTTCCGTTCTATGGCTACATTTGCTTCCTCCGCTAATTGACCTACCTACCAGACGCTACACTGAGGATCCAACTTCCTACCAACCCTTCGAGGATTACTACGCTCAGCACCATAGACATGGAGATTCCCCCGTCGACGAAGACTCTCATCTCCCTCCGCCTTTTCTCGACCGCCTCCGCTCTGGTTCTATCTCAGAGAGCCGTACACATGTAGTCCCAGGCCAAAAGCTTTCTCAGCACCACCCTGCACTCTCCCTCGGCGACTTTATGGATACCTTTGGACCCTTGGCTTTTCCTATCTACCGGGCTGCTCTAGCACGTAAACGTATCCTACTCGTCAGTCATGCACCAGTAGAAACCGCCTGTAACTACGTCTACGATATTTCCATTCTCTCCAATATCCCACTATCAGTATCCGACCAACTACCTACGGAACCAACCCGGTTAAAACCACTCTTCAACATCGGAGTCCACGATATCCCTCTATTAGAAGCAGAAGCAAAAGCCCGGTTAAATTCCGCCACCACTCCAGCTTCCGATGATAGCTTCGACGATTCCCGAGGTGCCTGGGTAGCCTGTACCACCGACGAAATCCTCTGTATGAAGAAGAGTCTATGGGATGTAATAATCCGACTCCCAGCACCCCACAGTAAACAAGCCAAAGAAAAAGTGTGGCCACAAGCAGAAGATGACGGTGGTTTACCGATTAAAGCCACACAACGAGATTTACGTCGTTACAGAGCTTTAACGAAATCCCTCAAAAACCGCTATAGACGAAAAACTTCACTATTCCTAGACGATGAAGATGATGCAGAAGGACAAGCTATTATCAGAGCACCTGGAGAAATCGATACTGAAGCGGAAGAACCTAATAATATTGAAGAAGTCTGTGAAAAACTTACGTGGAGAGAAATTGCTGTGGCTAGTTTCATGTGGTGGGCTTCAGCTGGTGATTCGCAGAGAAATGATGCAGAACAAGATGATGGGAGGTTGTTGTTAGATATGGAATTTATCCCCTCATCTTCAGTGATAACACCTGGAGATGGCTGGAGAGATTCTACATCCCCAGAAGGAGATTCCGATACCGAAGATACTAGAATGAGAGTTACAAGCTCCTCCTCAACGTCATCACCTACAACAACAAGACGTAGAAGAAGACCATCAGTAGTTCAAAGACGAAGCACGAATCTAAGACAAGAAGGTGTAGGAAGTGAGGAGATGGATTTGATTGCGTATTTCCATCGAATGACGCATCGGATATTGGCGGTTTTGGCGGAGAATATAGCAGCGGTGGAACAAGCACAGCAACAGGGTGGTGATAGAGATGAATTGGGGGATGAGGAGGAGGAACAGTTACTGGATACGGAGCAGGTTGTGCAGGTTAGTTTGGAGGATGTGCAGGGAATGGGTTTGGATAGATACTCGGATAAGGATGCGGAAATGGTTAGGGAACTTGTCGCTAGATGGTGGGGGAGGGAGGTCGTTGTAGAAAGAGGAAGGATTAGTTGTTGTGGGGTTGAGTGTGGGTAGCTTGCTTGGTCTGCTTGGGCTGCTTAGTCTGCGTAGTCTGCTTAGTCTACTTAGGCTGCTTGGTCTGCTTAGTCTGCTTGGTTTGAGTCGGTATGTTGGTTGGACTTAATGAGTAGTGGGTAGTTGTAATAGTTATTGTGAAGGTTACCTTGTCTGTGCTCTGTTGGGGATTGTTTATTGTAGGTTTATTTATGCGTATCGAAAGGCTGCTTGAGTGGATTACGATTCGGTTATACAAATTAGTTAGGTTATCATCATAGATAGATGAAAAATCATTGAAATTCCTGATAATCGATGTAATCAACGTAATCAATGCAATCCATTAACTCGAAGTCGTATCACATCGGTGGTGAAACCTCTTAACTTAATTAAACCAACGCTGTGATACCAAATGGGATTGTAAGGGGAATGATATATCATGTCTACAGCCTAAACTAAACACACCTGGTAAAACATCTCGCTATGAAAGCATAAAGCATAAAGAAGAAGATATAAGGGTATCAACGCGATGAATAAATACTTAAAAAAAACTTATATAAGAAGCAAGTAGGGATTAGGGATTAGATAAGATGAATATGAAAGCTATGTTCTTCTCAATTCTTTTAATTTGACTGTTTGCCCACTTGATGATTTGATTACTTGATTATTGAGGTTGGGAAGAATTTGGATGTTCATACAGATGACATAAGATGACATCGAAGTACAGGATGATAACAGATGACGTCAAAGCATCCGAATACCTGAGTACAAGATTACATATAGGGCTACAGTATTACATACTATGACAACAGATGATATCTAAATACCTGAGTCCCCGAGTCCCGCGGTATAGGATAAAATACAAGACTACAATATCACCAAGCTACCTAAGCCTGTGGATGGTGCGCTGTGTAAGTCTCTCCAGATCTATCTAGATCTACGCAATATCACATGAACCATGAACCATGAATCCTATCTAGAAGCAAAACAATAGATGCCTAACTATGCATGTATATCTATGGATACCTAAACATATCTATATATCTATATCTATACCTAGAAATAGATAGATAGACACAAGGATCCCTGGGTTGGTTCCTACATAACCGGTCATGAGGGATGAGATATAGCTAGCTACCGTAGACACTACCTCCGTAACCCATTGGAAACAGAGGCTATGTTATAGATAACTTAAAGGCTGTGAAATGGAATTATGGGTTCGATTCGAGTTGAAATTTAATTTCAATTTTGCTGGGTTTGTTTTGGTGGTGTAAGGCTGGGGGGGAGGGGGAAGGTATGGAGAGGGTTTGTGGTTGGAGTAGTGGAGTGTTTGATGGTGTCTTTGGCTACATTCATCTGCCTTCATCTGGATTCACCATTCCCATAACATTCCCTAGCTTTCCGGAGATTGAAAATCTAGCCATCGATGCATTCATACATCATACATCATACACCACAGTATCGCAATATCACAATATCACAATATCCACATCCAAACCTCTGAACCTCCGAACCTCTGAACCTCTATGGATACATATTCATAACCATCCATAACAAACCCGCATCTTCCTATTATCACTAACAGCTGTCATATATCATCCTCTATAGCGGAGTCAGTAGTCGTGGGGCTCACATATAGGCTCAATCCAAGGCTTACCAAGGCTGTGTTCGATTCCTGGAGCTTCCAGGCACCTTGGTAGCTTCCATTACCCACAGAGCTAACTTCCAGCTTCTTGGGAAGCTTGGTGGGTCTATAGTTATTAGTGCTAATGAAGCCAGCAGCGGACCAGAAAGGTTCTTAAGCCCTTGGTGCTGGGGATCTGGGGCTGGGTGAAATGGATGGGTTGGTTGTTGTGGCGGTGTGTTGATTAGCCTTATGGTGTGGCGGTGTTTGTGGGAGTTGCCCTGATTGCCCTAGTTGCCCTGGTTGCCCTAGTTGCCCTGGTTGCCCTCGTTGCCCTACTTCTCTTTGTTCTAATTGTTCTCCTTGTTCTCCTTGCTTCTGCTTGTTCCGCAGCCCGCAGCCCGCTGAGTAGCTGGAGCCCGGTTGGCTTCGGTAGTGCCCTAAGTAGATGACCTAGGTATTCCCCGAGCTCTCTTAGGGTAGTCCCGCAGCTTGCTAGGTGTATAGTTCCGCTGAGTCTGTGGTAATTTAGCTAAGTTGTTCCCACAAGCAGTCCTAAGCAGTCCTCCTAGGGCACATCTCCTAGGGGAGTCCCCTTGGGTTATTCTTTTAGGGTAGGTCTTCTGCGGTAGTTTCTCCGGTTGCCTCGTCTCACGATGCTCTCGTTGATTTCCGTTCCCTAACCCCGTAATCTTCTTGATTTCCTCGTTTCGTTCTTTTGCTTCGTTTCTTTCGTTTGCTTCGTTTCGTTTGTTTACTTTGTTTCCCTAACCCTCTTGCTTCCCGATTGGAAAGATAATCTCGTGTTATTTAGAATATCATCAATATCAATATCAATATTCATAACTATTATCCATATGCATATCCAAGAACCATATGATTCCTCACGCACATAGAACATATTATAAACAGAACCCCAACTAACGATATTCATGATACCATTTACTCGCCCAGTGATTCCCATAACACACGTCATATTCCGATACAGATGATATTAGATTGATTTATTCGGAATTCTTACATACATACTTTAACACAACACAACACAGCACAACACAACCCCCCCCCCCCCCCCCCTCCCTCCCTCCCACAGATCCACCATATATTCCACTATTCCAGCCTTCCAAATACAAAACACAACAACCCGAAACAAACATATGATATATGCAATGGCTATGTATATGTATAAGGATAAGTACATTAAACCAAACAGATCATATATACAATCCCTCAAAGATGAAACAAAACAAACCAGTATGAAACATAAAAAATGCCTTGTATCAGTTAATTCTAGGTGGTAATAAATTCCTGCTATATTCCTGCTATATTCCTGTCTGTCGCGGGATGCATGGGATACGCGATACATGATACACAGGAACAAGCAACGGAGTACATACAGACCACGGACGAAAAGTGGCAGCTTCCACCCCCCCCCCCCTCCCCCGCTACCTAGAAGCTTCCTATCCATCATACCTTCCTCACCCTGTACCCCACGCCTCTTGAAACAACTGTCAACTACGGTTACTACCTATACCATGTTCCTGGCATCTTGACATCCTGACATCCTGACATCCTCGCGATTCGGCTTTATTCATCCCAGTCCCATAGTTCCATAATACTTATACTTACAATAGCCTATACCGTGACACAACATCGCCTGTGAAGTAACGAGTCTATGTACAGCCTTGCTGACATCGCTAGTATGTAGTATCATAATTCATCATCTCGAAGATGAAAATTGCTATGTATGTGCAGTCAAGTGCAAATACGCGCTCCTCCCCATCTCCTCACACCTCCACATTTGCAGGGAGGAAGGAAAGAAGGTAGGAGGGAAAATGTATGTAATCGCCTTACTGTACAGGAGTCTAGCACGCACGATAAACCATAGACGCACTGGCGCAGTTCCGGCGCAAAAGCGGCTAACCCCCCGGGTGTTCTAACCAGATAGCAAGGTAAACGCACGGATCATAAATCCGGAATGTGTAACCGGTATGTAGACGGACATACAGTACAGTCGCATACAGTACACACAAATTTCGGAGTTTTGTGGCGTGAAATTTTTTGGTTAACCCGCACCCCCGGAGCCCCGCATCGATACCTTCGGATCTTGTACACCGGTATCGCTTGAATGGCTGCTTACTGGGGGTCGGAAGCGGGGGTTGAGCCGTGGGAAATTGGGGGTGTTGAATTCTTTGTGTGTGGTATCTTTGTGTAGACTTGAGAACGGAATACAATCCAGACTATGAATTGGGAGCTTTACGAGCTTCAGATACAAGCGCTTCGTGAGCTTCAAAGGCTTTGCGCGCTTTGCGAGCTTTGCACTTTGGTGAGAGCGGTTACTTCTGTCATACGCATGATACATCTGTAATGCATAATATGTAGGATGACAGTATCGATAGTTTTCTTACCTACAACCCGGTGTTTCCCCTAGGTTCTCCTAAGGTTCGCATGTAGCTTTACCAGACCAGCTTTCTCCGGGGGTTATGGGGCGCCGCGTAAGGCTCCTTTAGTTCTCGTTCGGGTTAACCCAGGCACGCACAATAGAATGAGATTTGCACGAGTTCCGCAATTCAATGCTTCACACGATTATCGGAAGCGCCGTTTGTAGCCTATTAACATCCACGGCGGCGCGCGTTTTATGGAAACGAGAAATCTACCAGACGCAAGGGAACAATAAGATACGGGAAAGGCGCAGGTGTCGGGTGGTCTCGAAGCTTTTTGGAGACTGGAAACCGTGGAAAGCTGAAACGGGATTCGGGAAGGTGCTATTCTAAGATGCCGGCTGATGCCGCCGCCATTGCCGCACGCTCTTCTGGTGGAAATAAGTAACAAAGCCACTATGCACAGAAAGTTGAAGGGTCACCTCCTCGCAGGCTGTTCCAAAGCATTCCTATTTTGGCTGATGTAGTCGAGCTGGTCGACATGCGATGAGGCTGTGATGATGATGGAAATCGGGCCAGATGATCTTGAGCACAATTCATCACTCGAAAAACTTGCTGTTGAAATAAGCTTTCCACGGCTGAAAAACGTCACTGGTAGAGGTATTTTTTATTGCGGAGGCTGGCGAGAAACTGCTGGCCGGGCAGGATGACCGATACGTGGCAGCGTTTGCTGAGTTGAAACGGGTCGGCCGGAGTTTCTTCAGAAGCGCTTACAGCGCTGTCGCACGGGAAAGCTCTCATGGCTCGCAATACGGTCTGTACCTGCATTGGCTTTAAGGCGCGCACTGCTGGCCTTGTGTGGCTTCTTCCCCAGGCTTGGCCTATGCTGTGCTGTTTGGCTGCAGGATGTTTTGCAAGGTGTGAGTTGGCTTTGCTCATCCTCGAACGACAGCTAACTCGATGACGATGAGGCATTGGTGGTTTTCTTTTTCGTTTGGCGACTCGGCGGGGATGGTGGGGGGAGGGCTACATAGTTCGGAGGAAGCTCTCCTTCGCCCTTCGGGTTTGAGGAGGGTACATAGCAGGGATGCGCAGATCATCTTCCACGGATGCTCAACCGTCCTTAGAGACACACCACCCGGAACCTTGCAAGTCGGAGTTATCCCCAACGCGTTACTCAGACACTTCGAGCCCTTACTAACGTTACCGGCAAAGCTGGATGGTCGTACAGTACGCACTGTATCCGGTCCCCATCGACGACGTGCAGGGCTGAGAATGCACGAAATCGCAGCGGGTTCCTTTGGCGATATCGCCGTTCGCGAGTGGAGAGTTGTATCGATAATTTGCGGGTAGCTGCGAGGGGGAATGAAGCGTCGATAGTTTATTGAATGGGTGTGCCAAGCTATCAAAGGTTATCGGACGTTTTGTCGGGGTGCAGTGCAACGAACGCAGCAGCTGGATTGCAGCAGCTGGATTGCAAGCAGCCCTTTCTGGGGAGCCTGGGGGCAGCAGCCGGTGTAATTAAAGCAACGGCGAACCTAGAAACACAGCAAAAAGCAGAAAAGCTGTAAAATCGGCACCGGTTCATTGTCCATTAAAAGTCGTCATTGTGCTGCTATAGAGTACCAAGTTAGCTGGCTGAATAGAGAGAGAAGCTGCGTAAAAGACGTTCAAAGGATGCGGGAATCAGAACTCCCTCGACATTCTATTTCGCCGCACCGCAGAGCTTCGGCGGAGGGCAGTAGTGCGCCAGCTGCAGAAACAACCCAATTCGGCAGTCAACGAGACACAACGCTGTTTGTTCCGGAGGGGAATGCTGCCAGTGGTGGGATGCTTTGCAGCTGCTGGGAAGGTGGAAGTGGAGGTGTGGTGGGAGAGGTGGGAAAGCTGGGAAAGCTGGGTGGGGGGGAGCTGCTGGCCGGTAAGTTTGAGAGGGCTGCTGGAGAACCATTGCTCGACGACATCTGATGACCTGTTGCTCCTGCTGCTGCTGGCTGCAGAATTGTGAGCTTGCTCTCTTGCGGGTTTTCTTACAGCTTCAAAGAAGCTTTTGTGTGAGCCTGTTGTCTTATAGTTTCTCGGACAGCTTTCGTATGATTCTATTCTCTTACCAATTTCTTGAGCAGCTTCTCGTGATTCTTCTACTCTCGTGCAGCTTCTCGAGTAGCTTCAGAATGAGCTTGCTCTTCTACAATTTCTTGTGCAGCTTCTCGTGAATCTCCTGCTCTCTTGCAGCTTTTCTCACCGCGTCTCATGGTTCTCATACTCTTTTACAGTTTCTCGAGCAGCTTTCGTGTGAGCCTGCTCTTGAATCCTCACGCCGCTTCTCGTGATTCTCATTCTCTTTTACAGCTTTTCTTACAGCTTTCGTGTGAGCCTGCTCTTGAATCCTCATGCCGCTTCTCGTGATTCTCATTCTCTCTTACAGCTTTTCTCACAGCTTTTGTATCAGCCTGCTCCCAGCTTTCTCCTCGCCGCCGCTCGTGATTCTTCTGTTCCGCCTGCTGATGAACAAACGTGAGCGTGGCCAACTTAGCCCTTGTCACCATCAAGTTGTTCCCACTCCAGATAAACCCACTGAATGTGGTCCGTGACTTTCTGCTTGCTGGGATTCGACAATCTCGCCTGTTCATCCCGAAAGAACGACGGATTCAGTATTCAGTATTCAGAATTCAGGCTCCATTCATGCTCCAAGTCTTCATTATTCTTCTACTGCAACAAGGGCTTTATTTCCAACAGTGTCAGCCCTCTCTGCCCATTGTTGCTGTTGTTTGAGGCTGCGCGAAATAAATCCGGTGCGCCTACACAGCAGAGTTGTGACTTGCTCTCGACTGCCCCGAAGTTCCCTCCACCAGTCGCCAGAGACTAGTGTTGTGTAGCGCATCTGCCATCCTGCCCTGTCTTCCCTGAGTCCTTCCCCCACCAGTACATACTCTACTCTCTGCTAGCAATATTCGATCCAACCCTACCATCATCTTTCAGTACTTTTACTGCTCCCTCCCGCCCTATCATGACAGCACCAGACCAACAGCTCTACCAAACACAACAACTCGATCTTACAGGAAATCACCTTTGACATTGGAAGGAAGAAAAAAAAGAAACGTTCGTTGACCCTCAACCGAATACCCACCTTACCAAGCAGCGTTATTACACCCCAGACACCAGTTACCGAGACTGACCTGCCTTCCAGTCGCCACACTTAGAGTTAACTCCGAAAATATCACATCCCCCGCTTTCCGAAAACCATCTTCTCTTTTTCGATATCTCTTCAACAACTCGTATTTTCTTCCTACGCGTTAGTTGCGTCCGGAACATCAATACTGTTTCTCGCCTCAATAGCCCCCTCTCATTGGAGCGGTCGCGGTAATTGTCTCGAAATCAGAGCTACACCTCGATAAAGGCTCAACGTCCGGCAAACGAACAACTCGACTCACCATTCTCTGATCAACGAACTTCACACAAAAATGGAGAGACCTACGAAAATCACCAAGACCACGAAAAAGGCTTCCATGCCCAAAGATGACATTCGCATATTTGAGGGTCATCTAGAAAAACAGAAACTTCCTTCTGAGTTTCGTTGCAAATTTGCCCCAGGGAACAGCAGTCTTCTTTCACGACGAATCCGCAAAAACGGCACTCAGTTGATAAAGGCTACTTCGGGGTTGCTCACTGCTCCATGCAGCCCCGAAGTCATCGACCTCGTTACTCCTGATGTGATTTCAAAACAATCTCCTCTCGAGAAAATTGACTCCGGTTACATTTCATATCTCAGCACTCCCCGACTATCACCCGAGGGGCTAAACGAGTGCTCGAAGACGAACACTCCAGCCCCACCACCAAAACGGGTCACTGCAACACGCAACGGAGACGAACCTACCAACATCCCGAGTTACAAAGCTTCAATTCTGCAAAGAACGGAAGAAATTTACCAAAAGAGGTTCATTAAAGAAAACTTTACTCACAACCCGGAAGTTGCTCGTGAGCAACTGAAGCCTATCATGCGAATTGCACTCGACAGGATGGAAGACCGTCCCTTGGTTACCAAATTTTATTTACGCCTCAACTTCAAGGCCAAAACTATCCGCGGTGAAAAGCGCATCGAAAGATTCCGTTATCGGGTAGGTAAGCGACCAACCGATCAGCGATGCAGGAACGAGTGGGAAAGTCGCGACTATCTGTCTGCACGCTATGTGCCTCCATCGTAATTCTTTTGTCCTTTTGTCCTTTTTACTTTACTCTTGGCATTTCTTTTTGGTATATAGGCGTACATGCTGGGCGGAGTTTGTATTTTTTGGGCAGTTTGGGAAACGGATAAGGAGTCATCGTCTTCGGTGTGCGGGTCTATGGGTCATACTTAGGCCTTGGAATTATTTGTTTTCTTTGGATTTCTTTCATTTCTTTATCATCCTACCACATTTTGACTAATCTTTTCTTTTGTTATAACATCTACCTATGCTTCTGCTAATCTTCTATCGTCGGTGGTTTTTCTTATGGTGCATTTTTTGTATTGCGGGCGTCTGGTGTTTATGTGGTTTTCCTGTGGTGTTCTTGTTCTCTTCAATATACGGCTGAAAGCGGCATTTGCCGTGCTATTTACGTCATGTGTGGGGTTTCAGGGGTCCTGCGATGGGATTTGAGCCTCAGGGCACACGTGGCGGGGTTAGCGCCAAACGCGTTCGAATCAGGGTGTTTCTCTGTATGGGTGATATTCTGTGGCTCGTCACTTCAGACAAATACATATACGCAGCGACGCGACAGACAGCGATGAAGAGTGTCGCTCGGAGTGTTCATTTTCGACAGCGATGAGGTGAAATAATGGCCGGAGATAAAGGACCGAATAAATGGCACACCACCTATTATCCGCGGCCGTGCCTGCACAAGCTTGGGTATGTATGAATTTCGGTTGAAGCTGCCGGTCAATATCGGCCTAGATAATAAACCACGGCGGACAGCGACTGCAGGGATGCCATCGTACCGGCTGAAAGAGAGCAGCTGGAGAAGAGAGAGCTCTCACACCGACAAAGAGCTCTGACAAAGAGAGATGAGCTGCTACAAAAAGAGAAGAGCTCCCACGAAAAGAGAACAGCTCCCACGAAAAGAGAACAGCTCCCACGAAAAGAGAACAGCTCCCACAAAGATTAGCTATTGGCATATCTGTGGAGGTCCATGTCGCGGAAGATTATTGTGCACAACCCCTATGTAAGGTGTCGCAGGAAGGGCTAAAAGACGTCTAGAAAGGTTCCGCGTTAGGGAACAAGTCGGAAAACACCTCGCTCTCTCTCACTCGTTTTCGCCAATAGCGGCTCCGAGTGACAGGTCCTGACGTTCCATGTGCCGGCAAATCATCTATTTGGTGCAATTACTCTACACACGGACTTCGACCGCAGGTTGGGCATCCGATTATTTCACGAGTTAGGATCAGCGCATGAAGGGGCCCCGGCGAAGCCCCGCGCAGCCCCTAAGCAGCCTGGTGTCATGCCCAATACGCCATACAAACCTACGAATATCGCAAGCAGTTGTCGATTTCGGGAGTTTGAACGAAACACTAGAAGGATTCGATACGAAATGTCAGAGTATAAATAAACTCGTTTCTGACAAAGATGATGACTTCTATCATCAGATCGGTGAGAACAGGGAATTACCATAACCAAAATGAGGCTAGTATAGAATGAGTGAGGCTAGTACTGATAAAGTGTAGAATGCTGGGCTCGGTTCCCGTTCCATGGATTCAGCATGGCTCCATCATCATAACGCGCGCGAACAGGTTTGGAGCAGACCTAGAATAGGAACAGGCCCGACGGTACCAACCACCACATCCTGTTTGCCCACGGATTTGCCACGATCCTCCCACACCAACCTCACCCTTTTACCCCTATTTCTACAGCTATTTGAACAGCTTCAGCTCCTTCTCCTTCCTTCCCTTCTTTCATCCCGAGCAATCTTACCGCGTCACAGATAAACACCATGCCATCGTTCCAAGATCCGCCGTGAAGGCACTGGCATCACAACTACCATCGAGATCCATCAAGATTCATCAAGATTCATCAAAATCCATCAAAATCCATCAAGTTCCCTTGAAAATACGACATCCATTTGCGTCCCTTACCATCGACAGACCATCAGATGGCCACCAATAGCCATCAAAAGCTATCATCATGCCGCCGAGTGCCTGCACCTTCGATCGTTTACAAGATATGAGTGAACAGTGGGATTGAAGAACAGATTACGACGCGTGGAATGAAGTGCCATGGACCCAGTTTCCAGTGCCAGATGTCATAGAGGGTTGAGAAAGCGTTGCCGTTACAGTCCCTTACTTGAGAGATCACAGACCCATAGTGACAGATCATCGACAATACTTTTATCATCATCCATCGCATCAAAGATATCAGAAGGAGTGCAGAAGAAGCTACAAAAAGATGATCAGAAGGAGTTGTCAACGGGAAAGAATGATTACAGAAGACTGGCAGATTTGGAAGACTTGAAGACTGAACTACGACATAAAGGACCCACCGCGACTAGAGTTCGGGAATGAGATGTGCTGAATGAATCAAGATAATCAAGAATAATAGAGCCGACATCAAAGCCCATATGGAAGCCCACCCTACAGAAAGAATACCACAAAAGAAGATCGGAGAAAAGATTGCAACAGAAGATTAAAGAAAATAATACAGAAGAAGGAATACTACAGACTACAAAGAGCAAATCCAAGAGTTTTGACAAACAGACCGCAACAGAGACCCCAGAGACCCCAGAACACGCTACCAACGAACCAGTAGTCATCGTTCCGACCATGGTGACACAGCAAACGCAAAGCCATAGACATCAACATAACAGCGGGAGGGCAGGGTAGCACCAGAAGGAATTAAACCGTTAGAATAGAAACAAAACAAACAGACAGAGAGAACACAAGAAATAAAACTACCGATTTATCGCATCAAAGTTGAATTGAAACCTATAGTGACAGAAAATAGTGCCTTCCTCGAGACCGCATCGAAGACCCCATCGAGTACCATAGCAAGGAACATATATAAGACCCAGAGCATCATGTCGAGTATCGTATTGAAAAGTAAACCGAAGACCTAAAACACCCAGAGTGTGTCTTACCGAAGAGCCCATCGACGACCTATCGCATCTATCAGACCCAGCAAGACCTATCGAGGAAAAATCGAGTGTACCATTGCGGGAAGCATAAGAAAGATCCATCGGAACAATGCAAGACCCATCGGACCCATCGGACCCATCAAAGAATAAACCGAAGAGCCCATCGGACTCATCGGACTCATTGGACTCATCGTGTACCATAGCAAGAAGCTTGCCGGAAACCTACGAAGCCCAATGACAGACCCATCGGAGACCTAGAGTTAAGCGTACCAAAGATCCTATCGAAGACCCACCAAAGACGGCGGGACTACATGATTACGGTATCGAAGACCCATGGAAGATATTAGCAGTGCGGAAGAGGGATTATGTAGAGAGGGATATGGAGGGGATATAGGATATTATAGGGGAGTGTTATGCTGAGAAGTGTTTCGTTCGAGACCCGTAAGACCCGAAGAACTGTTGGAGATTATGAGGGGACCATTGGAGAACCATCGGAGATTTTGAGGGGGCTATTGGAGATTATGAAAGGACCCATAAGACCCATCGGAGATCACAAGAGATTACAAGATATCATGAGAGGATCCGTCAAGACCGACCAGACCTATTCATGGCGTATCTAAGAACCATCAGTACACATTCAGAGCCAACGGAAGAATCATCAGAACCTACGGAAGACCCATCAGACCCATCAGACCGATAGCAAGGAGTATACCGAAGATCATAAGAGGACCTATCACGACCGATTGGACAAAACAGACCAATCGGAAAGACCCATCAGAGACCAACGGAAGAACCATCAAACTCATCAGACCCATCAGGACCCATCAGGACTCATTGGACAAAACAGACCAATCAAGATCCATCAGAGACCAACGGAAGAACCACCAGAACCATCAGACCCATCAGACCCATCAGACCCATCAGACCCATCAGACCCATCAGAACCATCAGAACCATCAGAACCATCAGAACCATCAGAACCATCAGAACCATCAGAACCATCAGACCCATCAGAGCCATCAGACCCATCAGAACCATCAGAACCATCAGAACCATCAGACCCATCAGGACCCAATGGACAAAACAGATCAATCAAGACCCATCAGAGGCCAACGGAAGACCTATCAAAGAAACCAAAAGACCACCAGAGCAAGACCCAACCCATCGAACAAAACAAACCCTATCGGAGATCATAAGAGGACCCCTCAGACCCAACAAGACCCGGTAAGACCGACGGAAGACCCATTTACGACATAACTGCATCGTTGCATGTACAGAGGAAAGAGAGGATATTGAGATGTTGAAGAGCGTTGGGGACAGAGGATACAAGAGGGGACTAGAGAGTGAACGAGGATACTACGGAGGGTTTTAAAAGGGGTAAGAGGATATCAGAGCGGATATCAGAGCGGATTACAGAGCGGACTGCAGGTTACAGAGGGGGGAGCAGAGAGTGCCAGAGGACACCGAAGGATACCAGAGGGGACCACCGAGGGCGCAAGAGGTTAAAGGGGTAGCAGAGGGGACTAACAGATTGCGGAGGATACTAAAGGACCATAGAGGATCATACAGATGAGCATATAGAGGGCTATACAGGGGGAAACACAGACGGGATTACAGAGGAGACTATAAACCATTAATAACCGATGGAAAATGACCCATTAGCCCACACCAAGACACAGCAAGAAGATTGATATCACATTAAGAAATATACCGAAGACCCATAGGATACCGTACCGAAGACTTGAAGAAGACCTATACATAGAAGATATTGGAGCGAGGGATACCAGAGAGGGATACCAGAGAGAGATACCAGAGAGAGATACCAGAGAGAGATACCAGAGAGAGATACCAGAGAGAGATACCAGAGAGAGATACCAGAGAGAGATACCAGAGAGAGATACCAGAAAGAGATGCAGAGGGAGTAATATACAAGGCCCTTTTGACACCATAATGGGAGGAGTACACGGGAATATAGAAGAACGCATATGGGGCTTCAGAGAACTATACGGGGGACTTGCTTGGAGGGATTACAGAAGTGAGAAGAGAGAAGGATATAGAGAGATTATCGAGGAACATACAGAGGAGCATATTGAGAATAGCTACGAATGCGATACCCTTAGACCCACATCTCGTTAACGACTGCATAGAGGATTAAAGAGAGGGATATACAAAGGATAATGCAGAGGGATTACAGAGGGATTACAGAGGGATTACAGAGGGATTACAGAGGGATTACAGAGGGATTACAGAGGGATATACAGAGGGATTACAGAGTGATGATAGCAGAGACCACAGAGGGAGTATACCGAGGACCGTACAGAGTACCATGCAGAGGACCGCCACGAATACGATACCAAAGACGCACATACCATAGCGGCCACCGCAACACAGGACAGTCGAAACCTATAAGGCACCATACCGAAGACCGCACCGGACCCATCGAAGACCTATAAAAGACCACAGATAGAATCAAACCAAAACTTTCACCGAAGACTTCGCCGAAGATTAATATTCAGGAGACCCATAAAAAACCACACCGAGACCGCACCAGACCAATCGAAGACCGAGACTATATGAGGGATTCGTCGGAGGGGAAGCGTGGAGAGAAGACCCGACTATTGGCATTGGGGGATATTGAGGGACTGTAAAGGGATTATAGTGGGTTATACAGGGATGATACAGAGGGATGTACAGAGGATTATGCAGAGGCTTATACAGAGGCTTATACAGAGGATTATACAGAGGATTATACAGAGGATTATACAGAGGATTATACAGAGAATTATACAGAGGATTATACAGAGGTATATAAAGAGGATTATACAGAGGTATATAAAGAGGGCTATAGAGAGGGCTATACAGAGGGACATACAGAGGGGCTATGCAGAGGGCTATGCAGAGGATTATACGGGGGTATATAAAGAGGGCTATAAAGAGAGGGATATTTAATGGACCGCACAGTATCCCATAGAGAGGATATTGAAGACCATTGAGGATGCTGGAGAAAGCTACAGGAAGGATTACATGGAATATACGGGAGACCCATAAACCAGAAGAAGCTACAGTCCAAGACCCAGAGAAGACCCAAAGAAGACCCAAAGAAGACCCAGAGAAGACCCAGAGAAGACCCAGAGAAGACCCAGAGAAGACCCAGAGAAGACCCAGAGAAGACCCAGAGAAGACCCAGAGAAGACCCAGAGAAGACCCAGAGAAGACCCAGAGAAGACCCAGAGAAGACCCAGAGAAGACCCAGAGAAGACCCAGAGAAGACCCAGAGAAGACCCAGAGAAGACCCAGAGAAGACCCAGAGAAGAGACTGCACCAGACCCATCGAAGACGATAAATAGGAACATCGGAGACCCATAAAAGAAGACCCTATAACAAAGCTCGCACCAAAGATAAGGACCCAATCAAAATATAGCCTGGAACGCAAAATTTATAGAGCACCATTGTGGGGGATCATAGAGAAGGATTTAGAGAATATGATATTGAAAACCTGCACACCATAAAGGGTTTCAGAGGAAATTATCGAGGGGATTTAATATAGATAGTGCCGCATGGGGACTAATGATACCATACAGAGGGCTGTACCGAAGACGAATTGAAGACAATGGGGATTAGTTACATGGAAGTCTAAGAAGAGGAAAGCACTGGTAATCATGAGCCTGTAGAAGGAAGATCGCACCGATGATCGTAGGAGACCCACCGAAGACTTTGGAGAGGACTTCATAGAGCATTTTAGAGATACAGTAAGGAGCCTTAGACAGAGGAAACCAGGGGGAGTACAAGTAAGAGGGATAGGAAATCAGAGGGATAGGAAATCAGAGGGATAGGAAATCAGAGGGATAGGAAATCAGAGGGATAGGAAATCAGAGGGATAGGAAATCAGAGGGATAGGAAATCAGAGGGACAGGAAATTAGAGGGACAGTAAATTAGAAGGATGAAGCGGGAGAACACTATACCGAGTATCATATTATAAAGTACCATACAGAGGAACTTAATGGCATTCCTGGGGAAGATAAAAACGATGGCTACATAGGAAAAATACTAGGAGACCTTAGAGATTAAATCGGAGACTACATTGGAGACCACATTGAAGACCAAATGGGAGGCTAGAAAGAAGCCCAGAATAGACTGCATTGGATAATACATAGAGGAGCACGTACGACAAAGGAGACATAAAGAAGAGCGTACCGAGAATAGACCGAAGATATCAGAGAGGGTTATAGAGAAGGTTATAGGGAGGAATACATACATTAAAGGATACAGAGGGGGCGCATTGGGGGAGCAAATACTGCATAGAAGACCGTGCAAAGACCAACATAGACCAATATAGAGCCATATAGAGTCATACAGAGCTATGCAGAGAGAAATGCAGAGAGCAATAGAGAGACCCATGAAGAGACCCATGAACAGACCCATGAAGAGACACATGCGGGTGCTAGAGAGATACAGTATTAGCGATGTCAGATTGACCGAAGATTAAACACAATGCGGACAGGGGGAGACATAGGAGGAGCACTTAAGACCCACGGAGTGCCTCAGAGATAGAACTAAAGATAAAGATAGCAAGGGCTATTGCGAAGCCCATAGAAGACCAAAGACCTCTAAGACCGCACAAAGGATTACATACAAGAGACCGCGTAGGATACCAAATTGGATACTGCACAGATATAACAGAGATAACAGAGATACTAGCAATAATAAAGAGGCGAGGATCAAGATTCAACCTATCATGAAAACTTAAGAAAGCCAAATCGAGGGGTCCCCATAAGCGGAGGCTAAAAAGCAACGCACGAGGCCATTGGCGCGACAGTATGGAGGATAGAGGATACAACGGACCACATCGAGGAATGCAATAACGAGGAGACCACATCGTATAGAACAGGGCATAGAGGGAATTGGACTATAGAGGGAATTGGACTAAAGAGGGAATTGGACCATAAAGGAAAGTGGATTATACAGGGATTTGGACTATAGAGGGAACAAAACTATAAAGAGATTGGGATAATGGAAGAAAACTAAAGTAATGAGTAATTGCGGGCCCTTATGATTAACGGGGAAAGAGGGTTGCTGCGTGCCAGTGACAGACCATTAGAAAATAGGGAAGCACACTACAGACCGAGAAATGCACCATATTAAAGAAAATTGAGGACCCACAGCACACCAAGATCATAGAGAAGACAACAGAGAACTAAGCAGAGGAATTGATTACAGACCAATCAGACTGAGAACCAGGATTCA
The DNA here is from genome assembly GCA_024516155.1 of Pyronema omphalodes. Classification (NCBI taxonomy): domain Eukaryota; kingdom Fungi; phylum Ascomycota; class Pezizomycetes; order Pezizales; family Pyronemataceae; genus Pyronema; species Pyronema omphalodes. The sequence goes on along the minus strand of JAJJXM010000017.1, from coordinate 100,191 downwards.
TCCAATCTTAAAAAAACTTGAAAACTTGAAAGCTAAGGAGAAGGCTATACAAGGGATTACAATTTGATATCATGGGGGAATGATAGGGAACACAGTAGCAGATTACACAGAGGATACAGAGGATATAAAGAGAGGGTATAGGGGACCATGTAGAGGAATAAACTGCAGGCAATACCGAGGGAAAGATCAAACAAAATACACGCGAAGGATAGGTATGGAAGAAAATCATCACACGGAGGCATATTGATACCAAACAACAGTATAAGGAGATAATAGTATTAGAGGCAATAGGATTAATGGCGAAAGTATTAGAGGTGAAATTATCAGAGGCGGTAAAAACAGGGGCAATTAGAGAGACCGGACAGGATCAGGGGGTAAAACAGAAGAGGCTACGGAGGGCCCAGGATAAACCATGGAAGAGGGTATTGTAACGGATAAACCATGGAAGAGGGTATTATAAAGGATCAACCGAATTGCCGAATTACCTGAGGGGTTAAGACCCATAGAATACGCACACAGAACACCATCCCAAGGACCCACGAGGCATCGAAGAACTTCGGAAACATTTTACAAAGGACTGGAAGAAATCATCTAGAGGGCTATTCATAGAGGATTTAGAGGCCGATATTGCAAACTACCGAGGGAGAGCCCATCAGAGACCGTGCAGAAGAATCAACACATCATTGAGGACACTAGTGGCAAAATGAGGGTTGTAGGATATACCTGAAGCTAGATAATATGCAATGAATAATTCTAGGAAAAGGAACTAGGGAATTACCAGGCTATAGAGGGATCAGATTCTAGGAGAACAGAGAAATAAATATTGATCGACCTGCAAGATCGACACCAAGGATTACAAAAAAGACAACAGAGGCCTACATGGAGGAACATATCACAGGCCCATAGAAGGAATAAATGCCGAGAGCCAGGATCCACCCAATTTTAGAAACTTGAAACTTGAAAACTTCGGAGAAGGATACAGAGAAGGCTACAATTGGATACCATGGGGGCATGATAAGCAAAAGATTAGGAGAGCATATAGAGGATAAAAATGACATGAAGGATAAAGACGGTATAGAGGAATAAACCGATAAAAAAATTGCGGGTAATATCGAAGGCGGGATCGGAAAGAATATACGCGGCATCAGAAAGAATGGAATAGAGGGAAATAAGTACACGGAAGCACATTTGTACCAAAAAAACAATATTCCGGGCAGAGCTCCCCACGGTCCGTCCGGTCCAGTCCTGGCTGCGGACCGGACCGGACCACATATCGCAGTCCGGTCCGGTGCGTGGACTGGGACTGGCAGTCATTTTCACACGGTGGACTGGACGGCCTGTAGGTGACCGTAGGTGACCATGGGGTCACACAACATCACTCGCAGGTGACCATAGGTGACTGTAGGTGACTGCTGTTTTAGTTTTTGAGCGCGCAGAAATTTCAAGTCATAATTCCCTATGAAGACAAGGCAAATTGTGAACTGTTGAGTTCAAGCAGTCTCGCAAAGAATGGAATAGAAATGGGGTGCGGTGTATAAGCATTAAGGGAAATCACTGGCAGGCTTTTATGGGATAACCTTCACTGTGATGGGGAAAGCAGGGGGTAAGGGGGGGGGGGGGGGGGTTGTCACGGCACGATTTATTTGGAGCAATTCTTACATACGGAGTACCAAGAAAAATCCTTAGGACTACCCCGTGGTGAAGGCAAACACGCGTCGAGAAAAAAAATTTGCAGTGGTGGATTATAGCTTTACCTTTGGTGAGCGGCAAGCGGCCTCTCTGGGGCTCAGCTTTTTTTTTAGCCGTGACTGCTTGTCCCACCCACTAGTGCTTGAAGATAAGCGAGAAACCTGCGGTCCTGCAGTCACCTGCAGTCCGGTCCAGTCTTTTTTCTTTCGAAGACTGGACCGGACCACATGATTGCAGTCCTTGAAAACATTGGACTGGAATGGACTACACCATGTAGTCCGGTCCAGTCCGCAGTCCTGGACGGACCGTGGGGAGCTCTGATTCCGGGGCAATGGGGTGAGAGGGAATAGGATTAGAGGGAATAGGATTAGAGGGAATAGGATTAGAGGGAATAGGATTAGAGGGAATAGGATTAGAGGGAATAGGATTAGAGGGAATAGGATTAGAGGGAATAGGATTAGAGGGAATAGGATTAGAGGGAATAGGATTAGAGGGAATAGGATTAGAGGGAATAGGATTAGAGGGAATAGGATTAGAGGGAATAGGATTAGAGGGAATCGGAGAAATCAAATAGAATCTAGGGCGCAACGGAAAAGATTACAGAGGGCCGAGAAAAAACTATAGGGGAGGACGCTGAAATGAATCATTTGAGCACCATGCGACCATTAGAGATAGCCATCCAAGGTTGACTTACCGCATTGCCTGAGGGGTTAGGACCCACGGAATACGCACACCCAAGACCCATGGGACATTGAGAGGCTTTGAAAATATAACACAGAGGACTGCAGAAAATCATCCAGGGGACTATTTAGGCCAGAATTCGGAAGCCGATATTGCAAACTTAAGAGAGGAAAACCATTAGAGACCGCAAAGAGGAATAAACGCATCATCGAGGACACTAGGGACAGAATGAGGGTTGTAGGATACACTTCGAGCTAGATAATATGCAATGAATAAGGCTAGCAGAGCAGCTGGACGATTACCAGGCTGCATAGGAACAAAGGGCTACAGAAAAGATTATAGCGAGGAGAGGATACAGAGGATACAGAGGATACAGAGGATACAGAGGATACAGAGGATACAGAGGATACAGAGGATACAGAGGATACAGAGGATACAGAGGATACAGAGGATACAGAGGATACAGAGGATACAGAGGATACAGAGGATACAGAGGATACAGCATTCCGAATTAAGCAATTCCGATATTGAACAGTCAAACATGAAGACCCATTGAAGACCCATTGAAGACCAATAGGGAAGAAAAGTTGCACGAGATTATTGGGTCCATGGAGAAAAGGCTGAAGGATTAGAAATATGCTATGAATTAAATTGAGACTAGAAATACTGGGCTGAAAATAAATTAAATCAGTGAACCACTTGCTTATAGAGAGTTATATTACATCATATGAGGCTACAAGAATCGGGGGGGTAGGCGCAACAGTACCATATGCAGGGGGTTGAGTAATCGATCGAATAATAGGACCATCTACAGCCACCTTATGGGAAAAACTAGCAATGGCTGCAATTAACATAAGAAGCGAGGAAACTATTCTTACTCGTCGAGTGGAACAGACTAATATATTAAACTTAAACCACACCAGGTCCAAACGAGGGATTACTACGTATCAATCAGAACCAGATAAAGCAGTGAGACCTTAGATTGTGTACGTAGCATTTAGTGGATTAAAATTTGAAGACCATTTTGACAAATATTGACGTCCCATCACGCTTTTTCCTTCATCTTTGTTGACCTCCGATCTTTTTGTGTCGACCCAGAGACAGAGACTAGCATTACGTCAGAACGGTGCAAACGACGGGAAAAAGTGTCTATACCACAATCACAGCATAAAACTTTGAACTATTAAGAGATTTTGCAAAAGCCCGAGAAAAAGATTTCTCATTTCAGAGAGGTCTACCAGTCCATTTGTGTTTAATTTCTGAAAAGGGGAGCCCAAAAACTGTTCAACAACCACTGGAATGTGAATTCATCATCAACTGGAAAGACCATAATGGACCCAATTCTTTACAGATGGCGGCTAGGAAAAGTCGTTATTCGCTACGCAGTAATGACCCCTTTCGACCGTGGATCCAATTTCGCGAACAACAACGGTTATCCAACCTTGCATACAGCGGCCGGCCAATCATCCAAGGAACATCAACATAACGACTAATAGCACACAGCTTTTACTCCGCCGTGGATCTAGAATTCATTCGAAGGACAACAACCGTTAAGCAACCTTGAAAATAGTACTCACAACCAGGGAAACCATGGAATCGTCAATACTTTATTGGACCGGAAGCCTGAAATTGAAGCCTCGGATAATAGCGGGTAGATTATTCTACAAAAATTAGCTACTGAAAAAAGAAGCTTCCATTTGGTTTATTTGTGCTTTTCTTGCATGGGGTTAAAATATCTACGCCTAGAATTGCGATGGGAAAGCGGTCTTGCATATCGTAGCTTATGAGGGGAACTCTTGAATTGCCATATTTTTTGTCGAATAGTTTGGCACACGACAGTGAAAAGTGAGAACTTAGAGGAATGACAGTGGCGATATTAATGACAGGAATAACGAAGAGTGAGTATCTTTGCATATCGAGATTGAAAGGGGCATTGCTGAAATGGTTCGAATATTGCTAACCATCAGCTGTAAGCCGGACTTTACAAATAACAATGACATCACTAACATATATGCAGCAACCCTCGGTGAAAATTTGGGGATGATGAATGTGATCCTGAAATCAACGGGCGATTGTGATTCGGCGGACAAAACATAATGGAACTATTTTCCATAGCATAGCACAACAGGGATTAACAATAGTAGTCGAATCTTTAGCGGAAGATAAGAAGAGCCGTGGTATCGAATTTGAATAAATTGGATAGTGAGGGCTATATACGTTTGCATAAGGAAAACGTATCGAAATTGGCAAGGCACTCTAAGTTGGCAGAATAATTGGACTGAGAAGCAAGATCTTGCAATGGATTCAATGAAGGAGGCACTTTTGAGAGCGGTACAAGAAGTGAACTAGGAACTCGAGGAACTTGGAAACAACCTTCATGAAAGATTATAATACTGCAAGACGGTATTTCGACAGAGTTATTTGAGATGTCAGGATCATTCAAATTGAGAAAGAGTGCCACATTTAAACATGAGAAAACATTCATATTCGGGGGATCATTAAAAGGTAGCGAATATTTCTGAGCCAATCTTAACCCAATATGCTTTTGTAGCGTCCGAGTCAAGAATAGCCAATTGCAAATCTTAATTTTGTGATGGACTTTCGAAGATCCTCATATACGCGCCTGAGTTTTTTTTTTATTCGTGATTATTAGATAACCGAGGGGTTTACTTCTATAGCCTATACATTTCGGTAGCAATACTCATCTTGTATCCGAGGGATTCAATCAGCGTTCAAATCCTCTACTGCGAAGAAAGGGGGCTCCTACAAAGATGAAGATTGTATTCACGAGAAGACTGCATGGGCACAATATACCCAAAATCTCAATGCCTAAATAAATATCTTGTATCTATTAGAATTTTATTAATGTTCTTTTCTACTTCACCGTGAAGATCTTATTTAAAAATCCACGCTGCTCTTCACATTTGATCAAGAAAAAGTGAAATATGAACACTTGAAAAGTACCAGATTTGGACAACTAAAATACAAAAACACTCCCGAACGCCAAAATATCCCTTCCCAACTATTGCTTCGTCTCATCATACGCAGTCTCAACAGCATCTCTCATGACACCTCTCGGTGCTTCCCTTCCCAAGAATAGTTCAAACTGTGCAAACCCTTGTTCCGGGAGAACCTCAAGACCATCCACTCCAATCCATCCTTTATGTGATAACGTTCGAACCTGCTTCAGCAATGGTGTGATCCGTGGTTTATACGCAAGCTTTACGTGATCAGTGAATGTAACAACAGTGAAAGAGAGAATAACATACCTCAACAAAAACACCACCAGTTGGACTTTCTAACCACTTTTCCGGTACCGTGAAATTCGCCGGCGGAGCCCCCATAATTGAATGAGCGGGTATACAACTTACGATAATAGTCGGCAGCCTAAAGCCCTGCGGCCAATCCGGACTATCCCGTGCCAGATACCGAACAGAGAAAGCCGCCGACATACTCGACGACGGCCGTCCCTGTGTCGGTACCATGTTTGTCACACCACTATTTTTACTATTGAAATACTGTGCAATTTCTTGAGCTCTAGAAGCAGTCCTGTTACAGAGGAAGATATGCTCGACCCCAATCTTTTGTAAAGCGTAGATTGCCGCTCGTGCCATACCCCCGGCACCAATTACCAAAGCGGTTGTATCACTGGTTATAGCATTCACAGGGGTAAGGTATCGGAGAACACAAGTTCGCATTCCAATCCAATCGGTGTTATCTCCATGAAGAGCTAGAGTGCTGCTGTTGCGGAGTGGAATGACGGTGTTGACAGCACCGATTGCTTTGGCGTGGTCCGAGAGGGTGTGAAGAAGAGGGATTATTTCCAGCTTGAAAGGAAGGGTAATACTGGCACCACCGAATGATGGATCTTGAGCAACAGCAAGGAAGTCGTTTATAGTCGGTGTCTCGCAGATCCGGTAGTTGTGGGGCATTCCGTAGACTTTGTAGGCGGCATTATGCATTGCAGGACTCAGCGAGTGTCGGATAGCGGATCCCAGGATCCAGAAATTGAGAGGTGGGAGTAGATGACAAGCATAGATAGCTGTTAAGGCTTCCTTGGGTGTAATTTCTTCTTCTTCGATTTCTCCAATGTGCGGTGTGCCTTGTTGTGATAGTCGGGCTAGAAGAGATGGATGTGTAACGGGGCTGAGAACTTTATTAAAGAATTTGGAAAACTTTCCTTTACCGCCGGTATTGAAACATATTAGTCGTGGTAGAGGGGTTTGTCCTTTTTCTTCGGCTGATTTCCGGAGTTTGTCGATTTGATGAGAAAAGGAGATAGCTGCAAAGTTGTCATCTGTATTTCTGGCTTTTTGGCTCAACATAACAATATCACACCCAAGTCTTGCTCCTCGTTCGTACATTTGCTGCCACTGGGGACTGCTCCAATTGTGTTCCTCATCTTGCCGGAATTCAAAATAAGATCCAATAATCTTTGTTGGTCCTTTGCGAGAAATCAAATCCCGAATGGACTGATCACTGAATCCAAGCTCCACAATCATGTACTCTGCACCTAGCCTGAGCCCGTTGTAAAGTAGACTGAAATATGCCTTTTCTTCGTTCACATTCCGTGGATTAGCTGCGAGACAGCCACCCTGGTTGATTGTCTTAACATGATACATTATTGGTACGCTTGACTGACGTCGTAGAGATGCATATTGCTCGGATATGAAGCATAATGTAGGGAATTTTTGAACATCTGATATTTGGTTTCCGTTGGACTCTAGAAGGAAATCAACACGGAAATTGAATGCGTCGACGGTCTCGCCAATATCCTCCAGGTCAATTAACCCTTTAGTCAGAGGCCCAAAAGACCTCGATGGTGGTATTCGTAAAGCGTATGTATAGGGTCGGTCTTCAATGGCTGTGGAGCCTGCCGCTGAATTTGGATGTGGTCCATGGCGGTCCCAAACAGGTGCCAGGTCATGCTGAAATACAAAGTTCAAAAGACGCAGTAGATCTTGCTCGACATTCTTCAAAGTCGGCGAAGCGGGGGAGTAGCGGCCCGTAGAGATCGTCGGCTGTTGCTGCTTGTCCCACATGTTGTAAAACACAAGATTTGAACAAAGTGTGTATTTCGGTTCTCGGTGCACGATAAGACGCTGGAACATTTCCTCGGCAGAGAACTTCGGCGGCGAGGACGAGCCCTCGGATGATGCTCGTAGGTATTCTCGTATTTCGGCTTCATGGCGAATGATGTGGATGACCGGGTGACGTTCCATCCATTGCTGCAATCGCACTCGGGTGCTCCCTGTCTCGACACATCCACTCGAACACACAATAACCGCATCCGTTTCGTTCTCACGCAAAAGCTCGTCCATCAGCTCTGCTTCCTTTGCTCGAAATCCAGGCCATCCGTGCATCCTGACGTATTGCTCAATTGACATTCGAGTAGAATTGACAAAGTACACGTCCACATCAATTAGACGCCGCCGGAGACACGATGACAGTATAACACCAATTGTCGACTTTCCCACGCCACGGAGGCCTACGAGAGCTATCGAAGCATTTGGAGCAAAACGATCGGTCGTTGGACATGGTGTATATGGGAACTCGGCGACATTCTGCGGCGGTGATGGAGGCAGTCGACGCGTAGAACTGTCGTGGTTCGCATCGTCAGCCTTGCGCTTCATTCTGTCGCTCGTTGAGGTTCGTGTCGTAAAGGCATGAAGGCCAAAACGCACAATCGATAGCAAGAGCAGCAAGAGACCCAGCGCTCAGGCTCAGGGTCAACCCGGTCGCATCTCTGCTCTTTTGTCGACGGATAAATTCAAGTCCGGCGCACACCACGATCCAATCTAAACCGTTTTCGCCGTGGTCGCACGCGCACCGATGGTCCTCCCGATGCTCTGCTTTTGTGTGGGGAAGCGGGGAATTCACGCGACGGACCTCGGATGGCCCGAAAGAGCGGTCGCCTCTTCCCTGCTGCGGCAAAATGCGGCAAATTCCTCGCCTCAATTGGAGGACATCCAGTCCAGTTGCCCACATCTCGTCATACGCCGATACGGCCTACCATCTCTTACTGACCGGCTTGCCGGCCGATGCTCTTCTGGGCTCCTTGTCCTGCATGGATGCGCGACGCCGCTCATAGTTATCCACTTCATCCCGTCGTGTCGCGCTTCGATTGCTATTTCCTTCTGGATTACCTCTCGATTCCCGGCGTCTGAAGGATATGACTGCCGGCGCACGGGTCCTTGAACAATGAGCACATCAGACTCCGGCTCACCAGCTCAGAAACGCCTTCGAGTTTCGCGTGCCTGCGAACAATGCCGGTCCAAGAAGATTAAATGCGACGGACTCCAGCCGACCTGCTCTCCCTGTGCCGGATTATCTATCCAGTGCTCCTATGGATCTTCACCAAAGAAACGCGGCCTTGCGCCTGGTAGCGTGTCTGCTCTGGAAAAGTCTGTGAAGCTTTTGCAGCGGATATTGGGCTTACTCTTAGTGTCCGTCAATTCGGCAGACAAAGCGCTGATCGCATTAATCCAACAACATGCGACGACATTGTTCGAAGACTCTGATGACGCTTTGCGATTGACAAAGGCGTGGAAGGAAGGAAGCGTGTTGGAAGCTTTAGAAGCACTACAAGCAAACGGGGTTGACGGACTTAAGTGTCAACGACAACTGTCGGACGGGAAAGCTGATAGCCGGACGGAAGTTAATGAATCTTACGCACGCTTCCGAGTGGAGCTTTCTCCAGCAGATAATGCGGAACCAAATAGCTCCCGAAATGCAAAGCAGACGACCCGCCCCATAACCGATAACAATGCTGGAGCTACACAGCAAGCTGGCCGAGAGAGCGAGGTAATGCAAAATACACAAAGCTCCAATGCCGGTGGTGGAGCAGAAAACTCCGGAGATGGTAACTCTATACGACCGAATGTACACAGCTCAAGTTTTACCGGTATCCCATTCATTCAGCAATCTCCATCAGATACTGCAGCTTCAAATTTCGGCGAGAGCTTTACCAACCTACAAATTCCATTTTCACCGGCAAATAATTCGGCCGTGTCCTCAATGAGCTCTACGAACCCTAGCTATCCGTATGGGCCCAATACCTATGTTCCACAATCTGGTTTCTTACTTCCTGTTCCTAGTCCTACATCCAATGTCGAACGTACCACCGTATTTCCCCTGCTTTCTCGAGACAAGACCCCCGAGATCTGTAGCATTCCGTCGAACTCTCGCTTCCTCTTAGATATATACTTCTGCTACAGTCATGCCTGGTTTCCGATACTCGATAAATACGACATTCTTCGTTTGCTTCATACGATAAACTCGCAAAGTGCTGGGCTGGCATTGAATTCAGTGCATCCTAATAAGAAGGCATTATTATATGCCCTACTTGCTCTTGCATCTACTCAAAACGACAGTGTCATTGCGCAACAGTCAAAAGGGAATGTATCGAGTCCACAGCAATATTCATCCTCTACATCCGCCGATCTCTATGTGTCAGCACAGAAGCTGCTCTTCGATTCAAAGGAGTATGGGTTGGAACATGTACAGGCACTTTTGCTACTCTCTATTGTGAGCATGTCACATATGCAGCTAAACACATCATGGCTCCTTATTGGGCTTGCTGGACGCATCTCTTCTGATATCGGCTTGAACGCTCCGGAAAGTACTCCCTTTGCAAAAAGAACATGGATGGGTTATCTGGTGCTAGAGTGCATGTTGTCGTTTTGGATGGAAAGAAAGCCACAAGTTGTTGACAGCGATTGGGGCTTTTCTCATATCCCTGAGGATGGATGGGAGGAGTGGGATGTTTGGAAGGCTATTCCCCAGATAGAGACGGCCGAGCAAGGTGGAGGGCACGAACCTGCTCATATTGCGTCTGTATTTAACCAGCTCGTGAAGCTATCACGTATAATACGACGGATAGCCATCCAGTCAAGTGATCAACTACGACAAGATCCTGAATTGGAATCACAGCGAAAGACTTTGCTACAGCAACTGCGTACCTGGGCCAGAGAGTTACCACAGGCATACAGTCTCAACACTGCGACGTATGCAAATTCACAGCAACCCGCCATTTCATCGATGCCGCACACTCTTAATCTCCACCTTCTATATTTACACGCACTCATACGGTTGCATCAACCGCCAATACTTGGATACGCTCGCCCTGATGACACTTCAAAGACCGTTAAAGATTCAGCAATCATATCTACCGAGGTAATTTTAGAATCCTTCAAGGCCCATCGGTCTTTGGGTGTTGCCCCATGCCCATTCATCCACTATGTAGCCTCAATCTACCATGATCCTATGGTTCGTGAAGGAAATGATACCGCTGCCTCTCGTATCTCGAAACTATACAGCGCTGAGTTCCTTATTCTCACGGCCGCGGATGGTTTTGAGCCTGGTCGGGCCTTATTGCGATCAACGACTGCCGTCAATGTTGCTCCATCGATCAATTCCGCGTCATCCATTACTAATAATCCAGCATCCGAGGCACAATTCATACCGAGCCCCTCCATTATGGGAGGTTCCTCTGATGGTAGTGGTATGATGCAGGATTTTTATTCTCCTGTAAACCGGCGACGACAGCCCCCGTCAATGTCCTTAAGGGAGGAGGACTTGAACGCCAGCAATATCGCAACGTTCCCGATATTTCCTACCCAGCCTGCAGTGAGTCCTGATACACTCGATGACGAGTTTGGGATGTTCGATCTTCCATGGTAAGTCTATTGTACTACGGACTTATAAATCAGTCTAACATTTTACAGGTCTCATAATGGTATTCCCGAGTTTATACAGAACCTCGGATATGTCGGTGTCAGCCCGGAAGCAGGCATTGATATGATGAATAAACCTCCTACAACAAATCGAGACCACACTATGATGGACAGGGTTGGCACACCGCAGCACAACATATACGCAGGAAGAGGGTTGAACACAGTTCTGGAACAATATCTAGGAGACGTTCTAGGAGCAGGAAACGGCAATGCATCTGGGGGGCAGCAACAAGGCAGGTGATTGGACAGCGTGATGGAACTTGGACTTTTACAATTTTCTTGGGACTCTACTGAGTTATGAACAGTGTCTTTGAGTGGTTTAGGCGTTTTGGTGTTTTTTTTTTTTTTTTTGGCGCATTGGGGATGAACACAAGAAAATTATGTGGTGGTCTTATTATTATCAAAAACTTATGTACCCATGAATGGATGTCTGGCCAGCAGAAACATTCGCTCCTCTACATGTTTATGAACCCATGCTTTCTCTCACTTAATCCTTCTTTTTGAACTTTTCCGTTTGCAGCACGTATTTCACTGCTGCCTCATATCCATACGTTCCCATTCCTGCAATTACAGCAACTGCGATATCACTGAAGTAACTCTTGCGCCGGAACTCCTCGCGCTTATGGACGTTGCTGATATGACACTCAATGAACGGAATATCAACACCAGCGATTGCGTCTCGGATTGCCACCGATGTGTGGGTGTAAGCTCCAGGGTTGATGATGATAAAATCAATCTTCTCTGTCCGTGCGTTGTGTATACGATCAATCAAGAAGCCTTCGTGATTCGACTGAAATGCGGAGAAAGTGACGCCTTCGGCGGCGCATAGCGAAGCGCAGTGGTTTTCGACATCTGTAAGAGTGGTAGCGCCGTAAATGTGTGGTTCACGAGTTCCCTGGACTTATTAGTATCGAAATTCATGATCTTTAAAAAGTCAAAAACATACTAAAAGATTGAGATTAGGGCCGTTGAGAAGGAGGATTGAAGGTGCCATTGTGAGTGCTGTATTATGATTTATTGCTACTTGGTCTCTTTGGTTCGGCTATATATCCGAACATCTTCTCACGTCTCCACATTTTCGAGCATCCACAGGAGCCCCACGCTCCGGATCATCTGATCATCTCGGAGCATCTCAATTGCGGGGCAAAAATGTGGGGCGCATTAGCGACATCCGGGGAACCCGCAATCGGGTGAATTCTTATCCGGCCGCAGGTTGCGCCAAAGCCGAAAGCTTATGAACCTTAAGAAAACCATACCACGCATATTACAAACAATTTCTCCATCATACACAGATCAATCCTCAGAAAAATGACGAAGCTAGTCGATGTCCTCCCGATTGCAATCGCGTCTATGTCCCTTGGCCGCGCGGCGCATCATGACCTCGAAACTAAACTTGCAGCCGCTTCAGCAGCGGGATTCAGGGGAGTGGAGCTGTTCTATGAAGATATTAAACTACCTGCTAGAGCTATGACAGAGGGGAAATTTGAGACGAACCTTCATATCTCTGCTCAACATTTCAGGGATCTTTGCGATAAATATAACCTTAAGATCATTGTCTTTCAACCGTTCAAAAATTACGATGGATTACTGTCACCTCAACGTCATGCGGAGAAAATCGAAAAGCTTAAAAACTGGATCAAAATCGCAAAGATCCTTAGAACAGATATCATTCAGATTCCGAGTATGTTCCACCGCGACCCAACTGTTGCAACCGGGGACGATGAGAAGATTGTTGGAGATTTGAGGGAGGTTGCGGACCTGGGAAAGGAAGAAGGGATTAGGTTTGCTTATGAGATAATGGCCTGGGGTGCTTATAATGATACTTGGCAGGATGCATGGAGGATTGCCAAGAAGGTTGATAGAGATAACTTCGGGATGTGTTTGGATACTTATCAAATTCTTGCAAACACTTGGGGAGATTGTACTGCAGAGCAAGGGAAGAGATTGGATGCGGACGAAAATATGAGGAGGGATTTGAAGGAGCTTGTGGAGACGGTTCCTCTGGAGAAGATCTATTACGTGCAGCTGTCGGATGCTATGAAGCTCAGCACACCGATTGGTGAAGGCCATGAGTGGTGGGATTCAAAGATGAAGCCGAATATGGTAAGTTCCCCAGGAATTATTTTATTGAGGTTGTGCTAATCTGTGTAGATTTGGTCGCGTAATGCTCGTCTATTCCCCTGTGAAGAAGAGCTCGGTGGATACTTGCCTGTGCTGGAGATGTTTAGCGCTTGGGTTTTTGAGTTGGGTTACAGAGGATGGGTCTCAATGGAATTGTTCAATAGGTCTATGTCGGACACTGATTCTTCTGTTCCTGAGGTTCATGCAAAGAGAGGAATGGCTTCATGGAAGAAGTGTGTGGCGGCGTTGAAGCTGGATGAGAAGGATGCTTAGGATAACTATCTGAAGTGCTTTTGATGATAATGAATGTAATGAAATTGATTTTGTCATATGCTACCATTTCGTGCAACTCTTCCTTGATCTTTTATTATGAATAACACTTAACATACTAGAATATCCCATCTATTTGCTCATATCACGCCATCAATTGAATTCACATACGATATATTTTTCACTAAGATTCACTTTGTCAATATGTGGATAGAAAAGCTACTTCTCAAAATAAACTAGGAAGTAGAATCTACTAATGCAACATACAAATTTTATTGAACTAGCTCTAATCTGACCACATAACGAGTGATGGGTACCTTAACCTAGCAAGTATCCCGTTGAAAAAGAGAAAACCTCGAAATACAGATGTCTACCCATGGCTCTTTACTTATTAATGAAAGGATTATTGTCAGCAGCCATTCTTAGCGCCTCCCAAACTTTCTCGTAAGGAATATCCGCAGCCCTCTCCCTCCCTACCCAGTTCTCATACTGCTGTCTAATCTGCCATCCAATAATATCGATACCCTCAACCGTTATCCAGCTCTGGTCCTTCGCAGCCTTCAAGCTTCTTGTATTCCGCGGATTGAAGCACATATCTAAAAACACACCCTTATCTCCCTGGAAAAAATATCTTAACATACTCGCCGCCTCAATCTCTTTTTCCGTCTTCGGCTCCAAATCCGGTACAGTTCCAACGACATAAAATGGCCTATCATTCTCTGGAATCTTGTGCGCAGCCTCCATATTTTCAATATGGATCAGCTTTGGCGCCGTCCCAGTCGAGGAGTATTTCTCAAAGTCTGCCTTGAGTGCCTCGACCTCGGATGCTAGCCTATTGATAACGTAGATCGGCTCGCATTCCAGGTGTTCGTGTAGCGCATAAACAGCCGCCCTGGAAGCGCCTCCAGCGCCAATAACAAGCGCCGGTTTTCTTTTCCCCTCCGACGAGGCAGTTCTCAGGCACTCCAAAATTCCGATCCAATCCGTGTTTGAACCAATCAGCTCACCGGTTGGTGATAAATAGACGTGGTTACAGGCGTTTAGGGTAGATGCAAAATGGTCAAACTTGTCGAGGTGAGCCATGATGGTTTGTTTGTAGGGCATTGTTACGACTCCGCCGGCAAAGTCGTTACGCCGGAAGGTCGTAATGACATCGCTTATGGTGGGGACATCGAGAAGATGGAATTCCCAGGGAAGACCGAGGGAGGTTGCAACGGTTTGGTGCACGGTGGGTGCTATGGAATGTTTGATGCCTTGGCCGGCGAGATAGTAGTATTTCTGTTCGAGAGACATTGTGGGATTTGTTTGAGAAAATTAGGGGGCGTTCACTGTGATATTCATGGTGAAAATAGACACGTCATCATTTGACACTTGATCTGATTATCCATATACACATAGCCGCCGGATAATACCTTAGCCGTCTAATATCCGCGTGATGTGTTTTCATATTTGCGGTGGGACCCAGGCTGAAAGAGGAAGAGGTAACATGGAGTCCTTCCTTGAAGAGAAAGTGGTGTGACTACTTTCACAAATTATGTCTAGGAAACAATTTCGGTAGGTAATGACGCCAGAGAGATTATACAACAAAACAAATTCGACAGTGCTTCCTTTACTTTCCCACACAAGTCTCGGATTGAATAATACCCAGATTCGGCAAGTAAAGTGACCAAGCCGATAGGTGCTGTAAATAATGTTTATGTATGTATGGGAAATATGGAAGCAAATAACATGTTTAATACAATACAAATTAGCTAGGAATAAAGTCGTGTATCAAGGTAAATTAGCAGACTTTGAAGCTCGATGCTAGGGCGGCGGTTATTGGTCCTGGGGGGAAATTCCCGGACGACGTGCTGTGTATGCATTACAAGAGTCGGGCCACCATATCAAGGCATTATGTTTCATCAGCCAGACCCACCCTAAAGCCGAAGAATTGAAGAAGGACTGTCTAACGCTAGAATTTATCCATTACTCAAGTTATAGTCAGTTTCCAGAGAAGCTTCACCCGTGATCAAGAATTATCGCGGCATGTATACCTGGAGATAACCTCCCGAAAGATGATATTCCGTTTGGCCTTTTTGGCGTGGTCAAAAATAAAGTTCTTGTTGAAATGACTGCTAGGCCGTTTGTTATGGCTTGATACAAGTTACTGGACGGTTTGATGCTCCCAAGGAGCCAGCATATCTTTTTTATGTGGATAGGGAGAAAAGCAGGTCAGCGTTATTATGACCACAGTGGATTTAAGTGCTAGGTTTGCTATTTCCGATAGTACAACAGATTAAAATAAACTTTTTACACTTTCTCAACTTCAATGATTCTAGTGAAGCTCATGACAATACTTCTCGCTTGGCTAAACTAATCTAGCCCTATCCACGTGGCATGCGCATGAGCTTGGACTTGGCATGTTGTGGAGTACACGCATCAGCTCAGTTCACCATTTCTCACTGCTTACCATGATAGTCGACACATCCCACAACTTCCGCCCACCTAATGACCACTCATCTTGTTGAATGATGGCTTCCCATTCGACGGCCTCTGTTTGGATATCCCTCCTCGATCTGCCCAGCATGGGGCAGGTCGTTACCGGCGCTAGACTACCCCGCAGAATCGGCTAATAATTTTTGCTTGACGGTCCGTCCGTCCCACCAGTGGGAGATTCGTTACACTGCAATTCGGAGCCTCGCAATCCAGCTTGAACTTCGCCATTCGCCACAACAGCCTTGTCTTTATATCTTGCCAGTCGCTCGTTCACATCACAGGTTGTTATCCTCTACCTCAACCTCCAAATCTCGCCGCAACCATGACCTTCGTAAATGACAACGACTTCGTTGCTGCTTCCTTCAAGCACGGCACCTCGATGGTGGCCGACGGCCAGCTCACCCAGGAGCTCAAGACCTACTTATTCGGAAATCCCATCTCCCACTCAATGGCCCCTCTTTTGCACAACACCTTGTTTGCCGATCACGGTATCCCATGGAACTACAGCCTCTACGAATCCATGGACCAGCCTGCCTTCGTTGAGCTCCTCAAGGCCCCCGACTGTATCGGAACTGCTGTTACAATGCCCCACAAGGTCAACTTCATGAAGGAGGTTCATGAGCTTACCGAGGAGGGACGCATGATTGGAGCAATCAACACTGTCTTCATCCGCCGGCACCCCGAGACCAAAGAGAAGCTCTACATCGGCACGAACACCGACTGCATTGGAGTTCGGGAAGCTTTCCTTCAGAACTGCCCTGGTATTCTCGAGAAGTCTGCTGGAAAGCCTGGACTTGTTATTGGAGGAGGTGGTGCTTGCAGAAGCTCTGTCTACGCTCTCTGGAAGTGGCTCGGTGCATCTAAGATCTACCTTACCAACCGTGTCCGGTCTGAGGTTGACACTGTTATCGAGGAGTTCAAGAAGGCTGGTTTCCCTGGAGAGCTTCTCTGGATTGGAAGCGTTGAGGAGGCAAAGGCATTGGAGACTCCCGCGTTGATTGTTGGAACTATCCCCGACTTTCCTCCTAAGGAGGAGGGTGAGCTCATTTGCCGTGCCATCTCTGAGGAGTTCTTCAACCGCCCTGAGAAGGGTGCCATGTTGGAGATGTGCTATCACCCTAGGCCGGTGACTGCACTCTACAAGCTTGCTGAGGCTGCTGGATGGAAGTTGGTAGATGGTGTTGAGGCTATGGTTCACCAAGGAATTGCACAGCAGATGCTCTGGAGAGAGGCACAGTTGGACCAGTTCAAGTTGGAGCACACCATGGCTGTTGTTCAGGAGGAGTTGAAGAGACGGTGGGAGCACTAAACGGCGTTACTGTATTATTTGATTTTCTTTTTGGATAGGGCGTTTTATTCTTGTACATATATACATTGGGAATTGAAAAGTTTAGAAGGATACCAAACTGTTTGCCCATCGCGCGCGTGAACACTATCGCAATATCAATTGATGTGACATTTTGCAAATTATAGTTTGGAACCATTATAGCTACAAAAAGACCTAAATTTTACTGAAAGTGGATTTTGGCGGAAGCTTATTGACAAGGCTGTATGAGGCCCAATGCTCGGAAGCGATTCCGGCCATCACCGCCGAAATCCGGGGAAGCTCAGCACCCCGCCCCCGCATTGTGCATCCTGTCACATAACCTTCGACGACTACCACCAGCCTCACAGCCCACCGGGTCGATCCGGTCTCAGATATCAGATTCGATGCGGTCCAACTTTAATGCTGACAAAGTCACTCAATCGCCGGATGAGCCTACGACCGCTTGAGAATTTTCCCGGAATATGCCACGGGGGGACGGCTGAGACGCGGCTATCATAGCCGGGCATAGCTCACGACCGCTACCGAACTCCTTGACGATATACAAACATAAATAAAGACAGAGAATATCTCTCTTTCAACAATATCCAAACCCAACAATTATATACTCAAAACATGCCCGATCTTCACTCTCTTCCTGCTGGCTCTCGTCCTGAGAATGCCATCCGCAACAATGGTCCTGATGACCTTGCTCTTGAGAGATACAAGCTCCGTGAGCTAGCTGAGGGTTGGCCATGCTACCGGTGGGTTATCAAAATTATTGGATATATGAAGCTTTCACTAATGTTTCTACAGCGACGCCTGTGAATGGGAAAACTTCAAATCCATTTTCCATTACCCTGATGCCTTTGTTTACACCACATGGACCGGACGTACCCCCATTGCCGACTTCATTGCGGCCTCCCAGGGCGGTATGGACCGTGGAGCTTTCATTATGCACCGTATCCACGGAACCACCACCGATATCCAGGGCAACCGGTAAATTTCCTCCTGATTCATAATGTTGAAATTCGCTCATCAATTACTGTAGTGCCGTAACAAAGATGAAGGCTACCATCACCCAGCGTTTTACTATTGATGGATGTGAAGTTGATGCAGAGTCGGACTGTCGTTTCTGCTTCCTCTTCGAGAAGCGCGGTGACAAGTGGGGAGCTGTCTTCGTCCGTCACTGGTACGAGAAGGACAAACTTATCCCCGTTGACCCTCGCAAGATCCCTCAGCTAGATGATGAGAAGTTGAAGGGTTTCCCCAAGGGATACAGATACCTTGCATACTGCCAGGAGGCTACCATGGGTAACATTAAGGTCAAACTTGACATGCCTGGCCACCGCAACGAGGGGGATTCCGTCACTGGAAAGGAACATGATAAGTTGTACTGGCAGGCAAAGCAGTGGTTGGAGGGTGAGGAGGTTGATATCTAGATTTGGATTGTTCTAATGTATTTAACGCGTGATTATATTTCTTTTGTGGCAAATGTTCCAGCGATTTTCGAAAGACCTGTTTTTTCTCCATCAAAGTCGTCAGTGTCACCGTGAATAACCGCATCAAGAAACAATTGTAGTTCGCCATGATTGGTGTCGTCTTGGAAATAATCAAGCCATGAGCCAGATAATGGAGGACTTCCCATCTTGTGGACAGGGATATCTAAATTTTCTCTCGCGCTAAGACCTAAAATCTGGGTGAGAAACTGTTCCCATCTTTCAGTTTTCCAATAAATTTAGCGGAAATTGTAAAATGTAAAAATGGTATGCTTGCTTGTAAATGGAGGGCTTTCTGGTGATATTCATATAGTATTGAGTCAATCCTACAATAGCTCTCTCATATTTTGTGGTCGTTGTGGTGGTGGTTGTGTTCCTGTTGTGGGCAGGCTGGCATGGACGGATGAATCTTCAACCTTCGCGTGCTGTCGCTAACATCACCAGATCTGCCCGCTCTCGCTGCAGCAATGTTGAGTTCTCCGCACCCGACACGTCGGCATCGGAGCCAGCAACACACTATTTTGACGCTATTCGAATTAGTTCGTCAGATATAGCGTCTTTGCGTTGAGCTAAACCTGTTACGTTTTCCTTTTCGTCTGAACGTACCCCACCCTTGCGACTCATTAGAAAAGTAGTTTGGGTGGATTTTTTTCAAAAAAAAAGACGCTAAAAAAGTTGGTCTAACCTCGACATACACGTTTAGCATCCCTGTCGACAAGATGGGAAGTCCTCCAATCCTTAGTGTGGGGAATTAACCGGTGGCATCCTCTGCTTCCAGAAGGGGAGGAAGCAATGACGCCATCCCGCATCGGTCCTGCTGAACAGCGGTCGTCTCGCCTGAACAGCACACCGGCGATGCGACAACCTTTCGTATAACATGCTAAGCTCGTAATTTATCCGGTTACTCCATCTACCCCTCCTCCTCCACTATTACCATAAGATTCAATCCGCCAGAGTTTTTGTTTTCTTCAACGCCTGATACCCTATTACTATCGCTTATTCTTTTACTGGAGTTCCTGCGCCCATCATGAATGTTGCCGAGTTTATACCAGAAGTCAGCTCCGTCGAGGAAGTCTACCCCGCCGCATCACATTCTCTCCAGAAGCAGAGATGGGAGCATCTACTTGCTCGCTTTGAAGAGAAATATGGAAAGTCCGCCGAGTTCATCTCGCGCGCACCAGGAAGGGTGAACATTATTGGAGAGGTGAATCCATCCTTCACATTCAGTCACAAAAGTTAATAGTCGTAGCACATTGATTACATGCTCTTCTCTGTTCTCCCTATGGCCACCGAATCAGACCTCCTCCTCGCCGTGCGTGTAACTCCGGAGAACTCCACAATCAAGCTTGCAAATGTAGTATCGAAGTTCCCGGAGCGTTCATTTGCGGTCCCTGCCATGGGTGACGGTGATCTCGAAATCGACGCATCTCAGCTCGAGTGGAGCAACTACTTCAAAGCTGGTTACAGAGGCGCATTGGAATTTCTACGGCGTAATGATCTCGATAGTGCGACGAAACCCCCTGGAATGGAGATTCTTGTGGATGGAAACGTGCCTTCAGGTGGTGGTCTCAGTAGTTCGGCGGCCTTTGTGTGTGCGAGTGCTCTCGCGGGAATGGTATCCATGGGAGTGAGCACGGTGGACAAAAAGGAGCTTGTCAGTTTGGCTATCGTATCTGAGAGATATGTTGGTGTCAACTCGGGTGGTATGGACCAGTCGGCATCGGTTCTTGGACTGGAAGGAAGTGCCTCTTTTATCTCCTTCGATCCCGAGCTATCAGCGACGCAGATTGCATTCCCGAAAACGAATCCCGAGCCGGTGTTTTTGATTGCGAATACGTACAAGACTGTTGAGAAGCACCTTACCGGGCCGATTCACTATAACCTCCGCGTGGTTGAGACAACACTCGCCGCGGAGGTTCTCGCGAAGAAGCTACAGCTCGGCCCGCTACCCGAAGATGCAGGACCTCTTGGATCAACACTGAAGGGTCTGATGGACGTTTATTTTGAAAAGAACCCTTCTGAGGAGCCCCTGGACAATAAGCTCGACGAAATTTCTCAGATGGCCGAGATGATCTTGAATAAGGATGGATACACGCGTAAGGAAATTGCGGACATTTTGGAACTTTCGGAAGACGACCTGGTCCAGAAGTACATGACTCGCTTCCCTATTCGGGCAGATAAATTCCAGCTCCAGCCTCGCGCACTACATGTGTATAAAGAGGCAGCCAGGGTTGTCAAGATGTACAAGCTCTTGGCTGTCTCATCCGAGGATGAGAATCCCACCAAAGAAGTCTTGGTACAACTCGGAGAGCTCATGAATAACAGTCAAAAGTCATGCAAGGAGCTTTATGACTGTTCATGTGAGGAACTTGATGAGCTCTGTGCTTTGGCTAGAAAGGCCGGAAGCTACGGAAGTCGCTTGACAGGAGCTGGCTGGGGTGGCTGCAGCGTGCACCTTGTACCAGCCGACAAGGCAGAAGCGATCAAAAAGGCATGGATGGAGGAGTATTACGGTAAAATGGAGTTGAGTGAGGAACAGCTGAGGGAGGCTGTTGTAGTGAGTAAACCAGGTGCCGGCGCTGTGCTGTTTAGAGTCCAGCCAGAAAAGGTGTAGGGGGCCATCGGTTGTGGATGCAGCCAGACAGTCTGAAAACAGGCGCTCTGGAAAAGATGAATAATGAAAATTACTTTCTGGGTGGTTAATTTTGTACCTTATCGTTATACTTTTGTTTACCCTCTTATGTGCCAGCTTCGTCCTCGAAAAAAAACCTTTATTATTTCCTTCGCCGGTGACGCCATAACCCACATCGCTTTACCGTAGTGCATCGATCTGCACCCCATGAATGCGATGAACATACATACATAGAATGTTTTAATGCATTGGTTGATCATCAACCACAGCGCTGGTACCCGCTGAAAGTTTTAACAAGTAACTGATAAACGTGTGCATATATAGATCGCCGTAACCATGCATTTTAGGAATGAGGGTACATTACGTATATGTACGGTTGTATGAGCTCGTCTTTTGTTTGTTTTGGGTATCAAACGGATAAAGAAAGGCCCCTCCTATTGCGCCTCCAACGTTTAACCATGGTGAGAAGAAATGATCCAGATTGATAAGGTAGCTTGCCGTATGTACGGCGCAACAACTGAGAAACAGTTGGTAATTTAGGTGCATTTTTACCGTCGCGCCATCAGTTTCGCCTAAATCGAGTTGAGCTCACGTAAGTTCCAGGATTATTTCCTCAATATTATTCAGCTTCGGCTGTATGTTTCATGAAGCATATTTCAGTATTATGAGGCCTCCGAAAAACACAATCGTATGCCTGCTAACTGTTAAAAAAAACATAAAAAAAATAGGACTTAGGCAGTACTCCCTGAGATCTCGAATGAATGATTCATTTCAAAACGATGGCGATTTATAAGATTCAGCATAAGAGGCTGGGTTTCTCTCCGTGCCATTTACGAAGTATCGTGACCCTGAGCCCCACTCAGCCCTGCGACCATGACTTTATCCAACCCCCCCACCCTTAGCTGCATTCCCATGCGCACGAGAAGAAACCCATAGCTCGTTACGCACGATGCCGTACAACACCCACTTCTTGAGATAAAGCTCCCGAGATGCCTAACTAGCGATATACTTTGCCATTTTCTTTAACGCGCTTTAATTAAAATGGTTCATCTATTGTGCCATGACTTTGAAATTTTTCTGATATCTTATGGCGAGAAAATGCGAGTGATTCCAGGTGCTATTTTAGAATCCATGTGAGCTTGCGAACCACGCGGACAACCCACCCACGCATCAAGCGATCACACGTCCGTTGTACAGATCTCATGAACCATCCATATGCTTGTTTCTAGTACTGGGATATTACGACGCCCCATAGGTTATGAGTCCTGCGCGACGGGTGTTCCTGCGGAAACGAACGTATGATGATCTCATTCTTGGAAATTTCTGGATACTAAACATGGCTTTGACAGGATCAGAAGATCTTTGTTTCAAGACTTAGGCATTCATTCTACGATATATTATGGTCAGATGGTATTGGTATTGCCGCAAAACATGCGAGGATTTGACATCGTGATGGACTGAGCCTTTAGTTACGCCGCATAATCAAACAAACGCTGCTGAGGCTTCGTTTCCGTCATCATGATTCTGGGAAGAGTCTTCCATATGAGGTACACACTATCTGACGCATACACATATTCTTTCTTTTTTCCAGGCACCAGTACTTCTTTGTACTATATTTTCTTAGAGACATCTGGTGGCCTACATACGTCATCTGTCTATTAAAAATGCATATTATCTACGCCGAACCATACTTTCCCCATCCCCAATATTTTTAGCCCTCCATGTTTCGTTCAAAGTCGAAAAAGAAGCAGCCTATCCCGGTGTATGTCGATAACAGTTATATCTACGGATCTCAGTATCCACCTCCCCCAGTTTGGTATTCGCCAGACATATTTGGCCCATCAACCTCGCTTAAACAGAAGAAGCACCGAAATACCTGGAGTTTCTTTGAACCATCATCACATCATCACAACCATAAATCCCACAAGTCCTCTCGAAAACTACCAAAAAGTGTTCATTTTACTCCCTCAGTAATCGACCGCGATGAAGATAAAGAGAATACCAAACGCTCAAGAACCTTTGCCGAATTTTTCTCCGGCTATACTTCAAGACAGAAAGATACAAAGAAGCGATATAAGGACTACAGAAGGGAGGAGAATCATGTTAGTGCGACAGTAGACCCCAGGGTTCTCCGAGATCGGGATGAGAGAAAATATCGACGATATGATGACAGGAAACATGACCACGACCACCGTTCCCATCATCGTCGCGAGCGAAGCCATAGCGAATCACATGTGCATTTCCAACCGGAGAGCATATATTACTTAGGAGATAGCACCTCGGAACCATTATTTCTGAGCCCTAGGGAGAGTCGGGAGCGCAGACAACGGGAAAGGAATCTCGAGAAGTTTTTGGCAGAGAATCATGGAAGGGATCGTTACGCGCAAAGTAGGCATGAATATATCGAACGGAAGCAGGTTCCACCGGGACCTGGGCTGAGGAGGAAGAAGGGATTTTGGAGAGGAGCACCGGTTTGAAGATATTATTATGGTACACGAGTTTCCTATTTCTACCCTAGATCATGGCTACACTTATCTTTCCTATATTTCATCACGGATTTATGAGTTACACTTCATTAACGATTTGTTTCATGCATGTACGGGCTTAGCGCTGCTTTCCTTACAAAATTTCATTATATTTATGTAGATGTATTTCCTTTGTCACAATATATGAGTTTGTGGGCTGCGAATCTTTAGAAATAAAATGAGCGAGTTGGAACTGGCAATTTAAGCAGTGTAGCATACATGCCCTGAAATACTTGTCAGCGGCTGATCAGTGAATATAAATTAGATACTCCCGCTTTATCATGCGGCAGCGGGTAGCTACATGTTAATATACCTTTCCTGAGCATTAGCAGGTACATGTTGTCAATACACGCAATCTCACTCGTTACGCACAGAGCTTGGGTATTAAAATATTGTCTCATCACCAGAACCCGAGATTTGTGTTGACCATAAGTTATAATTATATATACTACTCAGAGCGATGTTACAGGAGAAACAACACTGAGGGTCTGCCAAAAATGATGGTTGAAGTATCCGGGATACTCTAGCGCGGGAGAGGAGTCTTGTCTTGGCCGCTCAGATTATATGACGTTTCCGTAACGACTGCACCATCCTACTCGACATCCTCGACAACATGTTCCATCCTCCACCTCCGAGTCCAACACTCCAATCGCCTAACTATTCATCATCCAATATGCAGTCCTATATTCTGTAAGCTCTCGTTCCCAGTCTACAATACCATGCTGAATAGCTAAGAAAATAGATGTACCACATAGTAACATACCGGATCTGCCCCATACCACTCATATGTTCTTTCCATGAGAAAAGAAGTACTCTCTGGTGCCATTATCTGAGATGGTTGGACGCTAGCTACGGATGGTTACTGCCCTCATCATGATAGGATGGATCAGGTGGAGGATGAGCATGGGGTTTCCATACTGGTAGGCGTACAATTATCCTAGAGGTGGTTAACTGTATAGTTATCTCGTAACGTTGGAATTAGCTATGAGTACTGGTAAGTCTGAAATCTCTCCCAGAGATCCAAAACATTGGGAATTAATCAATTTTTTATTATGAAGATATAAGTACCACTCTATGGAAATGGATTATAAGGTCCAAATCTTGAAATAGAACTGGTTGATGATTAGGCATCGCGAACATCTTGAATCACTCGTTACCAAGGATGACGTGTTTCGAAAGATTAATAAGCGCGATTGAAGCAAGGCGTGCCGCGGCTAAATACTCGGCAAGTGTTATTTAAGTTGATTTTTATTGCCACTTTTCACCGGCATGTATCGGTTTGTACACCAGTCCTCATTACCCAGTTGCGAAGCTGACGGGGTGACCAAACGTCCGAGACGTGGCCCTATAATGTGCAGCATGAGTTTTTCGGCAAGTTCCAGGTGCTATGTGACGCAACGTTGGGAGCAGAGGAGCATCATCCTGAGAACATATGACTCTCGGATTTCGCCAAACTAGCGAGATGCAGGCGGGATGTATCATAAACCGTCGGACTTTCTTCGGCTGGACCATAGTAACATGTCTTTGCTAATTAATCTCACGTTTACACGGTCTAGCCCTGTATTTGAATCGCTTTTCATCTCATGTTACACCCGCATGTAGTAGGGAAACAAGTTCCATGCGCAGTGGAATAAATGACACTGCGCGTCCTGTGCGCGTTTTCACTGCGCATCGATCGTGGTCGGACAAGAGCCAGTGGACGCTCCGCTCTGCATGTAATCATTACATCCTCTATATGTTTTGAATATTGACTGGGGCTATGTGATTTGTTACACGATTTGAGCGGGCTACGCTCCGGATGAGGTCGTAATATGTTATTAATGCACGTTGAATCACTCGCACTGCGTTGTCTCGTACATACGTGGGATGATCCATTAGGGTCAAACTCTTATTGATATTTACAGAGACTTTCAAAAATTATTAACTGTGTCATAAGGGCTTCGGAATAATGCGAACCCTTCAGGGGGTCCAGGGATATGTGTTGCGGGTTGGGCGAGTCTTGGCGCTGGCACGTTTGGTATGTAGCGGGTACATATTCTACTAGGCCTCTGCACTTTAGATATTGTATAATACATATCATAATTAAAATACGTTTATGGTTTACATTGTGCTTTGAAGAGCGGTCTATTTGGTACTTAGAAGCCCGGTGGTGAACCGGAGTGTGGTTGATATTGAGAACTGTATTAAGTGATGCAGTCACCGATGAATCGCGGACGATACCGCAACAATATCTACCTTCAAATGAGGATCATTTTACTATAATTGTGGGGAACGCAGAAGTTAGTTCGCAAGTTTAAGTTACGTGGATAACGCAATTGAAATCGTTGGGAAATGCACAGTTACGTTGCCTTTAGGATTCCGTGACTGATAACAAGCAATGAAGCGTTCTCTATACTATTCAGAGTATGAAATCTCTTCATGTAAATCATTATACAGTGGGCTTCATCTCTCTCGCGGCTATCAACAACGGTACTAGTGGGCTTAGATAACCCGCCACAAAAGCCCGGCTGACGGCTTGAAGGCAAGATTTTCACCACAACATTCCACTGGTGTGTTCCGAGAGTTCTCAAGAAGTCCAATCATGTTCTCTATTTTCTGCACTTAGAGATTTGGGGGTTTCTAGAGACACTGCCAATTGTCAAAATTGTACACCTACAACTTAGCCTTAAACCGAAGTCCGTGCCCGTCGAGCCCGCATTGCGGCTCGCATTGCGCTTCAAGGATTGCGATCACGAATTTATCTGCCGTTTTCCGATAAATTTCTTCACTATGAACTCCTAAATTGATAGACAGTGATATTTTTTTCATTATATTTTTTTCTCTACTATGCATGGAGGAATAGTAAAGCTAATCTCTAGGGAGTAAACAACGATGAATTCTCTATATGTAAGGTCGATCAGATGCATGCGGCTGATAGCCTTGCAGAAGGCAACCATGGCCATGCAACGCTAAGGCCATACTACCATTTCTGATTCGTTAGCTATTCGTTCCAGAGCCAAATTACTCTAGTTGTTTCCTGAGTGCCTTGACCACAACAAAATTCAGATAGGTACCTAAGACCTATATTACCCCGACGGCTCAATTGTGTTCCAATAAGCATAAATAATATCGTCATCCAGAAGGCTTGGATTCTTAATTCTACTCTACCAGTCGGATTACCGTCTGCCGCAATATTCATCGGGCGCGCGAGGTGAAAAAAACGTCTTTGCAGAACTAACGTCAATAGATTAGCTGCAAGGCATAGGGAATCTTTGCCATTAAAAATAGCTTTATGCAGCCCTAACCCTCCTTCGACGTCCACGACCTCTCCGCACCGGTGTCTTTCTGTGCGATTGCTTACGAAGTACACCGTCTGGAGGCGGGGCGGTCTCCCTCCGGTCAGATACTGGGGAAAAACAAAGGATATCATATGAGGGATAGTCTGCAAGTAAAAGACCATTACATTTGCCACATTGTGTTGTATATAAGGTACTGGTATTATGTTTAACTTTGTAGCCTCATTAGGATGTGATTGATTGCACATATGGCCACGAGGTGGCGAGGGAATGCAGTTTAATTCCTCGGCGAAAATAAGTCTCCGGGGATATCATAACTTCGGACAATTTTAGCTACTTGTGGTACGTAAGAATATAGGTGGAATTAAGTCCTGAATATTGTATCGGTTTAGTAGCACAGTAAAACTCTATGTGTCAAGTTCTATTGAAAATCGAATCCTAGTACAGGCACAACCGAGATAAACCTGGGTTATATAGAGATATACCTACAATGGATATGTGCATTTTGCTAACCCCAGCACTGCCGATTGTTGACAAATGAACACCTCTCATGTAGTTGATAATCATATGTACCTCTCCAAAGACAAGTTTCGCTTCAATTGAACTTATTAATATCTTCATTCTTTCGTTCCCCTGTAAAATTTTGACCACTCAAGGTTTCTAGCTTCAATGCACAAGTAAAAAAACACAGATCCCCGGCAAAAATGTTCCAAAAATCTTCACATGCCCACAATTCATTCCATATACCTTCTGATTATCAAATTCCTGGTTTTGAAGTGATATCTTCCTTCTGTAGGATCTTCTCATCCAACACTTTTCAGGGCTATACACCCTCTGACTCCATTATCATTGGTATCGCTCGTTCCGTTTATCCTGCTAGTCGTGTCCAAAGGCCCTCTCCTTGGTTCTTTCATAGCCCCCCCCTTCTTACTTTTTTGAAGAATGCTCGGTTCATCTTCACTCGTATCGTCGCCTTCATAATGATGCCCGTTCGTTAAAACACCACTGCTTTGTGCTTTTGTGGATGGTGGTGTTGCAGAACCCGTATCGGTAGTAGTCGATGATTGCTTACTGGCTAACTCCTGTTTAGTTAGGAGCAAGTCTACGCGTTCGTTGAATCTTGTAATCTGATCCAGCAGTACAGAATTATCGGCTGACGAGGTGTTTGATGATTTTGAGTGGATTCCTTCGAGAGATGTGATGCCATTGGTGGTGGTTGATGCTGGACAGGTGGATGCGGGAAGGTCCTGAGCGCTGTTCGCCCGCGTCTCTGAAGCGGCTCTAGACTTTCGCCTCCTCTCAGGCTTTGTCATTTTCCTCACCCACGCGTCAATATTCCGCAAAGCATCACTAGGGCGTCCCTTGTAAGACATCAAGAATCCTTGGATCTCGGCTGGCGTGAATTTGTTGGCTGGAATTCTTTCTGCAAACCTCTCTGCCATTTGGTGGACTTCATCTCTCATCTCTAATTCACTCCTTCGTTTCTTTTCAGCCTGATCTTTGCTATCGAATGGTCCGGTCGTCCCTGGTTCTCCAATCTCCTTGTAGAGAGCCCGAAAGATCTCCGCGAGCGTCCCCCTATCCGCATGTCCAAACTTGATTTGGACATCCACCCTCCCAGGCCTGATTAGGGCTTTATCCAATCGTTCTCGATGGTTGGTTGTCATAATCAGAATTCGTCCCTCGTGACTAGCGACGCCATCAATAGCGTTTAATAAGCCGGAGAAGCTCACTGAAATACGAGACCGTGGATAGCCACTCGTCGCAGCTGATGAATTTGAGCCTTTACTGCTGTTGCCATTCTTAGATTCGGTGGACTTTGAGCTCTTTGCACTGCCACTTGACTTGCCACTCATTGACGAATCTGTGTCACCATCGCTATCATTGATATCATCATCTTCGTCACTATCCCAGTCATCCCTATCTCCTTGCCGGTAAACCCCGGCGCAGTCGATGTCCTCCAATAAAACGATACATTTGCGCGGTAAACTATTGAAAAGCATTGTAAAAGTCTCGTCGGTCAGAGATCCAGTTGCCAAACTGAGAATGTAGAGCGGAAGTTTTAATTCTCCAGCGAGCGCTAAGCTCAAACTAGTTTTCCCGGTTCCCGGAGGTCCATAAAAAAGATATCCCCGGCGATATGGTAATCCACGCTGCGCGTACCAGGCCATAGCTGAAGGTTTCAGATATTCCTTGATATCCCGCAATAATCGTTCCTTTTCATCGGGTGGCATGATGACAGTAGATATGTCACGCGCTGGACGATGCCTTCCCTGATCCCAGGTTTTTTGTGCGAATGGAGTTGGTGAGAGGGTGTACACCATCGTTTTCCGTGACTGGGCTAAAAGATAACCTCTCCTTGCTTCGCTGATTATGTCCTTCAAAAAGGATGGTGATCTTCCGATTGTGGTAAGTATCTGTGATATACGCAATTAGTTCAACCTCTCAGCTGCTATTGTGACCGAGAAACATACAATTGTTTCGTCAGGAATGTCACCGGTGTAACAGGCTAAATCTAACTGCCTATTTATAAGAATGGGGCGTCCAAGATGCCAAAAGTGATGGTAACCTTTAAAATTTCGTCAGCCTTACGATCAGCAATCAACTGTGCTCGCAGTGTTTTGAGGATGCAATATCATTTCCGCATTGGGTGAATAGTGAAACAAAGTGCGCTGATAAACGAAGGGATGAGGATCACAAGCTAATCCCATAGTACAACCCATCATTATACCCATGAATAATAGGATACACCGCAGATTGTGCTGCAGGATCGCTTGGAGAAAGAAAAAAAGCAATCGGCTCCTTCCGATTGACCCCCACCCTAACTACCTCATCTGTGATGTAGAACAGTGCACCTGCAAGGCTGACACTCTGTTGCTCATAGACTTGGATTTGAAACGAAACAATGGAATCTTGCAGCAGTTGTAAAGCAATGAAATAGAAGTGTGCTTACCAGGCGCAGAGGTATATTTCAGCTTTGGGCCTAAATTATCGTCCTCAACATTTGGATCAAAGCCATCATCATCGTCCTCTTGATCCCCACGATCCCCCCCTCCGAAAGGAGAATAAGAACTGTATCTTCGAACGGCGTAGCTTTGAGGATTTTTGCGGGATGTTACGCAAAATATTCGGCAGTCAGTGGAAATCCTATTAACTGCCAGCCATCTCATGATATAGAGAAACGTGACATCTGAGGAATGAATTGTTGCGGATGTAACAACATAGCCTGATACAAAGCGACCAAAAGCTGCAAATGATCCTGTTGAGTAGCTGAAAAAAGAGAGCAAGGACGATATTAAAGTCAGGGACATTCCCAAAGTAACTATCAACTCTGGTCAGCTTCTGCACGAAAAAAAAAACGAAGTTACGCGACCACTCACCTAATAAACTTGGGTCTAGTCCAAATTTCATGAGTAATCTCTGGACAACGTCGAACCCTGGTATACCGCCCATGTCCAACCCACTGGAAGCAGGGGTAGTATGAATACCAGGGGGGATTACTCCCGGCATCATTCGTGGCATAGAGAAATTTTCCATCTCATAGAATCTGAAGATCAATTTTCACAGGGCTCCTAGTGTTTTCTTTGCAGATCTTGACCAGAGTTGGTTGTAAATAGAGCGGATGTGAAGTTTAATAGAGGACAGTAAAATGTGCGGGGGTTGGGGAATCAAGGGTGATCAATCTCGAAGGAAGGGTGGCACTACCAACGGCTGAAGTAACAGCATTGTCAACAGGATACAGACGGCTATTTATCTCTTCCAGCAAACGTACAAATTTTCGTACCAGAGCCGCACCCCCTAGCCGTACATACTTGTAGCATCTGCAGCTAGCTACATATTGTATTTAGGGTTGATTGCTGTACAAACTCCTGCGCTTATCAAGACTGTTGGATGTTCTGCATACATGCATGGATTCCACTAACGATCATAGATATTATCCTACCCGCATACAGGGCATTAACAACTTCGCAAAAAAAAAAAAAAAAAAAAAAAAATTGAATTGTTACACTATGTCCCTCTATTATTCATTCACAATACCAGACAAAATAACAGGACGGAATTTTCAGATGATAGTAATATATACGATCGAACTCACGCTTGCGTGTTAGAATGCCTTTCGTTTTTCATGCATGCAATACCACGTCATATCATCTTGAATCACCAGCCATGCTGTGTAGAGTTTTGGTGTTTAAGTTCAACTTTCTGGGACTACAACCGTCTAGAAAGCAACATTTAATACCTCATTTCCTACCCACTGGGTTATAAATCCCATACGCCCATATCGAGCTGAAGAATAATTTCGTTAATCTCCGCTGACAGGCCAGATGATCGATGGAAGTGCCATCTTTTGGCCCTCATTCCTAACTTAGGAAACCTTCCGAGACTAGAATTATGAACGAGACACTGACTGATTTAGTTGTGATACTCATACTGTCGTCACCCTATCAATGTCGCATAGCAGTTAGCTAGCGCTTGCACAGTAGAGCTGAAATAGCTTACTACTTGGTTAAAAGACGAGCCAGTGGCAAGCTAACTTGTGTGGTATCCTAAAGCGGATAATCCAGTAGGACTTTAAGCGCGCCACCATAACCACAACAAAAATCCGCCACGCACCTCCAGTAATGGAGGAACTGAAATCTTCAACCAACCATTAGGACACTGAATTGGAGAGCGTTATCCAAATTTCTGTTGCCACGGATCAAATGTCTTACGCGTGGTTCCAGGCCTGTGAAATTCCCCCAAAGCTGAAACCGGCCATAATGCAACATTCAATCATTCTGTTCTTTGGATCCACATCAACCGTTTCGATATAAGAATCGCAAACGGGGTATATTGTGAAGTAGAAATTCCATCTCAATTGAGATCATTTATGGGGTATCAACGAACTCACAGTTGTCACAATGTATCCGATTTGCGGCCTTGCGAGTGTGTTGGTAAGTTTTTATTACACCACGTGGATGTAAGTTTTCCACGACGCAATTCTTACCTTCAATCTCTCTATCATGGCAACAATTGGCTCGCCTGACAACCTATGACGCTACAACTCATCTAAAACCATGGGAAAGTGGGTTAATATTCCCATAACCTACGTTGTAAACATTCACAAATCATTCTAATCGTCGAATACAGTTAATTTATGTACATTCATTCGAAATGTAGTTGTTCAAATGTGGTAAAAAATTCATTCAATGTGGTGGTGTAACTACATACAATTTCTGCATAGTCTTGAATCTGATGTTCGATTCATCGTTATTTAGAGTATAATGGCATATGAATAATAAATTCGTCTGAAGCGGATATTTCTTTCCACTTCTCTGGACGATGGGCCAATTCGATTGAGAAGTTGTGATTACACGGGCGTCTCATTCGAGTCGTGAATGAACAAAACTTGTGGGCCAATGAAACCTTAGCTAGTTCTACCTTTGCTTCCAATTGAAAGGAAAGCAAATATCCTGCAGGAAAGGAATGCAGAAGTGATAAGCTTACTAAACTACAACGCTCATAATGACTCCTGGGGAGATGCAAAGTGTTCTCCCACAGTAATCTGACACTGATATCCAGTAATTACAATGAACACTGAAAAAGAGCACGACCAGACTAACTAATAGTCCATGCTATTTTGAATGTGTCAACTAATTCTCCTCGCTTAGGACAATCATGACGGGGATGATGACGGCCTACTGATCAAATGATTCAGTTTGATAATTACTCCGCGAAATATAAGCACATAGCGTGTTCAGTTTCATCCATATTTCATGATTTTTAAGGTTACGATCAAAATGTTAGCCGCATTTATTAAGAATGAAGCTATTACTGAGCTCAATCAAACATCAAACGTGATGTTTCACAAACAATGCTTACTACTCAATGCATGGTGATAGTGTCTCTACATAGCGTGTTTCCAAGACTCGGTGCAACTACTCACCGGCCAGCTGACGGAGGCCGGCCAAGGTAAATGATGAGTTTTGCTGCCTTAAACTGTAATGTAAAGCCATGCAACGACGAAGAGGTTCCGCAGTCGCAGTTTTAGCCGAGTCCAAATCGCTCGCCTGACGCTGGAGGACCGTATCGCCGGGTTAAAGCCTGCGCAAGTGAGCGCAAATTGACCCTTGTCACACTATATTTACTTCGCCGAGGCATTTTGTCACTACCATGTAAATAAATATTAATACGTATCTACGGCAACGTGCTTATCTCAAGATAATTGTATCATGTGTGGGTTAGGGTAGGCAGAATATTTCAGCCCTACGCTTGAATATCTTAGTTGCGTTAGCGAAGGTTAAGTGATAGCTGACGGTGGGGCAACATACTTTATTCAAGGCACCCCAACCCGTCTCTAGACTGCATCCCATGCATCGGATACGACGAAAATAAACGAAACAAATTCGACTAGAATGAGGCTCATGTTCCTACGGATGCCTAGTAAGAGAACTTATATATCACGACAGGTAGAAAAGATTTTCTGATAAATCACCCCGTGCCGCATAGCTCTTACGAACACGAAAACCACGTCAACATCAACCTAATGCTGGCATCGATTACGAACAAATGTAAGGTGTTAACGTGCACATTTCCAGCTAAATTGGTCTACGGATTTCTACTGAACAACGCGATAGTCAACCATACATATTTTCGACCGATTCGGGTTTACGCCGTTCCCTTTCTATACATTAGTGGTGTTAAGATAAGCAGATATATTTAGCGTGGATCATCGCACGGTCAACTTTAATGAAACACAAAGAAACACATCAGATCGCCAGATTACATATGTCCCTACTGCGATACAGAAACACAACATCAATATGCTCATTTAAATTGGGAATACAGGGCGTTAGGCCTCTACTCGAGATAAGGAATGGGTTGAGATACGTCAAGCATAGCAACAAATAGAAGTTACGCTAGTATCCACATGTGTCTTTGAGATGATCACTTGTACCCAAGTACAGGTTACCATGATCGGCACATCTCGAATCATTACCTATCTTGAATTTTACAGTCTTAAGTTGGGACCCCACGGTTTACTCTCTTTGAAACATACCCAAGTGTTTTTGATGTCAGTTTGATTAAAGATTTACCGGAATATCATTTCTTGATATGCTATGTAAAAAAAACCCTGTGCCTGTCCGCATATGCATGCATGGTCAGAAACCGCCTTACCCCACACTCTTGGCTCAAATCCCGGTAGCGATCTTATAGAATGGTCCAGTGCGATGATGC
Source organism: Pyronema omphalodes (assembly GCA_024516155.1). NCBI lineage: Eukaryota > Fungi > Ascomycota > Pezizomycetes > Pezizales > Pyronemataceae > Pyronema > Pyronema omphalodes. The sequence goes on along the minus strand of JAJJXM010000017.1, from coordinate 65,768 downwards.
TATTTCTTCTGCTGGTACCGCCCGACTGTACTTACATTGCCACTACTATCGTATTATTGGTGGGACAGGGCCTGATGCCTGATTCCTTAAGCAGTGGTGGTTTGTTCTCGACCTTCGTGTGTTCACTAGAATGCGGATATACCAATCGCGCTTTCTATGAACTTTACTTAGAACAGATCATGTGAGTAACTTATCTCATACGTTGTCAATAATAACATCAGAAAAGATCGCTTGCTGAATCTCTGTAGATGTTAAGTAGCGCCACAGAGGTATAGAAACATGCATATCGGAAGTAAAGCTCCCGTAGTTTAATTCAAAGGATTAATATCCCAATATCAGTAGTGGCATTCTGGTTTCGGGGTTTTGAATACAGTATCTTGGAGTGAAATCAAACGAGATGCTTTAATGCGCTTTTTCTGACAAAGCGGTACCGACAGCATACATAAACCTCTGTGCACGCGCGGTTATGCGGCAACTTTACGTCCAAGCCATGGATTTTCGGGCCAGAAGGCAGCTGGGGTATTTAATGAGTCAAAAGGTATTTAATAAGCGCTTACAATCCACGGAATTTGCCTTTCGTTATTTCTTTGTTTACGCAAGTGAGCGGCGTCACCATATTTCGTAAACCAATTATCTCGGTGGCTTCTATACCGGAATTTCAGGATTAATACAGTATATGTACCTATACACCGAATATGATGGGCTTCTTACCATCATTACCACCTTCCTGATCGAGTGATCCGCGCGCTTCTGTGAAGCTTGAAATTGATGAAAAGGATCGCGTGTACCAGGGTTTGTATGGAGAGGCGTTTGACGCGGATAAAGGTTGATACCTATAATTTTAAGATGACGTCATTGTTATGCAACAAAAAAATAACTGTATCGAGGATTTGGTTGCCGCGGCGTTGATGGAAGATATGGAAATAAGTCGGTACCACGGTGTTCGGGTCGATGTGAGTGATACGTTATGATTAGCACGCAACCGAAGACACCATAAAAAAATGAGTAAAATGTCACACACATCAGGATTATTCAGACATTTCTTCATGGAAAAATCAGGTACCTTTCAAGCCAAATATGTGCATTTTCCAGTCTTTCGGTTGATTAACACGCGTACGTCCATTGGTGGCTGCGCACGTTTCAGAATATCTTGGCAAATTTTAAGTTTCTTGGTTCAACGCCGATGACGTATGATATCATTCGTTGTTACACTCCTGTAAACAGGATTCATCAGAACCATTCGAACATGAGTATTCGTATAAGTATCACAAGTAGTTATGCACCGGATCAACTGCTCCTTCTCTCGTTCACATCACGCCGACCTGTCTCAGCTTACCTCGCCTCGCTATGTTTGAGCGCATCCTCAACCGACCTCAGTCCCATGCTAGTAGTACGAATGGATTAGCATCAGCGTCAAACGGAAACACCACGCATTCAAACAACAGCCCTAATCCCATTAGAGAAAAATCCCGACGTGCAGAGGACCTCGAGGCTCAAGGAGTACGAGATGCAGACGGATGGATAGACCCATATGGGCCTGCACCAGGTTTCATCGGATGGTTTAAGTTGTATTGGCACGATCTTATAGCGTATGTCACCTAGACTCGTTACTAAGCAGTACAGTTTCTGACTCGCTAATTAGATTTATTTTCTTGGCTGGATTATCCCTTTGGCTCTTGATGTGGTCACCAGTTCCATACAAAAAGTACTTTGCTGTATCATTCGATCCCAGTTCACCGACTAGTGAGACGGTTAATGCGCAGTTTGGATACCCGAAACGCAGGCAGTACGTGCCAATTATCGGCGATGCCTTACTTGCTGTCTTTACTCCCATTGTCACCATACTTGTCATCAACTTCCTCGGCATTGGAACGTATTACCCATTGGGCATGCGTGTTCCCAAGGTGCGACGTGGAGGTACCTTCTTCCTCAAGCGTGGTTCTTTCTGGAATGTCAATAACGGCTGTATGGGCGTAATATACTCCGTGATGACAGGTGCGACAATTCAAATCATTATCAAGCTTGTTGTCCCTGGAATGCGTCCTCACTTTCTCACCGTTTGTGATCCTCAAATTGGACCAGGCACAAAAGGAGAAGGTTACAAAGGAATGTACTTTACAACTTCAATTTGCCGGGACCATGCCGACCCCAAGCGTATGGATGAAATAGCAAACGCCTTACAGTCATTTCCTTCTGGACACAGTGTTGCCGCATGGGCGGGTCTTTTCTACCTTTCACTATATCTGAACGCTCATCTTAAGATCTTCAGCAATTACCACCCTAGCTATTGGAAGCTTCTTCTTTTCGTCATGCCACTTGTTGCTGCAACCTTGATTGTTGGGTCGTTAACTTTAGATATGAGCCACAACTGGTACGATATCGTTGCTGGATCAGCAATTGGAATTATGATGGCCATTTTGAGTTACCGCATGTGTTTTGCGAGTGTCTGGGACTTCCGCTGGAATCATGTACCTCTCCGAAGAGGTGCAAACCGTGGTAAAGAGGAGGGGTCGGGATTGGGATACACACAGCAGGAGATGGTGGATTGGTGCGGAGGATGTGCTACAAGACGTGCTGGATGGGGCGTTGCGACTGGAGTTGCTTGTGGTGCGCCTGGTGATTCTACCGCGGCTGCTTCTGTCGTTCCTAATGTTCTGCGTTGATAGAGATGAACAGTATGGGGAGAATTTGGGGATGATTATGACTATACACACGCATGCTTTTGATTTTCTTTAGCACCCTTCTAGTTTATTATTCTATATTTTCTTAATATTTAATCTAACAACGGGAGTTTCCATACAAACTGCCTTCCAATGATCACAAGCTATCAAACTCAATCTGCCCTCCGTGCGTAGTATGTAGTCTTTCAAGTTTCTGTGTGCTAGGTGGTTAGTAAGTCGGCTGCGGGATAAACAATCGGACCTTGATTTTTATGTGAACGGGAAAAAGCGGGAGCGAGAAAAGTGAGATGGAGGTGTATTGATTGAGAATGATAGTGGTCCAACTCCACGTGGCTACGGCAGAAGACATACCTAAGACAGAATCTCAACCTCCACCGCCAAGACACTCGACTCTAGGCGCTTTTTGACATTTTAGGTTATCGATAACTCTATCGCGATCTTATCAAAAGGACTCATACCTCAATTGCTGTAAGCTCAATGTATCTGTAGATCGATTATCTTACCATTCTCGATCATGTAAACTCACTCTATCCCATCTTTCTTACACGCAAAAATAAAAAATAAAAAAATAAAAATCACATCAAAAAAAAGTGAAAAATTTACGGGTTGACCCCATTAGTATAGTGGTACTCTCCGAAATTGAATAAATCCCTGTATCTGTGTAGAACATCGGGATCGAATCCTGTGTCGCTCCCACCGATGTCGCTTAGTTACCGGGGTTTGTCCTAAAGAGATGTTTACCCGGAGCTCAGCACCAGTGGTCACGCTTACATGATCTATGCCGTCTTCGGTACAGACAGGCGTTGGAATGAGTGTGGAAATCTGGGGTTTATGAGATTAAACGGCCTCGATATGTAGTTTGGACTGCTAGGGCGAGATTTGTGTTTCTTATGCCCTGCAAAGGCCTTACGGGCCTCGGTCAGAACATAGCATATTAAGTAAAAATTAAGAAATTAAGGATGCATAGTTAATAGATGGGTAGAGTATTATCAATGCTATTCTTGTTTGTAGTTATTATCTGTTTCGATATAATATGGCTTTGCCTCTTGTACGTCATGGGCTTGAACGTTGTAAATGACACACTTGATCATTCAAGTACATATGAAATATAGTGCGCCATATAGACTTCTTTAAATACACCCAGTAATGCCATCGGTCATACTAAGAATAACCATCGGATTAGTAACCACTGGTCCAAAAGCATACACCATAAATGCCTCATATCCTATCCCAATATATATAAGAAAACCGAAATACGAAATACCATGCTAAATACAGATAACAAGTTCTAAGTGAATCCTTGTAAGCCTTTCTCGGCATGCCGAAGCGCCGAGATATATCCGATTATCCGTTACATTAATGGTAGCCGTACTCTGAGCAACATTAACGGTTGTGAATACGGCGATCGGACAAGCGATACTCCATATAGTCCAGGCAGTTTATGGCGAGGATTTGAGGTTAGTTTAGAAACAGCGTAGTAGTTTCGGTTAAATAGAGTCATGCTGTCTTCAAACGTTCCCACTTTTTGAAACACTTACCGCGTGATGTCGAAGTAAAAGAGCAGCATTTTTTCTGTAAGATTATAGTATAGCTAGTACTGAATATCAGAAATTATAGAAGTATATTATGGCATACTAAAACAGGCCTGTTTGCGGAAAACACTCAAGAATTGACAGAGCTGTCAATCTAAAATAAAAGTCGTATTTTGAAGCAAAAAGTCCCACACATTCGAGTTAAGAGGCTGTAAGGTTACGGTTGATTACAGAATCGGTAGACCTGTTTCTCAATATACTAAAATATAATTATCGACGGTGTGGTCAAGCTATCCGTTCGCACGTTTTCGGGATGCATAAGTGCTCACATCAATCCCGGCAGAATGCAGGAATTTCACACGTACTCCACCAAATTCATCTCTCTACTAACTACTGCTCGCCCCTCCTTTTCTTTCTGCGATCGATCTGCTCCACATCATCCAACTCCCCACTGAATTTTCGTTCTTCGGTGGTAGGGACAAGTTCAAGCCTGGCACCATCCATCAATATTCCTTTCGAAATCTTTCGAAGGACATTCTGACAATTGCTACAGATTCGCATAGTTTAAAGTCTCATTCTTTTCGTGAGTGATAAGCTCTGTAGCTACCTACGAAGTAATTTTATGCTGACCAAGGAGTATATCTACACACGGAGGAATATGTATACTTGTGGATCAATTTATCTCGTACTGGAGAATCTATTTACGTAATGAAAATTCATGACGAAAGATACTTTGACGATTACTGCAGGCTTATCATTCTCGACAGCTGATTACACATGGATCTCCCGCCAGTGGACAATAAGCTCTACCGTTACCTACGGAGAGACTGTGTTGTGGCGAACGATACGGAGTCATTGTACGAACAGAAATTAATCTACGAGAAGTAGCCAATCTACAATAATGTACAACGTAGAATTAGCGATTAACGCTATGAATAAATACTATTCGTTTTAATGTTGATTTGTTTCTATTGTAATGCATATTGTCCAGCGTACAAATCAAATGCATATGAATACCTCTTCTCCAGTATCATGTGCTACACTTACACACTGAGTGGGTACGGCATGGTCATGGCATTGGTAAGGTATAGGTACAGCATTGTCACGGTACTGGTACAGCGTAGACGTGGCGTGGAGTAACAGCATTGGAGCGGGATATATACGGGGTTCAAATAGGCCGTTGGGACAGCGTACAAAAAGCATAGGAATCCGTGCTACCAGGGCCAGGGGCAGAGACGTGGTTGAACGTCCACACCGGCATCAAAGACTGCGTAGATACAGTGTAGAATTTCCCATACATTTGTTTCACTTGAGAGTACCTTCAGCTGTATACCCATATAGCCCTGTTTGATGTTGTACCTGTCGATTTAGCAGTCTGGATACCATGGATTGACATCGGAATGTGCTGCCACAGTGTCTTCGTTGAAATTTCCCTCGCCACTTCACCCTTTTTCGTGTTCTAGCCCACCTCCATTTCCACAACAGCTGACCTACAGAAATGGCAAGATCAACTAGTTGACGTGTCTATGTGCTGAAGGGGGTAAAGTACCAGGTAAAGTTCAATCCAATGTTTTCTTCATTGAAGTTGGTAATGTCTACATAGCAAGTCCCCAAATCTTCCCCGATCATACTACGAATCTATACCGTACCGAATCCACATTCTGCCCAAGACATACCACATACAAGCTACATCCTACCAAAGCTACACCCAATCAAAGCAATGGTGTTCCTCGCCTCCACTAGTTTCTACCAATTTGCCTGACAGAATGTTTGAACATCCTCAGATTTCCTCTAGACTATCATTACGGCGTCCCGATTCATGAAAAACCAGACGAATTACAACTACATTCGATTATTCATATTAAATTTTAACGGATAGACTATGTCCTACCATAATGACGGCTGATCGAAAACCTGAGGTGTTTTGGCTACGTTCGATGGCTCGTCTATAATCTGTTAGAGAACTACGTCATACTACACTGACGCCTCAATCCTCAGGAACAGAAACAGTTATTGTCAGGTTTGATAGCTTTTTTACAACCCACCTGAATAAATCCTCGCAAGCCTTATCACTCTTCTCATTCCATCGTAGTATTCCGAAAGCTACAGAATTGCTAATACAAAGGAGATTCATACAGATTGTGCCCTCGTTCAGTATCTATCTACTATTTACGTCCCTTCTGAATATGTCTTCAGTTCTTCCTATAAGATCTTCGAGCATCGACTGCGTCTCCTCCTATCTTCCTGTTATTCAAGCGTACGCTTCTTACGGTTTTCCTCACTATCTATCAGCTCTGCCTCCTGGTCTTTCTTGCTGGGCATCTTTGCTGTCTCTGTCTCTTCCTTCCGTCATAGTTTCTATTCTTGCTTCTCAGCTTCATTCTCCTTCGGCCCACTTGACTTCTTATTCTCTCTTTCTTTTTCTCCCTCTTTGTGGCACACTGGCACCCGTCCTTGAAATTTCGCAAGTCCGCTGCACCATTTCACCTACGTTTACATCTCTACCATTGGACTGGACCAGTGAGAGGATTGCCTACCAAATCATACAAATCACTGCTGCTACTACAACAGTGGTATTGGCATTGGCTTTATTGTCATGCGTACCATTGTTTTTCTCCTATCCTCGCGCATTTCAACGGCAAAGATCTTATCCGCCAAAATTTTGGTAGCATCTTTGTTTCCATTATTCTCTTCCTTTACATCTTGCCCACCGCTTTCCTCGTCAACACCTTTCTTGACTTCATTCCCCTAATCGAAAAGATGATGAAGACGCGCTATGTCAGAATTCTTTGTCTTTGTATCTTGGAAATTGACATAGCTACTTCCTACAAATGCCTCTCCATGTTATCCGAGTGAAAAATCCAGGCATCAACCTTCTGCAAATATTCCCCGTCCTCACGTCAGGTCCCTATACCACTAAGGGTTAGAAATACAGCATTTCCCCCGCATCTAAGACACTTGCCTGATTCCTTCTCTTGCTATTTCATAGCTTCTCCCCATAAAAGATAGCGTTAACGAATGGAAATGGATTCTTCAGCCGCACTCCAGCCTCCTCAAATAACGAATCAATGATTAAAAAAATCCAAGAATCTCTGCTTGTTCCCAATTTTATGGCAATCCATATTCGCAACACATAGCTTCATCACAGAGTCTCGATCGTGTTGGACTTCAAGGTCCCGTTCTCCATTGCCAAAGCCTTATCCTCGGCCCGCAACTCCACGTACCCTACCCGTGTCAAGTCATGGTGATGTACTTATTATACAGCTGTACACGATACTTGATGGAGACCGATGAAAGTGCTTGATGGGGTGATGATTATCGAGTTCTCCACAAGTACAATCCACGACTTCAACCCACCTCGCTCTGTTGCGGCCCAAATTCAGCTTCACACTACCCCCGAAAGGTTCTCGCGAAGCCAATCAAAGTTTGCCCTGCTTGTCAACCAGTGCATACTATCCATACATGCATGACCCTATACATACATAAGGGGTAGTGGCTTAGATACATAGCAAGTGGTGAAAATCCGTGACCGCATAATGCACGATTTTCTGCTCAGGCGTATTGCAGCTCATATGCGACTTTCAATACGTTTTTGCTCCTGTACCGGCATAATCCGAGTTGCGAAATTCCACTTTTGATGATTGGGTCGCTGACTTTTTCTCGCATGTGCATGCGTGTTTGACATGGCAGGGTTATCAACAGGGCGATTATTAAATGTGATGAATTTGACCCCACTAGATCTATGTTTTTTTATGCCTTAAAGGAGTCTTATGCATTTCTCTGAAACATTATTCCGCAGCTTTTAAATGCATTGACAAAGGCTCCAGCATTCATTGCTTTTTTATTCTTATGTTTGCTTCTGTTTTGACTTCAGCTTCCTTTGCTCATTCATCATGTTCTCCAGTTTAATCAATCCAAATCGTTTCATCATGAAATAATCCTATGCAACAGTCAATAACACCCCGAAAACGTACCAAGAGACTATTGCTAACCGTAAATCCCTTCCATAGGAATGTATTCAAGAACCAAGCTTGCCACGCAAAATGGCCTCGCCAAAACCACGGCTTCTTGCTCCCGCGTACCACTTCGTCCACCAGACCTTTCGCATATGTAGCGGTATCCATAGGTGTTGACTGACTGAGACCAATCCTCTTTAGCCAGGAGTCATAGATGGGGCGGTATAAAGAGTTTTCGGGTATATCTGAAGCAGTTCGCCTGACGATAGAGGAGCGAACACCACCAGTCATGGCAGTGAGGACGTGGATGCTAGTATTATCAGCACAACTCAACAGTTGAGGCAGTCTTGATAGAGGTTATACCCGTATGGTCTGAGCTCCATGCGTAAACAATCAGCGTAGGCGTGTAATGCAGCCTTACTAGCATTGTATGCACTTCCGAATACAAGAGGAACAATAGGTGCGATGCTTCCAATATTGACGATTGTAGCCTCCTCTCCATCTCCGGCAGCCGATACCAGGAGGTTCACGAAGGTTTGTACAACACGCATGACACCAAATACGTTGACATCGAAGATACCCTTAACAGTAGTTTCGACCTCAAGATCGGTAGCAGGGCGAGGACTACCCTGTCCCGCATTGTTCACCAGGACGTTAAGCTTGCCTCCGGTATGGGCTGCAACTTCGTCGCGAGCTGCGGCGATGGAGGCAGGATCGGTCACATCGAGGTAGACACTCTCTATACCGAGCTCTTCGAGTTCTTTGACAGTCTCGAGGCGTCGAACGGCGGCAAATACACGGTAGCCTGGAGAGGTCAGTGGTCCGAAGGACGAAGACGCGACTCGAGCGAACCTCGCGAGTGAAATTGTTTAGCGAGCTCTCCGCCGATACCGCCTACACCGGCTCTGTTTCGGGCATCATCTTGTCAGCGTCCAATAAAAAGGGCTTTTCTCTAGTAGAGTGGTAGTGGGATAGATAGATATGTTACCCTGTAATGAGCACGGTCTTGCGCGTGTCTTGAGATGTGGCGGACATGACTTCAGTGACGAAAGGTGTTTGGAATTGAGGCGCCAGCACAAAGTTCGGACGATCCAAGACGGGTTGGCAGGTAGAAGCCGCGGATATCTACATCTGGTTGGACAATGGAGTGCGATTACGGTTAGTTATCAAACCCCCTGCAGAAGTCTATCAAACATCAGATTGACTTCCCCAATGAAGCACGTCACGGACGTAATGGACTCTCATAATCAACTGAGATTTGCAGTAAAACGATTTATTGTATGAATATTGCGATTTTTATTGCAATTGTAGGAACACGGGATTTCTGATAACCTTGTATTCCAAGAATAACTACATTTTGCGTGGTGATGATGATGATGAAGAAGAAGAAGAAGGCATCTGGCATTCTATTCAACCGATTGGTAGGCACTTCACAGTTCAGCCGAACTTCTTCTATTGCCAAAACGTCAAAAAGGTTAAATGCGTACCAACGCACCACAGTCTGCCGATCAATGATCTTTCTGTGATGATTTCTGCGGCTACCGGCGTTGGGTTGTTGAGGTATTTTGGAACGGTCAATAAAGTTAGAATCATCACACCGACGCAGAAGATGAGGCCGATGAGAACAGAGCATCGTGTGCCAACTCTGGTACCATGCCCCACACATTCCAGCATCTCAAGTCGTAAATACAGCATTGGCGGAAGTTCTCATTCAAAGTCCATCGACGTCTCGCCTCGAACTCTAGCTTATGAGTGTGGCACGTGTTATGGAACTCCGTTGGCTGTAGCTGCGAATGATAGGAGCACTATCTGCCACAGCAAGGCATACTGATGAAGCAGCACCAGACTAGGTACCACTAGACGCCGTTTGCATCTACAAGAAGCTGCATTTCTGCACGGACAAGTTAGTATTCAATAATTAGACGTGTCTTCAAAATTCATGCCTTTGACGGGCTCCCCGAGACGCGACTGAGAACCTACCGTAATCCAAGATTAATTCTAGGTTTTCGCATTCCGTGTAAAGGCTGCCACAACATCCATCTTGATGATATTTCTGATGCTGGTTTTCTTTTGCTTATCTTGAGTTTCCTTTCCAAGTAGTGATGACCATGAATTTTGATCCATTAAGGTCTCAACATGATGCATTGCATGCATTAATCATAAGTACAGTATTGCACGTGTAAACTGTGGGTGGGGGGGAGGGGGGTTTAGGGCTCGGGGTATTTGTCGAATTTTGACCACGTTGATTACACCTGCACAGTGTCAGAACAACATATACAGACATCCCGCTATAGTTCCCCTATCCGTGGATTGTGTATAGAGCCACGAACATGACCCAGGACAGTGGATGCGCTCTCACCCTTTTCGAGCACGAACATAGGCTGGGGTCACGGTCCGGTAACCCGCCGCAAACGGATTGAAAAAGTCATGAACCTGCATTTTAGTATTACCAGGTCACTTGAGTAGCTTCCGCTCACGTGCATGTAACCTGACAAAGCTGAGCCATCCAAGCGAGAAATAGCTGGATTAGTTCTTTAAAAGGCGGCCAAAAGATTGTAGAATGTTCCATGGCCAATTATCGGATGAAGGTCTCCAGTAAAGTGCCGCCGGCGAAGGGGCGATCATTTGTGACTTGATAATGCGGAGGGCTAAATAAGGAATCGAATGTAAGTTCTCAACTTTAAACAAAGTGCACTTATCAAGATGTCTGTGCCTTTTTCCAAACCCCTCAATCCTCCGTCCATCTTTAATTTGTGCTTGGCTTGGAAAACAATTTCAGCAGGTGAAGAAACTTGGTTGAGAAGAGGCCCCGGTATAGAAACAAAGAGAACATATGAGATCTGCTGGTGCCAGTTCATTGAGGAGATTCCAAATATTTTGCGTTAGGAACCTACACACGAATATGCAAGACATCGATCTGTGCACTTTTGTGCGTAGTGCTGCAGCCTAGAGGCGTAATTCTTATATAGATCAGAAAGATCTGATATTTCTGTATATATGCCTCACGCATGAGATTGTGGGTTGACTTCTCTGTGTTGCAATTGATTTATCACTGGACCAAGGGTGTTGTGTGACAACCTTCAGCACCAGTTTTGGCTGCATTGGGCCGGAATTAGTGGACAGTTTATGGTAAGTTGAGAAAGATGTTGGTCCTGCGTCACCAGCAAATTATTGCAGGTCAAGTATGCCCTAAATGTGACCGTTGGCCCGGAAGTACATCCTGTAAATAGCCTGAAATATTTAGAGAGTACCTACGGATGCCTGGCTTAGTATGATAACCAGTAATACTTGCCCCGCTGTTGCCGAAGCTTGATGGATACATCCTCACTTACATGGCTTCAGAAAATAGGATAGGTGATATTCAACTACCCTGTGATTGAAGATATCATCCCAGGGATGATCAGCCCTTGGTTCCTACGATTCAAAGCCCAGAATTAGAATATTACTGGACATAGGAGCGGGCTGTAGAGGTGGCGTGATACTGTACGAGATACTTTGAAACCTCTCCATTTGAATGAATGCCGGTTTCAGATGCATAAAGGGGAATTTCAGTTAACCTCTGTCACGCGTATCTAGGTGAACCTGGGGTCGGTATGCCACCATAGTCAGTGCCCGAAGCCCAGCACGCCCACGATCTAGGGTCAACGAATGGATTCGCCTGTGCACCTACCGAAACTTGGCAACGTCCATATTTTTCCGTAAACAACTTCCGTTATGGAAAAAAGTGCCTGCAAAACCTGTCAATAACGTGGTCCCCAGGGCCATTCATTGGTGAAACTGGCTATATAAGCGCTTGAAGAGCTCCATTATCACGTCTGAGCGACTCGGTGGCTACTTCAGCTAGTCTTTCTGAAGCTAGTGTACAGAAGCTTTCTTGACGGAACATTCATGATAGGCATGATTATACAGGGGATCAGAATCAAGGCGTTGGATATTTCGGTGTAGCTGAAAGAAACGCAATGTGCATCACTAGCGAATAGCCATTGTACACGATCCAGAACTGCCGCTGATTGAACCTAATTTGTGTGTTAGATGAAGTACCGACAGTTCAGCATCAGGCAGTAATAAATAGGTAAGGGCGAGCAAACCTTTTAGAGTCCAGATTTTGAGAAAAGCAGAGACTTCGTTAAGATCACGATTCATCGATTAGAAAGAATTGTTTCTGGAGAATTAACCAGATGACTAGAGGTTTTCAGGATAGGCAGCGATATTCCAAGCGCGATAACCCCAGGTAGCGAATCTCGACGCAGCTACAACTTAAGATTCTCGTCCCAGAGATGGAGATAACCATCTAGATATCATATAACGATGATCATTTCCTGACAACAGATGTGATCACACATCTCTCATTCGAAATTCGTACAGTTTCCTTGAGCTGCAAACAATGTGTTAGCATCTTCGGTATGGATTTTCACAGCAAACGATATGTGACGATCCACAACATGGCACCGTCTGTTCCTACACGTACGTAGGTGCATCTGTGTAGGCGATCTATATTGAGTTCAGGGATATGGCCTTCTGCCCATCAAGCTAGAACTGGCTCTGCTTATGATTGGAGCTTAAAAAATTTCTCGTTTTAGCCACATGCCGGCATCGAAACCGGACGTATACGATGATATGTGGGGCATTGAGGTATTACGGGGTTGACTTGATAGGATACCTGATAGAATTTGGTCAGCGGTTTGAGACGACGTGGGATTTCTAATGCAGCCCATTTACATAAACCCGGGAATAAGTCATTTAGTTTTTGACTGACCAACTATTTAAACTGAAATCAGCCTTTCGGTTGTCCTGATCGAAGATCATGGGATGTCGAACGCCACCCATTCGAAGGATAAATTATGAATACAGCGGCTGGTCAACCCCTGTTATTCAGCGGCAACTTCTAGAAATGCGGACTACTCCAAAAAAGAGTCATGATGTGTTGTGGGGATAAATTAACCTGTGCTTTCTTTGTGAATTCTCACGCTCGCGGCAAGCGGAGCGGACCGCGGCGTTGCCGCTTACTCTTGCAAATTTCTCCGAAAGGTGTGTGAACGGGATGATTCTATTTGTCTTTCCAGAGATTTCTGCAGCAGTCTTAGAAGATACATACATCGCGTCAAAGCACTGAACAGCGTATGCGCTGATGCGGATGAGGTTTGCCAAGCCACAGGGCCTGCGGACGCGGGGCTTCCCTTGTATTCGAACAGCGCTCGACCATCCTTCACACGAACGCTCAGGCTAACGGACTTTGTCACGGTTATATCGCTCGGCAGTGGGGCGGGTGGTGGCGGTGATGATCGGTTGGTGGAGGTTCGCTCAGGTCGATGAGAGCTTCTCGATGTTGCGACGAAATTGAGAGGAGGCGTGCAAGAGCAGTGTGGGAGGGGGAGTCAGGACACTGCGGGCAAGGGAGAATCGTTGGTGGAGAGCAATACCCAAATGGAGCAGTTGTGACGGGAGCGGGGTGGTGGTGGGAACAGAGGTGATGGGAGTGGCCATGGGAGCAGTCGCCAGCTACACATAGCGAAATGGAGTGGTGGCTGCTGTCACGGGGGGCTTGCAGGAGTAGCTGGGAGCAGCTGCGAAAAGCATCACAGGTACATACTGCAAGCATTACCGTCGCGAATTACCATCCGCACTGAAAGTTACGTGTACGCTGGCTGAAGATAATTGCCCCACCCCCACTAATCCCCGTGAATGCAGACAGCATATTCGGTGTTATTCTCGTATCAAGATTGCTTGCTTGCTTCTTTGGAAACGTACCCGAGTACCATTGCTCGAGGGTGGGAAAAACGAAAATGCAAGACATAAGAGTCTGCAAGAAGCGCTGTGATCCCATTGCTTTTTTTTTCTTCTTTTCTTCATCTTCATCTTTGCCGTTGTTGTCAGTACATCAAATCGTCATCTATCACTGTATCTTTTTTTATGTGAATATAACAAGATGATTCTGGCCAGCCTTCTCTTTCCCACGCTAAATATTGCTGCCCTCCAATTTGGTGAAATTATTTGCAATGAGCCTATGATGGGCTTAGTTCGTGACAATTTAGATACTAGCTTCATATTTCGGCCTGTCATGATATTGATATCGCTGTTTTTGACTACCTGTAGATCTCCGACTTGCTCATCCTGCGTTCCTGCGTCCATGCTTTCCTCCATCGCTCACATCAACCTTAGAGCGCTCTCATGGAAGCCACGTACAATTACTTCTCCGGTATGTAGAATATTCTGCGCCTTACGCTCCAGTCGCCTTCATCGTAAATGATCCCAAAGAAGCACGTCCTAGTCTTCCCAATACTGTGATAGTATAAACACCCCTGAATCCTCCGAGAGATGCTCATATTGATCGTATATTGCCTTCCGCCTGCCGACTCCGCCTTCTACTTGCCACACACACCCAGCCATCTGTTTATCAACATCTCAGCTTTCACAGTTACCTTACACCTACGGGCCGAATCAAACGGCATCTGATCGATAGAGTAGCACCAATCTGAAAATAACACACTCTGGTGGTTTGCAGACTTCGATCAGCAGTCCATCTGTTAACACGGTGATCGCCCAAGTGGAAATTTAAGCATCAGAAATCGAAACTCCGTATTCAATATGAATTCAAACTCATCCCAGAGACCCGTACTGCCATCATTAAACCCCATATATCGAACATCCGCCAGCAACATTCCTGTTACATCCAGCTCTTTATCATCACCTCTACCAGCTAGACGTTTATCGATGACAGAATTTGGAATGCGGCCTTCCCCCTCAACCAGCACTCCATCACCACTGGTATCTTCGGCTTCAGTCACAGCCGATGTACTTCCATTTCAAAGACTCAAGTTTGTACAGAATGACGGGCAACCACACGCCAAGAGACGTAGGATATCCGCAGCGTGAGTGGACCCGCCGCTAGCCGCCGTTAGCGCGTTTATATGTGACCGAGTGCTGATTGATGAATAGGTGCAAGACATGTCGAAAACGGAAAACCCGGTGCAGCGGAGAGAAACCCGAATGCGAGACATGCAAGCAAAACGGACAAGAGTGCCTTGGATATGCAGAACCGACTCCCAAGGGCGGACCACGTCACGCACGCCGTGATAGCAAGAATGTATCAAACGAACAATCATTGCATGAGGCGACAGACGGCGGGAATGTTTTTAGCGCCGGCAGTTTTAGACCGCATCACAGACATGCATCGCAACCAGCCCTGTCCACTCATAGTTCAACAGCGGGTGATTACTCTCAACCACCGAGCAGTCCTTCCCCGCTTGGAATTGAAATGGATGTTAGCATGGTCAAGCTCGAAGACGAAACCCTTGATCATGAGATGACAGAAGATGCGGACAGTCCCGATATAAGCTGTGAGTTCCCTTTGTTTCGAGGAAAACATAAACTGAACAGTTGCATATAGATGAGATGCCGGTTTTCACTACTCGGGGAAACAGGCTGCCATATTTTCGGTACTTTGGACCGACTGCGATAGCTCCCGGTTACAAACAAATGCTGGTCGAGATCAAGGATCCTCGGTCCAATTCCTCGCAATCAAATACTTCATGTTCAACAGTTACATCTCCAATATCACCACACGACAGCATAACCCCGACGACTGGCTCGCAAACAGCAGGATTGGACGAGGGAATTCCGTTGTATGATCCCCAGGGACTGGTACATCCACTGATTCTGCATCTGGTGGAAATCTTTTTTGCCCATCTAGGAAGTACTTTTCCATTTCTCCGGAAAGAAACTTTCATGTGCGCTGTAGAAGAAGGGCAGGCCAACACACTGCTTGTTGATGCCGTTTGCTCGGTATCCGCGCGATTCTCAACTGATAGTCTTCTTGAAAAGCTGGCGCCTAGCTCGCGTGGCGTACACTTTGCCAATCGCGCGAAAGCAAACATTGTCGACACTTTTGCATATCCTAACCTGAAGGCAATCCAAGCCTGCATTCTTCTCGCTTATTCGGAGTTTGGTAGTAACCGCGATAGTGGATTATGGATGTTCGTTGGCTGTGCTATTCGAATGGCTCAAGATCTGGGTCTGCACAAGTTAGCCGGCATGCGAGGCCAACGAAGAGACGACAATGAAGTCTCGAGTCATCGCTTATTGCCAGATGACCTTCAACATGGTAATACGAACAGAGATGAAGGCAAATATGGGGGCCTAGAAGGAATTGAAGCGGAAGAGCGAGAGCGAACAGATACGTTCTGGGCCCTTTACTTCCTTGATAGGGTGATATCTTCTGGGGCCGGCCGACCTGTCACATTAGAGGATTCCGAAATTGAGCTGTACATGCCTCCAATGGAAACTTCAGATGGCCAATACCCACTTCCATTTCCGGCACTTCTACGCGTGATTAGATTTTATGGAAAAGCCACCGATATTCTCAACAAGCAGGTCAACGACTCGAAAGACCCACAAAGAAGCGCATCGGATTATACATTGAAGGCACTCGCTAGAATTGCTGAGGAATTACACATTTTTTGCGAGAGTTTGTCTCCAGAACTGGGATTTGATGTGACAAATTTTAAGAATTACGTTACCGTGCAGCAGTCGTCCGTTTTTTTGCTCCTGCATTTCTGGCTCCACGCCCTGATCGTATTACTGCATCAACCGATAGTCCTCATCGAGGGACAAACGTCTCAACTCTCCCCTGAATCGCAAAGATTGTCGATATCCTCAGCAAAGACGATCGCCGATATATGCCAATTTTTGGAGGAGAGCGGTCTCGACATCAAGCCCTTAATGAATCCGTTTACTAGCCAGCCGATTTACATTGCCGCGTGCGCATTTCTGCAAGAGTCGGCATCCCGCCGAGACACCGGTCTGCAACAACAGAAACAGCGCTATGCACGAGTACAATCCATTCCTATGCCTGCAGTTTCTGCGCTATCGCTGGGAAGTCCGTCAGCAAGCCTGTCATCATCGGATGATAATTGCGACGACCACCGTAATGATCCGGCCTCCGGGACGATTAATCGCCGGTTTACGAACTCATTACTTGACTTCTCTCCGCAACAACATTATCAGCAATGCTACAAAGCCCTCAAAGATATTGAGATTTTCTGGGGAGGCGTCAAGTATATCCTGACTGCCATGGACCAGAAAGCTCAAGGAATTACCAATCCAATTCTGTATACCGATGAAGAACTAGAGACTCACGAATACCATTATATGAACCCTAAAAGCGTTGATTTGATCAAAAAGGGACGGCACTCTTCGGCGGAGCCTTTAGGCCAAAGTCATCATAGTGAAAGTAAGCATAGTAGTGAGCAGGACTCTCAGCATGGATTCCCAAGTGAAGGTACGTAGACACCCTCAAATTTCTCTTCAGCCGAATTCTGACACGTCTAGACAAATCAACGGAAGCAAACAAAGCCATCGGAGTGTCGCTGACCGGCCTCACTGATTCATCAACTTCGGTTCTAAACTTTGTATACCAGCCGCCACAATCCACCGATTCTTATCCAGCGAATGCATTGATGCAGCTGCAGCAACAACAACAGAATATGATGCCCGCAAGGTCCTACTCAAACGACAATGTGTTACTTGGATTGACAACGGGTCCCCATCTGACTTCTACTGCTCCTCCAGGATTTCATCCAGCTGATGGACATATGTTTGGTGGCGGCTACCATGACTATTCAGGTGAGGTAGACGTGGGACATTCAAGTGGGGTAGATGTTGGGCAACTTCTGAATGTGTGGCAATATCCTAACATGCTATACTCTTCCGTTGATCACGAGAATGAGTATTATGGTAGTGATGAGCGGAAAGGGTGACTATAGATTTCAGTGTGACAGTGGTGATAAAGGGATACCAGAGTGCTATCGCAAGATAGCCCATCAAAATTTATTTTATTCAATAAGTACTTAATTAGATGGAGGGCTTTGTTGTATTTTGGGTTAGGAGTGGCTTTTTTACTTGTCTCGACTTGAGTTGTTTTATTTGGAGGCGTTGTTGTATTCAGACCTGGTTCATTCGCGATATAGTCTGGCAAATTATTTCTTCTAATCTTAATATAAATATGGAATATAGGAATAGTGTAGGCTATAGAGTGGACTTTAAGCGGCATCACAAATTGACCCGTGAGATCGAATCGGCTGGCAAGCAGCAATCGTGTACAATAGCGGATGTAGGTAGTAAGATCGGTGTGCGCGTGTCTTTTGAGAAGTCCGTAAGGCTGTACTTTGACTACAGGCAGGCCTAGAACCGGATGAAGTTCGCTAGAATTATCGCGGTAGATGTCGATCATCCGTCGTGAGACTGGCACGTACGCCAAGATTGACGTAGAGTAAAGCGAGGGGCTGCCATAAGAATGCTACAGGACAGGGATGTGGAGCGAATCACCACTGTATACTCGCCCCAGTCGCCCCCCCCCTTTCGAGACGTCACATAAGCAATTAGCGGTGTTCAAAATTTCAACAATAATCAACCCATAATGACATATCGACTTTATTTCCACCCCTTACAACCAAACTCCTCGGAACATCTGCAATAATAACATGCCATGTCACTCGCTTCTATTGCGACTTTGAACAGCACTGCTTCAGACCGTAGGGCCATTCTGTACCCAGCGAAGAATCAGACCATATTTGAGACAGTAGTAGATACATTCGCACATGTTCGTAGACGTGTCGTGCCAAGTGTATTTTAATATAAGATTAATGGTGCGGAATCGCACTTTGACGAGTGTCTTTATCTTTCGAAACCGAACACCAATATCACGTCATTTTCCATTTACCTCTCCTTTTACAATCGGATATAAATAAATACAAACAATTTATTATTGCTTAAGGAAGCGCTACCTCATGGCCCAAAGGGTGTTGTCGGGAGGTTTAGATGCCTCGGCGCCGAAAGGTAAATCATCAGAAACATGAGCCGTTTGCTAGAAGACTGCAAAATGTGTTATGGTTGAATCTTTTTTAGGGCATAATGTTTAGTTCACTTGGCATGGATATCGACTTATCCCGCCTCGTGCGCTGCAACGGCTGTTACTTTAGATTTTACGGTTTGCGACATACCTGGAGAAAGATGGACGTACGCATTTGGAAACATTATACCGCAATATTCGGTACCTTAGCTTTATCACCAACGTACGCGTCTTTGTAAATCACCAGGTACATAGCCGCATATAATTGCATATATTTTGTGCATCATGCAAAGGGATGCTCGAAACAATCTTGGTGAAAATTTGCACACTCAGCCCTAGGCGAGAGGCTGAGAAAGTATCTAGAAAACGGCTGTCAGTAAGACGCTTGATTATATCAGAATGCCGAGAAAATATCCCATATCAAATTCTAGCAAGAAAACCAATTCATTCCCCTACATATTTGCTGTTCCCAGGCGTTTCATTCTGACACAAAGTGTCAAGAGCCTCATAAGGTACCAGAGCCCCATGCATTCTTTTGCACTTTTCTTCCTTGATGTGTCATACGGGATCTATTCATAAATATATAGTTTACGCATATTTCGGCCCCCAACAACGCAAGGAATGTTTCTTCGTGTATATAGAAGTACTAAAGCGATAATTGAGGTATCTTTTCTGCACAGTAACTACCTGGTATGTGGCTGTATTTCATTTAAAGATGTCTGAAAAATATAAGACAGCTTACGCAAGATGCTTTTGACGTTTATCAAATACGTTATATTTAATACTTAACAACTCTGTTATCACCTTTGATTCTGCAACTTCGGAAAGCAGCATTTATTCGCTACATCTTTTGTTGTTCACTTTCACTCGTTTTTGGTTACTTCATCGTCATTCATTTAAAAGCCCCTCATAGTTCGTTTATACATTACTTCTCACTTATCAACTGTAAACTTCTGCGTTCAAAATCACCCTTTCTCAATCACTTCACAGCACCGAACCACCATCTAGCACCGCCAAAAAAATCGAAAATGGACTCTATCTATGACTCTCTCCGCTCCAACCCTGCCTTCCCTGGCTCCTACCCACAGGAAACCTTCCACCATGACCCTATGTACTCCATCAATCCTACCGGAGAATCCGACGCAACTCCGGCACCGAGCGACATCTCCAGCACAAGCTTTATGTACAGCCTCATCCTAGGTGTCATTGAATATGCCGAGGAAATGATCTTGGAAGATTTTGGTTGGGGATTGAAGCAAGAATTACCCCAGTTGGGACTTAAAAGAGTTTTGACTGGAGAGATTAACGTGGTTGATTGGACTTTGGAATTATCCAACAATTTGATTGGATTTGAGGGGTTTGAAGATTGTTTGAAGAATGTAGATTTTGGAAACTGCCCCGGGTATGTGTGTTAAGATACCAACACTCATGAAAAAGAAGTCATGGAAAATGGTTCGATTTTGGATTTATCGTTGGAATTTCAGACTAAATTAATTGGAGTTTTTGGTTTTTCATGATTACCTTCTTTGACTTTGGCATATCCTTGATTTTGGGTGGTCTGGTGTTTTGTTGAGAACTGTGTTTCGGATAGGGTTTGCTGCTACAGAGTAATAATGAGCACTATCCTCAGATAATAAAAGTTTGTTTTTTTCTGTAATTATGACATTCAGTATCGCGGGTTTGACGGTGAAGCCGAGTGATAATAGACACAGCGACTCATAAAGGTTGCCTATCAAGTTGAATGCCGGAATATCACAACATTTTCGAATTGTGCACACCAAGGCCACAAGACGTGAAGGGAAATAAAAACAGAAGCAGAAGGTATGGTGACAAAGCACTCCTTTCTTTCCTTATTTTTATATATTTTCACCGATGTTTAGACGCGCATCATGCGCACTTACCGGCTCACGGAATATATGCATTAGATCAGCCGTATATTGCATGAGTAGGGGCTGCAGGCCAGATCAATCCATCTAGTTTATCGGCTGAGCTACTGTTTTGTGGTTAGCTGCTAAGCGCAGACTGAATAACTGTCCCGCTGCGGTCTTGAGTTAAGCGCAGACTGCATTAGACTGCCGCATCGTCGAGGCGGACCTGTCCGGCCCATTCTGGCCCGCGAGCAATATTAATTGAGTTGACGTTCGTGGACAATAAATGCAGCTATCTTTTCACTGCGGTAAGGGACACTACTAAAATTCCTGCACGCCTCTAGAAACGTCGGGTTCTGCTTACGTCATCCTGGCTCACACATTATCACTGCAGATCGCGCTGGATATAAAAGGTTTCCTGAATTGTGGTTTCAAGTTCTTCGAATGCTTAACATATATCTATTTCCTTTACTAACTATTAACTAATAAATCCCTCGGTCTTATCTCTTACTCTTGTCTACCCATTGGTTTCTCGTTAAGGGATGCCTTGAAAACAGCGCGCCCTATATGGTTCCCGGCCGACATAGCATCAAAACATGCACAACCCCCAAAGTTTCCCGAGAAATTGTAATACTTCAAAAATCCCTTTTGATAGAAAATTTCAACCACAATCATCAGAAGATATTTAGTGGTTCATGGGTGGGGGGTGGGGTGTTGTGATTCCTGTCTTAGCATATCCTCTGGCACGGGGACAGAAGTCAGTCAAGCGCTGAACTTTGAGGCAGAGAGATCAGGGGGAATATTATTTTTGGGCGAATAAAGATGGATAGTGAGTGGTAAATACATATGAAGTATGTAGGCAGGAGTCAAAAAACACAAGGTCTTCCAATTTTGAATCAGCGTTACATTACATATTCCGGGATCTCAGCTAATTTCCCACAGTGACTGACATTGACGTAATCATAACCCCCCCCCCCCCCCCCCCCCAATCCTCAGATCCAGAAATAATCTACATACCAACCAGAGAGCTACAGTCTACAGATTAATCATTACCCTCATATCGTTAACTTATCTTATTAAATTTTACGTAATACATGATGACATACTTGGTCTATTTTATTCAATCTTATTAATCTAGGTTTTCTTTTTTTGTAGTAATTATATGTATATATACCTACATATCATGTATATAACATAACCTCCAGTTTTGAAACGTCATAATTCCTATGTATAACCGTTACAAAACACTATCTATCCGGGTACGGTACCTACCAAGTACTAACAAAATCACCAATCCTGTGACAAACCCAAACTATACGAAAGCATACAAAACACAAGTAACGACTGATTTTATTAAAAGCAAGAACAAGCAAGCAGGCAGGCAAGAAATCCATCATATATCTTAATCTCATTAACCACTTCTCAGTTCTTCATTTCCTTACTGTACTTCTTATAGTTCTTTACAAGCCAACTATATACTACCTATTAACCCTCTGCAGCCCCCGAGCTTCAACCACAATTTTCATCCTTCATTCCTTCCTTATACAAAAGAAAACAGAGACAAAAAAATAATAACAAAGCAAAATAGAGCAAGAAAAAAAAAATCCAAGGAAAAGAAAACAAAATTTACAAAAGAAAAACAGGAAAAGAAAAATACAAAAGTTACAGCAAGTAGCAAGTAGCAAAGGTAAATAGCCAGAGCAAAAAAAAGAAAAGGCATAATAAAAAAAGAACAAAAGAGAAACATTAGATACTACAAAAAAAAGCTTTGCTATAGCTAATATAAAAAGTTTGGTTGTGGTGGATGGTAGTAATGGTTGTGTGTGATGACGACAAAATAAATACAAAAATAGCCTACATACAAGTTACAACATTACAGCAAAAGGAAAAGCAAAAAAGAGCAGCCCAACCCTGCAAAAACAAGCACAAAAAAAGTATCCTTAAAAAAAATCCCAAAAGAGCAAAATGAAAAAAAAAATGAGCAAAAACACCAATCCACGCCGATCACCAAAAGCAAAAAAAGGAAACAGAAAAAACCACAAGAACTTCCTTCGCGCTTTGCGCTTTCACAAAAACAAATAAAAAAAATAAACAAGAAAACCCCCCAAATAAAAATAAAACAATAAACAAAAGGACCATAAACAGCAAAAAAGAACTGAAAGAATAACGCCTTCATCCAGAAGCGGTCTATCCTATCTTCCTATAACCAACCCAAATATGATCTACCATTTTCTCTTCTCGAACCGAGGTCTAAAACAAGTCCTCTCTTTCTTCTCCTACTTCCTCTTCCATAGTTCCCAGCAACAATCCTTTGGAACTTCTACTGCTTCCTCGTTTTCCAACTGGACTACCTTCTTCACTTATACAGCTTGATCTTCTCACAACCACATCTGCAACATCTCGCTTTCTCGCTGCGGACCGGAGTGCAGAAACCATACGCTCTTTATCATCCAGTCTTGCTCTGAGCTCCGCAATCTCATCATCCTTCTCCTTCAACAAGAGCTCTACCCTTCCCTCTGCCACGACCTGTTCCCCGCCACTGACAGTCATACGATGGGGACTTCGGTCGAAAGCAGTTCTCGGTTGTGAGCTGCGTCTAGCCTGTAGTAATCGTCGCTCAAGGGTAGCGATATAACGGTTCTTGTCCCCGAGATCTGCTTGCAGAGCCCGGATCTGTGCTGCCATTGATGCGTTTCCGTCGTTATCAAATTCACCATTTTCCATTTCATCTTGTTCGGAAGTGTTAAGACTGCTTGAAGAAGAGTGACGAGCCATGTTGAGAGGACCGGAAGACCGCATGGAGAGCATTGACAAGTGTCCACCTGCGGGAAGGGCGATCATGCTGGATCGAGGAGAGTTGACGCCGGAGGATTTCGAGCAAAGGATCAAACGGTTTAAATGTTCGATTCTTTCTTTCAAAGCGCTACGCGCGAGCTGCATTTCCAACAATTGCTCCGAGTGCTAATAATAGTCTCAGTTAGCATATGGGCGGCTAAAGGGATATGGGGGATAAAGTTAATATGCATACCCGTTCCTGGTCGCGCTCTTCCATCAGAGAATGTTCAATTGCCAATTCCTTTGCGAATTCTCTTGCAGTTTCGACTTCATCCTTTTTTCTTTGCGCTTCCAATTCTCTACGGAGCTCGGCGATTTCAGCTCGGTATCGCTCTAGTAATGCTCGACTGGCTGGATCGGCTCCGTTAATCGCGTCGTCGCCTTTCTTGGCATGAGAGCGAATGTTATTCTTTGCGCGAGCTGCGAATTTGAGCGTGTTCATCGTCTCTCCGATATTCGTCAAGTGAGCAGCACCACTGGCCGTAGCCAACGGGACCGACACTGTACAAAGAATCGAAATCAACGAGTTTCCAGATAGCGCAGGCTGGAGTAATCTGGTGAGCTTGGAATCACGGTATGGTAAATGACTTCCGGCATCCTTGGCCTTTTCTGAATCCTTTGCCAATCCGGCGATAATACTTCCTAGGGTAAGCAACGACTTGTTAATGTGTGCACCCTCAGTTCTTCGCTCCTTGCTCTCGGCAGCTCGCTCAGATCCAGCAAGATCGATAAGCGACAACGTGGATACACGAACACCGCCGTTCATGCCACCCCGACGATTCTCCGCTAGACTTCCCGAGTTCTGGCCTGCCACTCGATCCCTGCTTTCCACGACGATTTGCACCACTGCATGCGACCGCGACGAGCGAGAGTTGAATTGCGTGCTACTAACTTTTCGGCAAAGATCTCCGCGGGCGATAACTTTGAGCAGCTGCGTAGGGCTCTGCACAATCTCCTCCTTCAACGGGGTTGCATAAACTCCTCTTTTAGGGTCCTCGCGAAGTTTAATTTCCTCCCCCTTTGTCTGTTGGTCCAATGGCACGAATCCGGTTGCTCCAGGCTGGCTGGCAAGAAGATCGTGAATGCGC
The DNA here is from genome assembly GCA_024516155.1 of Pyronema omphalodes. Lineage (NCBI taxonomy): Eukaryota > Fungi > Ascomycota > Pezizomycetes > Pezizales > Pyronemataceae > Pyronema > Pyronema omphalodes. Next base: position 40,962 of record JAJJXM010000017.1, on the reverse strand, counting down.
TCGTTGTAAATTTCGAGGTAACTAACTCTCAGTAGAAACTCCCGATGTGGTGTTTCCCGAATGTACGAAAATATATCGGTAACCGCCAAAGGAATAACTCCCGGACTCGCCGTCGTTCCCTGCATACTGAAAGTTTTTCCTGTACCAGTCATACCATACGCAAACACAGTTCCGTGGTATCCCTCCATAACCCGTCGCACCAATCGTTTTGCGCATGATTCATAAACCTGGGCGTTATTACTGCTCGGTGTGAAAACGTTATCGTATTCGAAAGTTCCTCCGTCTTTCCCTCGGTATCCGACTTGGCTGTACCGTCCATCCACCACCCACTCCTGACTCATTTGTTCCTCTGGACCATCGGGACGCACTCGTACCGAGACGATAACGTTTCCCTTAGTTTCCTTCTCGTCTCCTCCGTCTCGTTCCTCTGATCGTCCTCTTGGCGCATCCAAGTCGAATCCACTGCTCATATCTACTGTTGTTGGGTCAGTTGAATAGCTATCCTGGGCGCTGCTACTCCTGCTTCGTGTCGGGCTTGATGGAAAGTCACCAGGGCCAGTTGAAGGGCTATTTAGAAAACCAACACCACTATCCCTTATGCTATCTCTCGAAACTCTTGAAGATAGAGGGTTTTTGGATGATGGTGCCATTGGAGCAAGAACCGAGTCACGATTTGACTTTCTTGTAGGACTGGCCAGTGGACTCGAGGGAAATCCGGAAGTGTTTTTAGGAAACGCACTCGGACTTGGTGGTGGTAAGCTGGCAACTCTATTTCCGCCTTTTGGTGGTTGTGGGAACGAGGAGGTGGATATCGAAACTGCTCGTTTTGGCTCGATAGGGGAAGTTGGTGATATTATCGATGATGGCCGTGCGAAGCTGCCAGATAATGATCGAGCGGGGCTATTTGAAGGTAAAAGAGAGGTACGTCGTAACGTGTTGATCGAAGGCTTCGTGTTGAGGGAGGTAGGCAGCGCAGGTAATGCTGATGTAGGAGGTTTCGAGGCATTGAATGAGCGGGATTGTCGCGGCATTGTTGTTGTCGTTGTGGTCGCCATTGTGTATATGTTTTTCGTATGATCTCCGCTCTGGCGACGTTGAAGGTTGAATGTGTTTCGCGAAAGATGTTTTTCGCGGGTTCAAAGGGAGGCGTCCTTGAAAGTATGGGTATGGTATGTAGCTGGGGGACAGGCGGTGCGGGATAAAAAAAGGCGATATCCAAACGGGAAACTCGGCCTAGCGTCTCTTCTGGTAATATCTAATCCCGGGCGTTCGAATGCAATGCAGCAGGAGCCGAGAGCTGTATCCCGGCAATCTCAAAAGTATATAACTCTAAGCTACAAAAAGAGCAGTCGGATTTCTGGCGGGGGGGGGGGAGGGGGGGTGGTGTTGAGTGGGGAGAGGGAGGGGAGGGGGGGGGGTGGCGGAGATAGTTGATGGTTGGAAAAGAGCGTCGTGGGGGACTGTTAGGCAGAAGAAAGGGAGATGATCAGAAAAATGTTTGCACAAAGAGCGTAGAAAACAGATCTGCGATAGAGAGAAGAAAAAAAAAAAAGAAGAGTAGACGAATCCCGTGAAATGCCGTGAAATCTCTTTGAAACCCCTCCTCTGCAAACCCACGGCAGGAAGCCCGACCAGTTGGAAAGACTGTGCGACTGTGCAACTGTGCGAAACAAATCGGAATGTAAGAAAGAAGCAAGGGAGTGGGGGGTAGGGAGGGAGGGAGGGAGTGAGTGAGTGAGGGAGTGAGGACGGGAGAGAGAACACGGTGCTGGTACAGGTCGTTGCTGGGTACCTTTAGGCGCGACGCAAGTATTTCTTGTTCCTATTCTTCTCCTTCTTCCACTTCTTCCACTTCGTCGGGCACAAGATGATTTGCGGCTTCGGCGGGCTTCTGGCGTAAAGGAGTGTGCAGATGCAGAGTGGTTCCAGATGTCTGAGGGTCTGTCTCTGGTTTCCGTCTGGGCTTCTGTCAGGCCCTCCCCCCTCTCGCCTAGCGGGGGCGATGGCGACTGTTGGTGTTTGTGTGGAAGGATGCTACTGTATAGTTTTTTTTTGCGTGTATTTGAGTATTATTTTTCTGTCCGTCTCTCCAGGCTTCCAGCTGCTTCTTCCGTGCTGAATGTGTGACGAGACAAAGTGAGATGTCGCTTTTGGATTCTGAGTGTGTGACGAAAGAGATGATGGGATGGGATGGGATGGCGATCTGGTTGTCCTCACTGCAGTTGTGTGGTCCTCCTCACAGCTGTTGGTATGTGCATTTACCTGCAACGTTTTCTGTCAGGGGAGAAAAAAAAAAAAAAAAAGGGCAGAAGGCGAAGATCGACTGGCTGAGTGAGGGGAAGATGTCGATGTCGATGTCGATGGGTAGCGAAAAGTGAGGAGAAGCTGTTGCCGATGCTGTTGCTGCAGGATGTGATGAAAGGACAGACGAAGCGAAAGAAGCACGAACGAGATCAACACACAAATGCGTAATAAGTTTATTCGTTACAAACAGCGATAACAGTAATAACAGCAATAATATTGCGGAGGATATCCGTGATCATCATCATCAACTCAACTCGGTTGCGTGCACGACAAACAGCAACATCATATCATCATCATCATAATCATCATAATCATTCTGAAGCTAAAGCAAGCACCTCGTCGTCAGGTCGCATCCGTCCTGTCACTGCACAAAACTAAACTCTAAATACAGTAAACCGGTTTCTAAACTCTAAAGCTTGACGTATGTGTAGGAATGTCACCATGAATTTGAGTATTCTGAAATCAAGCGAGGTACATACAATTCACTCCGAGAGTTGCGAATTCAAGCAAGGCACACCTCAATTCGCCCCAAGCGTTCTAAAGAAATAGAACGAATTCACTTGATAAATCTTCAAGTCGAATTGCGATCAGTGTCCACAGCACGCAGCATCGGGCTGCGGACATCCGCGCTGTATCGACAAAAGCCGTGGGATCATGATAACCTTCTTTGTAATCCAAAAGCCTGAGAGTTATCCATCAGCGGAGTTCCATGATTCCCCACAAAGCATTGGCTGGTGTATTGTATGTATGATGGTTGGTACCTTGTTGCGGACAGACCTGTTTGCCCCACCATGTACGTACACACCGCAGTTGTAGTCACTTGACCGACTCGCAAGCCCGATGTTCGAATCTCCAAGCCTATGAGCACACGCGATTGAAGAGCGTGTTTGAAGAAGCATCTTCTTATCTTTGAAGAACCCTTTTGACTGGCTTATAGAAAATATCTCAACACAGTCATGGGAATAACTTATTTTTTTTTTCTACATGTACTGCAATCCTCGTTATTATAACCGCCTCCAGTAAAATCGCGGATTGTGCACGGACGTAAATAGGACCCGACCCGACCTGACCTGGATGGCCCTGGCCCTGGCCCTGGTACCTGAACTAACCAATCGAAATCGGTAAAATCAGGTCGTCTGTGCACAAGGCATGGGAGGAAGGTGAAACGGCGATGCTACGAGTTTGTGAAATGAGCTGGGGATACAAAAGGTGCAAACAAATTGTATGTACGAATTGGAAGGACGGTACAAGGTATAGATAGGATGCTTCAGGATCTTGTTCATTTCTCGAATTATAGTTTCGAGGACGGAGGGGCGAAAGGGCGAAAGGGTGAAAGGGATGAAGCTTAAAAAAGGTAGATGCTATCAACTTCTATACTCATCTCATAATTTTTTCACAAAAAAAAGGCAGATGCCTCTTCAATTGATAATTTCACGTAGTGGGACCTTACTTATCATATCAATTATCCTCAAGATAAACTTTTCCAGTTTCCAGTATCCGTACACTTCCGACCATCTCCTTCTCCATCCATCTCATCTCAATCTATAATCCCAAAGATCCCTGGCTTCCGTCCGGAATCCTAATCTGCATCTGCAGTTGCGCTTATCTCGTCCCTGGCTTTGGCTTTGTTACCCGAGTATGCACCCGAGTTTGCTGCATATGTACTTCGGGAAGGGAAAGGGGGTTACCATGTCATGTCATGTTGTGTTTAGGATGTTATGTTGTTACCAATACAGTACCGAATTATGCAGTGTGTAAGCTGCAGTCTACACTTCAACAAACTGAAGCATCTTTTACTACTATATAAAAGTTCGCTAAACAAAACAAGAAGAAATAAATAAACACTTACAATTATCTTTCTATTTTTCGTGTTAGTAATCTCGTCAGTTAGACCTTGAATACCCTACATAAAACTTTCCCCACAGCATACTTACATAGTTCCTTGACACTTAGTTCTTTCGAGGAGCGAATTCTCAACATTATGCATAACATAAGCACTCCTACAAGTCCCTACCAATGACCAATCCTCCGTATCAAGTGGTGTGTATGTAGTCAATCTCTCACCGTAGATAAAGTTAAAGTTTAATTCCGTTCATTTACCAAAACCACGAACCCGCGAACCCAGGAAACCAGGAAACCGAAACCAAAAGCCACAAACCGAAACAAAAAAACAAAAACAAAACAGATCAGATCAGATCAAATTACAAGAAGCGTCGAACAGTAAAAAGTGAAACCTTCTTTGACTCTTCTGTCTCTTTTTCTTCTTCTTCTTCTTTTTCCGGAATCTTTTTTTTTTTTTCTTAGATCCGGAATTTATCTATATATGTCATATGTCGTGGTAAATTCGATGTATGTAGCCGTGTAGAGGAAATATATAGAAGTTGAATATAATATAGAGGAGTTGTATATGTAACAGTTGAATAGTTTGATAGTTCAATTGTATAAGATACAGAGGATAGAAGTGGTGCGATATATGTTACCGCAGTTGATTCAGAATTACGGACTTCCTACAGCGGCTGCTATATACACCGTGTCGTGTCGATAGATGCTGATGCTTGTCCGTGCTGGTGATGACATCCATCATCTCTGCATATATATATACCCTACTTACACAAATATTCTAAAGTTGCTTTACTTTACTTTACATTACATTACCTTAGCTCGGGATCCATAGGTAGTTCTTCGCATGATGTACATATGGTGGTGTATGATGGGATATGTACATTAGAGTATGTACATGCATACAACAATCCATCAATCCAGCTCCTCGGAACCACCTTTGATCCCGAACATTTGTCTTCGCTGTTAACGCAGCCGAGACTCTTGGGATCCGAAAACTCGAACCGAATCGAAGAAGCTTCCGGACTTGATAAATTAGGACCTAGGTACATAAACGAAATAAACGAAGCCTTGGCTATGAAAGCCCAACCAAAGAAGCCCAAGGCAATCCAAGGCAATCCAAGGCAACCCAAGGCAATCCAAGGCAACCCAAGGCAATCCAAGGCAACCCAAGGCAATCCAAGGCAAACGCTTCCCTTGAAGCCTTGAAGCCCTCGAATCGCCGAATCGCCGAATCGCCGAATCGCCGAATTCACCCCGAGAGCCTCCTCCAGCTACATAGCTAAACTCGATTAATAAATAAAGCCCAGGCTTCCCAGACTGCCCAGCCTACCCAACCAGAAGCAACCACCCCCCGTCCCCCCGCAGCTAGTCCCATATAGTCGTAACTGTGAGACTAGTTCCCCGTGCCTGTTCCTGCTGTTCCTGTTCCTGCATTCGCTTCATCGTGTCTTCGCTTCTTCGTCTCTTCGCTCCATTCGTACAGACTGTAATCCCCCCTGGATTTCCCAACTACCAACGCAACTGTACATACCCAACATTATGGATCTACACTACACTATGCATTGACTTACATACATACATACATATAACACACAAATCCAGATCCAGATCCACACTTACTGCACATACAGACATAATTTTTTGCCATACACCATATGTACACCATATATACAACTGTAGTAAACACGGTACCTGCATACATACCGATCGGGTACTTGATGCAAGGTTTAAAGATTTTTTAATGCAAACCATCTTGAGATTTCAGTATTGGGAATCGGTAAAGAACAAGATAAGCCGAGGTAACGTGATATGGGCTAAGATGGTTCATTGTATGTATGTATGGATGTATGTATGGATGGATGGATGTACAGTAGTGCAGTTCTACGTATGGTGTATAGGTATGTAGTTGGGACTTTAATATAGTTTCGTGGTATAGAGTCTATCCCCGTTTCTTCGTCTCTTCGTCTCTCCGCTTCGGTCTTTTTCCTGGGGGAGTTGAGGGAGGTGGGCGGGATATATACTGTAGCAGAGAAATTCATAGTTCAAGATTCAAAGCCGGAGCAGGAGCCGGAGCCGGAGTTAGAGTTGGAGTTAGAATTAGAGAGCTATTATAACCACCATACTCCCTAGAGAATTGCACCGTAAACGCACGTTTGTTGGTTATGTACGATACCTATCCTATGATGGTATGATCCCCCTGATCCCCTGATGTGATGTGATGTGATGGGATGTGATGTGATATAACAACCCTATGACGCGCCGCGCTATTGGAGGTCAGTAGTCGGTAGTTGGTAGGAGCTACTGGCCATATGCATGGTGCTGTATGCTGCTGTATGTATGTAGGGGAATCTTTAATCTCTTTAATCTCGTGGGTACATATGCAGGTACATACCATGGTGTCTGTGTCTGTGTCTATGTCTGTGTCTGGGGAATCTCGTACATCTACATACATATACATATATAGGGGAAATCAAAGTTATCATCTACACTGATAGATGGGTAGGTAGATAGATAGGCAGTCGGACCTATGATGCCATACGTATCCACATCTCATCTCATCACATCACATCAAATCAAATAACAACGGTAGTCACAGAAATCATAACGCATAGTTCACCATACCCACTACTAAAACCATCACTAGCCCCCATTCATAATCGCGTGGAGGAGGATGGGGAGGAGGAGGAGGAGGAGGAGGAGGAGGAGTCCAAGCAGCCGAGTAGAGTGGGTCCCTATGCCATCATATGTACTAGATAAAATAAGATAAAATACTTCGGTTCGCAGTCACCGATGGGAAAATAGGATCTGCAAGTTGCTTCTGCTTCTGTTTGTTTTGTTGCTGCTGATGTTGCTGCGCCGGCGTGAGTTGGTTCCTGGGCCCTGAGTTGCTTGTTTGCTGGTTGCTGGTTGGTTGCTCAGTGCTGCGGGTTCCTGGGTTCCTGGGTTGCCTTGGTTGCATTGGTACCTGCATCCCCCGGGCTCCCTGGGCTCCCCGGGCTCCCCGGTTGGATTCTGGACTCTGGATTCTCGATTCTCCAGGCTCCCCGGGCTCCCCGGGCTCCCCGCCCCGACCAGGCTCCCTGCATTCCTAAAGCCGATAACCGATCCTGATCCTGATCCTCAAAAACACCATATGTAAAGATATCCCATCCCAGGCCAGGACCCACCGACAGACGAGGTATCACCAACACAACCGAAAACAAACAACTACGGAAGCAGCCAACCGACGAGGTAAACGATTATCTTCATTACTATAGCCATTACTGTTTTTGAAAAGTATATCTGCATATTTATTATATGGTAAATATAACTCAATAAATCCAGTAATTCGGTAAGCCGGTAAGGAAGCACCTCACGCACCTCACGCGCCACAGCCGAACGAAATAAATAAACTTTCGATGCTCCAGTGTCCAGTGTCGAGCATCCAGCATTCAGCATCCACCGCGAAATGGTTCCTTTTCTTCCCCTGGTTCCTGGGAGTTGGTTTAACTAGACTATCTGACTATGTAGCTGCAGACTAGCTATAGTACAGTTTAACTAAACTAGCTACCGGCTATATAGCTGTTTAATTATATTTAGTCGCGCGGTGAAGTTGAAAGATATGCTGGCATATAACTCCGCCCCACCCACGTGCTTCGCGTTTTTGGGATTCGGAGTTTATACATACTGAGATTGAGATTACAGGGAAAGGAAAGGAAAGGGATTGAAATACATATGAGATTTGGGGTTTGATGAGGTTACGTAGGAATTCGGGATAACAAACCATCATAAAGCGAATAAAAATAAAAACAACGAACCAAATAAATGAAAAAAAAACAACTTAAAAAAATAAATAAAGTAGCTGCATAAATAACCAAGTACAATAATGACACTGAATAAAAAACTAAGCAATAATAATTATACTGAATAAATAATCAAAACTTTGAATGTAATTATCCCAATGAGCTACTGCATACCCACGCATTTGGGTACATACGTATGTGCCTATATACCCATCAAGCGAACTCTAAACTGCTAAACCCCAAGAACCCCCCTGGCACTCCATCATCTCCGCGCCCCTACCCCCAGTTTTCAGACTATCGCGGGACATGGTGATAATTCATGAACAGTGATACCGATACCATAATACGTGAAAAGAAATCCAAAAGGTGGTTGTTATGGTGTGGTGTTATGGTGTTGTATGACATGGATTTTTAAGATGTCTTTTGTGTGCTTTGTGCTTTAGTGGGTTATGTATTTATTCTCATGGCGGAGTGCAGAAGAGAGAGAGAGGGGGCGGGGGGGATTGAAAAAAGATGGATCTAACATCGATCCTTATCACCAGAACCTCGTGAACACCTGATAACATATACACGCCCAAGATCTGTAACATTTGTTCTTCCGGGCTATCTCATCAAACCCCAATTATGTTTTTAATACACAAACTGATGTTATGTTTTCAATGGTATCAATGAGTTCATGTTAGATACTTGTAGGTATTCAATATTTCAGTGCGATTCATCGCTTTGGAAATATGTAGATAGCATTTGAGAATTGGAACAGATCCCACAGAGGTCATGGATATGGCTGACGAGCCTGGTTTGAATTAAATAGGCTATGTATTTAGTATTCAGTCATATCACCATTTCTTTGGGCCTTTGTAACATCCAGCCGGTTACTTTGTGATGAGATATAATATCATTTCATTCTTGTTAATTCCCAAGTGTAAACATCATCCTAGGCTTCATTTTTGAGGATTTTGTTTCAGAAAAACAGGTAATAGCCTAATGAAAATAATAATAATATGTCAGTTAAAGTTGAAAAATTACATGCTGACATCATATGTATGTACACAATGTATGTACTTAGACTCAGTTCAGACATCACCATCTTTCGCGGGTTTCTATTCTTCCAATCAAAACGAGAGTGGCCAGCCCATTCTATGTATTTTTAATCAGTTTTCTGTTTTGTTTTGTCTTTCGTATAAGTGAAGATATCCATTCTGTTTCATATATTATGCACTTCAGTCTTCTTGCATTGCGGGAGTTTGTGGCTGGGAATGACTTCTATCGGGATATGATGTCAATACCGTGCATGGCTGAGTAACATAGGTAGTAAAAACAGTACCATGGTTACATATTAGGAAATACTTTGAAATACTTTGAAGAAAAATGCAGATGTAGATGTAGATATAAAATAAAAAAGTGCATTATGCATGAGATATTTTGCATTAACGATTAACTCAAATTTTTGATTAGATGAGATTAGATTAGATAGAGATACGTTCTGTATTAGTATTGGTAAAACAGCGTAATTCAATAATATTCGAGTTACTACCATCCGGGATGTATTATCTTACGCTCTGCATGAATGGGTGTTTCCTCGATGATGGAGAATGCATCTAAGCTGAACATTCCTTGGATTCATTGAAGTGATATTCCTCGTTATTCTGGAAGTACCTATCCTTGTAAGTATAAGGTTAGTAAATACCTATTGACACATTTCTTCCCGAAGATATGTTCCTTCCAGGCTGGTTTGATCATCGGTTATGATCTCCACTAGGGCGCTCATACGCTCAGTTGGCTCGTGTCTTGCATTCTAGTGCCATCCCTGGTTTCGGTAGCATTTGAAACTAATCCAGTCGTGGGAATATAGGTCAGAGCAGTCTATAAGGCGGATTTAGATCAAGCCAGATGTTGAGTATTCCCTTGAGATTCCACCGGGGGTTTGTAAGATATGGCCGGTTTCCTTATGACAAAATCTTTTGTCTCGATAATTTCCGAGTGCAGATATCATCTTGAGCCACGTTTTTGGGGATCCCTTTTTTAATAACGCTAGTCTCGTAGTACAAATATCTCGGGTAAAGTTGAAAGTCTACGACTACTTATACTCTAATGCGCTTAAACAAAAAAATAGTTTCACACCACAGTATATTCGGCGGTTCTGTATTCGTTTAATTAAAACTGCAGCCAATTCCATTTACAATGTGTTTTTGTTTTTGTCTCTGCTGTAGGTGCAGATATCAATTCCGTTTCATCATGCAGTTTTTGCACTACAGAATTCGTGGCCAGATAATATGGGCTGAGGACTAATCGGGATAAGATTTCAATATTGTGCATTCTCTGTAACATAGCTAAATTGACTTACTCTGTGGCTGAGATTTTGAAATAGTAGATATCGGCATTGGTAATAATGATAGATACGTTTAAGATTTGATTTGATGTCTCATCAACGTTCCCAACAGTAGGGTTATGACGTGCCCACACTATCTATATACACAGTTTAGGCAAGTGCTGTTTATCACCCCCGATTCCTACTGGGATCTACTCCAGAGCATGCTTCTTGGCTGGAGGTGCGGCGCTTCAAACTTCATCAGACCGGTTGTCTTATACAAACGTTATCGTGTTCACAAGCCCGATACGCTCAATAGTAGATACATAATAGATTATGAGTACGCAGAGACTTTAGTGTCTTAAACCTCAAGAAAACCTTGTATGGAGTGCTAGCCGTAGTATAATGGATGATTGATAGGAGCACTGTATGAGAAACCCAATCTTTGTAGAGACAATCAAAAATTCAATAGGTGGCTTTATCACCGGGATTTCCCGGAATCTTGGGTATCTTGGGTATCTTGGTTTACGGGTTTTGGCAAAATTGAACCATGGTATCGGGGAAACCCGTAAGGAAATCCAGATGAAAAAGTGCATTATGCGTAAAGAATTTAACGGTAATGGGGCTCTGTGTAGATGGTCGCGTGATATGATGGATTATGCGTTATCATTACCGGCATAATTTGATAATCTTCAAGAGAGAGGAAATAACAGGGGAAATGATTTTGTTCAAAGATGAATAAAGATTAAGGATAGTAATGTGTGAATAGATAAGAACGAAATTTGATTTGCTGGATTGGGTTGTTTTTTATGCAATGGCTGTTCTGTGCCATTGAAAAGCGTCGGCATTATAGATGGGTGAAATGAAAGGTATAGAGTGAAGATGTCGTTTGAGAGAGAGACAGAGGTGAATTTATTAGCAAATATAGAGATAAGCAGTTTCAAATATAAGCGTTGGTAATGATAAACGATGATAAATAACTACCCAGAGAACTTCGACTTGCGGAAACTCTCTCCCTCCCGCATCATCCATCGCGAGCTACGGTAATACCGGATTAACCAGGGTATTATAAGACAAACGCATGCAAAACCTTCAGAGATTGTTCGTATCACTGAGATTTTAGGGATTCTAGGACTCTATAGGCTTTAGATCTGATACAAGTCAACTGTGCTATGGAGACATACTCCCATGAAATGTAGATAAAATAAAATAAAACGTGCATTAGCGCTTATATCTCAACGATGATACAACTATACCTATATTCCGATGCTTTGAAAATGTATAGCAGAGCTCCCCACGGTCCGTCCGGTCCAGTCCTGGCTACGGACCGGACCGGACCACATATCACAGTCCGGTTCGGTGCTTGGACTGGGACTGGCAGTCATTTTTACAGGGTGGACTGGACCGCCTGTGGGTGACCGTAGGTGACCATAAGGTCACACAAAATCACTCGCAGGTGACCATGGGTGACCGTAGGCGACTGCAGTTTTAGTTTTTGAGCGCGCAGAAATTTCAACAGTGATTATATCTTTCTCTACAAGAATTTATCACTACAATTTCAGAGCGGACTTAAGTAATCCCAATGAATTGCCAAAGGTTTCATGGTTACTTTTGCTAATGTTTCCCCAATTTCCCCAATTTCCTGTGAAGAACAGGAAAATTGTAAACTACTGAGGTTCATTAGCCTCGCAAACTAAAAATAAACGGATGCGGTGGATAAGAAAGAACAATTACTAGCAGGCTTATATGGGAAAAGCTTCACTGCGATGGGAAAGGGAGGGGCGGGGGTGGTCACGACACGATTTATTTGGAGGAATTTTTACATATGGAGTACCAAGGGAATCATCAGGACTACCCAGTGCTGGAGGCAAACACGCGTCGAGAAAAGAAATTTTCACCGGAGGATTCTAGCTCCACCTTTGTTGACCGGCAAGCGGCCTCTCTGGTGGTCAGCTTGCTGTTAGCGGCGGTTGCTACTGCCGACCCACTAGTGTTTAGGGATAAGCGAGACACCCGCAGTCCTGCAGTCACCTGCAGTCCGGTCCAGTCTTTTTGTTTTCGAAACCTGGACCGGACTACATGGTTGCAGTCCTCGAAAACATTGGACTGGACTGGACTACACCATGTAGTCCGGTCCAGTCCGCAGTCCTGGACGGACCGTGGGGAGCTCTGATGTATAGAGTAGAGCCAGTACATAATATGCAACAAACACTATGCACGATACTGCTGGTATAAGATTTCTGTGGTGTTTACTTACGGATTGTTGGACGTATCAGGGGTTTTGTGTAGTGGAGGTTAGGTTGTAGAAGGACCGGGGAATGAGGATTCGAGCTGGAGCTTCAAGGGTCGCTAGCTGACTCGCTGGTTACAGGTGCTGATGATTGTCTCCTTGTTGTGTACAGTAACGAAATTATTCATGATTGAAACGGCTTTGTAATGCCTATATTCCCATGTAACTTTATCATTTGACTCAAGTGCGAGTTTCTGCTTTAAAACAAAATGCTGAGGTACATCATCCCTTGATGATACCTCTTAATCATAATGAATCACTCGGTAAATTCTCTGATTGGCGATGTGCAGTAAAATCCAGGTTACTCTTAATCGTATTAAATGTGTCAATAGAACTTCCATTCTACTCAAACAATTTCCAATATAGTATTTTGAGGAAGGAGCACAGTATTCTGACAGTTGTGATGGGTATGAATAGTTTTCCGGTTACCGTCGATGCTGACGCTGGGTTAACTTGGCACGGTGTTGAGGACTCGAACCCATTTGATTGACTTTGAGACTCGGCTTGAAAGTGAGAGAAGTGGAAGATGATCGTACCTTTAGGGCTGATTGTTTCCGGCTCCGCATGCCATAAGACGAGCGTTATGATTCATGAAATCTCCGCTATCCTTGAAGCTGAATGGAGAGCGGAGTGCGGGTTTCTCGCAGTCGTGTTGAATGTATATAAAACTTCAATTTTTCTGCAAGATGCTAAGATATGACATGCTCAGTGGAAATGGAAGGAGTTTGGCGGGTTTTATGTGTAGAAATAGTTTCTCGGTTACCGTTGACGCTGACGCTGGGTTAACTTGACGTCGTGTTGCCGAGTTGAATCGCTTAGACACTGTGACTGGTTTAAATCGGCCTACGGTACCGTAAAAAGTGACCATTTACCACGCGCTTCCGGTTGACATTGGTCTTCATTCAATACCGTGAAACATATAGGGCCAAACACGCACATTTGACATATAGGCGACACTTGATACACGTACCTTTGCTAACTCTTGTACATAACCAGACCGCGTGTTAACCTTCTAAGCTGTAACAACCTTCCTTCCCATCAAGATGGCGGACTCTTTCTCCGCAGTAAGTCCCCCTTATTCTTCTCTGTTTGATGAAGCATACTAATTGGCATCAATCAAAGATTTTGGCAAAGTTTAGCAAAAAGAAAGACCCACCTGACCCGCCAAATCCAAACACCAGCAAACTCGCAGGAAATAGGCCCAGCCAGCCTTCTGGTCAGAAAAGAAAGCGTCCCGGCGATCCCGCGTCTCAATCAGCTTCAAAGGCCCGTCGGACTGAAGCAGGATCCCCGAGAACGATCCCACACAACAAGGATGGATCCACTCCCGCAGCAAACCGGCCTACATTCACTCAGAAGAAAAGATCTCCCACCCAACCTGGAGGACCCGCGATTTCTAAGAAAAATCAGCGCCCTCCACTTCCTAGACCTACCTTTGTCGAAAAGCCCAAGGTGGAGGTACAGAGTCCCTTGGAGAATGGCAAGGACTATGTTCCCTTTCCAAAGTATCCCGCGAAGGCCAAGCAGATCATCCCGTTCCACCTTAAACTTAAGGGCACCCCTAACCTTGATTCCGCCGTTCCTTTGGAGGTTCAAGCATTGGTTGGACTCCGCTCTCTAACAACCGATGACAAGGTGACCCTCCAGGAAGAGCTCGAACACGATTTAAAGTTGGTTTTGGACGCTTCTAGTCGCTTGAATCTCGTGCCTGCAACTGTTATTGTTCTCCAGCAAGAGATTGTAAAGATCAACGAGAAGGGAGAAACCGAGGCTGTTAAAGAGGACGATAGTGAACAGCTCTTGACAAAGGCCCAGCAGAAGCAGGGGATCACGCCACAGAGGGACAAGGAAGAGTGGCTCGACGATAAAGATCTCGGAAATAATCTCGATGTGAAAATCTACAGAGATAACGAGGTGGAGAAGCAAATGTGGAAGGTTCCTCAGATGGAAACGGCTTTGATGGATCATCAGGTCCTCGGTGTTGATTGGATGCTGTCAAGAGAAAAAGTAACCGATATTGAGAGAGACTTCAAAGGAGGCTTCGTTTGTGATGCAATGGGTATGGGCAAGACAATGCAGTCTATTGGAACTATGCTTCTTAATCCTCCACCAGACGGAGGACCTCGGACTACGCTGGTTGTTGCGCCGGTTGCGCTACTTCATCAGTGGGCGGAAGAAATCGACAAACATATTACCGCAGCCCACAAATTCAAGGTTCACGTTTATCACGGGTCCGGCAAAACCAAAATAAAGACAGTAAACGACTTGAAGGATATAGATGTTCTCCTCTGTTCCTATTCCGCTGTTATGGCGAGTTGGCCAAAAGAAGCTACCGAGAAGGTCAAGAAGAAAATGAATGCTGAACAGATGGATAGGTATGAGAAAGAACATTTTGCAAATCGTAAATTACTTCACAAAACCAAATTTTGGAGAATTATCCTAGACGAATGCCACTACATCAAGAACCACACCGGAAGAACCTCAAAAGGATGCCAGAATTTGGAAGCAGTTCACAAATGGGCGTTGTCAGGAACCCCAATTCAAAACAAACTCTGGGATGTCTTTGGAACTCTTGTGTTTCTTGGCCATCCAACTCTTTCGGATAAAGATGAGTTCCAATCTATAGCAGGTTTGGATGGTAACAATTCCAAGGACGCCCGTAAAATGAGGTTGATGTTGAGAAACTGCATGATGCGCCGCAAGAAAACCGACTACTTCATGGGGAAGCGACTCATCACACTACCCACAAAAACTACTCGATTCATCAAAGTTGGTATGTTCTCCTTAGTAATGTATGGATGATCTGTATATACTAACTATCAGATAGAGCTCAATCGCGAAGAGCAAAGACTCTACGACTTGGTTTGTGAGTACTTCAAGGAGTTGATTAACGAAGCTCTTTCAGACATCAGCCGTGCGGGAAAAAGAAAAGCCGCCATGCTAATGTTGATTTCTCTTACAAGAATGCGTCAGCTTGTCAACCATCCATATCTCATCTTTGAGACACTGTCTAGACTTCGCCCAGGTCAAATAAAAGAAGCTATCGAGAAACCGGAACCTGCCAAACTGAGAACAAAAGATGATGATTGGGAGAAAGAACTATTTGGGTCAGAGCCCGACCTAGAGCCCGAATATCAGGACAAAGTGGCAGAAAAAGAAACCTCGGCAATCAGGCGTATTATCAAAGCCTATGGCGACATGCCGCCCCAAGAAACCACTGAAGCAGTAATCATATGCCCACAATGTGGAGACACTGCCGATGACCCCGTTGTCGTCAAAAGCTGTGGCCACATCTTCTGTCTGAGCTGTCTGGAAGACGCTTTGGAGATTGAAAATCACTGTCCTATGGTCAACGATGACGGGGTTAAGTGCATGAAATCTGCTAGGTTTTCAACTTATCAGCCACCGCCTACATTCAAAGTCAATTGGCTGGAAAATCCAGCGTTCGCAGGACCATTTGCACACAGCTCCAAAACTTTGGCCTTTGTGAAGCAGCTTGCTGAGTGGCGCATTTCACACCCTGATGATAAGGTTATTGTCTTTTCTAACTTTACCCAGATGTTGGATATTCTTGCAAAGATTCTGGATGAGTCGGAGATAAAGTACGCTCGGTACGATGGTGGAATGTCTATGATACAGAGAGCTGAAGCACTGGATACGTTCCGCAATGATTTCGATACGAAGGTGTTTCTAATCTCTATCAAGGCCGGTGGTGTTGGTCTCAACTTAACTACTGCAAACTTGGTAATTTGTTTCGACATGTGGTGGAATGCTGCCACGGAGCACCAAGCTTTTGATCGTGTACACCGATTGGGGCAGCAGAAAGACGTTTTCGTGTCTAGGTTCATTGTGAAGGGTTCGGTGGAGGATAAAATGCTGGAGATTCAAAAAAGAAAGCTTGATATTTCGAACACGGCCACAGGAGACAATGGGTACGGAGTAGGAAAGCTAACACTCATGGATTTGATGAGTTGCTTCGGAACCTTGGTGAATATTGGAGGGAAAGATCAGCTTGTTTAATCAGGATTTACAGCAGGTATTTGTTTGAGTGCTATTTTGTTGGAGTTCTAAGGTGGACTAATTGGGTTTATATTGTTCTTGTCTATTGGCGTTGGTTGGTGTTTATGGTAACTGCTTTTTACTTGCGTCAAAGGTTCTTTTTGTCAATATGCAGGAGTACATAAAAATTCAATTTTGTGGTTCTCATTGAACCACCAACAAACAAATACGCTGTCCAATCACTCGAGTTGCTAAGTGATGTAAACATACTCCACTCTAGATGTTGTGCAGCACAAGCCTGCAGACGCACAATTAATTTTTTTACCCGGAAGCATCATCACGCGCGTGGAAAAATGCAGTTCATTAACTTTTCTCAGATTCCCCCACGCTTAATAATCCCAATTCCAGAGTCCTCCGCACATCCGCTTCACGGGAACGTCATCTCTGACCATCCATCAACATCTGAATTTCTACCGAAAAGCCAATCCGGGTCCCCCACCCGAGCTGGGCACCCCCCCACCATCTCCAAAAATGCACCTAAACAAGGCTGAACGCCTCTGAATTTCTGGATTCTCCTCACTTAACTAGAGGAGTAGCCTAAAGTAGTATGCACTACTCTGAGTTAGGCATCCTCCCGTCGCGACCATCAATGGAATCCCGTCGCCGCTCGGTGCTACCCATATATCATGGAGCTTTCCCAGTACGCGCAGCACAGCATACGATATACGTGAACGATATCGAGATGGCAACCGCTACAGATAATATTGACTTGGAGGAAGACCGGAGGAGAATAAACAGTGCATATGAGAGGACGCGTGATGAGAGGCAGTTTACTGTGCGCGCGGTGATAGTTGGGCTACTGGTTGGCACAGTGGTGGGTCGCGACTCGATGAGATGGATTTGGAAGGACGAGCTCTAACGGATGATGCCAGGTGAACTTTTCAAACATGTATTTTGGGTTACAAAGTGAGTTTCTGTTTGCGTTGGATAAAGGACCACAGCTAACGGAGCTTCAATAGCTGGATGGGTCTCGATGATGAGCATGCCTTCATCACTTATTGGATTTGCGATATTCAAAAGCTTAGCCCATAAGCTCAAGTTTCCGTTTACGCCGGTAGAAAATGTTTTGGTTCAAACAGTTGCTGTTGCGGTGGGTTCGATGCCGCTAAGTGCAGGTTTTGTTGGTAGGTTACGTTGTTTGGAATAATACCTCTTTGCCAATGTTACACCTTCACGTTGTCACCCGTGCTGATTTATAGATTACTAGGCGTTATTCCGGCTCTCGAACGACTACTCAAATCCAGCGAAGGCGGTCCGATATGGGTCTCTACACCGAAACTGATATTTTGGGGGCTTGGGGTGGCTTTCTTTGGAGTTTTCTTTGCCGTACCGCTGAGGAAGCAGGTTATCATCAGGGAGAAGCTTAAGTTTCCGAGCGGAACCGCAACAGCGTTGATGTATTCCTTCTCGCGAATACCGTAGGGATTGAAGGAATGCTTATCGACACAGGATTTCGGTGCTACATGGAAGCAAAGAAAAACATTCCCATACCGACGAGCGTCCGTCATCGAGGACGCATTTACTAGCGGAAACTTCAGATGATCGTAACGCTGAAGAGGGATGGAAGCAGCAGACGAGGATGTTGTTTTATGCCTTTGCCATCAGCGGTGTTTATGTGAGTGCTTACATTTTTTGAAACAAAGGAATCATGTTCTGATTATTACAGACCTTGATTTCTTACTTTTTCCCAATAATCCGTGACCTCCCGCTATTTGGCACTGCAGCTGCCGCCAATTGGCTCTGGACACTCAATCCCTCCCCTGCATACATCGGCCAAGGTATTATCATGGGCCCGGAAACTACCGCACACATGCTTTTTGGTGCCATTGTGGGTTGGGCTTTTCTAAGCCCCCTTGCCAAATCCAAAGGATGGGCACCGGGACCAGTAAACGACTGGGTCAGTGGTAGTCGTGGATGGCTAGTCTGGGTGAGTTTGGCGGTGATGCTTTCCGACAGTATTATCTCATTAGCGGGGATTCTTTTGGAGCCGATTATTCGCATCATCCTTCAAAAGCGGGCCAATAGACGCGCAAGCTATCAAAGAGTACCTGGTGAGGAGCCTGAAGACGACCCTCGAACAAGTGCGGATGGATTGAGGAGAAGAAGAAGACCTACGCAGGTTGAAGAAGAAGAGCCGGAGGAGGATGCTCGACCTGAGGATTTGGTACCAATGCCGGTGGTTATCTGGGGACTTATTGCATCCGGAATTCTCTGTATCATCACCATCCGTGTTGTTTTTGGACAAGTACCTCTTTATGCCACCATCACGGCCTTCCTGTTGGCCTTGGTTCTCAGCGTCATGGGTGTTCGTGCACTTGGTATTTCCCTCCCCATGATCCATATGTTCCTTAACTCATATCCCCAGGCCAAACCGACCTCAACCCAGTCTCCGGTATCTCTAAACTCACACAACTAATCTTTGCCTTGATCGTCCCCGCCTCGAATCCTGCAGCGGTTGCCATCAACCTCGTAGTCGGTGCAGTTTCCGAAGCCGGCGCTCAGCAAGCCGGTGATATCATGCAGGATCTCAAAACCGGACACCTGATTGGAGCTGCTCCAAGAGCCCAATTCTACGGTCAATTGATTGGCAGTGTTTTCGGTGCCATAATCTCTGCGTGGGTCTACAGAATCTACTCCGCTGTTTATCCGATTCCCGGAACACTCTTCCAGGTACCTACGGCGTATGTATGGATTGATTGTTCACGGCTCGTATACGGAAAGGGTCTACCTCAGGGGGCACGGGAATTCGCTGCTATATTTGCGGCAATCTTTGTTGTCACAACAATCACCAAGGGTTGGATCAAAAAGACTCCGTGGATTCCCGGAGGAATTGCGGTGGCTGTGGGAATGTATAATACCCCATCATTTACGCTGGCGAGAGCGGTGGGTGGTTTGGTTCAGTGGTGGTGGACAAGGAAGTATGGTGAAAAGGGACAGACCTTGTTGGTGGTTTTGGCTAGTGGGTTGATTTTGGGAGAGGGGTTGGTAAGCGTGGCGAATTTGGTTATGGCGAGTTTAGGAGTACCGCACTTCTAAGTGGGGAGTGTGTTGGAGTTATCTGATGTATAAGCGTGTGATATCCAAGTTTTGTGAAAATATCATTTGTATTTTTGCTTGTCTAGAGTTTCAAAGTTGTCTTGAATCGACTCTCTGGAATGTCCGTGGTGAATCAAGAAGATGAAATCAAGTTGACTCCAGAGCTATAGTAGGAAGCTCATTGAAACAAAAGCACTACCCAAAGTACATTAATTTGTGCCCGTTCTCTCCGTTCTCTTCAGACGATCAGCTCTACATTGATTCAGTCAACCCTGATATCAGGCCGCCGAGAACCGTAAACAAGCACTCCTTAACCCATGCCAACCCTCCGATCTCGTCATGCATCATCACCCGTCCACAAGCATCGGCATGCATCGAGCATAAAATATTCTGCGCACATACATATGGCGCACGATTATACAGTCTTTAGAATGTTGTTGATAGCCGCGCGCTTATGTAGAAATACGAACACTGCGTTTGTTAAAAAGCATTGGAATTTGAAAAGAACATTCGATGTTCTATGTTCTATGCATAATGTACCCCCCCCCCCCCCGGTTTCTTTACATGTATGCTGCTATAGATTCACTGGGGTTCACTAGTCCGCAATTTTGATAGCGCTCGGTTTGTGCTACCGAGGTGTTTCGGTGTGATGGCAAGATTCGACTGGATTTGGTTCGGTTGGGAATAGGAAGCGATGGGTTGGGGATAAGGTTACCTGACTAGTCTTCATTGAGATGGATGGTTACGAATATAGATGGAAAAATCTTTTGTTTATAAGGCAGTTTTGTTTTCATCATTTCGTACATAGACTAACTAAGGTTTTATTCCTAAATTATGCGTCCTAAAACTCAGCCCTAATGGACTGGCTACTAGCTTCCTGACTTCTCTTGACCACAAATGCTCCCCGGTCGTAAGTATTGACCACGATATGTCCACTTTTGAAAAATGGATAGTTCGCCCAAGACCCGAGAAATACTGCTTTCGGATCATTATCGTCATCGGGGAATACTATACGTATTAAAGTCAACATTTAACCCCTCCTTTGCCACCAAGTTTAGACGTTTGTCTGACATACCATCAAAATAGGCGACCTCCTCAACTCCTTTACCGGTGGGATCATGTGGGATAGATGAAACATCCCAGATCCTTAGACCGGCTCCGTAGTTCGATTGGTAGGTGAACATGTTCTTCACATATTGATTATGATCGATGGAAACGATGCTACTTTTGAAGGATCCGGTGAGAATTGGATTCTCGAGACTTGTGACTATTGTTTGTTAGTTTGAGAATTATTGGAAGTTAAATGGTTGCTAACTATTCCAGATGTAGGTAACCGGCTTCTTATCAGAAATTACACCACGTTGTTCATCTAGCTCATCGTCGAGGAGAAGAAATTCTTGGTTCTCAGTATCGAGAACCCATCCTTGATGGGTGTATGCAGCGCCGACATACGAAGTGTTAGAGATGATGTTAGTCTTTGTTTTATCAGTGATATCATAAATGGTTATAGAATCCTCATTATATCCATAACAGATCTCTGTGCCGTCGTACTTAGTGTCTGGACCACGATAGATTAGACATTGAGCACTATATTGTTCAAGATTAGCTTTCCATGTGGCGGACATGTAACACAGTCTCGGGGAAAATTTACTCATGCACATATCCGCCATCCGCCGCACAACCGGTACGCTTTGGTTTGGATGGATCAGAGACGTCAATGAAGATCAGCCCACTTTGACAGATGTCGGTACGTGGCTGTGCTCCTACGGCGATGATGTGGTTGGAAGCTTCGGCGTTGACTACATTGTGGGAACGTCCGACTGGAAGATCTGTGAAATGGGAGATATCCTTCGCAGGATCAAAGATTTTGGTTGATGTCGACAGGCGATTGCTTCTTACTTCAAGGAGCTAATGTTATTTAGTTCCATACCCTATAAGATCATAAACGGTGGCTGTGTAACTGTGATATACCTTATGAAAGTCAAATATCTGAATACCATGTGCAACCGCCTCTGAACCAATTATGGCATAGTGTTTGAAGCCTTTAATCTCTCTCCAGATGGAAGGAAGAGCACCGGGTGACTGCGGTAAACGTCCAATGTAGTCTAAAGTTCCTGCCTTCTTTCCAAAATACGGAACATAGTTCCACCATCCCTTCCCTACGACTTCTGCAAATGCAGCACCATCTGTCTGGCCGATTGCCACAAACTCTCGATCATCAATAGTGTATCCCCAAATTGAACTACCTGTAGATGGTAAACGTAACAGTTACATCAGCATAATCCCCTAGAAAAATGACAACCCAAACAAGAAACCCACCTATTCTAGCAGTAGAATCAATCGATCCCAAGTCATCATGTGTAAGGTGACCCGTAACATCCAAGTTCCTACATGCATAATTCGTGATATTTCCATTATCGTTAAGCGTAACATAACCCTTCTTGCAAGGTGAAAACTTATTCGTGCTACTGTGTCGCCCAGGCTTGAAATATCCCATTGCCTGATACTGGTCCCATGTCTTCTGCTTCATCTTCATCATTTCATCCATTACCTCCCCGGATGCATAGCGGGCATGCGCATTAGGATCGATCGGCCGCTGTTTCTGGGCGAATGCCAACGGTGTGAGAACAATGATAACTGAAGCCCATAAAAACTTCATGACTGCTGGAATGGTGAATAATGAGTAAAGATTGCCTGCCTATTGCCATGCTATGTATGGGATATGTTGAATTTATGCCGAATTTCCTCACATCGTATGGCAATGCCAACGCTCGAATGAAGAATTTTTGAGCGACGATAACCGTTGGATCATATACTGCCTGCCGTATATGGGTATCTTCAAAGTCTTGGAGAACGCTACAATATCGGGATTCCCGGTGGTTGTTGTCCAGGTCCATCGGAAAATTGTCCCAGCTTGGTAACTATGGCCTTGTTCAACATGTACCCAAGCTCACTACTGTCTTGGTATGATATATCACAACCGTTATCGGGGGTATGCTTTTGTAATAATACTGTGATTTCGGATGTCGCCGTTTATTGAAATGTAATATTTTTGGGTTTTCTAAAGCGAATATCTTGGTTGAATTCTTTGTGTTTTTTTTTGTCATGGCTCCCGGCAGAGCTAGCGAAGCTGCATGCGCAGGATATCTGCTGAAGAATCGTGTCGGCTATCGATAGTTGGACGTTATCGATAAGCTTAAATCCTGGTACCGGAGTCGAAAGTCCTGAGACGAAGATCCACGAAATTGGAAAATGCCATCTCAATAATGGAAGATTCTCACCTTTATCCGAATGATTATTCGAATGAGTATGCTTTCATGAAACTGCTCTAGACTTAGGATATTTCAAATTCTGCACACATGTTCATCGGTCCAATCCGAATATAGTCTTGAGAACCGAAAACGCACAGAAACAGCACTTAAGTAAGGTCATTACTGATTGCTGTTTTGGAAATTCAAATAGCTGAACCGGATAGATTTGCTTGTGAATGGTTTCATAAAACTGGAGCGCAAGTTTGAAACCCAAGCCACATATGGCTTTTCGGTCCCGAGTTCCGGGGTTTGTGAACCTCTGAGCTTAAATCACTGAGAAACAGTCGAGCGTCTCGAATATTGAGTGCAACGATAATTTCTCTCAACGACTATTTCTGACCATTAAAATTCTTAGTGATTGAATCGTCATGGGGCAGCATCGAGGTGCAAGGACGCAGTTAGGAATTCTTAGGGTCAGGCTTACTCAGGCATTGGAGTAATGATCACCGCTGGGCATAACAACTTCCAGTAAAATATCATTCAAGGCCTGCGTGAAGAAACTTGGACTCCACACACAAATCCTGTGACGGTTTATATTTCAGCCATAAACTACTTATTGATCGTCGAGCCCACGGCGGCTTAGCTTTTCAAGACTCATCTCATCACCATTCTGTTTTCGATATATCGAACCTCGGTTGGGATAATGCTGGACATCGGTGTTCTTTCAGCTCGTTCCGTGCCGAGATGACGCCCCATTTTTTTCAGACCAATGTTTGTTGTTGGCTGGCTGCCAAGAAGCCTCTCGTGATTTGTTATCTCTTCATGCGGCTAGCCGTGGGTTGCTTTCGTAAATGATTGACTCCGCCACGGTTTCCTCTTTAAGCCGCGTGCCGCACATGATACAAAGCCTCGATCGCCTCTCTCACTAACGGCGACTGAACCACACCTTCACCGCCTCTTCAACCCACCGCCACCTTTTTTGCTCCAGCTGTTCCGCAGAAATTCGCTTCGGGCACATAAACAGCCACCGCCGCCCACTGGCCAGGCCACACCAATCCAGCCCTTCATTACCTTTTGCACATCGGCTATATCCAAACGACATCTCGCCGCATCGCGTTCGGCGCGGTCTCTGTTTTTGACCAGAAAGAAAGTACGTATTTCGGTGTGAGCAATTTTGGTTTATTTCTTGTTTTTTTTTTGTTTCATCCTTTCTCGTTCGTATTTTCTGTTTTAGTTTTGCTCTTTCTCTTTCGAGTCGTTCGGGCTATCTTTTCAGTGCACGGTCCGGAGAATGATGGAATGTCTGTGTCTGTGGGCCGTAAGAGTCCTCCGTCCGACAAGCAATCTGTCTTCCCACCACCCCCGCTGCCGTTCCCAAATTTTGCCTGATTCTCAGTCTCACGTTCTCACCTCATTGTCACATTCTTCCCAACCACACCTTCCGGTCTCCGCCACGATTGGTGCTGTTATGTTCACTTGCATATTTTCCCCCGCGCACTCACCGAGACGCTTATCCAGCACCTATCTTGGTTCATCTTCTCTGCCACTGTCCCCGTCCTAGCAATGAATAGATATCAGCCCTATATAACGAGTACCACCTGCCCTCCTCATCCGCTGCTGGCGGCTGCAGAATGGATGATACATGTTGATGCAAATACCTTGGCATATCTATGCAGAGATACACACAACTGTGGGGTTGGGGATTGACTGGAGCTTCGTGTGTGGCTGGATGGCTTTTTTTCTGGGTCATTCTATGCCGTTTCATTCCTTGTTCAATGTACTCTGTATTGCGTTTCGGTGGATTTTCCTTCGTTCATCTCAGCAGTCGGAATTGGCGGCTGGCTGGCTGGGGGTTGGGTTGGCTTGTCGCTGCTGGCGCTGGTTGGCCAGGTGTAAGTGGTTGGCGGCTGGATTTGGGGGGGTGTGGGTAGTGTCGAGGCTGAGTCCGGAGATGCTGCTGGTGACAGGAAGAGGAAAGGTGTTGTGAGGCGAAGGCGAAAGACGAGGGCTGATGACGGAGTTCTTGTGTAGGTTTACCCGCACAGCTGTGCGCTAACACGAAGCGAAGCCACACTCAAGAATTCCGGGCGTCGTCGTCGAAGGCAGCACTCTCCCTCAACTCTCACTCACGTCCCAGCAAACAGAAGAAAGCAGCAAATAATTGCGAGAAAAGCGATAATTTCAGGTGTGCCTTTTTATTTTTTTATTTTTATTTTATTTTTTATTTTCTCCTTCGTTACATGTTGTTCCTGTTTTCGACTTTTGTATCCGTGTGAACGCTCAAACACGGCATATCATTCACACATTTACATATCACGCCGCGAAGCGCTTTTTGCTGCGCGCCTCGCTCGCATCGCCGCCAAAGCGAGATCTTCCTCTCTTCCCCGTTCTTTACCTCCCCTCCACCTCCACCTGTCCACCTGTCGTTTTGTTGCAGAGAAGTTGAGCGGTCAACAAGAAGTACGAATAGCAGTCAGCAAGAAGTACGAATAGCAGTCAGCAAGAAGTACGAATAGCAGTCAGCAAGAAGAGCTGAACAACGTCCGGTCAAATCCACCTGCGTCAACCATCGTCGTCGCACGTGCTGTTAGTTGAAGAGGAGATAGCCACTGGATTTGTAGTTGACGAGTAACTTGTATTCGTCTTCACGCTGTACTGTCTTTTTGTCTATTTCTTATCTGTCTGTTAACTCTGCCTTCCACTTGTCTGAGCTCTGCTTGCTGGGACCCGTGCTTGCTCCTCCGTCGCCACCAATCTAACCTTCTCAGCTCAAGTAGAAAAACCGCTCTTTGCTACGCATCAACGGTACGAATCTACGCGGAGCGCCTACACGTCGAGCCCCGATCCACACCAGCAATTGTCCACGCTAGAACGCCGACATCTGATCGCTGCTACCCGCAAGGCCGCATCATACCCGCCTTCGATTGTTGTTCCAAGCCGTTGTCGAATACTACAATAGTGCTTCGTCAATCGCTCTTACACCGCTCATTGCAAACCGAAACTATAATCACCTTGCCACCATTACGACCACTACCACTGTCGTCGCCGTCAATACAAACGACTCCCTCGTTGCTATAGCGCATTTTATACTACGCATAGCTCCTCAGATCAAATATACATACGTTCCATTATTCTGCGGAACATCTTCAAACCGATCATTTCGAGTCAATTCCAAGCCGGCTGGGGAAGACACTACCCTACTTAGTAACCGTACTCGAGTCATTAAACGGTGTGTAACATTCTTAATATGTACTCCTGTTGTCTCCTTCAAGAGACGTGGTCCTGCTGAAAGACACGAATTGGGTTACCGCAATTTCGACTTTTCGTTAGAGTGTATCTTTTGCTCCTACGCAACATGTTACCCACGATACGCAAAATCTCATAGCATCCTTCCCCATACCCCTCCCCACGAGCCTACCCTGCAGTATCTGTTTTATATCTACACTCCATCTCCTTCATCTGCACCACTAATGCAGGTCATTTTATGATCGCCTTTATGCCTCTTCCATTGTCCGTAGCTACACGAAGCAGTAGCGTAAATCCTCTGGGTTACGTTTTTTCTGTTTTATTTATCACTTGCCTGCTGTTCTGCATATCTCTGCTAGCTTCGTAGCTCGTTAATGGGCTTCTCGGACTAACATGTGTTTCTACGGTAAAGGATCTATTGAGGTATATCTCACTCTTTGGACACAAACAATTTCATCCGTCGCATTAAAGACATCTCATTCGACAGACCTTTTGGTCACCCTGGTAACCAACACTCACACACCATCTCCACAGACTTTTTGTACTCTGTGGTGATTCGTGGTGATCTTAATCGCTTAACTTTATTGGTTTTGCCGCTCGCTCGGTGCGTCAATACACTTTTGTTAGGTATGTAGCGCTTCTGCCTTTTCTTTTTGCTGGCTGTGCAATGTTGGTGGCTGCCTATGGGACTCGTGGATTCGTTGACCAGTGAGCTGACTGTGTTACGACAGATCCCATTCCAAACACCATAGCATTATTATGGAATCCCCGCAGTTTTCATCTGCTGCGATCCCAACACCTAACGGTACCAACCTGGAAACCGCCCACACCGCCACAGAGGCAACCTTCGGTCTATCGCCACTAATCACCAATAACGCGGCCAACAAAAGCACACCTTCAACACAGACACCCCCTATATCTCCAGTAATTATTCAAAAATTAACCGCAAATTCCGGTGCAAAGCTACCCAACCTAGCGCCGCAAACGAAATTGACCGGTGAAGCAGCACTTGCGAACCGGCAGATAAACCAGAGCCCCAGCAAGCGCAACGTCATGGTTAATGATTCGGTAGCCAAGAGCGAGGCGGTAAAGAGCAACGAAATATCACCCAACCCTGCGGCTGTTTTGGCTGCGTACCCGACGAGTAGACCCAGTGACGCGCCACAAGAACCATCACAACCTTCACAGGTTGATCTTGGCCGCATCGCGACTGCGGCAATGGACAACACCTCTGATCCTGCTTCTGGCGCACCGGCGGCAACTGCTAATGCAAATGGATCGTCGGAGATCGCAACTACGGCGGGTCCGAGCAATCCTGCCGAGTCGCCCCTGTTAAACGAATCAAACGCGCAGTTTCAGGCAATTTCTCCGGTTCAGCCTTTGAGAACCGGTAGTATTTCTGAACAAGCTTCAGCCACTACACCTACAACAGAAAGATTCAGCGCAACCACTCCCACCACGCCGTTTAGCCCCTCTGCTACTACGCCGGGAGGATCCAGAGGCAAGCATACCTGCCCCCATTGTCAACAGAGTTTTACTCGTCATCATAACCTGAAATCGCATCTTCTTACACACTCTCAAGAGAAGCCTTTCGTTTGTAATTCATGCCAATCGCGCTTCCGACGTCTACACGACCTAAAACGACACTCCAAATTACACACCGGTGAAAGGCCGCATGTATGCCACAAGTGCGGAAGAAAATTTGCTCGCGGGGACGCCCTTGCTAGACACACGCGTGCTGAAGGAGGCTGTGCTGGTCGTCGTACATCAATGGCTGGTATTAGCGAAGATGGTTCAATGGGTACTGGAATTGGTGGTGACAATGAAGACATGGAGGGACTGGAAGGATTAATGGATGGAGATGCAGATGGAGATGTAGACATGATTGGGAGCACTGACAGTAATGACCCGCGCCGGAGAAGCCTTCCCAGCATCCGCACCGACTTTTCTAATGGCCAAGCTGTAACCATTACTATCCAGAGTGGCAATCCAATCACACCAGCATCTGGTGTCACTAATTACGGACACACGCCGAATCAACACCACAACTTTCCCGGCCTTAACACACCCAACAGAACCGCATCCACCGCAGGCCCATCCCCAGGAGTTGGGTTGTTTCCTCCACACAAGACCAATATCAACACCCCTGTTTCTGCGACATCCATGGCTTCTTCAGTGGTGCCCACACCCTCTACCGCAGGAGGGCCGATGAGTAATCCAGCTAGCAACATGATGGAAGCACCGAGAGCATTGGCAGCTCAGAATAATGTTCCGAATGTTGGCATGCAACCGCAAAACGTGAGTGCCACAGACAAAAACTTCAACGGTTTTGTGGCCAGCCTTCAACAAGCCTCCGCACAGCAGCTTAAGCAGCAAAACCCGGCAATTTCTGCCAGTGCACCTACAGCAGACATGGGTGCCAACCAAAACATGTTTATTGGAATGGGGATGGAAAACATCTTGCAGCACACTAAGCGATTAGAGGAGCGTGTCAACATGCTCGAGGGGGTGATTTCAAATATGGCCGAAACTATTCAAGCCTTACAGGCGCAAGTAGCAGCTAATGCTACGCAAAAGTCGGGGGGAGACAGCAATTGATTGTCAATGTAGAATTCGTAGGAATGTTTTAGTGGGATATGGTAAAGTACACAATGGGAAAGACCGGTAATGTGGTCAGTGGGAACTTGTTGGTCGCGAAGAATATAGCAGAAGAAAGACCGGTAATTTGGTCAGCGGAAATCTGGTGGATTGAAAGGGTGTATTTTGGTTATCCGTATTTTCTGATTTTAAGGATTATTTGCGGTTTGGATTCTTGGTGGGGGGTTATGGTTTTCTTTCGTTTTATACTTTCTCATGAATAAGCTCGCCTTTTTCTTAACTGGATCTTCTTTTTTTCATTTTGGTTCTGGATTGGATTCGCAGTTTTTGGATTGTGTATGCCGGTACGTTAAATGTACCGACTTGTGTGTATTGTGTATTGGGCTGTGTGCAAGATGATATGTAGGGCAATTCAGTCATTAGCAACTAAGATGACAAGTATCACATAATACTCATTTCAAATATCGGGGCCAAATTTCTTGTGCATGTATGGTGAACCATAATAATTCTCATCGCGTCCGCTTGACAGACTGACTTATCGCGTGTCCACTGTCCGTGCGGTGTGATGAGCCGGGATGATCTAGCGCGGTTACACCAGATCTCTACTCTAGCCACCGGGTAACCACCCCACCTCAATCCCTGCCTGACCTTCACGCGCAGGCCAGCGACTTTGCGACTACACACCACAAGATGTTCGCTCTGTACGGTTCCTTTATGCTATCCCATTTCTGACTCGTATACTGACTTTGTAGTCGTCGTATCCTTCCTGGCGTTCCTCGCCTCACCCGTTCTCTACACCACTCTCTCCCCATTCCTCCTCCTCCGGCGAAAACGGCAGAGGTTCCCGACGTTTCTACCTTCCTCACCAAGATCGGCCGCGACTGCCAATCCCACGCCGCAAAGATCGAGTCCTGGGAACACCTTTTCTCTGCTACTTCTGCTCAGCTTAAGACCCTCGGTGTTGAGCCCGCAAGGACGCGACGATACATCATCCGGTGGCGCGAGACTTACCGCTTGAACAATGGAAAGGTTCAGTTGACGGAACACAAGAGAGGAAGAAAGATTGATGGAGGAGAGCGTAGAAGGAAGGAGGTTAGAGCAAAGAAGATGCAGGAGGCTAGAAAGGCGGCCAAGAACTAAACGGCGGCGAATTATGTGGATTGTGTATGATATGGCGAAAATAGACGGTGTGGGATTCCCAGCTACAAAATGGAGGTTACTGAGGATATATGAATGAGTTCTGTCAGTAAGGGCGGCGCATTGGGTGTTTTAAGATGTACTACTATTGAAGAATTGACTATCTAGGACAGCTTGAACCTGTCCCTCAGCTATACAATACCGATTGAGGATTGTACTTTTACAACTTGGCGGTTTCTGCTTCACCATGGTTCCAAATGATCAATTGTTTCTTGGGTTGTCTTGTACAAATAATAATGCACGTCCGTGGCCGCCTTAACCCGTTCCCTTGCCAACTAGCCTACCTCCGACTTCTTACAGTATTTAACATACCCGCAGCTGCACAGCTTGAAGGAACTATTGTCATGCAAAAGAAATTTCTTTGGTTCATTTATGCACTCAAAACTTTTGAATATTCCGCCCCATCATTCTCTGCTCACTGCATTTCTTGACAAACCCCGAAATTTGGAAATAATTATCTCCGCCTCCCTCCATGATTAGAATATGACAGCTAGATACTCGTAACCAAAAACTTGAAATTTATTCACTGACTTGGCTAATGGGATCAGAGCACATATTCCTCATTCCCGTATCACATGTGCAGTGGAAGTGGTACATAGAAGAGCTTAAATATATTCGCAAGATGGATCCATACATCCCAGTGTCAAACCGTCTTGTCAACTCAACTCCATCTCTCTCACTCGTCAACCTCTCCTCTCACCTAGACTCCGCAACAATACCACTTTTGGACCCCCTCAAAAGAATCCCATCATCCACAATGGCCCGAACAACCTTCACCGGAATCCAATCCGTAACGTCGTCATCGGAACCAACAGGCATAACGGGCACATTATTCTCCCCGAGCCCGAAACACAAACCAAAACCAAAACCATCACCGTAACCTCTCCAGCTCCACAATTCCGAACCTTCACATTCACAACCACTCAACAACCTCTAATTAGAACTATCACCTTGAAAACCACACAGCCGGCAACTTTGGTAGCAGAACCACAAGGATCAAGTAATGGAAATCAAATACAGACAGAATCAGTCCCACTTTGGATTTACATTCTCGTTGCTATCCTTTTCGGAACAGCGTTAATAACCCTCGTGGCTTATTGGTCTTGGAATCAAATCAATGACTGGATCTTTTACCTATCAAAAGGCAAAAGATACTCACTGGAGAATGAAGCTAGGAAAGTGGAGGTTGGGGAAAGTGCGGTTTGGAGTGCGGTGGGCAGTTTCGATAAGCAGAAGTTCAGGGCGGGGGTTAGGGAGAGGATGAAGGTTTGGTGGAGGTCGGATACGGGGGTGAGTATGATGGGGGATAGTAATCGGGGAAGGCCGTTTAGGTTCAGTGGGTACGAGACGGAGGCGGAGGCAAGTGGAGCGGAGAGACAGAGGGGGAGTGTAAGGAGACAGGTGTTGGAGGAGGTTTAAGAGGGGTTGTGATTTAGGTCGGTGGTTTGTGAATAAAAATGTTTGCTGGGGTTTAGTATAGGTATACACATGGAATGCACTGGACGAGATCTTGCTTGGTCAATCTTCACTCAAACTGAACGGTTCATGTGATATCACTCGTCGTGAAGGTGAATTTTGATGAACCCGGATGGTTTTGAGTGTCGATAGCTTGAAGTCAACCCCTTAACTTTCACTTCGACTTGTCGAAACTCTTCTTGTAGCTCCCAGGAGATATAACGTTCATGCGTATCACAGAAATAATGACGATGAATGCGTTTGTTTACACCGGGCCCCACAGTTAATTGATACCTTTCCTGGATGCGCTAAGAAGCTATCACCGCTCCGTGTTCGTATTTTTGGGGATAATAATGACGGCGCGGCGCGTTTCGTCGGGACAAGACGCCATAGCGTGACCCCTTCATGTTTCTGTTCAGCTGAGCCACATGTCCCCTCAGAACGCCGTCCGTCATATCACTTTGTACTTGTGTACATATCGATAGAAGGCGGTTAGATACGTCCCCTCTACTCCAGGGTTGATCTCGTGCAACTAAGAGGGTGCTTGCTGCTCTAGACAACTCCTCTTCTCATCGCGCATCACGACCAACGGCGCCGCGCAGCACAAGTCGCAAAAGCAACATCCCGATCGCACTATTATCGCATTCTCGGCTATCGCGCGCGACCCGTCACCAACCTATCGCCAACGGGCCGAGATGTATTCCTCGTTTGCAGGAGGACCTCCTGGCGGTGCCCCGCAGGCGGGCAATCAGGCACCCTTTGGAACAATCCCATCTGGAACTGCGACTGGAGTTTCTCCGCAAATGGTTCAAGGAGGTAAATATTTACCTTTCTATTGTTTTTGACAGGAGATATGATGCGCAATATGCTTTGAGGAGCTGTGGCTGATCGCATCGTGCAGCGTTCGGACAGTACCCCTCGCAGCAACAACAGCAATACGGACATCCTCAGCAGCAACAGCAGTCAGCAGCATTTCCCCCGCAACAACAACAACAATACGGACTTCCTCAGCAGCAACAACATCAATATTACCAGGGACAAGCTCCTCCGCCGCCTCCGCTACCTCCAACCTCGCCGCCCCAGCAACAGTATCAATGGGGTGCTACTCAGCCGATGCAAGGCGGAGGCGGCTACAATCCCGCTGCACCTCCGCCGCCTCGACCTCAGGGAAATTCAGGGGTTGGATATAATCCAAATGGACAGCCATTAATCAATCAAGTTTACCTTGGTCAGCATGCTCTGTATGGGCCTCATGCCACTGGTATGCCCGCACCTCCGCCTCCAGCGAATCCATACCAGCAGCAACAGAACCAGCCCGCTCCACCTCCCCCTCCTCCTCCGCCCCCTCCACAAGCGCACCAACAACCCCATCAACAGCATGGATACTATGCGCCTCAACCACAGCAACAATACCAGCAGCCCCAGCAGTATCAACAGCCTCAGCCTTACCAGCCGACGCAGACCGCACCTCCTCCCCCACCGCCGCCGCCGCCTCCTGGTCCTCCACCTGCCCATCATTCTCAGCAAGCTCAGCCTCAGCATGGCTGGAGCTCCAATATCCCTCAGCAATATCAAAATCAACAACAGCAAGCTGCACCCCCTCCTCCTCCGCCACTCCCACCAGCTACACACCAGCAACTCCAGCATGGCTACTACTCGGAAACCCCAACTGTAACGTCTGCTCCGGCTAATGTTAGTTATACACCCGCAACAAGTGGTGGAAATAATGTGAGAATTTAGCAATGAAGTTATATAGAGAATTATTACTGATATGATGTAGGTTTATAACCAGCCAATTCAGCAATATCATCCACATGCTCCTACCCCTCCGCCGCAAGTTCAACAGTTACACCAGCCCCCACCCCCACAAGCCGAACCATTGCAAGTACAGCAAGCCCCAGCTTCAGGGTTCACAGTGGATGGCCATAATAGCTACGGACATGGTACTCCAGTTGATTCAAGACCAAGCTCTCACTCGGTCCCTGCTTCGAATTTCGCGAGTGATGGACAGGTCCAGACACCTTCCTCTACTGAGTCTTTATACTCTCAGTCAGGTACTTCTAAATGGTCACAGACTGGGAAGATTACTCCATCCACTGCACTTCCTCCGAGGTTTTCACAGCAAATCTACACCTCAACAAGCGCAACACCTCCGCCTCCTTCTCCTTTAAAGAATCAGTTCCAGCCGCCACAGGAAAGCAAGCCTATCCTGCCTTCTACCCAGCAAGTACAAAACAGTACACCTGCTGGTAATTATGGATATGTCCCTGGAAACTTTGCTTCGCAAAATGAACAGAGCAGGCCAACTCCCCCGCCTGTTGCGCAGTACGAACCGCCAAAGAAGCTGTCCCAACAATTTCATCTGGCTTCTAGTACTTCTCCCCCGCCACCAAAACTCCCTGTGCAAAGTGAATCTCAGTATCGTCCTACTCCGCCTCCTGTACCGCAGTTTTCATCTCAACCACAGTACACCGAGTCACCAACTGTGTCCCAGACTGCTAGCCAGCCTGTGAGACCACCACCAGAACAGAAGCAGAGCCCACCTCCTGTTTCTCAATACCAGCCTCAACTATCACAGCAAATTTATACTTCTGCTGGAACACCGCCACCTCAGTCGTACCCTCTTCCGGCGCATAATCCCACCCCTCCTCCAAAGGCCTCTACACCGGACAATATTCAGCCCATCAAGCATTTGGGTACTGGTCTGGCGGCAGGCTTGACAAATGCATCTTTCTTTGCCAGCGGGCCTTTGGATGATATGGAGAGGTTTGGAGGTTACTATGCAGCCGATGAGGAGAAGAAGACCAGTGTTAAAGAAAAGGAACCAGTCAAATCAGCATACGAGTATGTTCCAGCCAAACAGCCAATGGTTGATGAAACTCGTCCGCCTGCCTACCAGTCTCCCAAGGTGGAGAGTGTGGCATCGACTCCTCAAATTGGCATTGGAAACTTCACTACCAACGATGCTCCTCCATCCCGAGTCGAGCCGGTGGTTCACCAAGCGGACAAGGCGACTATGCACGCTCAGTCATACGCTGATGCAGCAGTTGTTGCCACCCCTTGTGTAGCTGAGGCTGGTATCCAGGTCGTGCCGCAGGTTGTAGCCGTAGTAAAGACTGAGAAAGAGCTGGAGGAAGATAGAAGGATTGAGAGTATCCAGAAGCTGGAGCCATTCTACCACGACTCTATCGCCAGATTCTGTGATATGATTGAGCAAGAAGCAGCTGCCGAAACCGATGAAGAGAAGCTTAAGATTTTCCAGGATTTCATGCAGCAGGAATATTTCATTCGTGGGCAACGTTATCCTCTTGCTCTTGGAGCTCCTCCAAGTCGTCCTGTCAGTATTATCAGTCGCCCTGGAACTTCGGGAATCCAAGGGGATAATGTTCCTTTTGGGACTCCGCTTGCGCAACCGCCACAGGAACCTGCAATTATGGAGTCGACTAGCCACGAGCCTGAATACCACGGATACCAACCTATTCATCAACAGCCCCAGGGATCTTTCCAAACCCAACCTACTCCTGGTAACTTAGCTCATGCTTCAACTTCATACGTTCAATCCCCGGCTCAATCCCAACCCATTCCTGGTAACTTGAACCACGCTACAACCATATATGGAGAACCCGAAAGAGAACATAGTCCTGTCTCCTCAATTTCCACGGCTCCTTACAAGCCTTTCCGTGCCAGCTCGGCTCAGATGCCCGCTCAGGATGGATATATTCCTTTCAGTCCTTCGCAGACGTCAATGCACACCAGGCCTGGCGCTACGCCATCACCGAAACCTGCCTATGTTCCTTTCAGCCCTCCAAAGGGTGCAACTCCATCGCCAAAGCCCGCATACGTACCTTACAGTCCTCCACAGGCTAGGCCTCTATCTACTCTCTCTCCGAAGCCCGCTTATGTGCCCTTCAATCCCGCATTAGCGGCAACAAGGCCCCATGCTACACCCTCTCCAAAGCCCGTTTATTCGGCTTACAACCCTACTGCTGCTGGAACTGCAACACCCCGCAGAAACTCCTATGCTGGATATGATGAGCCTCATGGTAACGCACCTGCAGGGGCGCCAGGACAATACGCCCCCTTCCGCCCCGCATCCGGCCTTGGTGCGCCTAGACCAATGTCAACTATTGAGACAGGATTCGGTGGGCCTCATCGGGCACATACTACCGTTGAAGGAATGGGAATGGGAATCCTCGGGATTACACCGTTGACATTCAAGAAGGATGAGACTTTCCTGCCTGTTAAGGAAAAGGCTGGTGATGATTTCTTCCCTGGAATGACCGGTATAGACGACGATGTCTCTGATGTTTCCGATGATGAAATGGAACAGGCTTTGGCTGCTGCTGCGCCTGTATTCACAACTCCTATCAATATTGAAGGTCTGAGAGAAAAGTTGCCTCCTAAGGATTCTAAGAGAGAGAAGAGCCCGATTTTGGAGGATCTCAGGACAAAGTTGACTGCGATTGGAGAGGACTTTTCTTTCATCGATGAGTTCAATCGTAAATTCAAGGAAGCGGAGGAACCCAGACGTAAGAAGCTTATGGAGGAAAGACAGAAGAGGAAGCAAGCACACACGGATTGGTTGGACGATAAGGCGGTAGAGGAGCAAATCAGTTTTGGTGACATTGCTGAGGAGGAGGAGAAATTTGCAAAGAGCGAGGAGAAGCTCAGACAGGCTGAAGAAATGGCCGAGTACAATCTATACGTGAAGGAGGTTTTTGAGCCTGTTTACAACAAACTTCAGGAGGGCATCAAGGAGATCATGGACCTCCACTTCCAGACCAGTGGAGAGCTACTGTCGCTTGCTGTTACCGCCAGAGACCGTTGGACTGCTGAGGGACGCCCGGAGTTGGAGAATGTGTTGCAGATGTTGGTCAGAATTGATGGAATTGTGGAGCGACGACATGAAAGGGTCCATGAGGCAATTCAAGCAAGAGACCGCCAGTACAGACTTACTGTGATTGAGCCTTTACGTGCTCGCGCCGATGCCACCCCAAAGATCAAGTCAATGACGAAGTACTTTGATGACAGCGAGAAGAAGCTGTAAGTTATCTCTCTTCGACTGATAGTCCAGTTGTACTGACATAGTGATAGCACTATTGATACTCTTCACAAGAAGCTTGCTCGTACCCAGGCCTTGAAATCAATGATTGAGCAAAATGCAGATGGCGGTCTGGATGAAGACTTGGACTACATTACCGCTGTCTCAACTGAAGTCGACAAGATCATTGAGCAGTTGCCAAAGCCCGCCAGTGCATACAGAGGAGAGCACTCTCTCGTCATGGAGGTGGTTTCGCGCGCCTACGACATTGTCCAGACCTTGCTGAAGACTTCCGAGAATTTGATGAAGGTCCAGCATGTCGCAATGCTGATAGAAAACGCAGTGCGCCATGAGCTGGCGGTTGCTCAGGAAGGACCGAGTGAGAAGGCTGAAGAGGAAACAAGAAAGGCGGATGAATCGGTAGATGCCACATTGAAGGAGTGGGTCGACAATCTAGGCACCGATTATGGAGGGATTGTTGTCAAACTTCACAATCTTCTACAGGATATCAACGCAATGAAGGGTCCTGTCCGCGGTGTAACACCAAGACCGTTGGATATCCAACGACAGTCCAGAACCCCGACACCCGTCCAACCCTTACACATCGGGGGAAGATACAGTCCTGCCCCTCACAGTAGACCGGGCTCCATCGCTCCGCTGAGTCCCCGTAGCACTGGTTACGGATTGCCAGCTCAGCAACAGCTGGACGCGTTGGAAAGAGCAAAACTTCGCAACCAGCAGAACCAGGGACAAATCTTCACTCCATACCCCTAGTTTCGTTTCAAGATCCTTTCTACGGAGTTCCGTAATGTAATGTTTTTTCTATTTCTTTGTACCTAGTTCTTTTTTTTTTCTTTTTCTCTTTCTTACGAGATATCTACCACTTTGTTGCTTCAAGTCAGTTTTTTGTAGCGCAGCCAGGAACGAGTAAATAGTTAAATGGGGAACGTCTCTAGTATGTAATGAATATTTTTGCTTTCATCTTCACAGCTCTTCTCTTCGATGAAATTTTCACGAAAAATTAAAGAGAGACGTTTTTAGCTCGAATGTATGCAGGTCTGACGTGGGAGGACGCTAAAATGTTCAGGGCGGTGAGCAGGGCAGCTCTTTTAGCGGCGGGATGCGGGGATCCTGGCTAATCAACGTCAAACGCATCATCTGTGCCCATCGATCATCGCAGGAGCAGGAATTGAGTTTGGGCGATGCCGAATTTCAGGGATTCAAATAAGATGGGGCCTGCACAGCTCATTAGAAAGAAAAAAAGGTTTTTGCCGAACACACCCAGGAATCGAAGACTTTCGGATTGAATCGATATTTGCAACGTCAGCAAGGTAACGGATAACATGCAGCGACCTGAATACCGACCTTTAATCAATAAGACAATGGCTCCGTATACGACAGCAGGAGTCCCGGGACTATTTTTCAGGAAGAAGATTAAAGCATTCCGGAGGAAAAGTACACCTTATCCGGAGCCCGTGGAATTGAGAGGGGCGGCGAAGGTTCTTGATGCCCCACAGGCTGTAACGACACCGGCGAAGAGAAACGAGGAAGATTTGGAGGTCAAACAGGGGTTAAATGATAATCAAATTCAATCACAATCGGTTGATGGACTCGAGAATCAAGTTTTAAACCCACCGGTAAATGGAACGGAAACCGACACTCAAACCCTACAGCAACCTGAAGATCCTATCAGGAACCAAGAAACGGAAAGCAATCCCGAGGTGGGTAAAGAAAATTACTCTGTTTGTCCCGAAGTGCTTATGATAGTCTTGATAAAAGACTGAATATACTAACCGTTCCATAGAAACCCAATAGCTTCAACGATGAACCTATCAGCACGCCTCCCAAAGCTTACAGCACCCGTACAAATCGACCATTGTTACACCCCATCCAAACTTCCAATCTCAACCTCGCCCCGTTTCCCACACCTCCACAAAGTGCAGTATCACAGCTGTCTTCGACAAGAAAAAGGAAGCGGGCGGCTTATTCCGAAGAACTCCCTACCCGGAAATTAGTCCCAGTGGTCGTCATAGAAACACCGACAAAAAAGCGAAGAACCGAATACGAAGAGTTCCCCAGCCTACCTACACGACGATTGACCCCTGTGGTCCTTATAGAAACCCCCAAGAAGCAATCAGATAATATGTACATGCGGGAGACACGAAGCTCTGCTCGAAGAAGGCGGGAACTCGAGGCATCACTCGTTCCTGAGACACCGATAACCACCAAGTTCCCTCCAACACCACCAAGGACTACATCTCCTCTCAAAATCTGCGATGATATCAGTAATTCCGGTCCTGATCAGGCAGCGACGGAAATTCTAGTATCCCCGGAGGATATCAAAACCTGTCTAGTGCATACACCATCCTCCTCGAAATCAAGAAAGACTGCTAAACCGTCGGCAGTAACTTCCTCCCCACATTTCCCGACGTCGAGTCATGCCGAAATATCCTCCCCCACTACGAACAAGAAGAAGAAACGGAAGCCGAGTACGATATCCCCCGACTTTTCAGGCGCAGTAGAAAAGAAACCTAAACCTCAAAGTCAAAGAGCACCGGCGGGTATAAGGATACTACCATGGCCCCCATTATCGGCTGAGAGGTTTGGACTGGTACAGGAGGAGCTGAGACATAATCCCGTATGATGGATACCCTTAGATAGAGTAATAAATAATACTGATACCAAAAAGTTTCAACTTCTAATAGCCACAACATTTCTCAACCGCACCAAAGGTTCCGTTGCAAGACCATTACTAGACCAGTTCCTGAAACTTTATCCAACGCCTGAAAAGCTAGCAGAAGCGGACCAGAAGTCGGTGGAGAAGTTTATGCAGCCACTTGGCTTGTATCGAGTTCGAGCTGATAGGATGATTAAAATGGCGAAAGAAATGGTGCTGAATCCTATTTCTTTAGAGGAGGGAAAAGAGACTTTGACGGTGTTGTATAATTACCCACCGAGGGATACGAGGCCGTTTCCGATTCCGGGAAAGGAACCATGCGGCGTGCAGCAAAAGCTACAGTGGGAGATTGCACATTTGCCGGGTGTGGGGGCTTATGCGTTGGATAGTTGGAGGATATTTTGTAGGGATGACTTACGAGGGAGGAAAGAAGGTGAGGAGGAGGAGTGGAAGAGGGTTGTGCCGAAGGATAAAGAGTTGAGAGCTTATTGTCGGTGGTTGTGGGCGAAGGAAGGGGTTACTTGGGAGGAAGAGGGGGATGGATTAATGCTGGGTGGTCGTATGATACGGACTGAAGAAGGCATGGATGTTGATGGCGAAAATTCATAATAGACTTTTTGCAGTAGGTATAAATTTTTGAAGTCTGAAACACTGTAACAAGAAGAGAGTGATTTATTATGATACAAAATCCACATCACCAAAATCTACCAATCTACACCCCACCACCCCATATCACCATCTATATCCTTCCATCTCTCATTTTCAATCGCCTTCTCCCATCCCAGCATAACCGCCAATAACCTACAAGTCGCACTCCCACCCGCACACAAAACCCCACCTTTCTCCACCCCCCCTCTCTTCGCCAACTCCGCGACAACCCTTAACTGTATCAAAAACTCCCTCCCAACCGTAACCCTCTCCTCAACCGTCATCTTAATTAACTCCTGCGGTCTATAACCCCCCTTCATCCCTCCCATTCCAGCCACCGCATAACTCCCCGCCAACTGCGGCGCCCCCGGGACCTCCCCATCATCACTAACCACCGCCACCCTCGCCTGATTCCCCGCATCCCCCATCCCCAACGCAAAATCCACAAACACCTCCAAAGGTATCACCCCCTCATGCCAAGCCCAAGTCCGGGGAACATAATCCCCTCTTCTAACATGTATCACCAACCACTCCCCCGCACCTGCAGTTTCAGTCAGCTGTCTTATCCTCTTTTTCGCTTCTGTCTCTAGAGCTGGTTGAAGATGGAATAGTGCTTTGTAACCGCTTTCTACGAGCTGGAAAATTCGTTTTTGGCGTGCGGAACCGGAGAACTGCGGGAGTTCGAAGTGGTCGGTGAAGGCATGGCCGAAGATGAAGGTGTGGGTTGCGTGGGAAATTTGGAGGTGGTGAGAGGTTCTGGGGCAGGGGAGCATGGGGGGAGATGGGGATTTCTGGGAGTTGGAGAAAAGTGGCGATTTGGATTGGGGGAGGAAGTAGTCGGTCCAGCTACCCCATGGCCACGAAGAATCGTCGAGGATGAAGTGTCGGTTTTCGTACAGTGAGAGACCGTAGGCAGAGAATAGTTCTAATAGGCTCTCAGCGAGACCCTGTGGGTGGTTTTCGATGGCAGAGAGAGTGTAGGTTAGAGAGCCATTGCTGGAATTGTCAAATGTTGGGTCAATGAAGTCGGGATCGACCCAGTAGTAGTCATGGTGTATATGACTGTGGTGATGAACTGCGTTACAGGACTTTAGGGCTGCCTCCGGGGTTAGTGGTAATGGGGGTAGAGGTAAGGTCCAGTTGCCGAGTTCGTTGAGTGTTATGGGGAGTAGAGTATCGTTGGATCGGTGAACCGAGGGAGTATGGTGTTGAAGACGACCGGATGGTA